>OY763893.1:22893406-23515906 GCA_963667165.1 Barbarea vulgaris | reverse complement strand
CCATGTTGGAAATGTTTGTCCGCTTCTTATTACTTTAGCAACCTATAAAAATGATTCACACAAAATTAATTAATATAATTAAAATATAAGTTTTAAATATAACAAAGTAGTAAACTATTAACACACTTACGTAAATTTTCAACCAAGGCATAAAATCCTCCTCCTTAATCGCTTGAAGCTCTTCTTCTGACTTGTCTCGATAGAAGTCGCGCATAGATGACATGTGAATGCTGTAAAATAACAAAAAATCATGATTAGTTAAATTTACATATCTAAGAAAAATTAAAATATCTTTTTTGTATTCACATAAGTAAAGTTTTTTACCTTTCATATTCCACAATATCTTCACAATTTGTTAGGATATATGTATGTAAGTGTGACAACTCCTGCTGCGATAATTTGCGTTTCTTTCCTTTACCACTAACTCGACCAACTTGGGAAAATAACTCGGGAACAACGACGGGGTAAATCGCTCTCTCATTACGATCATCGTGGCGACCAGGACGTCTACTCTTCGTACGAACTTCCGATTGGAAGTAATATTCAGCAAATTGTGACGCTTCTTCATTGAGGCTCTGTGCGACAATAGATCCCTCGACTTTGCTTAAATTTTTAACTTTTTTCTTCAGATGGAACATGTACCGTTCAAAAGGATACATCCAACGGTATTGAACAGGGCCTCCTAGTTCAGCTTCTCGTGGCAGGTGGATTGGAAGATGTTCCATCACATCAAAGAAAGACGGCGGAAATATCTTCTCCAGATCACAAAGGATCACCGGGATATTGGCCTTTAAATTGTCGATTCCCTCAACAGTCAATGTTCTTGTGCATAAATCTCGAAAGAAAGAACCAACTCCTGCAATTGCTTTGTGGACATCTCCTTCAATAAGATATTCAAAAGCAAAAGGAAGAAGCCGCTGCATCACAACATGACAATCATGACTCTTCATTCCAGTAAACTTTCCTTCTCTATAATCGATGCAGTTACGCAGATTTGATGCGTATCCATCTGTGAATTTGACATCCTCGCGAATCCAACCAAAAAATTCTTCTTTCTTAGCTGCATCCAACCTCCATGGAGGAAAAGGACATCTACCATCCTCTGAAACTTCCATGTTCTCACGACCACTGCAAATATCAGCCAAGTCCAATCTAGATTTCATATTGTCTTTCGTCTTCCCTTGGACGTTTAAGACAGTGTTCATGATGTTCTCAAAGAAGTTCTTCTCCACGTGCATCACATCTAAATTGTGCCGTAATAAATGGTCCTTCCAGTAAGGCAAATCCCAAAAAATACTCTTCTTGTGCCAGTTATGAACTTCGCCGGCACCGTAAACAGGTTCGTGTCCATTACCCCCACAATAAGCAGTCATTTCAGCACCAAAATCTCTTAATTGCTCCAATATAGCACTTCCGTCAATTTCAGGAGGTGGAGCATCAAACACTTTCTTGTTTTTCGTAAACAATGTTCTAGACCGACGATACGGATGACGACTCGGTAGAAACCTTCGATGACAATCAAACCAACAACTCTTTCTTCCGTTCCTAAGTTGGAATGCATCAGTCACGTCTTGGCAATACGGGCACGCTAATCTCCCATGAGTTGACCATCCAGATAACATACCATATGCTGGAAAATCGCTTATGGTCCACATAAGAACTGCCCGCATCATAAAATTCTGCTGACATGAAACATCGTACGCTTCGACACCATGCTCCCATAACATTTGTAACTCATATATCAATGGCTGGAGGAATATATCGAGTGACCTCTTCGGATGCTCTGGGCCGGGAACGAGAATAGAGAGAAACAAAAACTCTCTCCGCATGCACAGTGATGGAGGTAAATTGTAAGGAGTTACAATTACGGGCCACAACGAATACTTCCTTCCATGCATCCCAAATGGGTTGAAACCATCCGTACATAACCCGAGGTAAACATTCCTTCTCTCATACGTAAAATCTGGATACAATGATTGAAAATGTTTCCACGCTTTTGCGTCTGATGGATGTTTAATATCACCGTCTTGGCGATGCTCTGCATGCCATCTCATTGGCTCTGCCGTGCGCTGTGATGAATATAACCTCTTCAACCTCTCTGTTATTGGTAAATACCACAAACGCTTATACGGAATTGGAACTCTTCCACTACTTTCCTGATAACGCGGTTTACCACAAAATTGACAACTTTTGCGGTTTTCATTTTCTCTCCAATATAACATACAGTTGTCGATGCACACATCTATCACCTTACACGGCAAACCAAGACCAGATACAAGTTTTTGTATCTCGTAGTATGATGCGGGTAAAAGATTGTCTTCAGGCAACATATCTTTCGCCCAATCTGTTATTGCATCAACACACTCCTCCGCCAAATTGAAGTCCGTCTTAATCGTCATCAATCTACTTGCAGATGATAAAGGCGATTGACCTTCTTTACACCCTTTATATAGTGGTTGCTTTGCTGCGTCTAGCATATCAAAAAATCTTCGTGCTTCTAAATTAGGTTCAACACTCTCTTCACCCCCATAGTACTGCACATTCTCTCTAAACGCATCATTCACCATCTCAACTGTGCCTACACCTACATCTACTTCCGTTCAGGCAACATATCTTTCGCCCAATCTGTTATTGCATCAACACACTCCTCCGCCAAATTGAAGTCCGTCTTAATCGTCATCAATCTACTTGCAGATGATAAAGGCGATTGACCTTCTTTACACCCTTTATATAGTGGTTGCTTTGCTGCGTCTAGCATATCAAAAAATCTTCGTGCTTCTAAATTAGGTTCAACACTCTCTTCACCCCCATAGTACTGCACATTCTCTCTAAACGCATCATTCACCATCTCAACTGTGCCTACACCTACATCTACTTCCGTTCTATCTCCTAAACTATCCGAGACAGTTGGTTCACTAGTACTACCATAATTGTAATTTCTTTCTCCATGTAGATACCAAATCTTATATCCAGGCGTAAATCCATTGCTATACAAGTGATGCCAAACCATCTCTGCCCTAACATTACGAGAATTCTGGCAAATTGAACATGGACATATCAACTTACCTGATTTTTGCACACGCGGTTGATTTCCGGCCACTTGCATAAACTCTACTATGCCTCGTGCATAATCCTCGTTCAAGGTGTTCGACTCCGGATTCATCATTGGTTCGTCCATCCATGATCGAAAATATCTAGACATATTTTTCACTTTTTTGTTATAGAAATCGTATATTAACAAGAAATGATAGAGAGAATGTAATGGAATTGGATTGTGGTGTAATGAGGTAGAGGGGGTGTGAAAACATATTTATAACATCGTATCCGTCGGAAATCCGTCGGTTTATAACGGCTCTATTCAACGGCTATATAACGGTCATACATTCCGACGGATTTCCGACGGAATTATTTTTTCCGTCAGAAATCCGTCGGAATTTTAACAGTACACTAACGGTCATAAAACGGCTATATTAACGTTAACATTTACTCGGAAAGACGTCGGAATTCCGTCGGAAATTTCCGACGGATTGTAATTATTAAATTCTGTCGGATTTTCGTCGGAACTCCGTCGGTAATTTCCGACGGATTTGATTGCCGTCGGAAATTCCGTCAGTTTTCGGCCAGTTTTCTTGTAGTGATATGTCTGTGATGAACGAAGTCTTCTCCTGCTCATCCAGATTCATCTTGATCTTGTTATAGCCGGAGAAAACATCCATAAAACTTAGTAGTTCATGCCCAACAGTTGACTCCACCAATCAATCAACATGAGGTAAAGGAAAACTATTTTTGAGCAAGCTGCCATGTTGATGTCGGTAAAATCGCCACAGACCCTCCATTTTCCATTCTACTTTTTCACTACCACGGGGTTAGCGAGTCAATCTGGGTATTTGACTTCGCGAATTGAACCTACTTTCAGAAGTCACTTAGCCCGATCCGGACCGAGCTTCCTCCTCTTTTGCTTTATAGGCTTAACATTGTGGTCTACGTTTATCTCATGAGAAATGATTTTTGGGTCGATCCCCGGCATATCCTCAGTAGTACAAGCAATTGAATTATTTTTTCTTGACAAGAATCCTATAAATTCTTCCTGTAACTCTGTTCTTAGTCCCGAACAAATTTTCTTCTTATGTTCGATATGGTCTTGACTAGTGGATACCTCAATCGCCAGTTCTGCGGGCTGTTGACCACTTGGGAATATTAGACTCTTTGGAACTTCGGGGCTCATCAACTGCTATTGGATCTTTAATCTGTGACTTGTGAGGTAGCAAGACCGTGATAATTCATGGTCTCCTTTTATTGTTCCTACCCATTTGTAGTTGGGAATTTTATGCATTGGTGATATGTCGATGACACGACTCTCATTTGATATATCCAGGGTGTTCCAATGATTATATTGTATTCAGCATGTCGATCAAAGACAGTGGATTCTACTATATTTGGAACAACTGCGGCGAGCATGAGTAGTTTAATTGTCCAAGGGACATTGATATTTTGCTTGTGAATGCGATGAGTGGGCTGGTGGTTCGATTGTATCCACCTTATTTATCCCTATTCTTTGAAGCGTGTTCAAGAAGATTAGATCCACCAAACTTCTAGTATCAATCCATACTTAAGAGACTTCGAAATTCGCCACATCAAGTGTTATCACCAGAGTATCATCGTGTAGCTTCACGAGATACGGAGTATCGAGCTCTTCGAAGGTTAATGCAGTGTTTTGCTTGATGGTTTGAGACTCCTTACATACTTTCATCACTGCGGCTCACTTCTGCCTCTTGATTGCTTGGATCGTATCTTGACATAACTGAAAGCCTCCGATGATAACATTGATTATTCCTTTTCAAGTGTTGAATGGTGTATGCTCGGAAGTCCTTTTTTTTTTTGATGGTTCTAAATTTTGACTATCTCGTTGTTTGTGGTATTTCTGAATAAATTTTTCTAGCTTGCAGCTCTCCAGTTCACCCAAAGCCTAATTTTTGGCTAAATGCTTCTTGAGTATGCTGCACTCCTTGGTTTTGTGGTCGTTGACTTGGTGAATATCACAATAAGCACTTTCATGGTGAATCTAAGTGATTGGATATGAGGATCCGAACCTTCCTCTTCCAGGAGACGGTCGTCCTACATTGTTGTTATATGGGGCTACTCCGAAGCGCTTTGTTTCTTTGTTGAATCTTGGCTGGAGGTATAACTCCTGGTTTAGATGGGCGATACTTATTTTTAAAGGTAAACTTCTCCTCCTTGGCTTCTATCCAATTATTAGCCCAGAAAAAAGCGTCTTAAATAGTTGCTGGTCAGTTTACAGTGAGCTCCAAACTGAATCTTGACTCATGCCAAAGCATGTTTCGTAAGGCGGAAAACGCAACGGTTTGGGAAATTCCTGGAATTTTTGCTAGAATGTCCTTAAACTTTGAGATATGTTTTCTCAGGGGCTTCTCAAGACATTGTGATAAATTCCAAAGATCAATATCTGATTTACTTTTTTCTATGAGTACGGAATACTACATGATGAAGGCTGAAGATAACTCATTGAAGCTATTGATTGATCCAGATTCGAGCTGTGTAAACCACATGAGGGCTTGGCCAGAAAGGTTTTTTTTTAAGAAAAGCTTGCAATACCCGACATCCTCCTGGTGAGCGTCAAGCTCGATCCATCCTTCCGTGATATGGAAGGCAGCTAAATGACTCTTCAGATCGCATTTCCCATCATATGTTGGTAAGTTGATTCTCTGTGCGTCCTTGATATGAAACTTGCAATTTGTGGGGTGAACATGGATCGATGTGTCTCCTCGATTACCATGTCAACTTCGGGAGCCGAACTGGTCACCTGATAGAACTTTGACTTCATCTCCCTCAACTTGCAATGGACTTTGCCGAAATCTGAAGCGAGAGTTTGGTTTTGTTCATCGTCAAGTTTGGTTAGAGAATCATCGTTGTTGTTTTATCCATCTCCTCCCTGGTTACTCGTCGGGTGGTTGTTGCAGGATCTACATGGGTTTAGGAGTTGTGAACACCAGGAGTATAAGAATTGCGAGCTACAGGGGTCCCGAAGATCACACGCGAGCGAGCCTTTCCTGAGGGATACTCTTCAACCAAAGAATCCAATCGAGCAGAAATAGCTGTATGGCTATTGGTTAGACTTACTTGAGTATTTCTCATTGCGGCCACATCTCTTTCCAACGTATCGAGCTTAGTGGTCAAATTGCTTGTGTTCTCGACCAGCTGTTTAAGAGTATCTTTGGTATTGGTTACATCCGCCATGATGAACTGCTGAACAACTGAATAAATATAATAAATCTGATGAGAATCAAGGGGTGTACTATTTCCCATAGGCAGCGCCAAAATATGAATACTGGATCCTACACTCAAATTATAGAATAAAACTTGTAAAGAAAAATAAATAGCTTAAAGAACATATATATAAGTTGTATATTATATCTCAAGAATCTCGAGTAATCAGCCCACTTTACAAGGCTATGGGGGTCTAAATTTATATATAATTGAGATTTAAATGCTGCTAATAAATTATATGATTCTTCTTAAATGTGTCAGTTTTTATTATGTCTTTATTGTCATAACGTCTTAATTTTCGAATTTGACTAAGCTTTCTCTAGGTTTTTAACTCTTTAGCCTGCTGGATGTGTGTTGCTTCATGAACTCTCACCTCGATCCTCAGAACTCTTTGGTGGTTCCCCGGATTAGTTTTAATCAAACAGTGGTGATGTGACAAACATGTGTTAACTTGATTAAAAAGTGGATCCTCGAGTCGGGATCTGGTACCAACAGACCATCTTCGACTGATTTCATACTGCCTAGAACTCATCAGGGGACTGACTCTAAATCACGACCAGTTTGTGAAGGAATGGTCTAATCCCTTCTTCGTAGTCAGATCCTCCATCAGCGACATACTCCCCAAACTCAATAGAGATTGGAACATCCTAGTTTCTGGTATATGGTGGTGCATGATGAGAGACTTAGAGAATTGATTTGGCTACCTATGTCATTGTCACCAAAGTGCATTTAACTTTTCCGTCAACCATCTTGACAGAACTCCATAGTTAAGCGTGGTTGGGCTGGAGTAGAACTATGATGGGTGACCTACCGGAAAGTGATTGTCGGTACCATGTGAGTGAGGCTAAAACACGGGTAAAGATCATGTGGTGATTTGTATGGACATTAAACAAGTCTTTAGAGCATCTCGAGATAAAGAACTGACCGTCGGACGAGGTTGAAGCTCATGGGCCTAGAGAGGACGTGAGGGCTCACGGGCTTAGAGAGGGTGTGGGCGCCATGGACGGTGGCGGTCGGGACGTTATAGATACCCATTTGATGTTTGTTACGATATCGTTCGATTCTGGATGGTTTAGTTAGGAAATTCGAGAATTTATTCAGATACTAGATTTGTATCCGCGGTACACCGTAATTGTTAATAAATATTTTTATTTTATTTGTATAATTTTAACTTTCTTTTTATAATGTTATAAATAATTTTTTTTGATATATATATTTGTAGTTTTTTTATTATTGTTTATAATATATTTAACGTGCTTTCAACATCGAATTGTTTTATTTCTATGTAACAATAACAAAATTTTGTTATTTGAATCACACCTACACCAAATAAATGATGTTTTTTACTATCATTGAAACAATTTAGAGCAAATCGTGTCGAATTATATATTAAATTAGTCTGAATTAAAAAAAAATCATAACTAAATGAAATCCAATACAGTTGTCAATCCTACGTAATTTAAATATCCTCATTACAATTTAAATTTGAAGAGAATGTGATTCTAAACCTATTTATTCGAAACCCATTTCAATATTTTGTAAGTAGTTTTAATATTGAAAAAATATATTATGTTTCTTACTATATATTTTATGATTAGTTATTCAACACTTGTCTTAGATCTTTCTATTTTGGGATGGAAACCCATCTTATCTCGTATTTGTCTGGAACTTTTCATCATACAACTGATCACTGTTATATAATTATCCGTTTCAGATTTACTATTTTAGACTTTTTGGCTCATTTGTATTAAAAAATAAAATTTAATAAACAAATTTTAATTATTATAAATTAGTAGTTCTAATATTGAAAATATATATTATTTATTAGTCGATATTGTAAAGTTAGTTATCCAACAATTTATTTTACCTATCTATTTTAGGACAGAAACTCGTCATATCTCGTATCAATTGGAAACTTTTCGTCTTGTACACAATCATTTTTATATAATTACATGTTTTAGATTTGATTATTTTAGTTCAGCGGGGTAAGAGATTTAGTAAGAGAACATGATACCCGTATAGAGATTTTACCAACACGCTGATCATTATGATCCAGTCAATGTTTTAGTTTATTTTGAATCTCATTTATGTTGTTAGTGTATTAAAAATATTAGTATATCTTTAGTGCATTTTATAATAACTAACACATATAAATTATTTTATAAATGTACTTCCCAAATAATAATATAGTGATTTCTTTTTTTTTAGAGATTTTAAATATTATTAATATTTTAAAGATTTTATAGAGTATAAATATATATTTATAATGTATTAAAATTATTTTAAAATTTAAATATTTGTAATATTTGAAAGTTTGTAAAATTTTAGATTTATTCAACTAAAGAATTAGATTAAATCAAATATAATTTTTTTAAGTTTGGACGCCTGATAAGTCAAGTTTTTTTATCATTTGTATTTGAAATCATTTTGGTTATTTTATAATACCACCCTGAAATATTACCCAAATTCTTTATACTATGCGGGATATTCAACAAATATAATTTTTTCTTCATCGATTGAGTAATAAATGTCAGCTTTTAAAAATTTTAATCACAAAATATGCAGCAAAATTTAAAATTTGATTAATTATATGTATTATATAATAATTCAAAACAATTTGAAAATAACATTAAATAAATATGAGATGTGAATCATAATTATATTTCAATATTGTATATTGATTTAAATTTTGAGATGACAGAAAAGAAAAAAAATTATATTGATTTAAATTATGTAGATATCTTTTAGGAAATTTAAAATAAATGTTAGTTTCCATAATATTTCTGTTTTAATATATTTAGATACACTTATAAGATTGTTTCTATTTTAATATGTTTCGATAGTGGTGTTTGGATACATTGATTATATTGTTCTTCTAATATTGCTAAAATACTATATATATATATATGGTGTTTGGATATAGGTTTAGCAAGATAACTTTTAAAATTTTATGTTTTTAGAGTGTTTGGAAACAGCCCATAAGATTGGGTATCTTTTAATAGTTGAGTAGGTAGATAGATTTGTGTTTGATTCATATGGTATGTGTGTTCCGGTTAGTTTGCCGAACCCAAACATACACTTTTATGCCTATATATATGACCAAGTGTAGCCATAGTTTATTACATTAATCGAAATACATTTCATATCTCAAAATGGTTGTTTCTTCTGCCTCACGTATTCAAGCTGCAAAACAATTGTTTAATGGCTATAACCATGGTAGTGACGAAGTTGCTATCTCCTTCTTAGGTAATTATAGATTAGTTTTCTTTGAATCTTATACAAAAATTGTAATATGCAAAAATTCCAAATTCGTCTATTTAACATTTTGTTTTTTTGTCCCAATCCATTTTAATTTCTTTTAAATCTCACATATTTAACTTTTTTTTTTTTTTTTTTTTTTTTTATAGTGACGACAGAGCTCGCTCACAACCGTGCAAGCTTGGTAATCTTGGCAGATGATGCTGGGAGGACAACAGCATTTGAGGAGCTAGTAGAACTTGCGACAAAAAGCTGCGTTCCGGTTGTTACTTTTGCGACAATGAGAGAAGTAGGAGAGCTTGTTGGTGCGTCTCCTCAAGTAGCGGCATCTCTAAACCTTGGTGAGAGCTACATTCGGACAGTCACTAACACTCTCAACCAAGCCGAGGACACCGAGAAGGAAGCACGTGAACGCTAAACGGAGTGGCGGAAGTGCGGGTAGTAATAATAAGTTGTTTAAGTGGTGGTAATAGTAGTAGATGATCTAAATCTAATGGAATGTTGTCAGAGAAATGAAATGTAATGTTGTTTCCATAATAAAATATATCTATTTAAATCAATGTTATTTTGCATTATTATTAGACAGATTTTTATATATGTTGATAATTTGCTAATGAAATTGTGTGTGTGTGTGTGTTTTTTTGTTTCCTATCTTTTGAGAGAGAGAGATGGAGTATTTCTTATATATTCAGAGATAGAGAGACTTCTTTTATTGGCAATAGTTTCCTACGGTGGCTGTCGGCAAATGATGTCGGGTTTTTTCTTTTCCATAAAAGAAGAAGAAGCAACTACGACGGTGATTCTATCTCAATCCGTCGGAGGTACGCCACCGCATCGTTAACCACAGTCGCCGTCATCTACATCTTACTCTCTCCACCTTCTATTCTTTGTTTTCATAATCAATCCAGCTCTATAGCCGCGAACACCTTCCTCTTTCTGTGGTTAGTTCTCTAAAAATTTTGGTTTCATAGATATTCGGAATTGTCAATTGATTTGGTGAAATTCGTCCTTGTGTGTTGATTTAGTCTATGGATTTGATTATGGTTGCTAAGCTTGTATTGTCATTGTTTCAGAGCTAGTCTGTGATTGGTAACTCGGAGAAGAAGAAGAAGATGATGATGCAGACTTTTTTTTTGGATTGGATATTCAACCTCCAAAGAAGAGGATAAAGTTGAAAATGTTACTGGAACATGTTTCTTCCTCAGCTTCACCATCCCAAAGCTGTATTCATCGAATTGCACCCATTCACATATTGTCATTGAGTTACAAGCAGGATTTAATTTACGTTTGTAGAGTTCTTTACAAATCCTGACTTGGTTTAAGTTTAATGTGAGCAGTTGAATGAGAATAGGTGAAGCATGGGAAGCCTGCTCACACAAGAAGGTCTTGGCAGGCTCTGTGCTGACAGCGTTTTGGAACTTGACAAGCCTTAGAACCCTGATTTTTCCAGGTAATATTCCTAACCAATGGTTGACAAGAGTATTTGTTTTGCTTTATACCAAACTATAACCTATAAGTCTTTCATGTTTTGCAGTTTTTATCATCCTGGTGGTAATTCGGTATAGGAGACAGAATGTGCAGCTAAATCCCGAGGGAGTTGAGCCTGTTGAGAATGAGAAGCAAGAAGCAGAAACAATTCCACAGGAAGAAGAACAGACGCAGCCACAAGAAGAGCAAGCGTTAGTGATGGTTGTTGCAGAGACTGAAGGATCAAAGAAAGCCTAGTGTTTGTACTTTGTGTCCTAACCCCATTAACAGAGATGCAATTTTAAAGCTCGAGTTGATGTAATAGAGATATGGATGATATCTGTAATTTCATATGTCCAAATTGAAGACAAAGAGATCCTTTTAACAAAACTTCTCATTCAAGTTTTGGCCGAGACTACAATGTTTTACATGGGAGAATGATTCTTAAAACCTTCCTAAATCAATGTGCCGGTTTGATTGCCAAACCAGCAATTTTTACTATACTATCCTTGATTGTTGTATCCAAACTCATGGATATGATGGATGTTTCCAAGTTTTGAATTAGTAAAAGTGGTATGTTTTGAGTGAAAAAAATAATAATGCAAATTTGAGTTTGTATGTTGATATTATATAGAAAGTTGAATTGAAAGATGGAAGATATCAGTCTTTGATATGAAAATTCAAGACAAAGAGATCATTTGTGTTTGAAAAGTACAAAAATTATTCTTTGCCTAAACTCCTCTTAAACCTTCTCTTGCATTTGCATAGGGTACGTGTAGACATCATCAAAAGTCCTCTTTGCAAGCTGATAAATTATACCAAACATCAGTTACTCGTCTAATCAATACAACAAGTCTTAATAATAGGCTAAAAACAAAAACAATCTCTCCAAGGAACTCAGAAAACAAAAGGGGCAAAATCAACAAGGTTTTCATTTCTACGTTTTCCAGGCGAAAAAAGGCTTTAAAAGGTAAGAGTTTTGTACATAAACTGTAGCTTCAGTGTTCTTCTGGCTAACTCATCACACATCATCATTGCAAGCTGGGAGTAATAATTCTTTCATTATAATTCTCTAGAAATCAACTCAAATGCAAATAACCAGCAAGAGAAGAACCCACTTTCCATTAAAAATTGTCGGGTACACGTTTTATTTTGTTTTAAGAAGGTATGTAACAACTGGTTTTTGAAAACACAATGCAGCATCAATCACTGATCGGTGTATCTAAAGCTTATTGCCTGAAGAAACCCATTCTAATTGTCTATAGAAGTTCATAAAAGGTTATTTGCAGGAAGCCTACATCTGTGTCTTCATCTATTCTTCTGTCAGCCTACAACATCGAAAAACTAGACCAATTGAGTCGCCATCTCTTTACAACGTTAAGCAAAAAGACAACAACAATAGCAACAAACAAAAAGTTGTAAACTGATTGAAGCTTCTCAAATTGCATATCTAACCTAGTTCTCTACCCATGTCATCAGACACATCAATCTTTAAACACAAAGGCTATCACAGAAACAGTTCTTAAACACACATCATTGATCAATCAAAGCATATCCCCACTCCTTTAATACAAGATCTTCTAAGTTGTATTCAAGCATTACAGAATTAAACTAAAAAGAAAGATGTGAGAAAAATACCGTCAGAGAGCCAGCCATAGGTATGGCCAGAGATAGAAAGCTTTGAAGTCATTAGCGCTGACGCTGTAGCCGAATGGTATGGTAACATTGACTCCACACAGAAGCTCAGTTCCACAGGATTTCTATCATCAAATCAAAGTATTAATTAATCATAGATAATTTTTCTCATCAAAATGCAAAATTTCACCCTCTCACTTTTGAATAATCGATCTGGAAACATGATTATACCAAACCGGAACTTAGAAAAGTCCCTTCTTTTCACAAAAAAGGTTCCAATTAGTGAAGAACACACATAAAAACATTCAAAGATATAACTTTGGATCATAGATATTATGACAAGCTTAAAGTAGCATAGAACTATGAAAAGAGATAAAATAAGAAAATGGGTATAATACAGAGGCTCGTCAGACTAACCGGAGAGGATAAAGCAGTGTGGCAGTGGCTCTAAACAACGGTGGGGCGTTTTTGGCTTGAGAGGCGAAGCGGCACTCCGAGACGAAGCATCGATCTGGCGACGGCGGAGGCGGCCATCGGGAGAGAATCTGAGTACAAGATCAATAAATATTAATATTTATTTAAGGATTTGGTACAGTTTATCAATCAATATGTACTAGATGAATAACCCGCGGTGTGCCCAGGTGCAATCTTTTTTTAATTATAACTTTGTGGTTAATTAAATTATAAAATTTGTTTAGGCCTTAGAGAATAGATAGTATAGTTTTTAGTAGAGTGATTGATTTAAGTTATATAGTTGCTTTAGTTATTTTTCATTTTCATATATCATAAAACATATTTTATTACCATGAAATCTTAAAAAAAAAACTTAAAATGTGGACAACGGACGTCTGATATAAAATAATTTAAAAACATAATAACTCTTAATAACCCGTGGTGACACCCGGTATTTTATTTATGCAACATTGAAATTTTGGTAACAAGCTAAAAAGAATATTCTTCTCTAAAAATTCTTAATTCCACATTTCTCTATAAATAGAAGTGAGACTCATGTTCTTTACCCATCATCAGCACTAACAGTAAGAGCAATTTTTGTTTCCAATCTGATTATCTATCTTTGATTGTTCATGACTTCTTTTTGAATATTTCTGATACGAAATATTTTAAGGATATGTGGAAGATCAAAGTTTAGATCATTCGACTCTCGAACAATACTGTGCTGAAACTTATTATTGATTTACATTTTCCAATTCATTATATTATGTTATATTTGTGTTTTTTTTTTCTTTGTTACTAACACTAATTTACTAACACTAACTTACATATGTTCTCATCGTTTTTTACACTAATACTAACATATATTTGTCTGCATATTTATAATAGAATATTTTTAGATATTTAATAATTATAATTACCAATGTTGATAAGATGTTTTTTTTTACAGTTTGACAAGCGAGGAGAAGTGGACATTGCTTTGAAAGCAACAAATTAATTATGGTTGATCGATGAAGTTCATATTTCGTGATTCAAAGGTTCTTTTATCCTCTTCTTCTCTAAATCAATATCATTATATTTTAAATGATTAACTACTATATATTTACACAATTGCAAAAAAAAAAAAAACTAATTTTTATACTTTAATCATGAAATTATAACAAATAAAATTAATTTAATAAGAATACTATAAACTAACGAAGATCCAGAATATTAATATTGAAATTTCATCTTTTTCAACTAAATTTTTTTCTTGCAAATTAATTTTACTTCACAAATTATTGTATCATTCAAAAATCAGATTTAAAAGATTCAGAATATCTGGATTATAAATATTATCTTAAATATTATAATGCAGATTTTTCTAAATTAAAATAAAATGAATAAGTAAATCAAATACAATCTACGCATTAAATATTCAATATTTTGTTTCAGAATTACTGTTCACATTTTTAATTTTAAAAATCTTTTGGAAAGTAATTTTAACTGAAATTATTGAATCATTCAAAAATCATATTCAAAAGATTCAGAATATCTAAATTAATAAATATTACCTAAAATATTATAACGTAGATTTTTCTAAATTCAAATTCAAATTAGTGAATAAATTAAATACAATCTACGCATTAAATATTCAATATTTTGTTTTAAAATTACTGTTCACGTTTTTAATTATTAAACATATATATTATAACATTAAAATTTTGGTAGCAAACTAAGAATAATATTTTTCTCTAAAAATTCCTACTTCCACACTACTCTATAAATAGAAGAGAATAAATTTTATAAGAAATTTGTTTGCAAAATAACTTTATGCATCAAGACGAAATTTTTTTTTGGATTTACAAAAACTTATTGTGCTTATTAAAAATAGCATGTGGTAAGTAATAATACCAATAAATATTGAAATATCGGGTTATCTTGAAAAAAAAATATGTTGAAAAACGGAGATATGAAAAGAATAAGAACATATAAAGAGATTTAATGACAAGAAATATCATGAATGAAGTAAACCCTACATGCATATATCTTTAATATTATATTCACATTAAAAAAAATCATAAATTGAAGGTTAAATAAATTAGAAAGATTTGCGGAGTACATTTTGGAATAGTTCTCATTATGAAAATCGAAATTAACATTTTATTTACTTCAATTGCCACTCAATTATTTATTTTCTAAAATGAATTTTGAAATCGGGGAGGGTAGTTTTGTATTAAAAAGATACCACAATAATTATATTTTGATATGTTTCAATTATTCTGAAGTGAATTATCCACGAAAATTTAATACATATAAAACTCTTAAAACATAGCAAGATCCGCGTCTTAACCCTTGGATTATCCTATTAATTACATGATCGGTGGGTTTAGAATCGATAATATTTAAACTTGGAGAGGATTCCTTAAATATCGCAGAATTAGATTTTTGGAAAGTAATTTTAACTAAAATTATTGAATCATTCAAAATCAGATTTAAAAGATTCAGAATATCTAAGCAATAAATATTACCTAAAATATTATAATGCACATTTTTCTAAATTCAAATTCAAATTAGTGACTACACAACTACATAAGCCATCTTAATTATTTTTTCCTACCTGACCATGGTGTGTATTAGTGTGTATTAGTGTGCGGTGGAGAAATAAATGATGAGTTCTCTGAGATCATTTGAGTTTTAATCGTGATTAATATCAAAATTAGTTTAAGAAGTTAAATTACAATATAAAAATCACTTATTTGTAAACAGAGAGGCGACTTATAACAACGTTTCTATTGTTGCTAACGTTATTAAATGACGTAAAAGTAATGATGTCGGTTATGAGACCAACTTAATATCATCCGATGTTAATTATATTGGCTTTGGTTAACTAAATGACGTTAATTTAAGGTTTTTCGGTTAAGAAGATATGTCACACTATCTTTTGACGAATGACATGACGGAAATGACTTAGAACTCTCACTGAACAGAACTATGCCGACTTGAAAGTGATGAAACCAGAGTCAAACATAACCTCTTAGTACAAGATAACTCATTACGTAGGATGTCGCTTTTCATTTTTAAATTCAGATGTAGCCCAAATTTTATTACGGCTAGGCAAAATTCATAACAAAGTAAGAGGAAAAATTGTATTTTTTTAGTGTTCAAGAGCACTCCGGATAGAGAGTGGTGAACCTTGGGTTGAGTTGTTGTGCCCTCTGGAGATGAAGTCATGGACTATCAATGTTAGTTAACACTAAGAGGGCTATCAATGTTAATTAACACTAAGAGAACTATCAATGTTCATTAACACTAAGAGAACTATCAATGTTAAGTTTCCAACATCAATATATATTGTACACTAAAAGGAAACATTGTATTTTTATTACGGCTAGGCAAAAGTCATAATCAAGTAAAAGGAAAAATTGTATTTTTTTTAGTGTTCAAGAGCACTCCGGGTAGAGAGTGGTGAATCTTGGGTTCAGTTGTTGTGCCTTCTGGATATGAAATCATGGACTATCAATGTTAGTTAACACTAAGAGGGCTAGCAATGTTAATTATCACAAAGATAGCTATCAATGTTAATTAACAGTAAGAGGGCTATCAATGTTAAGTTTCCAACATTAATATATCGTGTACACTAAGAGCTTTCACGAACTGAGATATTTTTTTGTTTATATTTTTTGAAATATTAATTTGATAATTTGATCTGAAAAAAGGAAATTTGAACCAATTCTAACAAAACAAATTTTTTTTGACATTAACCGTTTTAGTAACAAGTAATCAATTATTTTATTTTAATTTTTGATGAATGAACATAAACTGAATGCAGTGACGACAGTGGATGCAAAAGAGGTAGGAAGCAAAATAAATAAACAAAAGAGATTAATCACGAAACAGACCTTCAATACAAATGCATGTAACAAAAATAAGAATAAAAAAGATGTCAAAACTAATGAATTGCTCGGATGATGAATGGATCAACACACACAAATGCAAAGTAAACAAGGTAGCTAGGCTAGATAAATGATTCATGACCTAAATAAAACAACTTACTAATTTTTTTTTCTTTTTAATATACTTGACTTACAGTGATGAAACTAAAACAGAGATAGAACTGTTATGTTTATAATTGAGTTTCGTTTAACAATTTTACAAATAATTATGTATGTTAAGTCAAAGAGTGTGTGTGTGTTAGAGTTGTGTCTTTTAAGTAAAAATATTTATGTTTATTAAGTAAAAGTGGTGTCAAAGTCTATTTAATATGTTTTTGTTATGTCGAAAAACATGTCGTTGGTTTTCACTATGAATGTTTATGGCTCTGTTTCAAAGATTTTTTATATTAATTTGATTATAATTTCTTTAATTACGATTTTTTATTATTTCAATTTCAAATATATCTAGGTTAATCTGCCAAACTCGTTGTTATAATGCAGAGCGGATTAGAGTTATCAGTTTAGAATTACAATTTGCCTGATTAATCCACTAAAAACCGCAACTAAATCTAACCCGCCGTGAGTCAGATTAACCTACTTTGAAACTCATACATATATACGATTTATATTTTGTAAACTTTAATTTCATTCAAAATTTTAATCACTTTATAACGATCTATAAAAGTAAAAAAATCACCCGTTCGGGGACCGAACGGATATTTTCCTCTAGTTTATACTATTAGGCGAAGAGTAAAAATAGCGCTTAAGATTCAAATTGATCTTTTATTACGACAATTGCCACTCAAAAATCAACTTTTTAAAAACATTTCTGAAATTAAAAAGGGCAAAGATGGTAAACCAAGTTTGGACAAAAATAATTAATTGATATTAACTCTTGATTTCGGATTATCCATAATAAAACACGCGGATCCTTCATTATTAATCTGATTGGACAAAATCAACCCTATTAATATATGGAAACATAATATATTATTTATTATCTTATTTTCAGAATATATTATTAATCAAATATTCTACGAAATTAATATTTTATAACAATCAGCATAATTATAACATGAAAATTTTATTAATAATCAGCATATTTTCTGAATTCAGAGTTTTCTAAACTCAAATTCGTGAGTAGATATAATCTGGATTTTCCTAAATTAATAATGGTGATTAAATCAAACACAATTTAAATTCAATTAATATTCAAGATATGCATTAAATACTAAATATTCTAATTTAAAAGTACTGTTCATGTTTTTAATTTATTTTATTATGAAGAATCTATTAAATAACATAAAAACTTTGAGAGTAAGGTAAAAAATTAGTTCTTACCTAATTAAATTGTTAGTAATTAAATTTTTTCCAAATAAAATCATAACAATCAACACTGAAAAGACCATATATAGACATATTATATGGACAAAATTAAAGACTGAAAAGACCAAACATTAACATAGACAAGTGCTTTTGTAAGATGACATCACTAAAAATCAGACGATCAAAATGTGCTTTTATTTATACGGTTTTAAAGGAATTCTTTTTGCAGAAATTAATTTCTAACATATATTTATTAACATTATCCTTCGACGGATTTTACAAATACTTTATTTTGTTAATGTAATTATACCTCAGTAAAAAGTCTCTAAATAATAAATGTAGAATATTTAGCCACTCATATACAGATAAATTTAAATTCGAAGGTTTATGATATTGAACCATATATTCTGTAACTAGACCATTTAGACTAAAAATCAAATTTTAAAAAACATTTCTAAAATTGAAAAGGGCAAAAATCGCTTAACAAGTTTGACAAAATACTTAAATAAACATAACTTAATGAAAAATTAATTTCTGAAAACGGATTATACATTATAAGGACGTGGATCCTTTATTATTAATATCAATGGTCGTTAGAGAATCCGGATTTTAGTGAGTTTAGTTTTAAAACGTAATTAATTGAAAATGTTATATTTTTGGAATATTTTTTGAATCAAATCTTATGCGAAATAAATATTCATTTATAAAAATCAATATAATTATATTCGGCATTTATACTACTAACAATCCGGATTTTTCTGAATTCAAATTGATGACTTGAACACAATTTAAATTCAATTAATACTCAAAATATGCATTAAATACTAAATATTCAAATTTAATAGTACTGTACACGTTTTTAATTGATTTAGATATTTAAATTATAATACAACATATAAACTTTCAGAGTAAGCTAAAAAATCATTTCGTACCTAATTAGATATTTATTAATTATTTTTTTTCAAATAAAATCATAACAATGAACGTAATCTTTGCTAATTAAATTATTTCCAAATTTTTTGCATTGATGCCTAAGTACATATTTCCCTATAAATAGAATGGAGAGTTTTATCTTCGATCTCTCATCACGTTTGTCTTTTTAGTTCTAACTTTTTATTGTTTGAATATTCTTAATAGAATTTTTGCGACATAGTTATAGCTTTCACTTACTATTATAACTGATGATAGCCATTGCGTCTTCCATAAAGTTTTCTAATTAATTAGGCATTTTTTTCTCAACTATTAAACTCGACATGTAAAAACGTTATAATTTTAAGAAGAAGTTTTCATACTATTCTTTATAAGAAAAAAAAATGAAGGAGAACACGCAAGGAATGCAATTTTCAGTTTTAGTTTTCTTAGATACTTAATTAAAGATGTTTGGTATTTGCCGATGGATAAAAGACATGAGACTGGATCCAATATGACTAAATGCAAGTACGAGCATTAACAGTATCCAAAGATTACCCCAAACCATTAAGGGCTTTCTTTTTTGAACAATTCTTGGGTTAACCCCTAGGGATGAACCCTTCTATTCAGCCCTTTTAGTTTTAACCAATGAAAATATGACACGTAATAAACAGAAATAACAAATTTAATTTAGATTTAAATAAATTAAACAAATTTAAAAAACAAATTTTATCCTTAACGTCGTTAACAAACAAACTAAATCTTAATCATCTTCTCTATTGAATATTTGCTATGAAACAACACACAAAAAACAAACACAATTGGTCAAAATTTGAGATCGATATAGAAGAGTTTTCAATCGAGTTCACTTAGTTTTCAGTTCATAGAGAAAATACCAACTGTTTATACAAGGCATTCTCTCCATCCTCCCAGTCCTACTTCTATCACAATATTTAATGATTACCTAACATATTAGATTTATGACCATTAGCAAGAGAATCCGAGGCACTGTGTTGCAGTGGAGGACTAATGAACAATGCTTTTGAGTACACTCTCAAAGCTGGTGATCTTATGAAGGAAAAAGCCTATCCTTATACAGGACGTGATCATTCTGCTTGCAAGTTTTACAAGAGCATAATAAAAAACGTTGCGTTTTGCTGAGAGGGGGATTTTGAGGGTGATAGGGTTTTTGCTTTCGTGCAAGCTGCCGCCGTCTCCTCCGGCTAGAAATGGAGGGGAGGATCTCAACAGTGGGGGAGGGGAACACGTCTCCATCTACAATTGTAACTCCTCCATTGGTCTCATGGGCAACGTGGTTCAAAAGAAGAAAGCTCTTACAAAGTACGATCTCAAAGTTCTGACACAGGATGGAGTGAGTTCTGTTGAGATTCCAGATGAGGTATTTGAAGATCCTGCTCCTCTATGGGAAGATTTTCTAATCGGTAAATTTTTAGATTCAGCACCCCATGTAGCAAAGGTTCACGCCATTGTTAATACACTACAAGAAAACAGCCGGAAAACCGACGGTAAAACGACGGATTTCCGACGAAATTGCATTTTTTTAATTCGTCGGAAATCCGTCAAAAATTCCGACGGATTTCCGACGGCCAGATGTCCGTCGGAATTCCGTCGGATTTCCGTCAGAAAATTCCGACGGATTTCCGACGGATAGCACCACCGCCATTTCCGACGGATTTCCGACGGATTAGTCGGCGATCCGTCGGAAATCCGTCGGAAAATATGAACGTTAAAAGAGCCGTTGTTATCGCAGGTTACCGTTGTATGGTGCCGTTGCATTCTGACGGATTTCCGACGGATGTGAGTTTATAAATATGTTTCCACACTCTTCATTTCATTTTACTCCAATTCCATCTCTCTCTCTATTTTCTTATGATATTCATGCGATTATAAACAAAAAAAAGTGGAAAGATATGTCTAGATATTTTCGATCATGGATGGACGAACCAATGATGAATTCGGAGACGAACCTCTTAAACGAGGAATATGCACGAGGCATAGTCGAGTTCATGAAATTGGCTGGAAATCAACCGCGTGTACTTAAATCAGGTAAGTTGAAATGTCCATGTTCAATTTGTAGAAATTCTCGTAATGTTGCAGTAGAGATAGTTTGGCATCACTTGTATACCAATGGATTTACGCCGGGTTATAAGATTTGGTATCTACATGGGGAAACAAATTATGATCATGGTAGTAGTAGTAGTGGACCAACAGTCTCGGAATTTGTAGGAGATAGAACGGAAGTAGATGTAGGTGTAGGCACCGTTGAGATGGTAAATGATGCGTTTAGAGAGAATGTACAGTATGGCAGTGAAGAGAGAGATAGGTTTGAAGAACCTAATTTAGAAGCAGGAAGATTTTTTGGTATGTTAGACGCATCAAAGCAGCCACTTTATAAGGGGTGTAGAGAAGGTCATTCGCCTTTACCATCTGCCACTAGATTGATGACGATTAAGACGGACCACAATTTGTCAGAGGAGTGTGTTGATGCGATAACAGACTGGGCGAAAGATTTATTGGCTGAAGATAATCTTTTACCCGCATCGTACTACGAGGTACAGAAACTTGTAGCTGGTCTTGGATTGCCGTATAAGGTGATAGATGTGTGCATCGACAATTGTATGCTATATTGGAGAGAAGATGAAAACCGTAACAGTTGTCGATTTTGTCGCAAACCGCGGTATCAGGAAACGAGTGGTCGAGTTCCAATTCCATATAAACGTATGTGGTATTTACCAATAACAGATAGATTGAAGAGGTTATATACATCTCAGCGTACGGCAGAGCCAATGAGATGGCATGGAGAGCATCGTCAAGATGGAGATATTACACATCCTTCATACGCAGAGGCGTGGAAACATTTTCAGTCTACCTATCCGGATTTTGCGTACGAGCGCCGGAATGTGTACCTCGGGTTATGCACAGATGGTTTTAACCCATTTGGGAAGTATGGAAGGAAGTATTCGTTGTGGCCTGTAATTGTAACTCCTTACAATTTGCCTCCATCTCTGTGTATGCGTCGAGAGTTTTTGTTTCTCTCCATTCTTGTTCCTGGCCCAGATCATCCGAAGAGATCACTCGATGTATTCCTCCAGCCATTGATTTATGAGTTACAAATGCTATGGGAGCATGGTGCTGAAGCCTACGATGTTTCATGCCAACAAAATTTTAACATGCGTGCGGTTCTTATGTGGACCATAAGCGATTTTCCAGCATATGGTATGTTATCTGGATGGACAACTCATGGGAGATTATCATGCCCGTATTGCCAAGACAACACTGATGCATTCCAACTTAGGAACGGAAGAAAGAGTTGTTGGTTTGATTGTCATAGAAGGTTTCTACCGAGTGATCATCCGTATCGTCGGTCTAGAACATTGTTTACGAAGTCTAAGAAAGTGTTTGATGCGCCACCTCCTGAGATAGACGGATATACTTTATTAGAACAATTGAGAGATTTTGGTGCTGATAGGACTCCTGACTGTGGGGGTAATGGACATGAAGTTGTGTACGGTGCCGGTGAAGTTCATAACTGGCACAAGAAGAGTATTTTTTGGGATCTGCCTTACTGGAAGACCCATTTATTGCGGCACAATCTAGATGTGATGCACGTTGAGAAAAACTTCTTTGAGAACATCATGAACACTGTCTTAAACGTCAAAGGGAAGACGAAAGATAATATCAAATCTAGATTAGACTTGGCCGATATTTGCGATAGGGCTTTTCTTGAAGTTCAGCCGGATGGTAAATACATATTTCCTCCGTACGGGTTGCAAGGAGATAAGAAAAGGGAATTTTTTTGATTGGATTCGCGATGATGTCAAATTCACTGATGGGTACGCATCAAATCTGCGTAATTGCATAGATTATGGAGAAGGGAAATTTACAGGAATGAAGAGTCATGATTGTCATGTTGTGATGCAGCGGCTTCTTCCTTTCGCTTTTGCCCATCTTCTTGATCCAGATGTCTACAAAGCAATTGCAGGAGTTGGTTCTTTCTTTCGAGATTTATGCACAAGAACATTTACTGTTGACGGAATCCGAAACTTAGAGGTCAATATCCCCGTGATCCTTTGTAACCTTGAAAAGATATTTCCGCCATCTTTCTTTGATGTGATGGAACATCTTCCTATCCACCTCCCACGAGAAGTTGCACTAGGAGGTCCAGTTCAATACCGTTGGATGTATCCTTTTGAGCGGTATATGTTTCATCTGAAGAAAAAGGTTAAAAATTTAAGTAAAGTAGAGGGATCTATTGTCGCACAGAGCCTCAACGAAGAAGCGTCACAGTTTGCTGAATATTACTTCCCAGCCGAAGTTCGTACAAAGAGTAGACGTCCTGGTCGCCATGATGATCGTAATGAGAGAGCGATTTATCCCGTCGTAGTTCCTGAGTTGTTTTCCCAAGTTGGTCGAGTTAGTGGAAAAAGCAAGACACGCACATTATCACAACAAGAGTTTAAACACTTGCATACGTATATCCTAACAAATTGTGAGGAAATTGCGGAATATGAAAGGTAAAAAACTTTATTTATGACAATGTATATATATATTCGAATATATTATATTTAATTTATTAACTTTCATACAAATGTGGTTTTCGTACAGGATTTACATGGCATTAATACGCGGGTGGTTTGTGGATAAGTCAGAAGAAGAGCTTCAACAACATAAGGAGGAAGATTTTATGACTTGGTTTAGGGAATTTTACGTAAGATTTAACAAAACCCTATTATTTTCAAATAAGTGTCAATGTCATGTATGTTAATTGCGGTTAATTTTTTTCGTAGATTCCTGAAGGAATAAAGAGCGGAGCCACATTTCCGACATGGTTAATGGAATTTGTTAGTGGTCCAATCTACCGTGCAAAGTCTTATCCTAGGTATTGCAGTCGGGGATATGGGTTTAGGATTCATGACGAAAGAAGGACAAGAGCATCTGCAGATTATGGTGTTTCTGTGAAGTCTGGTAATGATGTTTACTACGGCATTTTTCAGGAAATATTGGAAGTTAAGTACCCAGGAATGTTAGACTTGAGGTGCATTGTTTTTAAGTGTGATTGGTATGATCCAGTACTTGGTCGTGGTGTTGTCGTGGACCAATTTGGTGTTACTTCTGTTAACACAAATCGGAGACTACAACATTATGATCCATTCATTCTAGCGTCACAAGCAGATCAGGTTTGGTTCAATTAAATGTTGTGTTTTTACTAATTTTTATGTTTATTTCGGCGTTTACTTACGAAAATTTCTGTATTTCTTTATAGGTGTGCTACATTCGTTACCCTCGCATAACACGGCGGTCAGATCCTTGGGTCACAGTTACTGCAATAAGCCCTAGAGGAAGAATTTATGGAGTTTCTCAACACGATGCCATGCAGCCAAGCATAAGTACTCCAATGGATCCAGTTGCGGCCTCTACTGGTGTCGATCTTGTGGTTGATTTCACACAAATCGGTATAGTTCATTCCGAGTCAGAAGAAGAACAAGGAGAATTTTATGACGATACAGACTCAATTACATCGGAAGGATCAACATCATCAGAGGAAGACGAATAAGGAGAATAACAAGGATAATAAAAAAATATCTTGCAAAAGTAAAAAATTTGTACAATGAACTACGGTTTGGCTTGATCCCGATATGGGTACGTAGGCAGCTCTAATCGAGCGCAGCTATTTAACAAAAATAATTTATTCATTTTTAACAATATTCAAATACAAAATAAATGTTCTAAAATAACTATGTATCAATTTAAAAAC
This sequence comes from Barbarea vulgaris, assembly GCA_963667165.1. NCBI lineage: Eukaryota > Viridiplantae > Streptophyta > Magnoliopsida > Brassicales > Brassicaceae > Barbarea > Barbarea vulgaris. The sequence continues at coordinate 23,490,883 of OY763893.1, read as the reverse complement.
ATGTTTTAAATCATATAATGTGAATATTTAAATCATATATCTCTTTTGATGTTTAACTAATTACTAAACATGATTCAATGGTTTAAAGTGTATAAACATGGTTCAATGATTTCAAAATAAATAAACCTGTTTCCGACGGATTTCGTAGTATCCGTTGGAAATCCGTCGGAAATACCGACGGATTTCCGATGGAATTCGTAGTATCCGTCGGAAATCCGTCGGTATTTCCGACGGATTTCCGACGGAATGACGATATTATCAATGCCGCGTGTTAATTTCCCAATGCCGCGTGTTAATAAATGTTAGTAAATTCCGACGGATTTCCGACGGATTAACCGTCGGAAATCCGTCGGAATCTGCGGATAAATAAACCAGATCGTCTTCTTCGCGATTCATTCGAAGAAACTTAAGAAATTTCGAAAAAAACTCTCAAATCTCCCTAAACCTTCGATTCTTCAAAGATTTACCCCAAATCTTCTTCCAATGGCTGGAAATCAAAGGAACATGTAAGTTTTTAATGTTGATTAAGAGTTTGATATGTTAGATTTGTGGATTTAGGGTTTTGAAATTTAGATCTATGGAATTTGGTTATAGATTTGGTTGATATGTTTTAGATTAGGAATTTGGATTATGATTTTGGGTTATTTGGTTATAGATTTGGATTTTCTAGATTTAGGATTAAACATGTTTTTAATTTTTGGTTTTGGAATTGAAATTGAAATAGAAATTGATTTTGATTTTTTGATTTAGGATTTTTTTTTATTTTGAAATTTTTGGATATAATTTATATATTGAAAATAATTAATATATTTATAATTGTGAACATATTTATAATTATTTGAGACAATTAATAATAAATATATTTCTTATGATTTTTTTTTAAAAACTGAATTTTATAATTTTTTTGTCTATTTTTATAAACTGAATTATTTATAATGATTTTCGTATTTTTTTGTCTATTTTTAAAAAATTATTTTCAAATTATAAGTTATGAACAATGATTTATGAAATATATTTTATAAATTTATGTCTATTTTTAAAATTTATAAACTGAATTATTTATAATGATTTTCGTATTTTTTTATAAACTGAATTATTTATAATGATTTTCGTATTTTTTTGTCTATTTTTAAAAAATTATTTTCAAATTATAAGTTATGAACAATGATTTCTGAAATATATTTTATAAATTTATGTCTATTTTTAAAATTTTATAATGATTTTGTTTTGTTATAAATTTTTATGTAGGGATTATGGAGCATACGTCGAGTCTACGAGCGGACATCGTCGTCACCGTAGGAGTAGAGCTGCGAGGAGTTCTCCTACGCCGTCCACACATATTCCGGATACACAGATTCCGGAAACTCATTCACCGCCACCATCCGCAACTGCTCCGACGCAGATGAGTGTCGAGGACTTCCAGGCTCTTCCGGGACGAGAAAGACTTCCACGTCTTCATCCAGATTGTCAAGGAAGAGACATTTGGTAAGTGTTTTTAATTAATTATTTATTTAATTTATAAATGTACTTTTTTAAAACTAATTACGGTTTTATTAATTAAATTGTTTTGTAGGTTTGACGATTCGCACACTGGGATCTCAAAGTCAATCAACTGAATGTGCCAAGGAATGCTTCAGATTCCATATCCAACATACAGCTCAATGCCGATCCAAGATAGGGATATGTGGTTTCGCCAATTTGCGGTAATGTATTTATTTTGTTTTTTCTATTAAAATTGAATTTAAATTTTTTAAATTATTCAAATTCATCTTATTTTTAATTTGCAGCAAGAATTCAGGTGGGACAGTCACTTAACCGCTTCGGTTAGACGCGAATTCGATAAAAAATGCGCACGGGCGTATTCATGGAAGATAAACGAGTGGAAAGAAAAGTGGAAGAAGAATGAAGTGCCAAGGGACTTGGTTTCGAACCCGGATCTATTTAACGGGTTCATCGCTTACTGGAGTGAAGAGGCTACCAAAGAATCCGCCGCAAAACATTCTGCATCCCGGAACAGCGATCGCAAAGGAAAGGGCAAAGCGACGCACAATCTAGGTGCGAAGAGCAAGGCGACGAAGGCAAAAGAACTAGTAAGTTTTTTTTTAATCCCTTCAATTTTCATTCATACTAAAATGAATCATTAATTTTTTTGAAGTTTAAGATTCACAAATTTAACTCAATTACTTTATTTTGCATGCAGTTTCGGGAAGATGGTGTCGAACCATCTAATTTGAGATTGCTCCAAGCTGTCCACACCGGCAAGGATGGTGTAATCCACGATCAAGTCACTCTGGATATCGTCGAGAACGTCAATAGGATGCGTGAAGAGTTCCTCAATTCTCAACCAATCATTGAAGGAACTCCTCCCCTAACCGAAGTTCCTTTGGAGAAGGAAAACGAGTTCGTATTTGAGGTAAGTAAAATTTTTATTTTTATTCAAGTTTTAATTCATTTCAATTTTTAGTCAACTTTTTTATTGCTTCCGCAGGCTATTCCGAGGTCTAAAGGCCGGTATTATGGTCTTCCCGACGATACTTCATCCTCCATTACGTCACGCTATTACGGAGGTTCTCACGGCCCACATTTAGAAGAAAAAGTGGAGGAACTCGAGACTACGGTGCAACGCCTCACAGAGGAAAACCAAGCGATGGCGGCTAGGATGGAAGCATTCATGGCTCAATACCCACCACCACCACCACCACCTTAGATCTTGTTTATGTTTTTTTTAAATTATTTGTTAGAAACCACTTTATGTTTTATATTTTCTGTTGTTTTAATTTTTATTTCGAATAATTTAATATTAAAGTTTTATGTTTTTTTCTATTTTAAAAAACAATTAGAATATTATTATTTTTCAAGTATGTGAATTTTTAAATTATTATAAATATTAATTAAATACCGGTTCTTAAGTGACAATCGATATTTTGATTAATATATTCTAAAGTTATCATTCAAACCAATATCAATATAACATAATACAAAAACAATTCAATTGAAACGGTTAAAAAAAAATGACATGAAACCCTCCGACGGATTTCCGACAGATTTGGGCAATCCGTCGGAAATCCGTCGGAAATTTCCGACGGATTTCCGACGGTTTGGGGTTTCATGGCTTTTTTGACAAATTTTACACAATAAACCTCAAACAACTAATTATATTATAAGATTATTAGATATAACACAATTTAAACTTAGTTTTTAGGTTAAATTATTGTTTTCAAGATTTTGGGATGATTTACACTTAAGTTCTTCATAATGAACTATATAGTTTAACTTACATGTTTACTAGTTCCTAAGTATAAATCTTAATTTTGATAAATTCTTATACACAGAGGTGAATATTGTAAACTTATCATTGAAATCATTAATAAACCACACAACAAACACATTTCAATTGAACCGAATAAAAAAAAACTCACGAAACCACAAACTGTCGGAAATCCGTCGGAAATTTCCGACGGATTTTCGACGGGTTTAGAGAAACACGTGTTCGTTTTTAAGGTTTGTCTGACAAAAGGAATAACATATATTTTTCTCAAGTCCGTCGGAAATTTTCGCAAAATCAAACGTTTGTCTGACAGTGAAATTTTCGCAAAATCAAACGTTTTCGTGTCCCGCGTTAGTTGAATTTTACGAAATAATTTCAAAACTTCCGACGGATTTCCGACGGATATGCCGTCGGAAAATTCTGTTTATAAGCTTCGTCTCCTCCGCGAGCTCACACGAAAAATGAGAGGAAATTCTTCAAATTTCATAAATTTTAGGTTTTCAAAGTTAGATTTAGGTTTGGAATGTTAGATTTAGGTTTGGAATGTTAGATTTAGGTTTTTAATGTTAGTTTTAAGTTATAAATGTTAGTTTTAAGTTTGGAATGTTAGTTTTAAGTTTGGAATGTTAGTTTTAAGTTTTGTGATGTTAGATATGGGTTTTGAATCTTAGTTTTAGGTTTGGAATCTTATATTTAGATTTTGGAATGTTTGATTTAGGTTTTCAAAGTTAGATTTTAAGTTTGGTTAGTATATATATATATTGAATGAATTTTAAGAAATTTGTGAATTTAAGGTTTTTGAATGTTATAGATTTAGGTTTTGAATGTTAGTTTTAGGATAAAAATGTTATATTTTAGATTTTGCAATGTTAGATTTAAGGTTTTCAATGTTAGATTTAAGTTTGGAATTTTAGATTTAGGATAATAATGTTAGATTTAGGTTTTGTAATTAGATTTAGGTTTGAAATGTTTATTTTAGGTTTCTATAATGTTTAGTTTTAGGTTTGGAATGTTAGATTTAGATTTTGGTTTTTAATGTTAGTTTAAGGTTTGTAATGTTTAGTTTTAGGTTTGGAATGTTAGATTTAGATTTTGGTTTTTAATGTTAGTTTAAGGTTTGTAATGTTAATTTTAGGATAAAATTATTAGATTTATATTTTGGAATGTTAGATTTAGGTTTTCAATTAACATAATTTAGGTTTGGAATTTTAGTTTTAGGTTAATAATGTTATATTAAGATTTTCGAATGTTAGATTTAAGTTTTGAATGTTAGATTTAAGTTTGGAATTTTAGATTTAGGATAATAATGTTAGATTTAGGTTTTGTAATTAGATTTAGGTTTGAAATGTTTATTTTAGGTTTCTAATGTTTAGTTTTAGGTTTGGAATGTTATATTTAGATTTTGGTTTTTAATGTTAGTTTAAGGTTTATAATGTTAGTTTTAGGAGAAAATTGTTAGATTTATATTTTGGAATGTTAGATTTAGGTTTTCAATTAACATATTTAGGTTTGGAATTTTAGTTTTAGGATAATAATGTTATATTAAGATTTTCGAATGTTAGATTTAAGTTTTGAATGTTAGATTTAAGTTTGGAATTTTAGATTTAGGATAATAATGTTAGATTTAGGTTTTGTAATTACATTTAGGTTTGAAATGTTTATTTTAGGTTTCTATAATGTTTAGTTTTAGGTTTGGAATGTTAGATTTAGATTTTGGTTTTTAATGTTAGTTTAAGGTTTGTAATGTTTAGTTTTAGGATAAAATTATTAGATTTATATTTTGGAATTTTAGTTTTAGGATAAAATAATGTTATAAGGTTTTTTTTCAATATTTGAGAATTAATTTTTTAATTTTTAATTATATAAAATATGAATTTTGTAATTGTTTTAAATTATTACTATTAATATTTATTTCATTTCTATATTTTTAAATATTTATTAAATTATTTTGAAATTTAAATAATTTTTTTTAATTAAAATTCGGAATATATAATTATTTATTAAATAAATTTTTTTTTATTATAATTTGCACAGTCCGTCGGAAATCCGTCGGAATATTCCGACGGATTTCCGACGGAATGATGAAACGAGTATACCGACGGATTTCCGACGGTTTGGAAAACCGACGGATTTCCGACGGTTTGACGGAACCGGAAAACCGACGGATTTCCGACGGTTTGACGGAACCAGAAAACCGACGGATTCCCGACGGCTCGCCGGAACACGTAAACCGACGGATTCCCGACGGCTCGCCGGAACACGTAAACCGACGGCTTTCCGACGGCTCGCCGGAACACGTAAACCGACGGCTTTCCGACAGATTTCTGATTCATATTATCCGTCGGAAATCCGTCGGAAATTCCGACGGATTTCCGACGGATTTTCAATTTCCGACGAGATAGAAGCGACGGACGAATCCGTCGGAAAGCCGTCGGTATTGGTCAATTCCGACGGATTCCCGACGGATTTGGCCGTCAGTTTCTCGCCAGTTTTCTTGTAGTGATAAAATCTGGGCACAGGGTGATAAGACACAAATGATTGATGTTCATGTTATCAATTCTGCAACAATGAAATTCAGAATTTCTAATCCTATTATTCGACAACGGGTTCTTCGGCGAGGCATGTGGAATCTAGCTGAGATTCCTGTTATCATGTCTAAGTACTGGACTCCTTTCATTGAAGAGAAGTCACCGGAGATATCCTCAGTTCCACTTTGGGTTCATCTTAAACACGTTCCAATCGAATTGATATCCTGGAAAGGTCTCAGTTTTGTTACTAGTGCGGTGGGAGAACCAGTTCGTCTGCATCCAGATACAGCGCAATGCTTAGATGTTAAGGTGACAAAAGTATTCGTTAAGGCAGACCTCACACAGGCTTTGCCTAAATCGATGAAATTCAACTATAAGGGGAAGGATTCTATGGTGGAATATTCATACCCTTGGCTACCACCTAAATGTTCTATATGTGAGAAGTGGGGGCATTTAAACACAGTATGTTTGGCAAATAAAAGTGGGAAAGATGCTGTAACAGAGCAAGCTTCACCAGACGTAGAACAAATTCCGAGTTTGACAATCATAGCACCAATGCAGGAAGGTGAGTTCGGAGTTGGGATAACAGAGAAAGCTCAATCAGCTCTGATAGAAATTGGCTCAGGTTCAAAAAATCAGTATGTGCATGAGAAGGAAGAAGAATGGTCTACACCGGCACGAGAAGGACGTAGTCCAACTACATCAAACAAGACATTGGAATATGGTTCAGTGTCAATTTTTACAACCTCCAGATTCTCTGTTCTTAGCGATAAAAATGAGGAAGAAGGAGAAATTATTGAAGAAATGGAGAAAGAGATTATCGCGGAAAATATGTTGGTACCAAATTCGGAGACATCGATTGCAGAGGTACATAGAGATGTTGTATCTATGGGGTTGGAAACTGGAACACAACTAAGACAAAATCCTTCCCGTCAAGCTAAAGCAAACAACAAGTTTAAAACAGTCTCAAATATTCAAAAGCGTAAGGAGGGAGATCCAATTTTGTTAAACAAACTGGTTACTAATCGGAGGAATCATTGATGTCGAGTTTCTTTTGGAATATTCGAGGATTCAATAAGTCAACAAAGCATTCTGTAGTCCGTAACTGGATAAACAAAGGTTCTTTTCAATTCGGCTGCCTATTGGAGACTCGAGTCAAGGAAAAGAAAGCAGAGCGAATTGTAAATACAGTTTTTCAAGATTGGTCTTTTATGTCAAATTATGAATTCAATAGATTGGGAAGGATATGGATAGTATGGAGCCCAAAGGTGAGACTAACTCCGTGTTTTACAAGTGCTCAGCTGGTCACATGTTATGTTTTGCTGGATGGTCAAGAAGAGGAGTTTTTCTGTTCGTTTATTTATGCCTCTAATTTTATAGAAGAAAGGAAAATGCTGTGGGAGGATCTCAGAAATCACCAAAACTCACCAATGTTTAGAGGTAAACCTTGGATTATTTTTGGAGATTTCAACGAAATACTGGAATCATCGGAGCACTCAAATTGTATGGTATCTCCTTCAAGTTCTTTAGGCATGCGGGATTTCCAGGACATGGTACGTCATTGCTCCTTTATTGATATGTATTTTCATGGTCCGTTATTTACTTGGTGTAACAAGAGGGATGAAGGGTTGATATGCAAAAAGCTTGATCGCACACTGGTTAACGATACATGGCTTCATACATTTCCGCAGTCATATTGTGTCTTCGAGCCGGGACGCTGTTCTGATCATATGCGCTGCAAGATTCAGATCACAGCTTTAGCCCATAAACCGAAACGGCCTTTTAAATTCACTAACGCGTTAACAAGTCTCCCGGGATTCCAACAACTGGTTAAGAATTTTTGGGAAGGAATAGATGAACTTTACAATTCAACATCTGCTCTGTTTCGGCTGTCAAAAAAATTGAAAGTGCTTAAGGGAAAAATCAGAGAGATGAGCAAAGAGAAACTTGGGGACTTAACTAATCGAACAGCAATGGCATATGGCGCTCTATGCGATGCTCAGGCAAAGACTCTGCTAAATCCAAGCCATGATCTTATGGAGAAGGAAAATAGAGCTTATGAAAAATGGAAGCATTTGGCGGATATAGAAGAAAAATATATGCGTCAAAAATCAAAGCTGCATTGGTTAAAGGTTGGAGATGGAAATAACCGTTACTTTCATCAATCAGCAAATAAGAGACAGGTTCGGAATTCCATTCGAGAGATCAAGAGGAATGATGGCACTGTAGCTAATACTCAAGATGACATAAAAGTGGAAGCAGAAATTTTTTTCCATAATTTTTTGTCACACACTGTGCCGAATTATAAAGGAATAGAAAAGGAAGCTCTATGTGAACTACTGAATTTTCAGTGTGCGGAGGAGGATGAAGCTATGTTAACAAGTATCGTGACAGAGGAGGAGGTGAAACAAATTTTGTTCTCTATGCCGGGAAACAAGTCTCCGGGGCCAGACGGTTATACATGTGAGTTTTTCAAAGCTGCTTGGGAGATTGTCGGGAAGGATTTCGTAGTGGCTATCCAATCTTTTTTTGAAAAGGGGTTTCTACCAAAGGGCCTTAACTCAACAATATTGGCTCTTATACCTAAGAAGACAGAGGCGCATGAGATGAAAGACTATCGTCCTATCTCTTGTTGCAACGTCATCTACAAGGTCATTTCAAAAATCTTAGCCAATCGGCTCAAACAGATCTTACCAAATTTTATTTCTCCGAACCAATCAGCTTTTGTTAAGGATAGGTTTCTTATGGAAAATGTCCTTCTTGCTTCAGAATTGGTTAAGAATTATCATAAGGAAACGGTTTCAGCTCGATGTGCGGTAAAGATAGATATATCTAAGGCTTTCGACTCTGTTCAATGGCCTTTTCTACTTTCCACTTTAAAGGCGCTTGGTATTCCAGAAAAATTCATCCATTGGCTAAGACTATGTTTTACTACAGCTTCATTTTCGGTTCAGGTAAATGGGGAACTAGCAGTTTTTTTTCAAAGTGCAAGAGGGCTGCGTCAAGGATGCTCTCTATCGCCTTATCTCTTTGTGATCTGTATGCATGTGTTGTCGAAAATGCTAGACAAGGCGGCTGCGGAGAGACATATAGGCTACCACCCATACTGTAAGAACGTTAAGCTCACACATTTATGCTTTGCGGATGATTTGTTGGTATTTTCAGATGGGAAGAGGCAATCTATTGAGGGTATTCTTCAAGTTTTCAAAACATTTGCCGAAGTCTCAGGGCTATCCATAAGTCTCGAAAAATCAACCCTCTACATGGCTGGTGTTAAAGATACGGTAAAGGAAGTTATTCTGGACCGGTTTCCCTTTGAATGTGGTCATCTACCAGTTCGGTACTTGGGTTTGCCTTTGCTGACTAAACGAATGACGACCAATGATTATATGCCTTTAATCGAAAAGATTCGAACCCGCATAAGCTGCTGGACGGGATGACATCTCTCATTTTCGGGGCGGTTGCAACTTATTGGATCAGTTATTTACAGCCTCACGAATTTTTGGATTTCAGCTTTTCGATTACCAAAGGCATGTATAGAAGAGATAGATAAACTCTGTGCAGCTTTCCTATGGTCAGGGCCAGAGCTCAACCCGAAAAAAGCTAAAGTGGCTTGGCAAGATGTTTGTAGGCCAAAAGAAGAAGGGGGTTTGGGATTAAGATCAATAACTGAAGCAAATAAGGTGAGTTGTTTGAAGATGATTACAGCACACTCATCCTTATGGGTTAATTGGGTTCGACAATATCTAATTCGAAAGGGATCCTTCTGGTCGGTTAAAGATACCTCGTCTCTTGGTTCATGGACATTGAAGAAGTTACTGAAATATCGCGAGCTGGCAGCATCCTTGTGTAAGGTAGAAGTCTACAATGGTATTTCCACATCCTTCTGGTTTGATCGGTGGACACCATTGGGCAGAATAATTGATATTACAGGAACCCGTGGATGTATTGATCTGGGAATACAGCTACATTCAACAGTTGAAAGCGTTCTGATCACTCATCATAGGCGAAATCATAGAACTGATTTGCTGAACCAGATTGAAGAAGCTATTCCAAGCCAACGTCAAAAAGGGGAAGCAATAGGCAACGATGTGGTGTTGTGGAAGTCCAAGGGAGATAAATTCAAGGCCAAGTTCAGTTCTAAAGAAACATGGAAGTAAACAAGAACAACGCAGCCGGCCAAAGCATGGCATCAAGGTATTTGGTTCTCGTATGCAACGCCTAAATACTCTTTCATGACGTGGCTCACAATTCAAAATAGACTCTCAACAGGAGACCGCACTTTGACATGGAACATAGGGGCCTTGGCAACGTGTAGTTTCTGTCCGGAACCCGTGGAGACACGAAACCATCTATTCTTCACATGCTCTTACTCGGAGGAGATATGGAAAAGCCTCACTCACAACCTCTTGGCCTCTAAGTACACAACACATTGGGAAGGTATTGTTGATCTCCTTATCGATGAAACACAGGATAAGCTCTTTCTTTTTCTGGTGAGATATGCTTTTCAGACAACCATTCACACAATTTGGCGGGAAAGGAACAGTAGAAGACATGGTGATCATTCCACTCCTCCTTCACAACTCGCAAGACTCATCGACAAAAACATTCGGAACAGAATGTCATCAATTTGTGACATGGGAGATGCACGATATAATAAGGGGCTGGAGAGGTGGTTCGCCACTCGGTGACCGAACGTTCTCAAACTTTTAATTCATTTGCTGCACTTGATGTAAAAACGATTTTTTTGGGGTTTGAATATAATTTTACATTCAATTCAAAATTTTTTTTGCAAGTTTTACAAGAGCATGATAGCTGCAGCGTTGCCTAATTTCAGTGTTGTCTTTGCGGATGAAGACCAAATCGCTGCTAATTTAGTCAGGCATGGCCCTCTAGCTAGTAAGTTTTGAAAACTCTTTTACCTTGTTATAAAATTCAAGAATTAGAGAGATTTAACATTGTCTTTGCTGCGGTCAACAGTTGCTATCAACGCGATGTGGATGCAAACTTACATCGGAGGAGTCTCGTGCCCCTATGTATGTTCAAAGTGAAAGTATATTTGTAACTGGTTGTCAGACTCAAGATGATGACACCAATCAACAGATGATACAGACTGCACTGCAACATGGGCGAGTCTGTCTGTGACACGAACTGTTGGAACAGAGGTGAGTGTGTGTGACACAAGAACCGTCTGTGTAACACAAGTGACGTGCTGAAGAATTGCCATAAAGAGAAACTGAAGAAGGGAAGCCAAATAAGGAAGTCACGTGTCAGACTTAATGATGTGGCTTTGAGACCTTAATAAGAAGACTTGAAACGAAAGATACATGTGGGCTTTGAGTCCATGAAAGGAGAAGCCCAAGTTTGAGAAGCTTAGGGTTTTGAGGAGCATATAAATAGAACGCATCCGCAATAGAAAAAGGTGGCGCGTCTAGGGTTTTGCTGAGAGAAGCACACATGTGTGTGTTGACGTCGCCCCACCAGATGGAGAGATCTGTTGGTGGTTTTGCTGAAGCTACACTCGCCGGACAAGACAATGAGTGGTAGTCTTCTTTCATTGTAATTCTAGAAAAGAGTGGTGTGGTATCTATATAGCAATGGTAGGTTGCGGCCTTTTCTAGTGAATGATTTCTGGACTTGGTCCCGGGGATGTAGGTTATCCGAACCCCGTTAACAAATTCCTGTGTCGTCTCTTTATTCTTATGCACATATAATCTCTCATCATACAAAGATATAGATCTAGCACACACCTAGTTATTTCAATTGGTATCAGAGCCTAACTCGTTAGGGCTTGCGCTTATTTTCGGGAATAAGATCTTGGTTGTGTGGCTAGATGAGGAAGAAGAAGTTATCGCTGATTGTGCTCTGCTAGTGTTTTATAAACAGCAAGTTGAAGTTGGCTTAGATGATATATGTTTGTTCAAAAATAGAGTTTGCATCTTTTGGTTGATCTTTGGCGTGAGGAAGACAAGATGTTTTGTTGTTTTTAAAAATGGGCTGTGATTAGGGTTTTACGTCATTCTCTGATATTATCAGTTTGGGCCTATAAGAAGTCTACAATGAGAAGAATTATTGAAAGGCTTGGTGTGCTCTAAAACCTCTTGGCGAGAGAGAGTCTTTCAATGTGTGAGGATGCTGCTTGTCACCTTGACACGTGCCAATCTGATTGAGGAAACTCAGATCAAGAGATAGAGATCTCGAAAAAAAAAAAAAAAAAAAAAACACAAAGAAAAGAGAACTAAAAATCTTTATGGAAAAGCTTGGAAGTTCTGCTTGATTTAATAAGCACTTTTGGATCTGGGTTGATGGCTGTGTGTGTCGAGATTGGATTTGTCTTCTGTTGAATCACATAATTACAGTGATTGCTAAAAATTAGATTTTGTCATCATTGATGGTCTGTGCGGGGGAATTGTCAGATGACGCGATTAACATTCGAGAATCTCAAATCGGTGTCACAAGAGATTATGGTGAAGAGATGAGCTTCATGGATCTTCAACGTAGATATGAGAAGATCTCAATTTGTCTGCATCAAAGAAAGGGCTCATTGAAACTAGAGGCGGAGCTAGGTGCTTGTGAAATCATTCTCAAAATCAAAAGTTGCGATGGTGTCACTAGTGAAGAAGAAGTTCCAAGAGCGGGCAGAACCATGAGTTGATGAGAAAGGAAGCTCCAATTTCGTTTCCATCAATGTGAAAGAGAGAAATACCTATGTTGCATATTGGTGTTTCATTTTTCTGCGGACGACACGTTACGTTACATGTAAGCCTCATCAAAGTCACCGGAGGTAGCAAAGAGATGAGGATTTGGTTTCTCTTGTGACTGGTTTATCTTGTTAACCAAGAGCTTGCTGGGTTTCAAAGTAGTTGGAGCTAAGCTCAAGATACTGAGCCTAGAAGAAAGTAATCACCAAGAAGAGAGATAAAAAGAAATTGAACCAAGGCTGTTTTATAATCGTTGAGCTATGGAGAACTCTTAAAGGTTTGGAGCCGTGTTGATGTATGTGTCATAAATTGGATTTTGTTTAGACACACAATCAACAAGGGGGAGAAGAATGTTGAAACCAAGAGTCTAATAGAGTTCAACGCTGTGGAGAAGAAAGGCGAATCAAAGAGATGAAGCTTTTGGATTTGGGTTTCGAAGACAATTTTCAGTCTCAGAGTTGATTCGTTCATTCATTTTCTTTGGCTACCGACCTCGGATTTCAGCTTTGCAAAATGTTCTGAAAACTTGAGAGTGAGATCTTTCCAAGGATATAAAGATCGCTTTCTGGTTCCTTGCGGTTTGATGTGAAATTGTTCTCAAAGTTGACTGTTCGCAGAGGTGTATCATTCTGACCTGTTCTGCTATTTTGGCCATAGCTTTCACAACATAAACCCAAATGATGATCTGTTTTTTCCTGTGACTTCGTATGGTGGTTGTTGATTTCTCCACCAATTTTCAGAATTTTCTGGGTTGGTTTGCTATTTCGTCTATGCTCTGCATCAAGACAGATGAAAAATCCATTCAAGGTTGTAGATTAAAAGTGTTTCATTTCAGAAAAGGATTTCCAGAGATCATTACCTCGGGAAGATGGAGTTCATAATCAAGCTTTAGCCTAATGTTTTCATTGACAGTTTGTTTTTCCGCTGCGAATCATTTGGTTGTTACAAGATATGAGGATGTTAAGGTTGGGTTTGAGTTTGGAGCAGACTGTGATGCTCATGACTGAGAATGTGCTGAAAAAGAATGAAGTGTACTAAGGGACAGGTTGATATGAATGAGCTGCAGGTTCATGAGAATTTAGCTGAGGAATTAATCGGACATGATGCTAAAACTTGTGTGTTATGAAGAGGAAGCAAGTTTATGCAAAGGTTCGAAGAAGTCTGGAATTGGTTTGAAGTTCCAGGTATCTTTTGAGTTTCACATCAAGATGATTGGATCAAGGCATCAAGTCTGAGTGACTTGCTGGGTGAATTGTGAGATGTTTGTTGATCTCTCTATTAGATTCAGATTGATGAAGCCGTGCAGATTAAATGAACTGAATTTCAGGATTTTAAGCTTACTATTTTGGGAATTTGTGTCTTATGAAGATGGAAGATGGGGAAGCTTGAAACAAAGTTCTAATTCTATTGTTGAATGAGTCCTTCAGCTTCAAATCTGATCTCTCTGTGTGTTCTTTATGTCGAATTGAAAAGATTGAGCTTTATAGTTTGTGTGGTTGGACACATTGAACCACCATGGAGAGTTCTTGTGAGAAGAATCAAGTTGAGCTTCGTAGCCTATATTCGCAAGGATAAAATCTGTTCAAGATTGTTGCTACTTGAGCAAAGAAGCCTGCAAAAGTAAAGGCATAAGATGGGGTTAGTCAGTGAGTGCTATGCCTAACAAGATCATCAGTTTCCGAGAGACCGTAGGTCTAAGTTTCCGCTGCGACTACAAAGAAGTGTTATGGACTCAGTACTGGTTATAATCTTGTCCTCAGAGAGTGTCTGTCCTGTGCGTACGGCAGGCTCTGATCCTGTTCCTATTGGCGACAGCGGTATCGCTCTGATGACAGATCGTTTCTGCAGGGTTCAGCAAGGTCTAAACAAACTCTAACATCGACACAAGAGGAAGATAATTATTGAGCTTAATTATATTTCCAATGGAAATGCTCTAGCATCTGAGCAAGAGGGGGATGAATATTATACTTAATAATATTTCCATTGGAAAATGCTCTTTGTATGTGAGTTTCACTTTAGTCATGCAGGGGGAGTGTGGTTTGCTTACAGTTCTTGATCTGGTTTTACTGGTTGCTTGGATACAAAATGAGCTAAAAAGGGAGGTTTAGTGGCTCTCATATGCTAGTTGTTTATGATGCAATGCTGGTCGTTGTTTATGTAATAACTTGGAGGTGTTTGAAGAATTCAAGATGGTGATCAAGACAAAATTAGAGGACTGACACTAATATTGACTAAAGGAGAGCTCGAGTCCTTCAACTCAATCAACAAGGGAGAGGATCCTATCATTGAATATGTGTTGTCTGAGATTGAAGTAATAGTTCATTGAAGACTGAGTTGCATTGACAGACCTTAAGACTGACAACAATGCGCAAAAGAAACAAAGGGAGATGATCAAGAAGCTGTAAACAATAGAATCTGAGATATTGAAGCGATTGTGACATAGATGAATTCAGTGGTATTACAGAAGCTGTGTAACGCATGATCGGGTGAAACAGATAAGAAGACAAGCATAGCTCGTTTGTGTCATAGAGTTGTCAAACAGGCATTCAACTATTGAAGTTCAAGAGAAGGATTCACTTTCACTAGTAGTATAAGATGGTCGGGATCAGTCTGAGGTTCAGAGTTGTGTAACTCCGATTCAGTTCTGCAAGGTTAGCTTAAGTGACATCTTGAATGAGATGTTGGTCGGGATCAATATGAGGTTCATAGTTGTGTAACTCCGGTTAAGTTGCAACCCAGGAAGCTGAAGTGTCTTGCAAGTGAAAGTTGGGACATCACTGTTGAAATTCAAGAAGTTGTTGCTTTAGTTCTTCAAGTCTGTGGGTGTTTTATATGAGGATACTGCTGTTGAAGACGGACGTTCCACAGACTGTAACACAAATTATTTTGCAATCGCCGATATTATTCATTGACTTAATGTTTGGCATGGAAGTTGTAGTATGAAGATTGTCTCAAGGTATGATCATCTAAGTTTTACCTTAGCGTTTCTCTCAAGCAGGAGTTTGGTTTTATGGTTGTTCTCATGTTGGTTGCATTGGATGCTTGAGTATCAAACTAAGCTAAAAAGGGGGAGAATGAAGATGCCAGATCGCGTGAGCTACAACTCAGCTATCAAGGGAGAGATTGTTAGTTTGTGATGCTGCTGAGTTGTGTAGTAGCTGGAACGTGTTATGATACAGCAGGTGTGTCAGATGAAATAGAGCTACTATGACAGACATTGCGACATACACTGCAACAGAATCTGAACTGATGACGTGACAGCTTAGAGAAAGATTATGAGTCAGTATTGGAGCTTGAAGATCATCAGAATGCAAAGTTACAAGGTAAGCTTGAGTTCTAAAACTCAGTAACAAAGGGGGAGATTGAAAGTATATTTGTAACTGGTTGTCAGACTCAAGATGATGACACCAATCAACAGATGATACAGACTGCACTGCAACATGGGCGAGTCTGTCTGTGACACGAACTGTTGGAACATAGGTGAGTGTGTGTGACACAAGAACCGTCTGTGTAACACAAGTGACGTGCTGAAGAATTGCCATAAAGAGAAACTGAAGAAGGGAAGCCAAATAAGGAAGTCACGTGTCAGACTTAATGATGTGGCTTTGAGACCTTAATAAGAAGACTTGAAACGAAAGATACATGTGGGCTTTGAGTCCATGAAAGGAGAAGCCCAAGTTTGAGAAGCTTAGGGTTTTGAGGAGCATATAAATAGAACGCATCCGCAATAGAAAAAGGTGGCGCGTCTAGGGTTTTGCTGAGAGAAGCACACATGTGTGTGTTGACGTCGCCCCACCAGATGGAGAGATCTGTTGGTGGTTTTGCTGAAGCTACACTCGCCGGACAAGACAATGAGTGGTAGTCTTCTTTCATTGTAATTGTAGAAAAGAGTGGTGTGGTATCTATATAGCAATTGTAGGTTGCGGCCTTTTCTAGTGAATGATTTCTGGACTTGGTCCCGGGGATGTAGGTTATCCGAACCCCGTTAACAAATTCCTGTGTCGTCTCTTTATTCTTATGCACATATAATCTCTCATCATACAAAGATATAGATCTAGCACACACCTAGTTATTTCACAAAGAGCCAAGACCATGGGAGTGCTCTTGGTTGGGTTTAGTTCATCTGGTTATGCACCAATCCGTTTTAAGGAGAAGCCTTATTGGATAATAAAGAACTCATGGGGATCAATGTGGGGGGAGCATGGTTACTACAAAATCTGTTGTTGGTATCTACTGTTACTGCTGTTCATACCTTAACCAAGTAGAATTATTAGAGAACAGGACACTATACTGGATTTTACTTGTCCTTTGTGTATATATATATATGTATGGATGTATTATAACCATACCATAGCTGTTATCGTTAGTATTGTCTCTTTGATTCAATTTTCATTTAAAATAGCTTGGGGATATATTATCTTTGTAGCATAGAACGCTGAAGATGATATAATGATCAACTTACTACAAGTTGGAATAACTAAAATTTGATATGTTTTTATATTTATGTTGGAAGCTCTTGGAGTCAAAGAAGACATAATAAAAGTAAAAGCTCTGAGTTTCTTTGTTCTATGTTTTTGTCAAAAGTCAAAATCTATTATATAAATGTTGTTATAATCGGAAACCATTTGCAAGGACGTGGCCCTTCAGGCCCTTGAACTCTCTGCAATTCGTGTGGACTTTTTTGTTCTTCAATCATCGGTTAATTTTGACCAATTGTCTTTGTTTTTTTTTTGTGTTGTTTCATAGCAAATCTTCAATGGAGAAGATGATGAAGATTTAATTTGTTTGTTAACGACGTTAAGGATAAAAATATATATTTTTAATTTGTTTAATTTATTTATATCTAAATTAAATTTATTATTTCTGTTTATTACATGTCATATTTTTATTGGTTAAAACTAAAAAGGGTGAATAGAAGGGTTCACCCCTAGGGGTGAACCCAAGAATTATACTTGAACAAAACCTCTCTCTTGGGATTATGAAATTTTTAATTCCAAAAATCAAAATACTTTGGATTTATCAAAATAAATCAAGTAATTATGGAAATATTAAAATGTTTTGTTTTCATTTAGGAGACAAACATTAAAAAAGGTATTTTATTTTATTTTTACGATTACATCTGTATTAGTAAAGATTTTGTAAAATAAATATGTATAATAAATGAATATATTATAAAGAATAGTTCTAAATATCTTTAAGATTCAATTTAGTATCATATTGCTAAAGATTTCATAAAGATATTTTTGATATGTAATAAGGTAATGGTTGGTTACCCAAAAATGAATCTGTTTAGATTTAAATTTTCCAAATATATTTAAAATCACATAATCATATAACTACAATTATTATTTGCAATTTTTGCATAACAAAATTTCCAATTTTTAGTGTAAATTTAGGTTTTGTACATAACTATATAAGCCATCTTAATTGTTTTTTCCTACCTGACCATGGTGTGTATTAGTGTGCGGTGGAGAAATAAAATGATGAGATCTCTGAGATCATTTGAGTTTTCATCGTGATTAATATCAAAATTAGTTTAAGAAGTTAAATTACAATATAAAAAGCATTTATTAGTAAACAGAGAGATGACTTATAACAATGTTTCTATTGTTGTAAATGTCAGTTATTAAATGATGTAAAAGTAATGATGTCGGTTTTGAAACCGACTTAATATCATCAGATGTTAATTATATTGCCTTTGGTTAATTAAATGACGTTAATTTAAGATTCTTCGGTTAAGAAGAAATGCCACACAATCTTTTGACGAACGACATGACGGATATGACTTTGAACTCTCACTGAACAGAACTATGCAGACTTGAAAGTGATGAAAGTGATGAAACCAGAGTCAAACATAACCTCATAGTACAAGATAACTCATTACGTAGGATGTCGCTTTTCATTTTTTGAATTCAGATGTAGTCCAGATTTTATTACGGCTAGGCAAAAGTCATAACAAAGTAAGAGGAAACATTGTATCTTTTTAGTGTTCAAGAGCACTCCGGATAGAGAGTTGTGAACCTTGGGTTGAGTTGTTGTGCCCTCTAGAGATGAAGTCATGGACTATCAATTTTAGTTAACACTAATAGGGCTATCAATGTTAATTAACACTAAGAGAGCTATCAATGTTTATTAACACTAAGACGGCTATCAATGTTAACTTTCCAACATCAATATATCTTGTACACTAAGAGGAAACATTGTATTTTTATTACGGCTAGGCAAAAGTCATAATCAAGTAAAAGGAAATATTGTATTTTTTTTAGTGTTCAAGAGCACTCCGGGTAGAGAGTGGTGAATCTTGGGTTTAGTTGTTGTGCCCTCTGGATATGAAATCATGGACTATCAATGTTAGTTAACACTAAGAGGGCTAGCAATGTTAATTATCACAAAGATAGCTATCAATGTTAATTAACACTAAGAGGGCTATCAATGTTAAGTTTCCAACATTATTATATCGTGTACACTAAGAGCTTTCATGAACTGAGATATTTTTTTGTTTATATTGTTTGAAATATTAATTTGATAATTTGATCTGGAAAAAAGGAAATTTGAACCAATTCTAACAAAACAATTTTTTTTTGACATTAACCGTTTTAGTAACAAGTAATCAATTATTTTATTTTAATTTTTGATGAATGAACATAAACTGAATGCAGTGACGAAATAAGATGCAAAAGAGGTAGGAAGCAAAATAAATAAACAAAAGAGATTAATCACGAAACAGACCTTCAATACAAATGCATGTAACAAAAATAAGAATAAAAAAGATGTCAAAACTAATGAATTGCTCAGATGATGAATGGATCAACACACACAAATGCAAAGTAAACAAGGTAGCTAGGCTAGATAAATGATTCACGACCTAAATAAAACAACTTACTAATTTTTTTTTCTTTTTAATATACTTGACTTACAGTGATGAAACTAAAACAGAGATAGAACTGTTATGTTTATAATTGAGTTTCGTTTAACAATTTTACAAATAATTATGTATGTTAAGTCAAAGAGTGTGTGTGTGTTAGAGTTGTGTCTTTTAAGTAAAAATATTTATGTTTATTAAGTAAAAGTGGTGTCAAAGTCTATTTAATATGTTTTTGTTATGTCGAAAAACATGTTGTTGGTTTTCACTATGAATGTTTATGGCTCTGTTTCAAAGATTTTTTTTATATTAATTTGATTATAATTTCTTTAATTACGATTTTTTGTTATTTCAATTTCAAATATATCTAGGTTAATCTGCCAAACTCGTTGTTATAATGCAGAGCGGATTAGAGTTATCAGTTTAGAATTACAATTTGCCTGATTAATCCACTAAAAACCGCAACTAAATCTAACCCGCCGTGAGTCAGAGTAACCTACTTTGAAACTCATACATATATACGATTTATATTTTGTAAACTTTAATTTCATTCAAAATTTTAATCACTTTATAACGATCTATAAAAGTAAAAAAATCACCCGTTCGGGGACCGAACGGGTATTCTCCTCTAGTTTATACTATTAGGCGAAGAGTAAAAATAGCGCTTAAGATTCAAATTGATATTTTATTATGACAATTGCCACTCAAAAATCAACGTTTTAAAAACATTTCTGAAATTAAATAGAGCAAAGATGGTAAACCAAGTTTGGACAAAAATAATTAATTAATATTAGTTAATTGATATTAACTCTTGATTTCGGATTATCCATAATAAAACACGCGGATCCTTCATTATTAATCTGATTGGACAAAATCAACCCTGTTAATATATGGAAACATAATATATTATTTATTATCTTATTTTCAGAATATATTGTTAATCAAATATTCTACGAAATTAATATTTTATAACAATCAGCATAATTATAACAGGAAAATTTTATTAATAATCAGCATATTTTCTGAATTCAGAGTTTTCTAAACTCAAATTCATGAGTAGATATAATCTGGATTTTCCTAAATTAATAATGGTGATTAAATCAAACATAATTGAAATTTAATTAATATTCAAGATATGCATTAAATACTAAATATTCAAATTTAAAAGTACTGTTCATGTTTTTAATTTATTTTATTATGAAGAATATATTAAATAACATAAAAACTTTGAGAGTAAGGTAAAAAAATAGTTCTTACCTAATTAAATTGTTAGTAATTAAATTTTTTCCAAATAAAATCATAACAATCAACGTAATATTTGCTAATTAAATAATTTCCAAAATAATTTGAAATTTTTGCATTGGAATTAAAGTTTGAAAGAAAATGATTAATTAATCTTAGTTAATTGTATATTAATTAACACAATCGGATACTCCAAAAAAAGGACGCGGATCCTGTACTCTTACTCTGATTTGTCATTAGAGAATCCAGGTTTTAATAGGTTTAGCTTTAAAACATAATTAATTAAAAAAATTCGCATTTAATGAGATTTTTGCAGATTTTGTAATTAAGGGAATAAACATTAATTTTAAATCGTAACATTTTGCAACTTAAAATTCCGTATAGTATGGGAATCAAAGATTTTGTATGCAATAATTATAGATTACATTGAAATTGGATTTTTTTTTTAATTTTTATTCCTAATTGAATAACTAGAATATTCTAAATCTCCATTTACTGATATATGATATTATTCTAAAAGATACTTATTCGTTACTAATTACAATGTTTCCAAATAAAATCCTAACAAAATTTCCTAAACAAAATTATCGGAAATCTTCAATTATATAGAAACTGTTTTTATTCTCACAAACACAATTGAAATTCAATTAATATTCAAGATATGCATTAAATATTAAATATTCAAATTTAAAATTACTGTTCATGTTTTTATTATATTTAATTATTAATAACATAATAAATAACATAGAAACTTTCAAAATATATTAAAAATAATATTATTTTCTAAAACCCCTAAATTGGCATCTCCACCTCACTATATATAATATCATGCCTTTGTATTCAACGATACATCCACTTTTTTCTTCAAATTTTTATAATTTTGTATTTTTAAAACTTATATTGTGTCATTTATTGTGTTCTTATTTATTATGTGTCGTTGATTGTCTGCATAATCATCATATTAATTTTATGGATATTTTATTGTGAATAATTATTAATACTGATTCATGTTTTTGTAGAGTTATATGGAATGGAGTCAATGGATGATGTTGGTGGTGGTGTAAGGGTGCTCTTTCTATCCGAGCATATGTGGTGGTGGTTTAAGGATGATCTTTCTATTCGAGCATATGTGTAACATGTAAGTTTTTTTTTTTTTTTTTTATTATTGTCCATTTCTATCGATAAACATCTATGACACCGAAGAAAGGTAACATTCAAAAATCTAAAATATCTAATATTAAAAACTAGAGTATTTGTTATATTCAATTTGTAAAATTATGATTGTAGGTATGTCCCGGTTAATCTCGAGTTAAAAAAAACAAAGGCATATATGCTTATATGTATGTACACATGCTTATATGTCTCGATTTTTTTGAATTTTTGAAAAATAATTTCAACTGAAATTATTGAATCATTCAAAAATCAGATTTAAAAATTTCAAAATATCTAAACAATAAATATTACTTTAAATATTATAATACGGACTTTCCTAACTTTAAATTCAAATTAGTGGCTAGATCAAAAACAATCTACGCATTAAATATTAAATATTTAGTTTTACAATTACTGTTCACATTTTTAATTATCAAACATACATGTATTATAACATTAAAACTTTGGTAGCAATCTAAGAAGAATATTCTTCTCTAAAAATCCATAATTCCATATGAATCAATTTTATTTTTGCAAACACTAATATCTTTCTAAATTTAAAATCAAAACTAAAGATTGGTATAAAAAATGAATATGAATCAATTGTGGGTTTCCTTAACATATATATAGTTAAAAAAAAAAAAATGAAAGTTTCTCAAGCATTTATAATGTTTTGAAACATAAAATCAAATTTTGAAATTATATAATCGATTTGTTAACTCAAAGTCAAACTACCTATAAATGCATAACTAGAATATTTACACAATATATGTAGCCACATAAAATTTCGATTGAAGATTTGCGTAACAAATCAAAACAAACTCTATGAAAAATTTAAGGAGTACATTTAAGAAATAAATCAAAATTAACCATCTATTTACACAAATTGCCACTGAATTAGTTAGTTTCTAAAATAATTTTTCAAATCAGGGAGGGTAATTTAGTATTAAAAATATATCACGATAATTAATTTTGCTATGTTTCGACTAATCCTTAGACAATAGTCTATTCAAAATTAATTACTATTAATTCTCTTAAAACATAACAAGATCCGTGTCTTTAATATCCAACGAATTAAAAGCATATTCTGAAAATATTGGATGAAGATTTTCTAAACAAAATTATCGGAAATCTTCAATCATATAGAAACTGTTTTTTATTCTCAAAAACACAATATAAATTCAATTAATATCCAAGATATGCATTAAATAATAAATATTCAAATTTAAAATCACTGTTCATGTTTTAAATATATTTAATTATTAATAATATAATAAATTACATAGAAAATTTCAAAATAAATTAAAAAGAATATTTTTTTTTAAAATTTGAAAACCTTTCCACTTTGTGTAAGATTAAGAGTTGCAGTTTTTAAATATTCAATAGTGATTAAAATATTGAGGAATATTTTAAAGTTAATAAGACACAAATTCTTCATCAATATATCCAAATTCTTGATTCATTATTTTAAAAGTTAATAAGGCAAAAAAATATCTTTAAATGTTTGAACTTTGTGAACATGAAAAAATCATCATCCAATGATGAGTTAGGCCGTTGTAGACTTGTATGGGTCAATTGATAATATGCTATAAGACGAGCGGAATATGGAATGTATAGAAAACAAATCATCAAAGAAGGTTGGAATGTAAACACATATATATTATATATATATAGACATATTATATGGACAAAATTAAAGACTGAAAAGACCAAACATTAACATAGACAAGTGCTTTTGTAAGATGACATCACTAAAAATCAGACGATCAAAATGTGCTTTTATTTATACGGTTTTAAAGGAATTCATTTTGCAGAAATTAATTTCTAACATATATTTATTAACATTATCCTTCGACGGATTTTACAAATACTTTATTTTGTTAATGTAATTATACCTCAGTAAAAAGTCTCTAAATAATAAATGTAGAATATTTAGCCACTCATATACAGATAAATTTAAATTCGAAGGTTTATGATATTGAACCATATATTCTGTAACTAGACCATTTAGACTAAAAATCAAATTTTAAAAAACATTTCTAAAATTGAAAAGGGCAAAAATCGCTTAACAAGTTTGACAAAATACTTAAATAAACATAACTTAATGAAAAATTAATTTCTGAAAACGGATTATACATTATAAGGACGTGGATCCTTTATTATTAATATCAATGGTCGTTAGAGAATCCGGATTTTAGTGAGTTTAGTTTTAAAACGTAATTAATTGAAAATGCTATATTTTTGGAATATCTTTTGAATCAAATCTTATGCGAAATAAATATTCATTTATAAAAATCAATATAATTATATTCGGCATTTATACTACTAACAATCCGGATTTTTCTAAATTCAAATTGATGACTTGAACACAATTTAAATTCAATTAATACTCAAAATATGCATTAAATACTAAATATTCAAATTTAAAAGTACTGTACACGTTTTTAATTGATTTAGATATTTAAATTATAATACAACATATAAACTTTCAGAGTACGCTAAAAAATCATTTTGTACCTAATTAGATATTTATTAATTAATTTTTTTTCAAATAAAATCATAACAATGAACGTAATCTTTGGTAATTAAATTATTTGCAAATTTTTTGCATTGATGCCTAAGTACATATTTCCCTATAAATAGAATGGAGAGTTTTATCTTCGATCTCTCATCACGTTTGTCTTTTTAGTTCTAACTTTTTATTGTTTGAATATTCTTAATAGAATTTTTGCGACATAGTTATAGCTTTCACTTACTATTATAACTGATGATAGCCATTGCGTCTTCCATAAAGTTTTCTAATTAATTAGGCATTTTGTTCTCAACTATTAAACTCGACATGTAAAAATGTTATAATTTTAAGAAGAAGTTTTCATACTATTCTTTATAAGAAAAAAAAATGAAGGAGAACACGCAAGGAATGCAATTTTCAGTTTTAGTTTTCTTAGATACTTAATTAAAGATGTTTGGTATTTGCCGATGGATAAAAGACATGAGACTGGATCCAATATGACTAAATTCAAGTACGAGCATTAACAGTATCCAAAGATTACCCCAAACCATTAAGGGCTTTCTTTTTTGAACAAAACCTCTCTCTTGGGATTATGAAATTTTTAATTCCAAAAATCAAAATACTTTGGATTTATCAAAATAAATCAAGTAATTATGGAAATATTAAAATGTTTTGTTTTCATTTAGGAGACAAACATTAAAAAAGGTATTTTATTTTATTTTTACGATTACATCTGTATTAGTAAAGATTTTGTAAAATAAATATGTATAATAAATGAATATATTATAAAGAATAGTTCTAAATATCTTTAAGATTCAATTTAGTATCATATTGCTAAAGATTTCATAAAGATATTTTTGATATGTAATAAGGTAATGGTTGGTTACCCAAAAATGAATCTGTTTAGATTTAAATTTTCCAAATATATTTAAAACCACATAATCATATAACTACAATTATTATTTGCAATTTTTTGCATTAAAAAATTTCCAATTTTTTTTTCCTACCTGACCATGGTGTGTATTAGTGTGCGATGAAAAAAATAAAATGATGAGATCTCTGAGATCATTTGAGTTTTCATCGTGATTAATATCAAAATTAGTTTAAGAAGTTAAATTACAATATAAAAAGCATTTATTAGTAAACAGAGAGATGGCTTATAACAACGTTTCTATTGTTGTAAACGTCAGTTATTAAATGACGTAAAAGTAATGATGTCGGTTTTGAAACCGACTTAATATCGTCCGATGTTAATTATATTGCCTTTGGTTAATTAAATGACGTTAATTTAAGATTCTTCGGTTAAGAAGAAATGCCACACAATCTTTTGACGAACGACATGACGGATATGACTTAGAACTCTCACTGAACAGAACTATGCAGACTTGAAAGTGATGAAACCAGAGTCAAACATAACCTCATAGTACAAGATAACTCATTACGTAGGATGTCGCTTTTCATTTTTTGAATTCAGATGTAGTCCAGATTTTATTACGGCTAGGCAAAAGTCATAACAAAGTAAGAGGAAACATTGTATCTTTTTAGTGTTCAAGAGCACTCCGGATAGAGAGTTGTGAACCTTGGGTTGAGTTGTTGTGCCCTCTAGAGATGAAGTCATGAAGTATCAATGTTAGTTAACACTAATAGGGGTATCAATGTTAATTAACACTAAGAGAGCTATCAATGTTTAATAACACTAAGAGGGCTATCAATGTTAAGTTTCCAACATCAATATATCGTGTACACTAAGAGGAAACATTGTATTTTTATTACGGCTAGACAAAAATCATAACCAAGTAAGAGGAAACATTGTATTTTTTTAGTGTTCAAGAGCACTCTGGGTAGAGAGTGGTGAATCTTGGGTTGAGTTGTTGTGCCCACTGGATATGAAGTCATGGACTATCAAAGTTAGTTAACACTAAGAAGGCTATCAATGTTAGTTAACACTAAGAGAGCTATCAATGTTAATTAACACTAAGAGGACTATCAATGTTAAGTTTCCAACATCAATATATCGTGTACACTAAGAGTTTTTCATGAACTGGAGATATTTTTTGTTTATATTTTTTGAAATATTAATTTGATAATTTGATTTGGAAAAAAAAAGAAATTTGAAGCAATTCTAACAAAACAAAGAAAATTTGACATTATAACCGTTTCAGTAACAAGCAATCAGTTATTTTTATTTTTATTTTTTTGATGAATAAACAGAAGGTGAATGCAGTGACGACAATGTACGCAACAGAGGTAGGAAGCAAAATAAATAAATAAAAGAGATTAATCACGGAACAAATCTTCAACGCAAATGTATGTAACAAAAATAAGAAAAAAAATGTCAAAACTAATGAATTGCTCGGATGATGAATGAAGCGACACACACAAATGCAAAGTAAACAAGCTAGCTAGGCTAGATAAATGACTCACGAACTAAATGAAACAACTAACTAATTTTTTTTTCTTTTTAAATATACTTGACTTACATGATGAAACAAAAACAAAAACAGAGATGGAACTGTTATGTTTATAATTGAGTTTAGTTTAACAATTATACAAATAATTATGTATGTTAAGTCAAAGGGTGTCCGTGTTAGAGTTGTGTCTTTTAAGTAAAAGTATTTATGTTTATTAAGTAAAAGTGGTGTCAAAGTCTATTTAATATGTTTTTGTAATGTCGAAAACATGTCGTTGGTTTTCACTATAGCTCTGTTTCCAAGATTTTTTTTATTAATTTGACTCTAATTTTTTTAATCACGATTTTTTGTTATTTCAATTTCAAATATATCTAGGTTAATCCGCCAAACTCGTTGTTATAATGCACATTGGAATAGAGTTATCAGTTTAGAATTACAATTTGGCGGATTAATCCACTAAAAACCGTAACTAAATCTAACCTGCCGTGATACGGTTTAACCCAATTTGAAACCTCTACATATATACGATTAATATTTTGTAAACTTTAATTTCATTCAAAATTTTAATCACCTAATAACGCTCTATAAAAGTAAAAAAATCACATGTTCGGGGACCGAACGGGTATTCTCTTCTAGTCTTAAATTATTTTAGGAAAAAATAGAAAGCATATATCCTTATATAAAAGAGTTATTTACATGTAAGTTATATAAAAAATAGTTATTTACATAAGTTTATTTTTTACATATAAAAATTAATTTAACTTTCTATATTACAATTTTATTATTAATATATAAAAAATTTACACTACGTCAAGTAGTTTTTGCTCCATTTTGTTGTTTGATTTTCGATCACCGTGTGATATAGGTCTTGAGAAAATACCAAGAACTAAAGAACCGAACCGAATCCAATTCGAAAAGGGTACCAAACCTAAAACCAAACCGACAAAGATCCAAATGGGTCCTAGAATCCTATATCTGAATAACTGAACCAAGACCGAATGGATACTTGAAATACAACTATATACCTAAAAATCTATAGTATGAAAGTAGAGTTACACTCTTCCACAGCTTGCCATGTGGCACCCTATGGTAATGACACCTGTTTTTTCTTTTAAAAAAACTATTTTAGGAAAAAAAAACAAAGCCACATCTCAACAACCTTTCACCTTCAACCTGTTTCAACTCTGATTTGAAGAAATCAATGTGTTTAAACTCCAAAACGTATGCTTGGAACATTCAGTCACTCGCCCCGAAGTCGTTTCCTCTATATACCAATTTCTAGAAAATCTGTTCATTTAGGGTTTCAAATTTGAGAGGAAAAGAGAGACGACGTCGACAATAGCAAATTTGATGTTGATATTACACGAATAGCTTCTGGAAAATCTCCATTCCAATGGTACGGTCGAATTTTAAATCTATCACAATATAGTCTCACTTTACAAATTAAATTGAATATGAAGCCGTTTATCCCTCTGTGTTTGAATAAATTCAGGTTCGCCGTCGGTGAGCAGAGGATCTATCGGCGGGGTGAGGCCCATGATCGTATAATTGCCATTAGAAAAGATACGAAGACCTATGATGGAAACCACGTCCAAATATCAGTCCAAATTGAAGTGAAGGAGTTCATAAATTGACGTCCGCGAAATCGGCCTTCAGCTTTCCAAGTAAGCCTCCATCTCTCTACACCTAATAGCCATATTGCTTTCGTATTTCTTTGATTCACATTCACCAAGAGTATAATCACATTTTAAAAAGGGACAACTTTAAAATAATCAAGAGTCTAAATAATGTGCAAGATCAAGGATGGATTCCCGTATCTAAAGGATTGGATATAGTCAAGAATAGAGCTCAAGACATCAATGGGGTTTGTCAAAAGAGTACATGAAAGTTAACTGTGTTAGTTAGGGTACATTATTATGTTGTCATGTTGTGGCTTCATTTTCAGAAACAAGAAACCTGCAACCTCACCTTGAGAAGCAAGAGAAAAGTGAAAGACATAACAAAACAGAGTAATAGAGAAAAGAGACGATCTTGAGAGGATCTTACCTTACTTGCCGTTAAAGATTCAAGACTCATCTCTGTCTTGGCCATCACCACACTTTGTAGAGGCTTTAAAAGCTATGAGTAAGAGTCAAAGCCAAGTCAACTCAGGGCAAACTATATCTGATTCCATCTCTGACATGAGACTGGCTCTTTCTTTGACATCTCATCTATCTTTCACCACTTCAAGGCTACACTCTACGACGAGGTAACAAAAAATAAAAACTTTATTTCAAAGATTTTCCGAAATTTTTGGATTGATGGAATGAATAATGTATCGGTTTGTTACAGAAAATGTCAAAAGAAGAATCAAGCAGATGGTTCAACGAAGTTTTGCCAGCAATGGCTTGTCTTCTTCTGAGATTCCCATCTCTCTTGGAACTACACAATTTAAACTCAGAGAATACAATCAATGGAATCAAAACTGGTTTTCATGTCTTAGGCCCCATCAAAGCTGACATTGTGTTTCTAAGCCAAGTAATTATTCCAAATCCAAACACTTCTTTAGCAAATTTTCAATATAGCAAGAGAGATTGATATATGTACTTTTTTTTTTTTTGGGAGGATTACTAGAATGACTTTGATAAAGGGATTAATAACTAGAATGACTCGTTGTGGTTATTGAGCAGCTAAGCTTACCATCTCTCTCAGACACGCAAATTGAGGCACACTATAGATCTGTTTTCTCTGACGCCGGTGAGGCCATGATTTGCCGGCGTCGGGCATCGACACCTCAGACTACGCTTCTCATCTCTCTTTTCGTCTCTTTGAGCTTAATCTCAGTTCTTCGTTCTCACTTTCTCGACCACCACTCCAGCTTTGATCTCTCAGATCTGGTGGTTGGAGATCCTATTCTCATTTTACAAAGCTTCACCTCACGCCGTCAATCAGCCTTGGAGAGAACCACTCCAGATTTCCACCGGATGAAACTTTCACCCGTGAGATCTCTTCCTGGTGTACTTTCGTTAGCCAAACTTTTCCCCGAGACTTGCATCATAACGACAGAGATAGCTCTCCGGTTCTCTCCCTTTCAGTCTTCGGTCTCATCTGCCCTTCTTCCCTCATTAACCTTCATCGATGGCAGCTCGAGGTTTTTTCCGAGCACGAGACCTCAACTTCCGGCGAATTCTCGTCCATTTCCGATGACATGGCCGCCGCCTCTCAGCCTCCAAAGTCAAAGCTTCGTAGAGTCAACCAAAAGGGAACTAGGGTTTTGCTTATTGGGTCTCTCCCAATGCAGCTCAGTTTGGTTCTCCCTTTGGCCCATTTTCGAAAATGACAGCCCATTATCCTCACCCTCTAGGCCCAGGTTTGTTTTAACAATTATATTGACAATACATCTTGTATTTACTGAATGACACAATGCTAAGCTTGGCCGAAGACTCCAATCGAAGATGCTGTAGACATTGATACATGATGTAATTGTTCAACCAATGTTAACCCAGACCAATAGTCCACGCCTTCTACCTAATTCTATCGATAGTTCTTCACTCTTATATGACCTTGTGGGTTCATGGCGATCAAGCTACTCTACCATGGAGGAAATCTCAGTTCTGCTTGAACTTTTGGGGTATTCTTCTCTCGCTAATGGTTGTTCAAATGATTGGATTAGTCGAGTTTTTTGGAGGAGTAGCCATTTCCTCTCTGTCGCTAATGGTTGTTCAAATGATTGGATTAGTCGAGTTTTTTGGAGGAGTAGCCATTTCCTCTCTGTCGCTGGGAATTATCTCGCCGGACGAGGGAAGCTCTCCAAAGGGATAAAAATGTTATCAAATTCCAAAACTTTCACCCGTGACATGTAGTTTTGAGGCAACGGAGGCCTCTAAAGCTATAATTGGGGGTTACAATTATAGTTTTACCCTTGAATATAAAAGGAATATAACTTAAAAAAATATTCTCTTACGATTTTGATCAATAATCGTGGTTTCTATAGCCCATCGACACTTTTTATAATTAAGCCTACATTTAACTAAAGCCCACACCGTAAAATTTTGCAACCACTAAAAAACCCTAATTTGGATTCATGTATATATTATGCGCCTAGGTTTTTCACGTCATCTTCGCTTATAGCATATTTAGACCTTCTGCATTATAAATTTGGCACGATAGCTTCATAAAGATATTAATGGTTTTTTCATGTATGTTTGTAGGTTGGGTGCGTTAAGCAGTGACGTGAAGAGATACATGAGAATCTGGATTTTTTTCCAACTGATTAACAAGTGATATTATATCTTTTATGTATTGATTTTCTTTTACACTAAGATTAATTTCAGCCTCACCACAAGCAGGTAATCTCTCATTTTGTTTGGGTATCTTTATTGTCATCAAATTTCAGTGGATAAAAACGTTAGGGTTGATATCATCCTATGAACGTTTCTCTTCGGATGCACAATTGTGAGACAAGTCTGGGCTCTGTCAGATGTTCTGATGCCGAACGGCGAGCGCTGCTGCTTGGTTCTGTTTGCGGGTCTTCGTCATCATGATCGTAATCGTGAGGCATCTAAAAAAGCTCTTGAGCATAAGAAAGAAATCTCCAAGCGTTTGGTCGTCCTCTTATTCAGACCAATCCATACGAGGTAATTTTTATTCAATCTTATACTAATTAAGAAACTTGAAGTCCCAACTGATTCTTAGTTATCGTAGAATGGGATATATGGTTCGTGGTCAACAATTTTGTAATATGTTGAGTTGTGGTCTCTGTTCAACATTAAAGTTTGAATATTTTGAGTTCTAATTGTTTTTTTCTCAAGCCGATGAAGGAGCTCTAAAAAAAATTCTCACTTGTTTCTAATTTTGTAAATCAGGGTGTAATAGCATGTGATGTGATAAATCCAGACCACACTGATGTGGAGTTTGCTTCTATCAGAGGATTGGAGACCATCAAGCAGGCTTTGTATGAGCTTGTGATTTTACCATTGAAAAGAACTGAGCTTTTTGCTTATGGGAAGCTTCTTGGACCTCAAAAGGGTGTCTTGCTCTATGGACCTCCTGGTACTGGAAAGACTATGCTTGCTAAGGCTATTGTCAAAGAATCATGAGCTGTTTTCATTAATGTTAGGTATCTAATCTGATGACCAAGTGGTTTGGAGATGCGCGCAGAAGGTTGGTAAGTTCAGATTCTGTTTTTGTGATGAGCTCACTTTGAGTTCTTGTTCTTCCGGTGTTTTAGTTATTACCTTTTGGTCTATTGATGGTGTTTCTAATCTATGAACTGCTCTGTTCTGTTCCTTTCTTTCAGTTGCTGCTGTGTTTATCTTGGCGTACAAACTCCAACCTGCTATCATTTCTATTGATGAAGTTGACAGCTTTCTTGGTCAGCGCCGTTCAACAGATCATGAAGCAGGGGCGAACATGAAGACTGAGTTTATGGCGTTATGCGATGGATTTTCTACTGATCATGAAGCAGGGGCGAACATGAAGACTGAGTTTATGGCCGTTTTTCATGTTCGTTTCTTGTGTTTAAAGTTTCATTTTGGGTTTATTTGTTAGGCACGCGATTGGGGATTGAAGTCTATTCATTCCGGGAAGTTTTTGGGAATTTCCGTGCATGGCTAAAGGTGAGTGCATGACCGTAAGCTTCTGAACGATTTGAGTTATTTGATGTGTTTGCATGATTGTAGGCTGTATGATCTCATGGGGGATCTAGATCGAGTGTTTCTTGAGATGGTTGATTTTTTTGCGGTATTTCGTGTTTAATACGTTGAATAATAATAATCGTTTGTGTGTATAGCTTGTAAACGGGAGGATTGCCTCACTAAGTATTTGTTGAAATACTTACGCATCTCTGTGTGTGTTTGATGCAGGTAAAGATAAAGTGTGATCGTGGAATCAAGGCTATGAGGAGGAGGATGATTAGGACTCGTGGGTCGTGTCGGTTGTTATTAGAACTGTTGGTATATGTTAATAAGCGAGTCTTAATGAATGTTGAATTGGTATAATTTGAAATTGTCGTGTATGTGTGATAATTGATATTTATGAATATTTTAATGTTAAAAAAAAAATCGAGTGCGGTCGTTTCACTTTCCTTTGTGTTTCACTTCCACATTCTTTACTTTGAGTTTCTTCCTAGGTGATTCACCTTGCTTGACATCCCAATAACCACGAACAAACTTATCTTCAATAATGTCGGAAATAAGGTTCTGAAGTTCTGTGTCTTCATTTTTCTCATCCCAAGTAGGATATACCTCATCTACAGACTTCATAATCATCCTCCTAACACACACCTACATTATTATATATTAAGTCAGCCACACCAAAACATCATTATATAATAAGTCAGCCACAACAATTATATGATAAGTCAGCCACAATAATTATATGATAAGTCAGCCACAACAACATATCTTTATATAATAAGTCAGCCACAACAACATACCATTACATAATAAGTCAGCCACAATAACACATCATTATATAATAAATCAGCCATAATATATAATAAGTCATTCGAAAGAACCCAACTGTAACGAATGGTTTAAATAAGTCAGTTGTAATCGGTGCTGTGAAAACATTACCTCACCATGCTTTGATATCTCATGACTAATAATCTTATCTAAATCCTCCCGCGTACGATATCCACCCCATCGAAGAAATGGAATTTCATTCGGTTGTAATATTCTCCCAAAACACTCTCTGAAAACTCTAATTGATTCATACGCCCAAAAGAGCAACACGTGCACGCAGCCGTTGACAGTATACGAATTTCCTTCATACTGAACTATCTTAATACCATTGATAAGACTTTTAAATACCACCCGACCCCATGGATAATCATCAATGTATTCATCTTTGAAGACTCTTTTTGCAGTTTCAAGAGGTATTCTAGACTTATGATGTAAACCATGAATACCCATGTGTAGAATACATAACAACCCCAACATCTTCCGTTCTGGTAAATCCCATCCACGACATTTACCAAATGCTTTAGCTAATTCATCATACTTTGGTCAAACTCCACGCGGAACACCTAACTCTGTCTAGAAACTAGTGTGGTCAGCTTCACAACTTTCAGGTGGTGGCACTGCATCTGTATTTAGCCCCGTAATCTCAGCAAATTCGTATAAGCTAAACCGGATTGGTTGACCACCGATCACAACCCAAATCTTATTCTCATTATGTATTGCCAACTGACGGGTGAGTAGATAATGTACAGTCTTAGCATACCACACGTAATCGCTATCTACTAGCTTAGGAATGAGTCCAAGAGATGATTTGTTAATTTCTTTCCAGGCACCTATTCCTATTGCTTCTCTAACGCATGAGAAGTTGCCCAGCTGACAGTTGTGATTCATGCTTCTATTCTGCAATGGAGATTTCCCTTCTTCGTAAAGTCTAAGAGGGTACTTCTTTGCTTCTTTAGACGAATCCATCTGCCAGTAAATAATAAATCAGCCAGCAAACACATAAATCAGCCATTATGTACTTCAGAAATCAGCCACCAAATTACAAAAATCAGCTATTATAAAGCATCAATGAATAAATCAGCCATCATAAACACATATATATATATATATATATACTTAAATCAGCCGTTATATAAACACATTGCTCTAAAATATCAGCCATCAAATAACATATTAATCCACTAAATTAGCCATCATAATACAAAAATCAGCTATTATAAAGCATCAATGAATACATTAGCCATCATATTCACATATATATAAACTTAAATCAGCCGTTATATAAATATATTGCTCTAAAAAATCAGCAATCACATAACATATTAATCCACTAAATCAGCCATAATATGAAACATTAATCCGACATAAATGTAAATCAGCCATCAATCCGCGCCAAAGTTTAAAAATAATTGAATAGCCGGAATATCGCCGGAAAATTGAATATACAAGTTCAGAATATCATACACATACCTTAGTTATCTTCAACCCTTGAAACAATGA
Organism: Barbarea vulgaris; assembly: GCA_963667165.1. Taxonomy (NCBI): domain Eukaryota; kingdom Viridiplantae; phylum Streptophyta; class Magnoliopsida; order Brassicales; family Brassicaceae; genus Barbarea; species Barbarea vulgaris. The sequence goes on along the minus strand of OY763893.1, from coordinate 23,456,264 downwards.
ATGAAAATACTTCAAATATATAGAAATGTGCGTTACTATTTTTTTTGAGAATCGATATCAAATCATAACACAATAACTTTAGAGTAACTAAAACAAAAACCTCTTATAGTTTTCGAATGCCGAAATTCAGTTATCCTTGGCGAACTTCAGTTTTCCTTGCCGACCTATTCAAGATCTTTTGACGAAACTTTGGGAGTTGAAACGCGACTGGAGATGAGGAGAAGAAGATGCGGAAATGAGAGATGCGACGGTGGAGAAGCGGAGAGTTTAGGGTTTCGATCTTCGCCGCAGATGAGAGAGGAGAGGGGTGTTTGCGGTTTTTTTTCTTTTTTGAATGGGGTTGGAAACTGAAATGTTCTTTCAATTTTAAGGAGCCAAAACTGTTTTAATTTTTTTTAGAAACCGTAAAACATGATTAAAATAAATCAGAATGGTATAATCGTTAATTAGAGTTTTAATTTTTCCTTAATAGACATTTCCTTAGTTATTTTGATATTAAAGTAATTTTCAAAAGATATCAACTATGATAGTCATTTAACAACGTTTCTGTGCTGTTTAAGTAAATATCTCATAAAAATATTATCCAGTAAGTTAGTATGTATATAAATCGGTAACACTATTAAAATAATAACTATAACGTATATTAATTTTCACCTGAGCCAAACTCATTTGTTGACATGTACGTAGATGCAAATGGAATTATCTGCAACACTAATATTACCCACATATATAAGTTATTGACTTTATTTATTTTTACCACGGTAATTAGTCTGAAGTGCCTTAGTTTGAAAAATAGTTAAACCTAATTATTGGCCAGTATACAATTCTTTGTGCAATTAGAAATATGTATCTTATTTCGGTAAGAGTAAATGAACTTGCAAGTAATGTTAAAGTTATCAGTGTTTATATATTACTGACATTATATATATGATTACCATAATAAATACTATGAACTGTGTTAGTAGATCACAAAGCAAAACCTAATTAGTAGAAAATATATAATCCCTCAGAGGTATACTTACCGCCGTAAGAGCCATTGTGAGATGATGATATTAGTAATGTTACCATATATAGTAGTCTATAACCTGATAACAATGTTATACGGATAAGTACAAAGTTAACAATGTCATACAGATAACTGCGTAAATCTACCTACTTTGTCATATGTAAATGTACATTCGTCATAAATGTTATGCTGCCATTACACACATAATTATTAATTTATCACTCATACCCACTTAATTAAAAGATCTTCCACGTATATTCACTCACTTCACCTTTTTTTTTTTTTCTAACATCATGAAATTGCTATTTATGTTCGGTAATTTAATCATTCTATTATCTTTATGACAAAACTATTATTTCATACTACAACTATTCAGTGTAACTATAAGTTGGGTACTAACTAACTAGACATGTAGCGAACTTCTCAATCAGTACTATAACATTTAAGCAGTACATTTAAGAAATAAATCAAAATTAACCATCTATTTACACCAATTGCCACTCAATTAGTTACTTTCTAAAATGAATAATGAAATCAGGAAGGGTAATTTTGTATTAAATTTGATACCACGTTAATTGATTTTGAACCACTCTAAGGATGTTGTATATGGATCCACTAATCTCTCACTAGATCTGTTAGACGGGTCGCCCGAGACCGCCTGGTCATTGCCCGCCGATGTCCGCCGTTTCTTTCGACCGCCGCGGGCGCGCCCGCTCAGGACCGAGGACAGTGAGTTGAATGTCCATACCCGCCCCGCAAACCTAAGCGGGTATGCAGGTCGGCCCGTGGGTCTTCTCTTCTCTTTAATTTCCCTTCGATTCAGTTAGTTCAGTGCTCTTCTTCTTCAATTCTTGTTCTTGTTCTTGTTCGATTTCGGATTGCATGTTCGTAGAAATTGAGGCTAAGGTAACCGACGACTATGAAGAAGACGAAGATGTAGATGATGAAGACGGTAAGTGACAACGTCGAATTTGGGGATTTTTTACTTTTTGCAGTTACAAAATTGATTTCTTAATTGAATTATGGAAAGGTATTCTAGGGTATATGCAAGAGATGATGATGAGCTTGAAGAGCATAACGAAGTTGATCAACATGCGCTTTTACTATCAGTTCGTGACCCAAAATCGTGGATGGTTAAATGTCCGCTAAAGTTTTTCTTGTTTTCCTCTCCACTTTGGAAGTTTAATTCTTTTTTGTAACATATGAATAGAGAGCACTGGTTTTCTTACAATGAAATTACAGATTGGCCGTGAAAGAGAAGTTACTGTTTTCTTATTCAAAAAATCAATGATATAGGATTTGAATTCAAGATTAGATCTGTTATTGAACTTGATCATCTTCAAAACTATGTATATATTGAAGCGGATATAGAAGCTCGTGCGAAAGAGGTCTTTGATGGTTGCTTTGTTGCATGAGAACAGATCAGAAGGCCCAGACCTGGTCCTGCTCAAGAAGCTATCAAAGCTCGCGCTATGAGCTTTCTCAAGCAAAAGAAGATGTGACTGAGATTTTTAATCTTCCATTTTTATCTCAATCATTTTAAATATCTGATACTGTTACCATTATTTTTTTGCTTAGGTACGAAGGCCAACGTGACATGCTCTACAATCAAACTTTCAACCTTGATCAAGTTTCTTTTGCTGCTGAAGGCCTCAAAGATCTCAACAAACTGTATGTTCTCTTATCTTACTACCAATACATCACATCCAACTTTTATTAACTTTGCTTAGTTTGATATCTATGTAGATTATTTTTCCTCGTGGTTTTAGGCTATCAAGGGCATCATGAATATTTATGCTAATAATAAGATTTTACTTGTCCCGATAAAAGAAATGGCTGATGTTCTTAATGTCAAAAGTAAAATAATCGATGTATTCCGCGATATGTGGGTTAGAAAAAAACTTGGGATATATAAAGGTGATCTAGCTCAAGTAAGATTCAAATTTCATGGGTTTTAAATGATGACTTCTCTGAACCTTGCTGAAATGCAAGTTCTTTACATGTGATTGATGTTGATAATGTGCGTAGGAGAGTCACAGTCAAGTTAATCCCAAGAATTGATCTACAGGTTCTAGCTAATAAGCTGGTATGGACTATGGAGTCTGTTACTTTTAAACAAACGCAAATATCCCAGTTGATTTGAAAGAGGAACCTAAAGTTGAAGTAAAAAAGTCTAAGACTCTTTGAGATACAGCAGGTTTAGCTTAGGATTTACGGACAGCCCGCCTCGCCCGTCAAACCGCCACGGGTCAACCCGCCTCGCCCGCCGTCCGCCTGGTACCTGCCCGCGAGACCCGCTATTTTACGGCCAACTTAAAACATGTACATACCTGCCCCGCTTTGGTATTAAACGGGCTATGCCCGCGGGCATCGGGCCATATTGACAGCTCTATCTCTCACTAATCCTTTCTTAAAAAAAAAAGAACCGTATAGATTAGAAACCAAAGGGAATCCACTTACCAATATTAAAACACGCGGATCCTTTGATTAATTGGGTCAAAAAAGTTTAATTTTTAAAAAAATTTATTTAGGTTTATATGAGAATGGATATATATGCTATTTAAAAACACGCGGATGCTATTTAAAAAAGGTTAACTCTCTCGGGCACAATAACCAAAAAGAACCAAAACTATCCCTTCTCCGACGCCGGCGAAGCTATGGCTTGCCGGCATCGGGCCACTGTTTCTAAGCTATTGTTTTTCTCTCTTGCTCTTGTCTCTACCAGTTTGAATTTAGCTCTATCTCACATTCCCGACCACTGTGATTCCTTTTCTTACCCATATCTAGTGGTTGGAGATCTATTTCACTCCATACAAAGGTTCACCTCACTCCGTCAATTCTTTTGGATGGCGAGAATCCTTCCCTCCATCGGTCATCGATTGAAACTTTCACCAGAAAATCAACTTTGGGTGGGGTATGTACCTTTCGATGGAAAATATGCAGAGCAACCACTGCTAATTGGACCATTCGCTAGCGACAAATCTGTTACTCCCAGTTCCTTTGTTTCGCCTTTGAGATTGCTCCAGCCTCTCATGTTTGTTAATTGCATGCGACCCCGGTATCTCTCAGCTGTAACCCCTCTGAACTCTTGTGAGGGAGAGTTTGGTTCTCTTATAAACCGGAGGTTCATCCGTTGTGGGGTGGGTTTCGCCGCCGGCTGTTATCTCGATCTCACTCTTTTTCCGTCGTCTCAAGTCCCGGTTATGGGTCCTGTGAACCTTCTCTCGCACCCCCTCTTGGCTAGCGTGGCCGAAGATCACATCTCCACCTCTTCCCATCGCCGTCACCGATCTGCAACATTGAAATTAGGGCGAACTCGATTCTGGATGAGGGTGGTGGGCTTAAATGAGGTCTGGCCCATTAAATTTGATTTTCGGAGGCTCATGGGCCCAATAAGCTTTATTGGCTTAAAGCCTTCTGATTTAATGAGAAACTGGGCCTGTCCTAGTTTATTGATCAACATCGGAAGATTCATGTTTCTCTAGTGATTGTTCCCTGCTTCCGACTCCTATGCCTTACCTCGCTGGTGCCCCTGCTATCATTGATATGGAAGCTTGAATCTGTAGGTGATTCTACTCAATTAGCCCCTTTTATCTTTCAAGCATCATGCCACAATATGCATCTTGCATCGGATTTTCATGCGTTTCAACCATCTCTTATGCATCCGGATGTAAGATCTCCACTTTTAAATTTTTCCTTCTGCCGTGGACAGGAGAGAATGGTCTATGTATCCTCCTCTTCATATGAGAGAACCATCTTAGTAGTTTCCCTCTTTAAGAGACGTGTGGGGCTTTCGATCGATTTTATCGATGAAAGTGTTTTATCTCCTAACCGTTTGATATCTAGTGTAATGGTCCGCACGGGACCGGTGGAGAAAACGGGGATCACTCCGGTGAGAACCGAGGTTAGTGAGTTTGTTTCAAAGACACTCTTTATGTGTTCTAATCTAAAGTCAATTGATGATTTGGTCTTGAAGACTGCTTTTTCGGGTGTGCTCGGTTTAGCTAGTTTTTATACCTCTCTTGATGATCTATCAAGCTTCATGAAACTTGTGTCTCTATCCTTATCTTATGCTTGTTCTAATGTTCTAGCGTGTTATGTTTGCTTTCGGATTTGTCCGAATAAGCTCATATATCTTGTAACAACCATTTAGTATGGAATGAAGTATTTGTTTGATGAAGAAAAAAAAAAAAAAAAAAAGGATATATATGCTATTTAGTATTTAGGTTTTGCCAAAGAAAGAAAAAAAAACTCTCGCCGTTTAGCCGTCGCAGAACCAAATCTGGTAAAGAAACACCTATTCAATTGAACATGTTGATACGATTAATTTTGATTTCTGCTGTAGTTTGTCTTAATTTTGTTGTGCTTATTACATTGATTACAGAATTTGGTGCTGAGATTGGCGGTGCGACCTGCAATTTAGTTGGAGGAAGGATGGTCCAAGTTGGAGACTGGTATTTCAAAGATAAAAAGGATCACTATGAGTAAGATTCATGGCCTTAGATCGAATCACACATAATTGAAGTATTAATCATGGTCATTGATTTACGTTGTTTCTATAGATTGTTTCAGTTGGTCGGTTTAAACAACGAACTGGAGAAGCTTATGGTTGATACAACTGCAAATCAGGTAACTTATTCATGATTATGATTATTCTTATAATCGACGAGTTTATGTGTGTAACGTTGATTAACATGAAAATTCTGCTGACACTGATCCTTCAGATCCTGCAGTTAAGGAAGATGCTCAAAGCTCATACAACTCTAGCAGGCAAGTGATCGGCAATTCTATAAAATTTTGTCTGATTTTAGGAGTTAGGTGATAAAATTTGATATACCCTAGGAGATGATTGATGTTAAGGGAAGGATCATGGTTTTGAGCCCTTTGAAAAATTATGTAATTTTCTTCAGTTTTAATTTGCTAATTCCGTAGATGGACCATTTTTGTAGTTTTGGTGGCTGGGTTTTGGTCAGATGATCCTTCGTCACAACTTCAATCCACTTCCAAGTTCCTCACCATTCTACAATCGGGTAAAATATTATTCTCTTTACTTTTTTTACTTCTCTTGATCGATCCTTATATTATTAGCTAAACATCATCAACATCATTTTGTCTCGGCAAATTTCATTTGTAATTTGAAGTCTGCAATTATCATCATCACTACTTACCATTAAAGGTAGCTCTTTAATTACTCTTTGTATGTATATAATTGAAGTTTCTGGCTATTATGATCATTGGAGTGAAAAATGTAGTTGTTTAATAATGGGTTTTGGTGATTTTTCAGTGAGTTTTGGGCTCTAAAAAAAACTGTTGCAGTCTCTAATGGATACTACATCATCAACGGTAATGTTACAGCTCCATATAGTCATTATAGATGACTATGGAACCAATCTCATGGTACAAGAGTTTCCTTTGTCTTGGGTTTTGATATTTTTCATTTAGGGACTGACCTTTGAAATACAGTTTCCATAAATTTTGTATCAATAATCATAGCTCAAGCTGTATATTGAATCAGACTGAAGAGATAAAGAGAGATTTTCCTCTTTTTTATCTTCTTATATCATACTTGAAAGCTTTTGTTTTTGTTTTGTTTTTGTTTTTGTTTCTGTTTCCAGTGTTGGATTCTATCAGATGGCTAAGATCGCAGTGACACCAATGATTGTTTTTGTCAAGTTTGTTCTCTTCAAGAAAACCATTTCTTCCACAAAGGTTTGGCTTTGAGTTTTATGACAATTAACCAGATTAATTAAGAATCATTACATGTTTTGGTGCTTACTCTGTTTTGAACTCTTTTATTGAATGTAGATTGATGTGGAAGATGACACGATTTCCAGTCTTCTTCTTATTGGCTCTCATGCCATGGCTTGACCCACCTGGAGTTTTGCCCTTCAAATGTCTCTGATTTTGTGGGAAACAAGTGTGTACTCGCCTGTGAATGCTTTTTTAGGTAACTATGGATGGTCAATGCACTCGCCTGTCTTATATAACAGTTGTAATTAACAGTTATGTTTTCTATTTTTTTTTGGTAGAGCACACAAGTTGAAACTGTGGATGACCCAAAGTATATGAAAGGCCAAAAGGATTAAAGGAAGCTAAAGCATGAGAAACTCGCAAGTGGTAAGAATATTCCATCTGTTCACATCAAAAAGAAAAAGACGGCAAAAGTGGAGATGCTAAAGTGGCAACATCTACTGGTCATGCCTCTTAAGAGCAAATCATTCAACGGTAGAGAGGCTCAAGTCACAAACGTAATCATCCCTCACATTACTTTTCTTTGCTTTGGCCTATGCATATTTTTGTGTGATCTTCTTTGTGGCTGGTGATTATTTCTGATTTCTTCTTTTTTGTATCAGCAAGGGAAGCATGACTCTGCACCAGCTGAAAGCGCTGCCGGGTATTGAGTCGAATCAGGTCAGTCGAATCATCGCTTTAAATCATCATCCTCTACAAATGCAATCTCTGAAAAAGGCTTTAGTTTTTGTTTAAACTTCTTCACCTGTTATTCGACCTTCGAGTTTTGTTTATTCAGGTGACTTGAAACCCGTAAGTGAGGTTAAGCTCACTGGTCATGTATGCAAAGAAAAGCTTATGCCAAGGATACAAACGCCACTGTTATTGTGGTCTCTCCCCTTAACCTCTAATATCATGACTTGCTTCAGAATTAAACCTCTTTAGGTTCTGTTTCTTGAAATAGTATTTATCATTAATAGAATTCTTTCTTTTGAACAAAACAGCTTGCCACAGGGACATGAATTGCTCCTTTCCTGTCTTTTTTATGGAAGATGTTCTTTGAGAAATGTGATGACTACAAGGTGGGTGAATGCTTCTGTCAATAAGCTTTTTTTTTTGGTTTTGGTCAAATGTATTGAAACCTAGCATCTTTGCAATCGTTGTGATGCAGTTCAATGGCTTAGCTTGGCTGTTCTTGGGTGTACCAACGACTACCTGATTGCTATACGAAGAGGCAAACACACACAAACTTTTCTTCTAGATAATATATGCACAGTTATTTCTTGAGAAGCAAGCTAATACTATAGAAATTGCTAGATGTACGAATAAAATAAATATGAATTCTGAACAGTTGACCTGAATTTGTGATGCTTCTATTTTCCGAATGCATTGCGTGTTCGTAGTTGTTATTTTCCGATGTTGTATCCGAGATTAGATACATCTTTGGGACTCAGAAATCTCGAGCTCCAGTTCAGTGGATATACAAATCGGCTTCAGGAAATCTAAAAGTTTGTGTTGCACGTTTTTTTTAAAGGATTTTATAGATTTTGAGGATTATTCTATGTATTCTTTTGGAGTTTGGTATATTTTGTAGTTGTAGATTCCCTTCTTCTTCTTCAGGTGATGGCTAGCAAAACTAAGATGATCTTCGTAAGATCTACTTTTTAGTTATAGATTCTCTTCTTCTTCTCATGGGAAATCATCTTTCATTGTGACTGAATCTCATTATTAGTGTAATTAAATCAAGAATGAAGAAGAAGGTTTACGGAATCAAACCATCACCTGAGGTAGATCTTAGAGTGTTATGTGGCTGAATATGAAATAAAAATGAAGATGTTGGCATAGGTGACTCTTAGAGGAATCCCTTCAATAACATTCCTTTCGTTGCTCTTTTTAGATTTGTGGTAGTTGTTGATACTTATGCTCATCTATTAATTGAGATTCCTATGATGAGATATTTTTAAGATAGTAGGGTAACTACATGAAGTTAGCTAAAGATTATTTGTCGTGCTGAGTTCAAATTCAATGTCAAAAGATTATTGTCAACAGGAAATGGTTTGCTAGAGTTTGATCCTTTCACTTATGGGTTTTTGAATCTAATTGTTTGTTTGATTGTTTCATGGCAATAATCATGTTAACTCATCGAGTGTGTGTATAACTTTTTTTTCAGGGGCTTCAGGAAGTTTAACCTAGCAGACTTCACGAAGTTGAGGCAAAGAGAAGCGTGTTATTATTGATGGTGTCAATGCTAAGGTATTTATGCATCAAATTATCTCACTTTGATTCTTGGGTTATTGAAACATAATTATCTCAGGAAGTTGTCTTTGTTTTTTTTTGCATTTCCTCAAGTCATGGACCTTTGGCAAGACTGTGAGCCATGGAGTGCATATTTGCCACCCCACTACTGAAGTATCAGAATTGTGGTCTCCTTCTCTTCACCGATGAAGAATTATAATCAGTCTGAAACATTTTTCGTTATCTCTGGTGTGGTTTAAGTTATTATTTGGATCTTTTGCGACTCTTTTATTTAACCTCTGAAATGATATTGTTCCTTCGATGTTGGTCATTTAACACTTTTGTAATTTTTTTCGTTGGCTTTTTTCATTGAGCTCTGATTGTGAATTCTTACCTCTATGTTAACTTGGTATTTATATGTTTTAAAGCAAACAAATTGAGTATAAAGTGTGAAGATATTAAAGATTCAACGCAAGATACAAGTTGATCAAAATTTCATCAAAACTGATGGATTCCGAAATTTACTAAGTTAGATAAATGGTCAACCAATATCCAAAATTGGCTCCAATAAACGAAAATATCAACCAGTGGGTCAGTTACAACCTGTTCTAACTTTTCTTTGAGAAAATGATATTTTTTTCTTTGAGTTGGAATCAGTTTTGAATCTTATGATAATATGCAAATGTTTATGATCTTACATATATTATTGGCCCATTACCAATGCAAATTAAGATAATTAAACTAAAACAATATACTTTAATTAGGGTAGTATAGATTACTTATACGGTATTTTAAAATCACTAAAACCAAAATATATTAATGCATTTTACCTTAACCACAACATTTTATATATCAAATTGATTTAACAAGATTACTGTAAACTACTACCAACAAAGTACTATTTATTTAATTTTATACGTTTTATTTATTCATAATCTGGTCCAATAAAAAAAAATATCAACCCGTGGTGTACCGCCATAGATTTGTGGCCACGTAAAGCAAAAATGTATGCGGTACAATTAAAACCAAATTCCAAATCTACTTCTTTAAAAATAAGTAAAACCAAACCATATAAATAAATGTCAAAAATTACAATTTCAAATTATATATTTTAATCAAAATTCTGCTCCTAATTGATAATTTTATATTTTAATCAAAATTCTGCTCCTAATTATATTTTAAGCAGAAAAAACATTATGACGAAATCATTGATGCCGTAAAAAAGAAAGATGGTGGAGTGTATTTCTTTTATGGTTTTGGAGGAACTGGGAAAATGTTTATGTGGAAAACACTTTCTGCTTTTTACAATATTTATCTTTTCCAAAAACTATAATTAAACTAAATATTGAAAGCATAAAGTAATTAATTGATCTTGAAAATAAAAGTGCATTAGATCTATCATTTGAATCAAATATATGATCAAAATATATCAAAATACATGTTTAAAAATATTTTCTCGGAAACAACTAACTTTTTTCGGATATCACTCTATTATTACGCATGTTCACTATATCTTAACGTGAATTAATTAATTCACTTCCAAAGAAAGATAAGTCTAAAATAAATAAGAGCAGAAGAAAATTTTAATGGCGAAGTTTAACAGTCATGATAAATTGCATCCTTACCGGAGAAATTGGTATATTCATGTCAAATATCTACGGTTGAGGATTGAGTCACATCCAGTTAATGGAAAATCCATTGAACTAATTATAGGAGATAATGAGGTAAGAAAAGTAGTTTCTATTATAAATTTAAGTTTTAATATGATATTCCTTCTAACATATTCTCTTATTATTTTGTATTAGGAAACCAAAATTCATGCCATTGTCCCTTCTGAAAAAACAGTTTTCTTCAAAGATCATCTTAAAGAAGGGATTACTTATGTCATCCACAAATTTCGAGTTAAGGAGGCAAAAGAAGAAATAAAAAAAAACCCTACTTTATTACCGAACTAGGTAAATACCCGCGCATTATGCTGCGGGGTCTGTTAAAAATATTATTTTGTTTATATTTTTATCAGTAAATTTTTAATGGGTAATTGAGTACTTTTAAAAAACTATTTGAAAAATTGCATGAAAAAAAAAATAAAAAAAAAACAGTATATATATACACTTAAAAATTTAATACATAAATTATATATATCAAACCGCGCAACTATTTTTGTTTACATATTGTTCTTCTTCTTTTTGTCTGATTAGAATCAATTTCAGTTAAGAAGCTTGATATTTAGATTCTGAAATATAATATTGAGTGTGTCTTTTTTCGCTATATTTTAATTTAAGGAGCCAGTGATATTTTGTGGGTAAAAATTAAATATCTTCGTTATTTTGTTCCGATTTTTCCATGTGGTTGTTGGGTCGTCACCTTCTTTGTTTCAGTTCTTCATTATCACACCAACCTTTTAAATTGTTGAAGTTATAGATATACCGTGATTATGATAGCTGATCACCATTTTGATAGCTTCGTGATTTTGATAATATCGCCATTATTCAGTTAATTAAAATGTCTTCTCTGTTTATAGATTATTTACTTTCTAAGATTTACTATTAAATTATTTTCGTTTAAATATTTTGTTTACCATATATTATCAACTCCCGATTCATTAATATTAAAAATATGATAATTATAGAACAATATTGACAATCTCAAATCGATACTAACGGTTTATATTGTATAAACTAATTAAATTAAATAAATAAATTCAAACGATACATATTGCGTTCCTTGAACATTATATATAACTAAAAAACATCAAGAAATTAAAGAGACACAATTATAAAAACAAAAAAGAAGATAAAACTACGAAAACTATAGAGAGATCTTAACCCCATCGGTAGAATTTTATCATGATCTATCAATGTTGAATCCTACAATAACCGGCTGGCATCTTCGACTCAAAGTTCTGAAATCTTTTAGAAACTTTGAAGACCCCCCTAAGCGAATGAGGATTATTTTGTCAGACGAAACTGTAAGAATCCTTTTGGTTTTTTAAAAAATATTTTTTACGATACCAAACTATATTTGTTATAGTTTCTTATTAACTAATATATAATTCATTGTAGGGCTAGAGAATTGAAACAGTGGTAGATCAAAAATTTGTTGACTGGTATTATAGTTTTATTCGGGAGGGTGATTGGGTGTCAATTACAAATATCGTAGTTGGTCATAATGAAGATGTTGTTAAAGCAACCGTAAATCCGTTCAAGATATTTTCCTTCATTCCACTATTGTCAAAAAGGTGGAAATTGTTCATCTTGACATGTTAAATCAGTTCAAAGATTTTGGGAACATCATTGACAATATGGAAGATGAGACTGTGTTAGTTGGTAAGGTTAATGTTTATATACTATTTCAATACATTATCAGTTAATTTAGAAAAATATAACTAATCTTACATGTATTTTTTTTTTTAAGACATAGTTGGAGCTGTTATTGATGTTGATCCATTAATCAATGTTGCTTCGAATCCACATGAAGAAACTGGATACAGACTGTCTTTCAATATGAAGGATCAAGAGCATGTATTTTTTTTTTTAAGACATAGTTGGAGCTGTTATTGATGTTGATCCATTAATCAATGTTGCTTTGAATCCACATGAAGAAACTGGATACAGACTGTCTTTCAATATGAAGGATCAAGAGTAAGTATTGTGAATTTATTTTTTTATTATCTTTAATAGTTGTAGAAACTAATGATAAAATTGTTGATTGGTTGTGAAAATGAATCAGTGAACGAGTTATAAATTGTTTCGCATTGGGTAGAGAGGCTTTGGATTTTCACACTAACTCACTACAAGAAAGCAGCCGGAAAACCGACGGAATTTCCGACGGACCCGTGTCCGTCGGAAAATTCCGACGGTAAAACGACGGATTTCTGACGAAATTGCATTTTTTCCGACTGACTTCTGACTGTCGGAAATCCGTCAAAAATTCCGACGGATTTCCGACGGACTTCTTACCATCGAAAATCCGTCGGATATCTGTCAGAATATTCCGACGGCTTTCCGACGGATAAAACCACCGGCAATTTCCGACGGATTTCCGACGGATTTCCGACGGAATAGTCGGCGATCGTCGGAAATCCGTCGGAAAATATAAACGTTAAAGGAGCCGTTGGTATCGCAGGTTACCGTTGTATGGTGCCGTTACATTCTGACGGATTTCCGACGGATTTCCGACGGAATAGTCGGCGATCGTCGGAAATCCATCGGAAAATATAAACGTTAAAGGAGCCGTTGGTATCGCAGGTTACCGTTGTATGGTGCCATTACATTCTGACGGATTTCCGACGGATTTCCGACGGAAGCGAGTTTATAAATATGTTTCCACACTCTTCATTTCATTTTACTCCAATTCCATCTCTCTCTCTATTTTCTTATGATATTGATGCGATTATAAACAAAAAAAAGTGGAAAGATATGTCTAGATATTTTCGATCATGGATGGACGAACCAATGATGAATTCGGAGACGAACCTCTTAAACGAGGAATATGCACGAGGCATAGTCGAGTTCATGAAATTGGCTGGAAATCAACCGCGTGTACTTAAATCAGGTAAGTTGAAATGTCCATGTTCAATTTGTAGAAATTCTCGTAATGTTGCGGTAGAGATAGTTTGGCATCACTTGTATACCAATGGATTTACGCCGGGTTATAAGATTTGGTATCTACATGGAGAAACAAATTATGATCATGGTAGTAGTAGTAGTGGACCAACAGTCTCGGAATTTGTAGGAGATAGAACGGAAGTAGATGTAGGTGTAGGCACCGTTGAGATGGTAAATGATGCGTTTAGAGAGTATGTACAGTATGGCAGTGAAGAGAGAGATAGGTTTGAAGAACCTAATTTAGAAGCAGGAAGATTTTTTGGTATGTTAGATGCATCAAAGCAGCCACTTTATAAGGGGTGTAGAGAAGGTCATTCGCCTTTATCATCTGCCACTAGATTGATGACGATTAAGACGGACCACAATTTGTCAGAGGAGTGTGTTGATGCGATAACAGACTGGGCGAAATATTTATTGCCTGAAGATAATCTTTTACCCGCATCGTACTACGAGGTACAGAAACTTGTAGCTGGTCTTGGTTTGCCGTATAAGGTGATAGATGTGTGCATCGACAATTGTATGCTATATTGGAGAGAAGATGAAAACTGTAACAGCTGTCGATTTTGTCGCAAACCGCGGTATCAGGAAACGAGTGGTCGAGTTCCAATTCCATATAAACGTATGTGGTATTTACCAATAACAGATAGATTGAAGAGGTTATATACATCTCAGCGTACGGCAGAGCCAATGAGATGGCATGGAGAGCATCGTCAAGATGGAGATATTACACATCCTTCAGACGCAGAGGCGTGGAAACATTTTCAGTCTACCTATCCGGATTTTGCGTACGAGCGCCGGAATGTGTACCTCGGGTTATGCACAGATGGTTTTAACCCATTTGGGAAGCATGGAAGGAAGTATTTGTTGTGGCCTGTAATTGTAACTCCTTACAATTTGCCTCCATCTCTGTGTATGCGTCGAGAGTTTTTGTTTCTCTTCATTCTTGTTCCTGGCCCAGATCATCCGAAGAGATCACTCGATGTATTCCTCCAGCCATTGATTTATGAGTTACAAATGCTATGGGAGCATGGTGCTGAAGCCTACGATGTTTCATGCCAACAAAATTTTAACATGCGTGCGGTTCTTATGTGGACCATAAGCGATTTTCCAGCATATGGTATGTTATCTGGATAGACAGCTCATGGGAGATTATCATGCCCGTATTGCCAAGACAACACTGATGCATTCCAACTTAGGAACGGAAGAAAGAGTTGTTGGTTTGATTGTCATAGAAGGTTTCTACCGAGTGATCATCCGTATCGTCGGTCTAGAACATTGTTTACGAAGTCTAAGAAAGTGTTTGTTGTACCACCTCCTGAGATAAACGGATATACTTTATTAGAACAATTGAGAGATTTTGGTGCTGATAGGACTCCTGACTGTGGGGGTAATGGACATGAAGTTGTGTACGGTGCCGGTGAAGTTCATAACTGTCACAAGAAGAGTATTTTTTGGGATCTGCCTTACTGGAAGACCCATTTATTGCGGCACAATCTAGATGTGATGCACGTTGAGAAAAACTTCTTTGAGAACATCATGAACACTGTCTTAAACGTTAAAGGGAAGACGAAAGACAATATCAAATCTAGATTAGACTTGGCCGATATTTGTGATAGGGCTTTTCTTGAAGTTCAGCCGGATGGTAAATACATATTTCCTCCGTACGGGTTGCAAGGAGATAAGAAAAGGGAATTTTTTTGATTGGATTCGCGATGATGTCAAATTCACTTATGGGTACGCATCAAATCTGCGTAATTGCATAGATTATGGAGAAGAGAAATTTACAGGAATGAAGAGTCATGATTGTCATGTTGTGATGCAGTGGCTTCTTCCTTTCGCTTTTGCCCATCTTCTTGATCCAGATGTCTACCAAGCAATTGCAGGAGTTGGTTCTTTCTTTCGAGATTTATGCACAAGAACACTTACTGTTGACGGAATCCGAAACTTAGAGGTCAATATCCCCGTGATCCTTTGTAACCTTGAAAAGATATTTCCGCCATCTTTCTTTGATGTGATGGAACATCTTCCTATCCACATCCCATGAGAAGTTGCACTAGGAGGTCCAGTTCAATACCGTTGGATGTATCCTTTTGAGCGGTATATGTTTCATTTGAAGAAAAAGGTTAAAAATTTAAGTAAAGTAGAGGGATCTATTGTCGCACAGAGCCTCAACGAAGAAGCGTCACAGTTTGCTGAATATTACTTCCCATCCGAAGTTCGTACAAAGAGTAGACGTCCTGGTCGCCATGATGATCGTAATGAGAGAGCGATTTATCCCGTCGTAGTTCCTGAGTTGTTTTCCCAAGTTGGTCGAGTGAGTGGAAAAAGCAAGACACGCACATTATCACAACAAGAGTTTAAACACTTGCATACGTATATCCTAACAAATTGTGAGGAAATTGCGGAATATGAAAGGTAAAAAACTTTATTTATGACAATGTATATATATATTCGAATATATTATATTTAATTTATTAACTTTCATACAAATGTGGTTTTCGTACAGGATTTACATGGCATTAATACGCGGGTGGTTTGTGGATAAGTCAGAAGAAGAGCTTCAACAACATAAGGAGGAAGATTTTATGACTTGGTTTAGGGAATTTTACGTAAGATTTAACAAAACCCTATTATTTTCAAATAAGTATCAATATCATTTATGTTAACTGCGGTTAATTTTTTTCCTAGATTCCTGAAGGAATAAAGAGCGGAGCCACATTTCCCACATGGTTAATGGAATTTGTTAGTGGTCCAATCTACCGTGCAAAGTCTTATCCTAGGTATTGCAGTCGGGGATATGGGTTTAGGATTCATGACGAAAGAAGGACAAGACCATCTGCAGATTATGGTGTTTCTGTGAAGTCTGGTAATGATGTTTACTACGGCATTCTTCAGGAAATATTGGAAGTTAAGTACCCAGGAATGTTAGACTTGAGGTGCATTGTTTTTAAGTGTGATTGGTATGATCCAGTACTTGGTCGTGGTGTTGTCGTGGACCAATTTGGTGTTACTTCTGTTAACACAAATCGGAGACTACACCATTATGATCCATTCATTCTAGCGTCACAAGCAGATCAGGTTTGGTTCAATTAAATATTGTGTTTTTACTAATTTTTATGTTTATTTCGGCGTTTACTTACGAAAATTTCTGTATTTCTTTATAGGTGTGCTACATTCGTTACCCTCGCATAACACGGCGGTCAGATCCTTGGGTCACAGTTACTGCAATAAGCCCTAGAGGAAGAATTTATGGAGTTTCTCAACACGATGCCATGCAGCCAAGCATAAGTACTCCAATGGATCCAGTTGCGGCCTCTACTGGTGTCGATCTTGTGGTTGATTTCACACAAATCGGTATAGTTCATTCCGAGTCAGAAGAAGAACAAGGAGAATTTTATGACGATACAGACTCAATTACTTCTGAAGGATCAACATCATCAGAGGAAGACGAACAAGGAGAATAACAAGGAGAATAAAAAAATAACTTGCAAAAGTAATAAATTTGTACAATGAACTACGGTTTGGCTTGATCCCGATATGGGTACGTAGGCAGCTCTAATCGAGCGCAGCTATTTAACAAAAATAATTTATTCATTTTTAACAATATTCAAATACAAAATAAATGTTATAAAATAAATATGTATCAATTTAAAAACATGTTTTAAATCATATAATGTGAATATTTAAATCCAAAAATGTCAATATATTGTATAATCCTTTATTGTTTTAAATCCTATAATGTGAATATATATATCTCTTTTGATGTTTTACTAATTACTAAACATGGTTCAATGGCTTAACAAAAATAATTTATTCATTTTTAACAATATTCAAATACAAAATAAATGTTATAAAATAAATATGTATTAATTTAAAAACATGTTCTAAATCATATAATGTGAATATTTAAATCCAAAATGTCAATATATAGTATAATCCTTTATTGTTTTAAATCCTATAATGTGAATATATATATCTCTTTTGATGTTTTACTAATTACTAAACATGGTTTAATGGCTTAACAAAAATAATTTATTCATTTTTAACAATATTCAAATACAAAATAAATGTTATAAAATAAATATGTATCAATTTAAAAACATGTTTTAAATCATATAATGTGAATATTTAAATCCAAAAATGTCAATATATTGTATAATCCTTTATTGTTTTAAATCCTATAATGTGAATATATATATATCTCTTTTGATGTTTTACTAATTACTAAACATGGTTCAATGGCTTAACAAAAATAATTTATTCATTTTTAACAATATTCAAATACAAAATAAATGTTATAAAATAAATATGTATTAATTTAAAAACATGTTCTAAATCATATAATGTGAATATTTAAATCCAAAATGTCAATATATAGTATAATCCTTTATTGTTTTAAATCCTATAATGTGAATATATATATCTCTTTTGATGTTTTACTAATTACTAAACATGGTTTAATGGCTTAACAAAAATAATTTATTCATTTTTAACAATATTCAAATACAAAATAAATGTTATAAAATAAATATGTATCAATTTAAAAACATGTTTTAAATCATATAATGTGAATATTTAAAACCAAAAATGTCAATATATTGTATAATCCTTTATTGTTTTAAATCCTATAATGTGAATATATATATCTCTTTTGATGTTTTACTAATTACTAAACATGGTTCAATGGCTTAACAAAAATAATTTATTCATTTTTAACAATATTCAAATACAAAATAAATGTTATAAAATAAATATGTATTAATTTAAAAACATGTTCTAAATCATATAATGTGAATATTTAAATCCAAAATGTCAATATATAGTATAATCCTTTATTGTTTTAAATCCTATAATGTGAATATATATATCTCTTTTGATGTTTTACTAATTACTAAACATGGTTTAATGGCTTAACAAAAATAATTTATTCATTTTTAACAATATTCAAATACAAAATAAATGTTATAAAATAAATATGTATTAATTTAAAAACATGTTTTAAATCATATAATGTGAATATTTAAATCCAAAAAATGTCAATATATAGTATAATCCTTTATTGTTTTAAATCCTTATAATGTGAATATATATATATATATATATATATATATCTTTTGATGTTTTACTAATTATTAAACATGGTTCAATGGCTTAAAATGTATAAACTATCCTAGAGGGCTGCAGTTCGACCCCCAGGAGTGTCAAAATAAATAAACTTGTTTCCGACGGATTTCTGACAGAATTCATGGATCACAATGCCGCGTGTTAATAAACCAATGCCGCGTGTTAATAAACCAATACCGCGTGTTAATAAATGTTAGTATATTCCGACGGATTTCCGACGGAGTAGCCGTCGGAAATCCGTCGGAATACGCGAATAAATAAACCAGATCGTCTTCTTCGCCATTCACTCGAGAAAATCAAGAAAAATTTCTTGAAACCTTCGATTTTCAAACCTTCGATTCTTCATCAAATCTTCTTCCAATGGCTGGGTCTCAAAGAAACATGTAAGTTTTTAAGAGTTTGATTTGTTAGATTTGTGGATTTAGGGTTTTGAAATTTAGATCTAAGGAATTTGGTTATAGATTTGGTTGAGGTTATTTAGATTAGGAATTTGGATTATGATTTTGGGTTATTTGGTTATAGATTTGGATTTTCTATGTTAGGTTTTGAAATTATGATTTTTAGATCTAGATTTAGGATTTTTTGTTTTTTAATTTTTGGTTTTGGAATTGAAATTGAAATAGAAATTGATTTTGCAAATTGATTTTCTGATTTAGGATTTTTTTTTGATTTTGAAATTTTTGGATATAATTTATATATTGAAAATAATTAATATATTTATAATTGTGAACATATTTATAATTATTTGAGACAATTAATAATAAATATATTTCTTATGATTTTTTTTTTAAAACTGAATTTTAAATTTTTTTAATGATTTTCATATTTTTTTGTCTATTTTTTAAAAATTATTTTCAAATTATAAGTTATGAACAATGATTTATGAAATTTTATAAATTTATGTCTATTTTTTCAATTTTATAATGATTCTGTTTTGTTATAAATTTTTATGTAGGGATTATGGAGCATATGTCGAGTCTACGAGCGGACAGCGTCGTCACCGTAGTCGTAGAGCTGCGAGGAGTTCTCCTACGCCGTCCACACATATTCCGGATACACAGATTCCGGAAACTCATTCACCGGCACCATCCGCAACTGCTCCGACGCAAATGAGTGTCGAGGACTTCATGGCTCTTCCGGGACGAGAAAGACTTCCCCGTCTTCATCCAGATTGTCGAGGAAGAGACATTTGGTAAGTGTTTTTAATTATTTATTTATTTAATTTATAAATGTACTTTTTTTTAAACTAATTAGTGTTTTATTAATTAAATTGTTTTGTAGGTTTGACGATTCGCACACTGGGATCTCAAAGTCAATCAACCGAATGTGCCAAGGAATGCTTCACCATCCATATCCAACATACAGCTCAATGCCGATCCAAGATAGGGATATGTGGTTTCGCCAATTTGCGGTAATGTATTTATTTTATTTTTTCTATTAAAATTGAATTTAAATTTTTTAAATTATTCAAATTCATCTTATTTTTAATTTGCAGCAAGAATTCAGGTGGAACAGTCACTTAACCGCTTCGGTTAGACGCGAATTCGATAAAAAATGCGCACGGGCGTATTCATGGAAGATAAACGAGTGGAAAGAAAAGTGGAAGCAGAATGATGTGCCAAGGGACTTGGTTTCGAACCCGGATCTATTTAACGGGTTCATCGCTTACTGGAATGAAGAGGCTACCAAAGAATCCGCCGCAAAACATTCTGCATCCCGGAACAGCGATCGTAAAGGAAAGGGCAAAGCGACGCACAATCTAGGTGCGAAGAGCAAGGCGACGAAGGCAAAAGAACTAGTAAGTTTTTTTTTATCCCTTCAATTTTCATTCATTAATTTTTTTTAAGTTTAAGATTCACAAATTTTACTCAATTACTTTATTTTGCATGCAGTTTCGGGAAGATGGTGTCGAACCATCTAATTTGAGATTGCTCCAAGCTGTCCACACCGGCAAGGATGGTGTAATCCACGATCAAGTCACTCTGGATATCGTCGAGAACGTCAATAGGATGCGTGAAGAGTTCCTAAATTCTCAACCAATCATTGAAGGAACTCCTCCCCTAACCGAAGTTCCTTTGGAGAAGGAAAACGAGTTCGTATTTGAGGTAAGTAAAATTTTTATTTTTATTCAAGTTTTAATTCATTTTCAATTTTTAGTCAACTTTTTTATTGCTTCCGCAGGCTATTCCGAGGTCTAAAGGCCGGTATTATGGTCTTCCCGACGATACTTCATCCTCCATTACGTCACGCTATTACGGAGGTTCTTACGGCCCACATTTAGAAGCTAAAGTGGAGGAACTCGAGACCACGGTGCAACGCCTCACAGAGGAAAACCAAGCGATGGCGGCTAGGATGGAAGCATTCATGGCTCAATACCCACCACCACCACCTTAGATCTTGTTTATGTTTTTTTAAATTATTTGTTATAAACCACTTTATGTTTAATATTTTCTGTTGTTTTAATTTTTATTTCGAATAATTTAATATTAAAGTTTTATGTTTTTCTATTTTAAAAAACAATTAGAATATTATTATTTTTCAAGTATGTGAATTTTTAAATTATTATAAATATTAATTAAATACCGGTTCTTAAGTGACAATCGATATTTTGATTAATATATTCTAAACTTATCATTCAAACCAATATGAATATAACATAATACAAAAACAATTGAGTTGAAACGGTTAAAAAAAAAAAGGTATGAAACCGCAAACCGTCGGAATTCCGTCGGAAATTTCCGACAGATTTGGGCAAGCCGTCGGAAATCCGTCGGAAATTTCTGACGGATTTCCGACGGTTTGGGGTTTCATGGCTTTTTTACAAATTTTACACAATAAACCTCAAACAACTAATTCTATTATAAGATTATTAGATATAACACAATTTAAACTTAGTATTTAGGTTAAATTATTGTTTTCAAGATTTTGGGATGATTTACACTTAAGTTCTACATAATGAAATGTATACTTTAAGTTACATGTTTAGTAGTTCCTAAGTATAAATCTTAATTTTGATAAATTCTTATAAACGGAGGTGAATATTGTAAACTTATCATTGAAATCATTAATAAACCACACTACAAACACATTTCAATTGAAACGAATCGAAAAAAACTCACGAAACCACAAACTGTCGGAAATCCGTCGGAAATTTCCGACGGATTTCCGACGGGTTTAGAGAAACACGTGTTCGTTTTTAAGGTTTGTCTGACAAAAGGAATAACATATATTTTTCTCAAGTCCGTTGGCATTTCCGACGGACAGTGAAATTTTCGCAAAATCAAACGTTTTCGTGTCCCGCGTTAGTTGAATTTTACGAAATTATTTCTAAAGTCCGTCGGAAATCCGTCGGAAATTCCGACGGATTTCCGACGGACAGTGAAATTTTCGCAAAATCAAACGTTTTCGTGTCCCGCGTTAGTTGAATTTTACGAAATAATTTCAAAACTTCCGACGGATTTCCGACGGATATGCCGTCGGAAAATTCTGTTTATAAGCTTCGTCTTCTCCGCGAGCTCACACGAAAAATGAGAGGAAAATCTTCAAATTTTATAAATTTTAGGTTTTCAAAGTTAGATTTAGGTTTGGAATGTTAGATTTAGGTTTGAAATGTTAGATTTAGGTTTTTAATGTTAGTTTTAAGTTATAAATGTTAGTTTTAAGTTTGAAATGTTAGTTTTAAGTTTTGGAATGTTAGATTTAGTTTTTGTGATGTTAGATATGGGTTTTGAATCTTAGTTTTAGGTTTGGAATCTTATATTTAGATTTTAGAATGTTTGATTTAGGTTTTCAAAGTTAGATTTTAAGTTTGGTTAGTATATATATATATTGAATGAATTTTAAGAAATTTGTGAATTTAGGGTTTTTTAATGTTATAGATTTAGGTTTTGAATGTTAGTTTTAGGATAAAAATGTTATATTTTAGATTTTGCAATGTTAGATTTAAGGTTTTCAATGTTAGATTTAGGTTTATAATGTTAGTTTTAGGATAAAATTCTTAAATTTATATTTTGGAATGTTAGATTTAGGTTTTCAATTAACATATTTAGGTTTGGAATTTTAGTTTTAGGATAATAATGTTATATTAAGATTTTCGAATGTTAGATTTAAGTTTTGAATGTTAGATTTAGGTTTGGAATTTTAGTTTTAGGATAATAATGTTAGATTTAGGTTTTGTAATTAGATTTAGGTTTGAAATGTTTCTTTTAGGTTTCTAATGTTTAGTTTTAGGTTTGGAATGTTAGATTTAGATTTTGGTTTTTAATGTTAGTTTAAGGTTTATAATGTTAGTTTTAGGATAAAATTATTAGATTTATATTTTGGAATGTTAGATTTAGGTTTTCAATTAACATATTTAGGTTTGGAATTTTAGTTTTAGGATAATAATGTTATATTAAGATTTTCGAATGTTAGATTAAAGTTTTGAATGTTAGATTTAAGTTTGAAATTTTAGATTTAGGATAATAATGTTAGATTTAAGTTTTGTAATTAGATTTAGGTTTGAAATGTTTATTTTAGGTTTCTATAATGTTTAGTTTTATGTTTGGAATGTTAGATTTAGATTTTGGTTTTTAATGTTAGTTTAAGGTTTGTAATGTTAGTTTTAGGATAAAATTATTAGATTTATATTTTGGAATGTTAGATTTAGGTTTTCAATTAACATAATTTAGCTTTGGAATTTTAGTTTTAGGATAATAATGTTATATTAAGATTTTCGAATGTTAGATTTAAGTTTTGAATGTTAGATTTAAGTTTGGAATTTTAGATTTAGGATAATAATGTTAGATTTAGGTTTTGTAATTAGATTTATGTTTGAAATGTTTATTTTAGGTTTCTATAATGTTTAGTTTTAGGTTTGGAATGTTAGATTTAGATTTTGGTTTTTAATGTTAGTTTAAGGTTTGAAATCTTATATTTAGATTTTCGATTGTTAGATTTAAACTTTGATTTGTATATTTATATAGGATATTTGTAAATTTTTTTTTTTTTTCAATATTTGAGAATTAATTTTGTAATATTGTTTTAAATTATTACTATTAATATTTATTTCATTTCTATATTTTTAAATATTTATTAAATTATTTTGGATTTAAAATAAAATTTTTTTAATTAAAATTCGGAATATATAATTATTTATTAAATAATTTTTTTTTATTATAATTTAGCCAATCCGTCGGAAATCCGTCGGAATATTTCCGACGGATTTCCGACGGCTTATATTCCGACGGATTTCCGACGGAATGATGAAACGACTAAACCGACGGATTTCCGACGGTTTGACGGAACCGGAAAACCGACGGATTCCCGACGGCTCGCCGGAACACGTAAACCGACGGATTCCCGACGGCTCGCCGGAACACGTAAACCGACGGATTTCCGACGGCTCGCCGGAACACGTAAACCGATGGATTTCCGACGGCGTGTCGGAACTGGAAAACCGACGGATTTCCGACAGATTTCTGATTCATATTATCCGTCGGAAATCCGTCGGAAATACCGACGGATTTCCGACGGATTTTTTATTTCCGACGAGATAGAAGCGACGGACGAATCCGTCGGAAATCCGTCGGTATTGGCCAATTCCGACGGATTCCCGACGGATTTGGCCGTCAGTTTCTCGCCAGTTTTCTTGTAGTGACTATCATGCATTTGAAGATTATCATCTTCTGACAATTTTGAAGTGGTGGAAGATAGATCGATACGTTGATGGTCATGGTCATGCAAATATCATAATCTGTAGTGATGGATCTATATCAACTGTCTATCCAAATCCAAACATACCAAAGGTTGAAGAGATAAGGACAATGTACGTTTTATTCATATTTAATTAGATATATTGACACTTATAATTTGTTAAACAAGCTCTTAATGATTTTTTTTTTTTTTTTATAAACAGGTTAGCAAGGACTGATCCATTTAAGCAAACATGGCTACACTGAATCTTCAAGAAGAGACACTTAACAATGTCTATTCTAATCTTTTTAATTAACAATGTTCCCTACAAAGAACTTGATGACTTAAGAAATTTATTAATAATTTGGTTATATCTCTTATTTCGAAATATCTTATTGACTTGAGTTTATGAATGACAAAGTTGTCACCATGTATTCTAAAGAAGCTTATTACTTTCTATATTTACTTGATTTTATGAATGACAATATAGTTAAGGATCATTCTTTTTTTATAAGTATATTCTTCTATTTCATTGATATACATATGATTATAAATAAGATTGTCATCAATTAAATATTGAATATGTATCAGAAATCAAAAATGTTTTTTGAAAATAGCAGTAACGAATTGTGAAGTTTCTTTTTACGATATTTATCTTTTTCCAAAATTTATAATTTAACCAAATATTGAAAGCATAAACTAATTAAATGATCTTGGAAATAAAAGGGCATCAAATATATGTAAATCAAACTATATCAAAATATATATTTAAAAAAATTTCTCGGAAAAAATTAACCTTCTCGAATATTACTCTATTATAGCGCATGTTTACAATATATCTTAAGGTGAATTACTTAATTCACTTCCAAAGAAACATAAGTCTAAAACAAAAAAAGAGCAGAAGAAAATTTCAATGGAGAAATTTGACAATTTTGATAGATTGCGTCATTACAGGAGAAATTGGTATATTCATGTCAAATGTTTACGGTTGTGGATTGAGTCTCATCTAGTGAATGGAAAATTGATTGAACTAATTCTAGGAGATAATGAGGTAAAACAAAAAATTTCTATTATAAATTTGAGTTTTAATATGATCTTCTTTCTAACATATTCTCTTATTATTTTGATTAAAAAGCACCAAGAGTCATGCCTCTGTCCCTTCTAAAGAAACAGTTTTTTTCAAAGATCATCTTCAAGAAGGGATTACCTATGTCATCCACAAATCTCGAGTTAAGGAGGCAAAAGAAGAAATAAAAAAAAACCTACTTTATTACCGAATGTTCTTCATAGAGAAGACATGGTTAGACTATTCTTCAAATCACATTGAATCGAATTTGTTGGAATATACTTCATTCCGAAAGATTATTGATGGCAAGGTTTATGGAATATTTTCCTTACGGGTTAGTAAACCAATCAGATTTATTAATATTTAGTGTTTGTATATATAACCTAACAACTTTTTTGTGTGTTTAACAATATCAAATTATGGTCGTCAATTATGTTTTAGTTGATGTTTTTGGAGCAATAACAACAATGAGAGAAATTAGGAGCTTTGTTAAAGAAAGGAGCCCTAAGAGATGGAAATTGAAAAATCGATACATCAAGTTTAAGATCATTGATTTCTGTTTCTGGTATGTTCTCTACATATTATATATTCTGTTTTTCGATAACTATTACAGCAGTCTGTAACTTGCTAAAACTGCAATAGTGGTTTAGAGATCGGTTGTTCTGCCACTGGTGTCTATGCAAATGAGATGTTCAATAGGTTTAAGATCCGTCCTCAGAGTGTCAATGTTAGTTTCTTCAAGCTTTGGAAAGTTATTAAAATCGAAGGTAATTTACAATAAATTTTAATTATTTATTCTTACAGTTTATTACAATTACAATTAAAAGAAAAATTGAGAATTCTTTTTTCCTAAAAAAATTAGATGCGTATCAACTTACAAATAGAAATGAAATCTCCGACATCATAGTGGATCCAAAGTTTAATGAAAGTGAAGAGGACATGAACAAGTAAGATATTGAACATTAACTAACAAATTTGTTAGAGAAGAACTTAATATGTTATACTATATTATATTAATTGATGTTCGTTAATTTAGGTATCCGATCACCGGAATTCATGGTAAGTCGATTGAAGCAATAAATCCGCATGAAAAGAGATTCAAATTGAATATTGGGTCCGTGTTATGTAAGAATTAAATATATTTAAAAAAAATTATATGATCTATTCAATTTGGAAAACACTAATACATTTTGTTTGATGTTTTTGTAGTTTTCAGAGATACTATTGAGTCTTTTGTTCACCCGTTTGTAGAAAACAAGTTCAGCAATCAACTCATTCCTCTATAAATTTTCGATGGAGAAAATCCTCTTTCTCTATATCTTAATAGAATGTTTTATCAAATGCCCATAATCTCTTACAATTTTCTCAACTTTATATTTAAGATATTGTTTAAATTAAGTTATCTCTTTTATAAATAGCGTAATGTTTAAATCATGGTTAAGTGATGATAAAACTAATTATATTTAGTTTATAAAAAAAAACTCTCTCAAAATTTCCATGGATCCACAAAAACAAATACAAAATGTAAACCAACTCACAAACCGACTAAACCCTCAAATATGTAAAACTAAGTCATGTAACAATTTCATTGATGACTTTAACATTTAAAAAATAAATGTTCCAATAGACCAACCAAAAATTCCCGCGGTACACACCGCGGATCAGGTCCTAGTGTTACACATTTGATCTTTCAGTTAACAACAAAAAGCGAAA
Source organism: Barbarea vulgaris (assembly GCA_963667165.1). Taxonomy (NCBI): domain Eukaryota; kingdom Viridiplantae; phylum Streptophyta; class Magnoliopsida; order Brassicales; family Brassicaceae; genus Barbarea; species Barbarea vulgaris. Next base: position 23,429,110 of record OY763893.1, on the reverse strand, counting down.
AGAAACATATCACATCTTTTTAAAAAAATATAAAATAGTGAATTTTTCTTGTATAGCTATGACACGGATGAAGCATATATATATTCTAGTTAAAGCTCGAACTATATATGTAAACTTCATTTACGATGCTAGTTAAAAGGAAACTGAAGCTCAAATGAAATTGTCTTAAACTAATTGTGTAGAATGAAAGTACGAAATTTGATCAAAATATGGCTGTGTTGAAGTAGTTTCCAAAAATATATATTGATAATCAGTTTTATTATTATTATTATTGTAAGTTGAATCGATTATACGAGAAGAAAAAAAACTTTAAAATTTTATAATTATGATAGTAAAATTACTATTCTAAGAATCAAAATTTTGTATCTTTAATTTTTTTTGTAATTACCCGATTCTATTTCAAATTTAACTCGTTTGAATAGTGAGTTTGATATAGTAAATTTCGATGTTCTAAATCGTCTCCAAATTAACTACTTTCTCCCGCGGTTTTAAAACAAGTAACATTTTACGAATTATATTTGTTTCAAATTAAGTGCCGTAATAGAGTTTCAATGCAAATTTTTAGATAAATTTTAGTTTTGATCTCATTCTTTATATATATAAAAGAGATGAAATTATGAAGTGTATTGATAAAATGTATAATAAAAAAATTAATAAGGATTTTTAAGCGACACTTTTTTTTAACATTTCTTTTATTAGTATCACTTCAAAAACAAGAGTTTATAAAATTACAGAGAGATCCGTACTTTTTTAGAAAAAAGACTAAAAAACAATACAACGTACGTAAAAACGAATTTGACGATGCTCCTTTTTTCATAAGTCTCTTAGTATTTAAGAAAGAGGGAGCATTATCTGATATGTTACCAGAAATAAACATGTTTAAATTAGAATTATAATTGTCTCTATCTTATAATGCAAGAATTAAATGTAAAGCACACATGTCAAAGCATAAACCGATGGATTTCCGACGGCGTGTCGGAACTGGAAAACCGACGGATTTCCGACAGATTTCTGATTCATATTATCCGTCGGAAATCCGTCAGATTTCCATTTCCGACGAGATAGAAGCGACGGACGAATCCGTCGGAAATCCGTCGGTATTGGCCAATTCCGACGGATTCCCGACGGATTTGGCCGTCAGTTTCTCGCCAGTTTTCTTGTAGTGACTATCATGCATTTGAAGATTATCATCTTCTGACAATTTTGAAGTGGTGGAAGATAGATCGATACGTTGATGGTCATGGTCATGCAAATATCATAATCTGTAGTGATGGATCTATATCAACTGTCTATCCAAATCCAAACATACCAAAGGTTGAAGAGATAAGGACAATGTACGTTTTATTCATATTTAATTAGATATATTGACACTTATAATTTGTTAAACAAGCTCTTAATGATTTTTTTTTTTTTTTTTATAAACAGGTTAGCAAGGACTGATCCATTTAAGCAAACATGGCTACACTGAATCTTCAAGAAGAGACACTTAACAATGTCTATTCTAATCTTTTTAATTAACAATGTTCCCTACAAAGAACTTGATGACTTAAGAAATTTATTAATAATTTGGTTATATCTCTTATTTCGAAATATCTTATTGACTTGAGTTTATGAATGACAAAGTTGTCACCATGTATTCTAAAGAAGCTTATTACTTTCTATATTTACTTGATTTTATGAATGACAATATAGTTAAGGATCATTCTTTTTTTATAAGTATATTCTTCTATTTCATTGATATACATATGATTATAAATAAGATTGTCATCAATTAAATATTGAATATGTATCAGAAATCAAAAATGTTTTTTGAAAATAGCAGTAACGAATTGTGAAGTTTCTTTTTACGATATTTATCTTTTTCCAAAATTTATAATTTAACCAAATATTGAAAGCATAAACTAATTAAATGATCTTGGAAATAAAAGGGCATCAAATATATGTAAATCAAACTATATCAAAATATATATTTAAAAAAAAATTCTCGGAAAAAATTAACCTTCTCGAATATTACTCTATTATAGCGCATGTTTACAATATATCTTAAGGTGAATTACTTAATTCACTTCCAAAGAAACATAAGTCTAAAACAAAAAAAGAGCAGAAGAAAATTTCAATGGAGAAATTTGACAATTTTGATAGATTGCGTCATTACAGGAGAAATTGGTATATTCATGTCAAATGTTTACGGTTGTGGATTGAGTCTCATCTAGTGAATGGAAAATTGATTGAACTAATTCTAGGAGATAATGAGGTAAAACAAAAAAATTTCTATTATAAATTTGAGTTTTAATATGATCTTCTTTCTAACATATTCTCTTATTATTTTGATTAAAAAGCACCAAGAGTCATGCCTCTGTCCCTTCTAAAGAAACAGTTTTTTTCAAAGATCATCTTCAAGAAGGGATTACCTATGTCATCCACAAATCTCGAGTTAAGGAGGCAAAAGAAGAAATAAAAAAAAAACCTACTTTATTACCGAATGTTCTTCATAGAGAAGACATGGTTAGACTATTCTTCAAATCACATTGAATCGAATTTGTTGGAATATACTTCATTCCGAAAGATTATTGATGGCAAGGTTTATGGAATATTTTCCTTACGGGTTAGTAAACCAATCAGATTTATTAATATTTAGTGTTTGTATATATAACCTAACAATTTTTTTGTGTGTTTAACAATATCAAATTATGGTCGTCAATTATGTTTTAGTTGATGTTTTTGGAGCAATAACAACAATGAGAGAAATTAGGAGCTTTGTTAAAGAAAGGAGCCCTAAGAGATGGAAATTGAAAAATCGATACATCAAGTTTAAGATCATTGATTTCTGTTTCTGGTATGTTCTCTACATATTATATATTCTGTTTTTCGATAACTATTAGAGCAGTCTGTAACTTGCTAAAACTGCAATAGTGGTTTAGAGATCGATTGTTCTGCCACTGGTGTCTATGCAAATGAGATGTTCAATAGGTTTAAGATCCGTCCTCAGAGTGTCAATGTTAGTTTCTTCAAGCTTTGGAAAGTTATTAAAATCGAAGGTAATTTACAATAAATTTTAATTATTTATTCTTACAGTTTATTACAATTACAATTAAAAGAAAAATTGAGAATTCTTTTTTCCTAAAAAAATTAGATGCGTATCAACTTACAAATAGAAATGAAATCTCCGACATCATAGTGGATCCAAAGTTTAATGAAAGTGAAGAGGACATGAACAAGTAAGATATTGAACATTAACTAACAAATTTGTTAGAGAAGAACTTAATATGTTATACTATATTATATTAATTGATGTTCGTTAATTTAGGTATCCGATCACCGGAATTCATGGTAAGTCGATTGAAGCAATAAATCCGCATGAAAAGAGATTCGAATTGAATATTGGGTCCGTGTTATGTAAGAATTAAATATATTTAAAAAAAATTATATGATCTATTCAATTTGGAAAACACTAATACATTTTGTTTGGTGTTTTTGTAGTTTTCAGAGATACTATTGAGTCTTTTGTTCACCCGTTTGTAGAAAACAAGTTCAGCAATCAACTCATTCCTCTATAAATTTTCGATGGAGAAAATCCTCTTTCTCTATATCTTAATAGAATGTTTTATCAAATGCCCATAATCTCTTACAATTTTCTCAACTTTATATTTAAGATATTGTTTAAATTAAGTTATCTCTTTTATAAATAGCGTAATGTTTAAATCATGGTTAAGTGATGATAAAACTAATTATATTTAGTTTATAAAAAAAAACTCTCTCAAAATTTCCATGGATCCACAAAAACAAATACAAAATGTAAACCAACTCACAAACCGACTAAACCCTCAAATATGTAAAACAAGTCATGTAACAATTTCATTGATGACTTTAACATTTAAAAAATAAATGTTCCAATAGACCAACCAAAAATTCCCGCGGTACACACCGCGGATCAGGTCCTAGTGTTACACATTTGATCTTTCAGTTAACAACAAAAAGCGAAAAGAAACATATCACATCTTTTTAAAAAAATATAAAATAGTGAATTTTTCTTGTATAGCTATGACACGGATGAAGCATATATATATTCTAGTTAAAGCTCGAACTATATATGTAAACTTCATTTACGATGCTAGTTAAAAGAAAACTGAAGCTCAAATGAAATTGTCTTAAACTAATTGTGTAGAATGAAAGTACGAAATTTGATCAAAATATGGCTGTGTTGAAGTAGTTTCCAAAAATATATATTGATAATCAGTTTTATTATTATTATTATTGTAAGTTGAATCGATTATACGAGAAGAAAAAAAACTTTAAAATTTTATAATTATGATAGTAAAATTACTATTCTAAGAATCAAAATTTTTATCTTTAATTTTTTTTGTAATTACCCGATTCTATTTCAAATTTAACTCGTTTGAATAGTGAGTTTGATATAGTAAATTTCGATGTTCTAAATCGTCTCCAAATTAACTACTTTCTCCCGCGGTTTTAAAACAAGTAACATTTTACGAATTATATTTGTTTCAAATTAAGTGCCGTAATAGAGTTTCAATGCAAATTTTTAGATAAATTTTAGTTTTGATCTCATTCTTTATATATATAAAAGAGATGAAATTATGAAGTGTATTGATAAAATGTATAATAAAAAAATTAATAAGGATTTTTAAGCGACACTTTTTTTTAACATTTCTTTTATTAGTATCACTTCAAAAACAAGAGTTTATAAAATTACAGAGAGATCCGTACTTTTTTAGAAAAAAGACTAAAAAACAATACAACGTACGTAAAAACGAATTTGACGATGCTCCTTTTTTCATAAGTCTCTTAGTATTTAAGAAAGAGGGAGCATTATCTGATATGTTACCAGAAATAAACATGTTTAAATTAGAATTATAATTGTCTCTATCTTATAATGCAAGAATTAAATGTAAAGCACACATGTCAAAGCATAACAAAATTGAGGAACGATAAAAGTGAAGTGTACCAATGTCATTTTCATCTTAGGTTAATGATTCAACCAAATCTAATCGTTAAACTTGTATATATGTAAGTGAATATATATTTATTTGTTGCATATCTCCAAAGGGTCGGGCTTAATTAAATGATCAAAACAGCTCTCAATAATCTGGGGAGCCATTATCCAATTCTCCATTAGCCGCGTCCGGCACATGACAAAACCAAAGGTCATTAAACTCTTTAATTACTCTTCATATCCTTAAAAATTAAAATCTATAGTATTAAAAATATAGTTGAATCCTCGTGTAAATCATAAATTTCGTATCAATAATTATTATATCAAAAGTTTATACAGTATAATTGTGCACGGCTTTCTCTTTCTCTATTTCTTAGATTTGTGATTCTTATTTTTCGTCTTAATCCTGCAGGCCCTGCAATGTTACTTTACAAAAAACAATAGTGTCATTTAGCAATAGCACTTTAGTCTCACTTATACTACTTAAAGTTTCAATATCATCAGATTATTGTCATCATCCTTTAACAAAAATAAGATTAGCCTTTGAATGGATGCGGTGGATGGAGCAAACAAACTATTTAATTTACGGATTAGACCGCTTTTTGTTTACCATTCATAGTTATAGTTAGTGGTAGTGTAGACGGAAAAAATAAATTTTTAATATCATAAGATTATTATTATCATCTTTTAACAAAAATAAGATTAGGTTTTGAATGGATGCGGTGGATGAGACAAACAAAACTATTTACGAACTAGACTTATTTTTGTTTACCATTCATAAGTTATAGTTAGTGGTAGTGTGGACAGACAGTTTTACAAAGAAATGAACTTAAACCACAACGGATTCTAAAACATGGATGGTTTAGTTCGTCAATGGTTTAGTACATCCCGTCCATAACAACCATTCGAAATTTGATCTACAAATTTTCATGTTTCTTTCTGAAAACAATTGCCAATGATGCCTAAAACAAAGTTTAGAGTGACAGATGACGTCGTCTTCTTTATTTTGTTTTTGAACAGGTTATTAGTGCTTGCAAAACTATAATAATAATTGGTATCGTGCCTTTTCTTATATAGTATGCAAGCTTCAGTTTTGCACTATGATATGAGGCATGAAGTTCTTGAATTCCCATAGGTTTATGTACAATAATCTAAAAATATTAGAACATATTGTTCTGATCTACATTGACCACTTATTTACAAAAATTAATTAAGTGATATATCTTAAAATTATTTGCAAAACATTGTCTTACTTCATTAACCCATTTCGCTTAAATCACAATAGCTAGTAAAATATTTCTTTTTGTCGTACGTACAATATCATATTGTTTGATCATGTGTCGTAAATATGATTTCTGAAATTTAGTCTCAAACTCATTAAATTTGAGCAGAAAGCATAAAAAGAGAAAACCCTAAAAAAAGAACTAAACTAAATTACACAACACCATTGGTGGAGAGACGACTAAAGCCTGAAACAGAAATAGCTTGAGCTCTTTGGTGAAAAAACTCATAAGAAATTACGAGACAAGAGGAGAATTTAGAAAAATTCTACACATAGAATTGATTGTTTCCTTAACTCGAGATGAAAGATTTATGATGAAGACACGTGAATAATTTGGAGGTGAAGAAGCTTATAGCAGTTGCTTTTTGCTTAGTCTTTCCCTTCTCATTTTTTAAAACTCTTGGTCTTCAAACAAGTTAAATAATTTAATTTGCATAATTACCTATGGAGAAGCTTACTTTATTAGGGCTTTTTTTTTTTGCTTTGATCTCATTACTTTCTTAATCACAAACTCCACTAAATGTGATTAGTTTATTACAATTGTGTTTTTTTCTTCCATATCTAGGCACTTCTAAGAATGCTTCCAAATGATTGTAGACATGTCGGTTAGTAAGAAAAATTACTTGTGACTAGCTTCTACAATCATTTTTTTCTTCCATAAACACAGCAACAACAGTAAGTAATTGAAACACAAATGAAAACAACATGAATCAAATTTACCAAAAAGTCTTTCAAATCAAATTCAAACAAGATTCAGTTTCAATCCGGTTCATCTCTTAAACCAAACATAAAATAGAAATTATAATCTGTAGTCCAATAAAAAAAAAAAAAAAAACAGAGAACACAAGGAATATAAACTGATGATTCAAATCCGGTTAAAACCGGTTATCAAATCAGTTTGACCTTGTGTATAAACGGTTAATATCTTCCCTCATCCTGATGGTCTCAAGAAACGCATCACCGGAGTGATCAACATCGATGGCTCTATATCCAAAATCATCTCTACCTGATCCAACACTCCACTCAAACCACATCTTTGACATCATCTCTTTGCGTGAAGACGTTTCATAGTTCTCTTCCTCTGGTGAATCTGCAGCTACAAGCCTGTAGGCATACACTTTCTTCTTCTGTCCTGGTCTATAAGCTCGAGCCACAGCTTGCTGAGTCACTGATGGGTTCAGATGAACATCAAGAATCAATACTCTTGATGCACCAACAAGTGATATTCCTTCCCCACAAGCTTTGATCGATCCGAAAAACACTTTAGCCTCTGGTGAATTGTTGAATCGCTCCACTGACAATTCTCTTTGCTCATTACTCGAATCTCCTTTGATTGTGAACATCTCTTTACCTAAACTCCAACCATTCCTTAAGCTCATGAGTCTCTCTAGAGTCTTTAAAGGAGCAATGAATTGGCTAAACACCAAGAGCTTCTCTCCTGTTGATTCACATAGAGCCAAGAGGTCAAGGAAGAACTTCATCTTCACACCATCTCTCACTTTGATCTCCTTGAGCATTATGTCCAGCTTCTCCAATGTGTTCTTGCTATCAGCGAAACCCTTTTCTCCATTCGATGTGTTTTCTTCCATGAAAGACTTGAGCTGTGGATGCATATACAAACCAGCACCAAGAGCCATCTTCTTGAACAGCTCCATATTTCTCAAACTCTCAACTTCATTTCTCTGAACTGAGGTCAAATTTAGCATGACACTGAACTCACTAAGCCCAGGAAGCAAGCCGCGGAAGTCTGCCTTGTGGTAATGCAAGATGTTGCGGGTCATCTCGCGTAGATCCTTGATCAAGCTTGATCTTGCGGAAGAGTTACTCTTCTGTAAGGTAAGCTCTACTGCAGCGAAAAAAGTCGACTTGATATTCATCTGTTTCCCAGCTGGTATCTCTGCCTTGCTCATGATACGGGAAACGATCTCCCGAGTTCCAGGACGCTTCAAGAACTTGGGACGAACAAGGTTGAAAATATTGAACACTTCTTCAACATTGTTCTGGAACAAAGTGCCTGTAAGAACCACTTTTAGAGGAGTCTTGACGCGAGCAAGCAAAGTAAGCAGGTTGGTCTCTTTGTTCCTTGACGTATGACCCTCCTCAAGGATCAGCAACGTTGGCTTCTCAAGAAGTATCCGCTTACAGTCTTCAGAAGCCACCTCCTCTATATTCTTGTCCCCGCAGATGATCCTCGCAAACTGCTGATACCCAAGGAAAAGAATGCTTTTCTGTTCCAACCACTGTCTCAAGACCTCCATTTGCTGCTTCCGTGATTCAGCTTTGACGCTGTAGAAATCAAGAAGCGGGAAGTCCTCTACTGCCCACAAGGTGAACTCCCTCTTCCATGACTCTACGATCCCTTTGGGAAGTATAACCAACGGCTTTGCTTGTGGGTTTATGGCCATGAAGCTCTGCAAGAAGCTGATGAGGAGAAATGTCTTTCCTGATCCAGGTGCATGAGCTAATATGTATCCTCCAGGCTCGTCCGCTGCTAGGTTGTTGCATAAGAATCTGAAGCCTTCAATCTGGTGAGGCCTCATCTCCTTATCGTGCCTCGGGTGGATGAACATTTTCTCTCCCAATATCTCGGTCTGATGAGAAGACTGTGTATCAAAAAATGATCTGCTTGTTTTCCCATTTCCTTGTTCATCACGCATATAAGTTCTTCTTGATGATCTCTTCGGCTACAAAGTAGATTCAAGTTTTAAAGATTTGTAACAAATTAAAGTCAACATATATATATATACCACATTCAGTTTATCTGTGATCAACTAACCTTGTAGAACACATTCTCGATCATTTTATGGATTGGTGTCCTGATGAGTCCACAAACGCGACACACTTCTCCAACATCGTCCTTGTAGATGAAGGAATGATCACAGTCTTCGACTTCTTTGGGGTAATTAATCTCCACCGTTACCTAACCAAGAACATGGAAAAAAAATCATCTGAAAACGTTAAAAGCATATTAATTGAATAGAAACTCTCAGAGTCTCTCATATATATTATTTCAATCATTTAAATATATTTTCGAAGAAAAAAGGGGAGTCGGTCTGATTTTATTGAAAATGTATCCATCAAGAACAAGAAGTAACCTTAGATGATTCTAGAGCAAATGCCATCTCCCTCCACATCTCGTCTTTTTCTTCTTCATCTGAAGATACATGACTTCCATTGTCACAATCTGTAGAATTCCTCGATGAATCCTCCTCCTCATCATCATCATCTACATTACTCACTTTCTCAATTCCCTTAAGCTTCTTCAGCTTTCTATCTAGAGGCTGAAAAAATGCATAAAAATTTAAACTTGGCAACAAGAAATGGAATCAAATAACAAATGATTTGTCTATGAACAATAATCTCTAGCTTACAGTATCAGAGTCCTCATCATCAGAATCGAAATGAGAAGACTTGGCTCGTTTTTTCTCGTCTCTAGCTTTGATTCCTTGCAATGTAATAGTACTTGGTTTAACCTCACAAAGTCTCCTCACATCATCAGCAACCCAACCATATTTACTATCCTCATTCCCATCAAAGAGATTTGGTATATCAAATGGGTCAGAACGCTTGGCAAGTTCTTCTTCAGTAATGCTCCTCCTACTCGACCTCAAAGACCAAGCTGTTCACCATCAATCAATCACCAGTAAGATTAGAAGCAGAACCAAAAGAAATCAATCATTTTCAACCAAAAAGCAAAAACCCATTTGGGTTTTAGAAATCAAAAACACTGTTAGAATCAACAGATTTGGTTCAGCTCTAGAAATCAAAACAAAACCCATTTGGATATTTAGATTTTCACACTCAGATTCTGAATCTTTTGAACTTCCATTAACAGAGATTAATCATCTTCTTCTTAACCACACCATTTCTTTCAGTCAAAAAAGAAACAAAAGAGAGCTTAAAGAAGAAGAAGAAGAAGAAACGAGAGTGTAAGGGTAGATATACGTACGCGTCTTCCTCGCCTTGGAAAATGGAAACTGATCAGAACCATCCATGTCTGAACGCTAAACCAGAGCTACTTTGATAAAAAAAAAAAAAAAAAGAGACAATTTTACGGCCAAAAACCCCAAAAATGCAAGCTTTATGCAAGAATCAGAGAGATTTCAAGCAACGAATAGAGAAAAAGATATAGTAGAAGCTTTTATTGGCTTCCCATATTAGCAAGGAGACAGACTAGTGAAAGAGTTTGCAAAACAAAAATGAAGAGAAAATCTTTATTGATTATATCTGCTTGAAGTTTTCTATTATATAGGATAGGTTTAAGGAGGAACCTAGGTCACAGGTCATTACACACACATGATCATTGGAGAGCAAAGGGTATCAAATTTGTTATGCAGAGGAATATCATGAGTTGTTAATCTTGTACGTTGATGAGCTAGTGCAGTTGTACGTTTTGACTGAGAGCTTTTGTTACCGTTGCAGAGCAGAGATGGTGTTATGAAAGTGGGCTTGATATTGTGAGTAAGGCCCATCTTCAATACTCTGTCTTCGCCTCTTCGGTCTTGACTGAACCAGAAAGCAGAGCTTCTATTTGAAGTGGTGTCTTCTTGTAAAAAATTCGATTCATAACATATACAGAAAAACTTACACTTTTAGTAATTATATATATTATAGAATAATTCAAAATAATTTGAAATTAAGATCAAACAAAGAGGATAGAAGAATCATAATTTTAAATTTTAATAAAATCTTTCAAATATATTAATTTTGTGATGACTATTATGTTCTTAATGACTTTATTTAAAAACACTAAAAATGAATGATCTTGTATGTAATATTAAATAACTTGAAGATTTTTTATAATGTGTGTTTTCCAATTAATAATACAGATTTTTAAGTCTTTATACGATTTTGATTTTACTCTACGTGTTTATTCTTGCAAGATAAACATAATCATGATTGTGAGATTTTAGTCAAAATAATATTTTCGATGTTACTATTTTGTGACCATATTTTCTATCTTTTTCTATAATTTTATCATTTAGAATATTAACATTTGGAAACTAGGATCTAGAAAACTTGGGAAATAATAACTTGAAATCACGTGCGCATGAATTGTAAAACAAAATAAGAAACAAGCTGTATAGTTGTAGTCATTTAAGAAGACAAAAGATAGATGATTTGAAAATTTATCCCCCACTTCTTATAAATATTTATATAATTTATGAAATCAAACATTTAACTCTGAAATTTTCAACTTTGCCGTGTCAGGTTTGTTAGAAGTGGTCCTCCTATGTACTTACTCATGTTTAGTCTATTTTTTGCCCTCCTGTGAAATGTTCAACTATGCAGTGTCAGTTTTTTGTCTTTTGAACATGAGATTTAACACTTGAGACGAACAACAAGATTAGCATTCAGATACAAAAAACTGAACAAGTTTATAATAGTGACAATATATCTAAGATTTTCGTAGATCTCATACATTCATATTTATTGGTAACGACTATGATTTTAATGTGTAAGAAAATAATATAACGTTGGCTAAAAGTTGGTCGCTCAATCATGTCCGATAAAATTTGAACCATCATTATCACTACTATCGCACTCCATTTTGCCATCTTTGACGATCTTAAAATCCTAACTTTTTTTTATCTTGTATTTTTATTTTATGATAGTTATATTATTTTTCAAGAAACCAACCTCTATTTATAATACATTTTTTTTAACGTTGGTCTTAATTGGTTTTATATTTTAACTTCCTTTACCTTTATGTTCAAAATTTGGTACTTTCTTATAGTATTAAATTTTATAAAATCGAATAGATATATGTATATAGTTGTGAACGTGGATCCATCCATCCAAATAAGAAAGAGACACCCAATTTTAGAGGACAAATAAAAATTTGTGAGCATGATATTTATCATTTTAACACAAAACATTTTAAATGATTGATTCCCTTTTATTTATTGGTGAAAGTGATTTTAAAGAAGATAATAGTTTTTATTTAACAATAAGTGTTTTGAAGGGAAAACTTTGTTCAACCTTGTTTCTTCTCCGTTATTTAGATAGATTTAGTAATTACTTACATTTATCACTTAATTTTATGTGTATATGATAAACATTTTAATATAACATTATAGTATTTTGGTAAACTTTTAGACTTTTAGTTTAGCTTTGTTTTATAATAATAGATTTTTATTTATTGGTAAAAAAACATATAAATAGACTTAGATAAAAAGTTTAACTATTTAATAAAATTTTGAAATAGATTTTTATATATTGGTCAAAAACTAATTATTGTTCTGTAGACATGAACATGAGTTTATTAATATACTTTTATGGATTTTTTTCTTCTTATTTTTTTATAAAAATATATTATTAATGTGATTGATATCGAATAAAAATATTTATTTTCAGTAGCAATATATCAACATATATTAATTCAATAAAAATATGTCTAAGAATATTGTCATTGAAATTTTTTGTTTCCAATGAGATTATTTAATAAACAATATGAAGACGTTTTATTAAATTGTGAACTTAAGTGGTTACCCTCAAATATTTCCAAAAAAAAAGTGGTTACCCTCAAATATTTCCAAAAAAAAAAAAAGTGGTTACCTAGTTCAACAGTCTATGTAAAGAATGTAAGAAACCATATTCTTATGATATAGGGAGAGAGAAACAAAGATTCTGGTGGCAACACATCAATTTCAGCAGATACGTCTCAGAGGCAACACATCAATTTCTTATGACAAAGATGGTTTCTGTTGGTCAATACATGGGATGTATGATTTTTTTATCTATCTCAAAATAAAGCAAAACTTGTTAGTCTATAATTTTTCTACGATCAGTTACTTTTTAAAAAGAAATTGTAGTTTCACAATAGTTGGCGTCAAAATAAATCGAAATTTGACATCAAATCACAATTCTGACACTAAAATTTATAAGCGAGTTTGTAGTTCTAAGATGGCCATTTGATGCAGTTGTATTTTAATTATATTATTTATTTTAATATTTATTTTTTAGAGTTTCTATAATATTCTAGCATTTTTAAATTTTTTTATGTTTTATTATAAATAAGGCGTCTAGGGTTCTTTTGTAGTTCAGTTGATTGATTAATAAAATTAAATAGCTTTTAAATCTTTCAGAGAAAATAATATTTTTCAGAGAATAGTATTCTCTAACCCTTGTTTCCGGTAGATCTAGAGAGATCTTAACAAATTCAGGAAGACATTGATCTTACGTATTCTTATGAATTTTGCAGAAGAGACCCATGAGATCTATAGAGAGATCTATGGCGATCCTATCTATGACATATATGAATATGATGTTCTGGTTGTTGACTTCGTCTTCAAATCTGAAGCTTTGAAAATCCGATTCGTGCAAAATTCGTACATAATGATAACTGTGCAAATTTCAAATTTTACACAGATCGTGTAAAAATCGGGACGGACCAGAAAAAATATATGAAGATGGGTCTTCTAAGAGCTCATATGGTGAAAATCCTATTGAAGATTTATTGAAGATTCGAGGACGAATCTTTCTTAGCCGGCGAGACCTTATGCAACGCATAATTAGGATAATTTCCAGTTATTTGTATTCTAATTATATTATTTATTTTAGTATTATCTTTTAGAGTTTCTAGAATATTACAAATTTTTTAAGGGTTTTTTTATGTTTTATTATAAACTATGTGAGGTACTTGCGCCTTAAGCATGTTATACATTTTATTAGTAACTAGAGGAAGTCTCGCGCGGTGCTCGGGTCCGTAATCAAATTTATGGTCGCAAAGTAAAGTGTTGATGTTGTTTGGTCCCTTTAAACTTTCTAGACATATTGAGCAATTCTTGTTTTCTTCTTATTCTGTACCTGATTTTTCTCCTCGTTTTGTATTGGCCTTTTTTTAAAAAAATAATTCATTTTGGTATGATTGTTGAAGAAAATTCTGAAAACATGGTTAGTAGGTGATAGCTGGGAAATGGTTTTTGACATCAAAATCTGATATGGAGAACTAATCGTCATCTTTAAGTATAGTCTTAAACTTTTGGAGACAAAATGGGTGGATATATGCTTGTATGATATTAGCCTTAGGGGTGAACCTACATAGAGAGCAGAGTAGGCACGTGCATCGCACTCTTTTTTTTTTTTAGTTTTTTTTTGTTGGTTTGGTTGGAAAAAAATTGTGTTCCTCACTCTTTTTTTTTTCTTTAAGTACCTCAGCCCACATAAAATTAACAATTTTTCTGTAAGGCTTAAAAATTTAGACCCAATATAAACTAAACTTAACTAAATGTCTAACTAATAAAAATATATTTTTCAACTTTAAAAAATAAACTATGTTGCATTTAAATTAAGTAAAATAATAGTGAACAGTGAAATTTTGATACTTTATTCACTCTTTAATAGAGTTTTATATGGAAGACTGACAAAAAAAAAGTAATAGTGCTTATCAAATATGGAGATTTGAAAAAGAAATGGTCAAAAATCCTTCTGGATCCGTCCCTGAGTAACCTACTGTAGCAAACACAACTATATGTACATCAACATATGTGGGAACATCGTTTAGAGTTGCATCACTTTTTTATCTAAACGTAAGCAGTCAAAACTGAGTAAAATATTATTGCGGTTAAAATCACGTGCTTCCCATAGAATAGGACAATTCCATATTTTTTATAGACATTTTTTTGAGTTTTTTTATTTACGGAGCTTGTATCATAAATATATATCTTCTTTTTTTTTTTTTTTTTTTTTTTTTTTTTTTTTTTTACTTGTGTAGATTTCTGAAGTTTGCATCATGAATCTTTTTTATTTTTTTATTTTTTTATTTGTGTAGATTTCTGAAGCTTCCATCATAAATCTGTTTTTTATAGTTAACCGGATAATACTTTTAATAATGATTTATAAAAAATGTGAAGTTTGGATCATTGTTATGTTTATTTTATTAAGAAAATATTTTGTAATGAAGCTACTATTTGTGTAGTTAGAAAATAATTTTTTCTTTTATTTGTTTATTTTTATGTGTGTAGATTTTTGAATCTTGCATAATGATTATGGATTTTTAATAGACAATCGTATAATGTTTTGAATCATGATTTAAAAAGATTGAGAAGTTTGGATCATGGTTTTTTTTATTAGAAATTTTTTTTTCTGAAGCTTGGATCATAAATATTTTTTTTTTTTTCTATTTTTTTTTTGCTGGAGCTTTGGTTAGAGAAAATATGAAATTTTCATTTATATTACTATATATTTTGATTAGAAGAGGTTTTTATTTAAGAAGATAGGAATTTAAAATTTGTTTATTGGTAGAGTTAGAGTAAAAAAAACATTCTTATACACGTAAGTACGTAACATAAAAAATAATTAATAACGAGCAAGAGAGCTATGAGAAACACTGAATGTGATGTTCGTATATATATTAAAATAGAATAAAAAAACATAGCAAATCTGTAGAGAGAAACAGAAAGAGAACTTTGTGTTAGTGGTAAAGCATTAACATCATAATCAAAGAGAGAAGAAGACTGTACAATGATTTATTTGGTTAGAAATTTACCTACGGACTGATTGAAACATGAGCAAAAATTTCAAGCATCAATTCACGTCCCAACCTGCAACCTGCAATCGTACATAAACGCTATTAATATCTTCTTTTTTTCCCATCAAACACCATTATTAATATATCTATGAAACTATCGTGCTAGAAAATCTTTAACAAGAAAAAGAAAAGAAAAAACTATCGGGGCTAGATAAAAATCGCAAAAGATCTAACTATGTTAGCATAAAAACATATTCAATGTATATTTATATTAAGAAGATCTAGTCTAACATTCTAGGGCGTACATTATGTAAAATATAAATGGGCTTACTTCAAGAGACATGATTTTGGACATCATTAGTTAAATGGGTTTATTTTAAAATAACAGAAATGGGCTTAATTCAAATATAAACTCAAACGTAAAAGAATATTTCTTTTTAAGGGGCCGTATTCAAATTTTTTCTATTTTTTTTTCTATTTTAAAGCCAGTGGAATACCCTCATAAATAAGTAAAATCATTAATGGCTGGAAAGTAATTAATTATCCCATCTATAGTCTCAGAGGCCTCTGTTGCCTCAAAAACACATGTCAAATTATATATATATATATAT
The DNA here is from genome assembly GCA_963667165.1 of Barbarea vulgaris. Classification (NCBI taxonomy): domain Eukaryota; kingdom Viridiplantae; phylum Streptophyta; class Magnoliopsida; order Brassicales; family Brassicaceae; genus Barbarea; species Barbarea vulgaris. The sequence continues at coordinate 23,412,791 of OY763893.1, read as the reverse complement.
ATACATATAGATAACTCGTCACAATAGCTACAAAATAAATTAGAATAACAAAAGAAATGCGCTATGTAAAATGAAATAATTTCATATATGCAACGCTATTAAATACTCACATGTAATAGGAAACAGAAAAAACGTTATCGTATATGTTCACTCTATTATAGTTCCGGCAAAAACAGCATTTATGAAAGCGCTATTATAACCATATGATAGCGTTAATCGTATGCTAATAATGACTATATTTGTTGTGGTGGCGGTAGCTATAAGGTACTCATTATCGAGTAGAGCTTTCACTATTCCAGCCAGTGGTCATAATTATAAACTCCTCCTTGATTATCTAGGAAATCTATTACTATACTGTTTTCCCTTTCGAAAGATATGTGGTAAATCTACCATTAATACACTCAACAGCTTGATATTTCCTCTATTTCATCCTAGACCACTAATATTTTCTGGCTAAAAGGTTTCTTCATCTTTCGAGAATAATATAGATATAGGTCCTATAGTTATTTTACTACAAGAAAGCAGCCGGAAAACCGACGGAATTTCCGACGGATCCGTGTCCGTCGGAAAATTCCGACGGTAAAACGATGGATTTCCGACGAAATTGCATTTTTTTAAGTCGTCGGAAATCCGTCAGAAATTCCAACGGATTTCCGACTGACTTCTTACCATCGAAAATCCGTCGGATATCCGTCAGAAATTCCGACGGATTTCCGACTGACTTCTAACCATCAGAAATCCGTCAGATATCCGTCAGAACATTCTGACGGCTTTCCGACGGATAAAACCACCGGCCGTTTCCGACGGATTTCCGACGGAATAGTCGGCGATCGTCGGAAATCCGTCGGAAAATATAAACGTTAAAAGAGCCGTTGGTATCGCAGGTTACCGTTGTATGGTGCCGTTACATTCTAACGGATTTCCGACGGAAGCGAGTTTATAAATATGTTTCCACACTCTTCATTTCATTTTACTCCAATTCCAACTCTCTCTCTATTTTCTTATGATATTCATGCGATTATAAACAAAAAAAGTGGAAAGATATGTCTAGATATTTTCGATCATGGATGGACGAACCAATGATGAATTCAGAGACGAACCTCTTAAACGAGGAATATGCACGAGGCATAGTCGAGTTCATGAAATTGGCTGGAAATCAACCGCGTCTACTTAAATCAGGTAAGTTGAAATGTCCATGTTCAATTTGTAGAAATTCTCGTAATGTTGCGGTAGAGATAGTTTGGCATCACTTGTATACCAATGGATTTACGCCGGGTTATAAGATTTGGTATCTACATGGGGAAATAAATTATGATCATGGTAGTAGTAGTAGTGGACCAACAGTCTCGGAATTTGTAGGAGATAGAACGGAAGTAGATGTAGGTGTAGGCACCGTTGAGATGGTAAATAATGCGTTTAGAGAGAATGTACAGTATGGCAGTGAAGAGAGAGATAGATTTGAAGAACCTAATTTAGAAGCAGGAAGATTTTTTGGTATGTTAGACGCATCAAAGCAGCCACTTTATAAAGGGTGTAGAGAAGGTCATTCGCCTTTATCATCTGCCACTAGATTGATGACGATTAAGACGGACCACAATTTGTCAGACGAGTGTGTTGATGCGATAACAGACTGGGCGAAAGATTTATTGCCTGAGGATAATCTTTTACCTGCATCGTACTACGAGGTACAGAAACTTGTAGCTGGTCTTGGTTTGCCGTATAAGGTGAAAGATGTGTGCATCGACAATTGTATGCTATATTGGAGAGAAGATGAAAACTGTAACAGCTGTCGATTTTGTCGCAAATCGCGGTATCAGGAAACGAGTGGTCGAGTTCCAATTCCATACAAACGTATGTGGTATTTACCAATAACAGATAGATAGAAGAGGTTATATACATCTCAGCGTACGGCAGAGCCAATGAGATGGCATGGAGAGCATCGTCAAGATGGAGATATTACACATCCTTCAGACGCAGAGGCGTGGAAACATTTTCAGTCTACCTATCCGGATTTTGCGTACAAGCGCCGGAATGTGTACATCGGGTTATGCACAGATGGTTTTAACCCATTTAGGAAGCATGGAAGGAAGTATTCGTTGTGGCCTGTAATTGTAACTCCTTACAATTTGCCTCCATCTCTGTGTATGCGTCGAGAGTTTTTGTTTCTCTCCATTCTTGTTCCTGGCCCAGATCATCCGAAGAGATCACTCGATGTATTCCTCCAGCCATTGATTTATGAGTTACAAATGCTATGGGAGCATGGTGCTGAAGCCTACGATGTTTCATGCCAACAAAATTTTAACATGCGTGCGGTTCTTATGTGGACCATAAGCAATTTTCCAGCATATGGTATGTTATCTGGATGGACAACTCATGGGAGATTATCATGCCCGTATTGCCAAGACAACACTGATGCATTCCAACTTAGGAACGGAAGAAAAAGTTGTTGGTCAGATCCTTGGGTCACAGTTACTGCAATAAGCCCTAGAGGAAGAATTTATGGAGTTTTCAACACGATGCCATGCAGCCAAGCATAAGTTCTCCAATGGATCCAGTTGCGGCCTCTACTGGTGTCGATCTTGTGGTTGATTTCACACAAATCGGTATAGTTCATTCCGAGTGAGAAGAAGAACAAGGAGAATTTTATGACGATACAGACTCAATTACATCTGAAGGATCAACATCATCAGAGGAAGACGAACAAGGAGAATAACAAGGAGAATAAAAAAGTATCTTGCAAAACACATAAATTTGTACAATGAACTACGGTGTGGCTTGATCCCGATATGGGTACGTAAGCAGCTCTGATCGAGCACAGCTATTTAATAAAAATAATTTATTCATTATTAACAATATTCAAATCCAAAATAAATATTATAAAATAAATATGTATTAATTTAAAAACATGTTTTAAATAATATAATGTGAATATTTAAATCCAAAAATGTCAATATATAGTATAATCGTTTGTTGTTTTAAATCCTATAATGTGAATATATATATCTCTTTTGATGTTAACTAATTACTAAACATGGTTCAATGGTTTAAAGTGTATAAACTATCCTAGAGGGCTGCATTTCGACCCTCAGGAGTTTCAAAATAAATAAACTTTTTCTGACGGATTTCCGACGGAATTCGTGAGGATCCGTCGGAAATCCGTCGGAAATGTCGATTGATTTCCGACGGATTGAAGATATTTGCCAATGCCGCGTGTTACTAAACCAATGCCGCGTGTTAATAAATGTTAGTAAATTCCGACGGAATAGCCGTCGGAAATCCGTCGGAATACGCGGATAAATAAACCAGATCGTCTTCTTCGAGATTCATTCGAGAAAATCAAAAAACAATTCAACAAAAAAATCCCAACTCTCCCAAAACCTTCGATTCTTCAAAGATTTAGACAAATCTTCTTCCAATGGCTGGGAATCAAAGAAACATGTAAGTTTTTAATGTTGATTAAGAGTTAGATTTGTTAGATTTGTGGATTTAGGGTTTTGAAATTTAGATCTAAGGAATTTGGTTATAGATTTGGTTAATATGTTTTAGATTAGGAATTTGGATTATGATTTTGGGTTATTCGGTTATAGATTTGAATTTTCTATATTAGGTTTTGAAATTTGGATTTTTAGATTTAGATTTAGGATTTTTTTTTATTTTTAATTTTTTGTTTTTGAATTGAAATTGAAATAGAAATTGATTTTACAAATTGATTTTTTGATTTAGGATTTTTATAATTTTTATTTTTATACATTGTAATTGATTACACAAGTTTTAAATTATTTTTAAAATTTATAATTTATATATTGAAGATAATTAATATATTTATAGTTGTGAACATATATCCACACCGACAAGGATGGTGTAATCCACGATCAGGTCACTCTGGATATCGTCGAGAACGTCAATAGGATGCGTGAAGAGTTCCTACTTTCTCAACCAATCATTGAAGGAACTCCTCCCCTAACCGAAGTTCCTTTGGAGAAGGAAAACGAGTTCGTATTTGAGGTAAGTAAAATTTTTATTTTTATTCAAGTTTTAATTCATTTTCAATTTTTTTGTCAACTTTTTTATTGCTTCCGCAGGCTATTCCGAGGCCTAAAGGCCGGTATTATGGTCTTCCCGACGATACTTCATCCTCCATTACGTTACGCTATTACGGAGGTTCTCACAGCCCACATTTACAAACTAAAGTGGAGGAACTCGAGACTACGGTGCAACGCCTCACAGAGGAAAACCAAGCGATGGCGGCTAGGATGGAAGCATTCATGGCTCAATACCCACCACCACCACCTTAGATCTTGTTTATGTTTTTTAAAATTATTTGTTAGAAACCACTTTATGTTTAATATTTTCTGTTGTTTTAATTTTTATTTCGAATAATTTAATATTAAAGTTTTATGTTTTTTTCTATTTTAAAAAACAATTAGAATTTTATTATTTTTCAAGTATGTGAATTTTTAAATTATTATAAATATTAATTAAATACCGGTTCTTAAGTGAAAATCGATATTTTGATTAATATATTCTAAACTTATCATTCAAACCAATATGAATATAACATAATACAAAAATAATTCAATTGAAACGGTTAAAAAAAAAAGCCATGAAACCCCAAACTGTCGGAATTCCGTCGGATATTCCCGACGGATTTCCGACAGATTTGGGTAAACCGTCGGAAATCCGTCGGACATTTCCGACGGAATTCTGACAGTTTGGGGTTTCATGGTTTTTTTGACAAATTTTACACAATAAACCTCAAACAACTAATTATATTATAAGATTATTAGATATAACACAATTTATACTTAGTATTTAGGTTAAATTATTGTTTTCAAGATTTTGGGATGATTTACACTTAAGTTCTACATAATGAAATGTATACTTTAACTTACATGTTGATAAATTCTTATAAACGGAGGTGAATATTGTAAACTTATCATTGAAATCATTAATAAACCACACTACAAACACATTTCAACTGAAACGAATCGAAAAAACCTCACGAAACCACAAACTGTCGGAAATCCGTCGGAAATTTCCGACGGATTTCCGACGGGTTTAGGGAAACACGTGTTAGTTTTTAAGGTTTGTCTGACAAAAGGAATAACATATATTTTTCTAAAGTCCGTCGGAAAGTGAAAATTTGGCAAAATCAAACGTTTTCGTGTCCCGCGTTAGTTGAATTTTACGAAATAATTTCAAAACTTCCGACGGATTTCCGACGGATATGCCGTCGGAAAATTCTGTTTATAAGCTTCGTCTTCTCCGCGAGCTCACACGAAAAATCAGAGCAAATTTTTCAAATTTTATAAATTTTAGGTTTTCAAAGTTAGATTTAGGTTTGGAATGTTAGATTTAGGTTTGGAATGTTAGATTTAGGTTTTTAATGTTAGTTTTAAGTTATAAATGTTAGTTTTAAGTTTGGAATGTTAGTTTTAAGTTTTGGAATATTAGATTTAGTTTTTGTGATGTTAGATATGGGTTTTGAATCTTAGTTTTAGGTTTGGAATCTTATATTTAGATTTTAGAATGTTTGATTTAGGTTTTCAAAGTTAGATTTTAAGTTTGGTTAGTATATATATATATATATTGAATGAATTTTATGAAATTTGTGAATTTAGAGTTTTTGAATGTTATAGATTTAGGTTTTGAATGTTAGTTTTAGGATAAAAATGTTATATTTTAGATTTTGCAATGTTAGATTTAAGGTTTTCAATGTTAGATTTAGGTTTATAATGTTAGTTTTAGGATAAAATTGTTAGATTTATATTTTGGAATGTTAGATTTAGGTTTTCAATTAACATATTTAGGTTTGGAATTTTAGTTTTAGGATAATAATGTTATATTAAGATTTTCGAATGTTAGATTTAAGTTTTGAATGTTAGATTTAAGTTTGGAATTTTAGTTTTAGGATAATAATGTTAGATTTAGGTTTTGTAATTAGATTTAGGTTTGAAATGTTTCTTTTAGGTTTCTATAATGTTTAGTTTTAGGTTTGGAATGTTAGATTTAGATTTTGGTTTTTAATGTTAGTTTACGGTTTATAATGTTAGTTTTAGGATAAAATTGTTAGATTTATATTTTGGAATGTTAGATTTAGGTTTTCAATTAACATATTTAGGTTTAGAATTTTAGTTTTAGGATAATAATGTTATATTTAGATTTTTGAATGTTAGATTTAAGTTTTGAATGTTAGATTTAGGTTTGGAATTTTAGTTTTAGGATAATAATGTTAGATTTAGGTTTTGTAATTAGATTTAGGTTTGAAATGTTTCTTTTAGGTTTCTAATGTTTAGTTTTAGGTTTGGAATGTTAGATTTAGATTTTGGTTTTTAATGTTAGTTTAAGGTTTATAATGTTAGTTTTAGGATAAAATTGTTAGATTTATATTTTGGAATGTTAGATTTGGGTTTTCAATTAACATATTTAGATTTAAGTTTTGAATGTTAGATTTAAGTTTGGAATTTTAGTTTTAGGATAATAATGTTAGATTTAGGTTTGAAATGTTTCTTTTAGGTTTCTATAATGTTTACTTTTAGGTTTGGAATGTTAGATTTAGATTTTGTTTTTTAATGTTAGTTTAAGGTTTGAAATCTTATATTTAGATTTTCAATTGTTAAATTTAAACTTTGATTTGTATATTTTGTATAGGATATTTGTAAATTTATATTTTTTTTTGTTTTTCAATATTTGAGAATTAATTTTTTAATTTTTGAATTTTTTTATTATATAAAATATGAATTTTGTAATTGTTTTAAATTATTATTATTAATATTTACTTCATTGATTTTTAAATATTTATTAAATTATTTTGGATTTTAAATAATTTTTTTTGAATTAATATTCGGAATATATAATTATTTATTAAATAATTTTTTTTATTATAATTTAGCTAATCCGTCGGAATATAAGCCGTCGGAAATCCGTCGGACATATTCCGACGGATTTCCGACGGCTTATATTCCGATGGATTTCCGACGGCATGACGAAACGAGTAAACCGACGGATTTCCAACGGCTTGACGGAACCGGCAAACCGATGGATTCCCGACGGCTTGCCGGAACACGTAAACCGACGGATTCCCGACGGCTTGCCGGAACACGTAAACCGACGGATTTCCGACGGCTTGCCGGAACACGTAAACCGACGGATTTCAGATGGCTTGCCGGAAACGGACAACCGACGGATTTCCGATAGATTTCTGATTAATATTTTCCGTCGGAAATACCGACGGCTTTCCGACGGATTTTCCATTTCAGACGAGATAGAAGCGACGGACGAATCCGTCGGAAATCCGTCGGTATTGGCCATTTCCGACGGATTCCCGACGGATTTGGCCGTCAGTTTCGCGCCAGTTTTCTTGTAGTGTTTTCCACTCTTTTTGTCAAAATTGGAACTAAGCAAGGAGAAATCTGATTTTTCTGTCAAATTCAGAAATCTGCTCCAGCAATGGTTCACATATGAGTAGTGTCTGCCTGCTACTCTAAAAATTCCCATCTTATTCCATTATTCTTTTTTAAATTATTTTTTTGGATCTAATTGTTATCACTAGCTTCGCCGAGCTTTTGTAAAGAAAACTGTTTCATTTTGGTAAATATATTTATTCACATTTTATCAAAAAAAAAAAAAAAATTGGAACTAAGGAAAAATGGAACACATGTTGTAACTTAGGAAAGAAGTGAAGAGCATTTCATGGCTTGAGTAAGGGGATTTTAAAGATTGGTTATCATTTCTAACATGCAATCTTATGTACTCTATCATGCTATGAGTTCTGCTAAATGATATGCGTGAAGAGGAAGACCAACAAAACCATCCATGTTATTTCAAGTGGGTTCAAATTTGTTCGCACCAAATGAGAATGTTTCATGTGTCTAGCCAATAATTCACCATACGTAACAAAGAATTTGGTTTTACAATCAGAAGCCAAGATGAAAGAGACAAGAGAGTGGTGGTGAATTAACTGAGACGGAAGGTTTAAGAAGTTTGCAAAGATGAAACTCCAATGTCAAGTGTTACTTTTTGAAAGTTTCTCCAGAAATTACTCCTCAGAAAGCATGCAAAGCTATATCTAAAATTTTATTAAACAACATAAAACAAAATCTGAACCATATTTAGAATTACTTCAAACCCCCCAGAGAGTTGTGATAAAATAAAATAAACGGCCAATGGAGAGACATTACGTGTGAGCGGAGATCCGAAGAGCATAAACTAAGTCAGGTGAACTATGATGTTCTGAAAGTATACAATAAACTGATGGATGAGCTCAGAAATATTATTTGGGGCTAAAACACCAAATGGTTAAGATTCAATACCATTATTTTATTTGGGCATGTATATCTTAATTCTTTTTGAAGAAGATATATTTGATTTTGAACGAATTCGAGAAATAGCTGCAAAATCAAAATATAAATTAATGAGAAGTAGGTTGTCAATTGATTTATTTGGTAAATAAGTACATAAAAAATTTAACTGTAATTAATTACACAATATTTGTTACTAAATTTAAATTTATGGTAAAAATTAATCAAAATTTTGATTGGCTTGGTGAAAGTCTCAAAATTTGAAAAATCAAGATTTGTAATTTTATGTTTTCACAACTATTAATATGCATTGAACACGCTTATTGCTTATGTATTAATAAATATATAAATAAATTGGCCAAAATATAAAATTATATAGTTTCATTTTTTTTGAAAAAGAGTACAATTTTATGCCAAAAAAAGATAAAAGAATAAAATTTCATTCCTTCATATATATTAGGTGTTACACGCTTTATAAATAGGATCATATGAATATTTATTAGGTAATTTGATATTAGGTTTGACATTACCCATTGAAAATCATTTTATCTCAAAATTGCCAAAAATATCCCACTGATGTGGTGGGAGTAGAATGAAGAATAAGAAAACAAAAATCTCAAAATCTAGATCTATTAAACAAAAATATATTACATATATTTCTTTTGTTTTGATTTTGGCTAGATTTTAAGATTTTTGAAAACATCCATTCGTTTTTGTATGATTATTCTTCTATTTCAAACATGTATTAAGTGAATATTGTAAATTATCTTAATTTAAAAAAAAAGTTGTTTATATATATTATTAGTATACTACATTTTTATTATTATTGTTTTACTTTACATTATATATTAAATTATTTAATTGTAGTGGGTGTGGTTATCTATAATTTTTTATTATTTAGTCTTTTATTTCTTTATATTGTAATATCGTTTATATAAATTTTAATTTATTTTATCTTATTTTTGTGTACATCTCTCCTCCATTATATTATGTTAATAAAAATATAAAAATTTAGTTACAAAGTGTTTTTTTAATAATAGTTTACAATGTAATTAATTCTTAATAAAACCACAAAAATATATTATTTCATGATATATTTTATTTTTATTGGATGACTAAGACGATGATGTGTACACCTTATTTTTATTCTCATTATATATATGACAAGGTTAAATACCCGCACAATGTGCAGGATTTTAGTTTCAAAATATTGTACAAATCTAATAGAACATGTATGTGTATAAGGTTATATACTATCATTTTATTATAAAATTAGATTATTATTATTTATATAATAACTACATTATAAATACTCTAAATAAAATTTATGTTATTTGTTTTAAATCGATTCACTTTCTTCATTCTTCATATTCTTTTAGCTTAATAAAAAAATTTCTATAGTCAAATAATCTAAATATTTTTAAGAAATTATTTTTAGAATATTTTAGTTATGTTCATAAATTAATCATTATTGTCTCAATAACACGTGATATTTTAACACCCATATAAAAAATTTAATTATTTATATTTTATTAAGACTTTTATTGATAACTTTTAAACATTATTTTTACTATTCCAATAGTTATTATTTTTTATATGTTATATATATATATATATATATATGTTTTAGATTTTTCAGTTAGAAGAAAAATTTACTTTTATTTATTATCTTTGATAATTTTGATTTTTTAGAAAATTTTAATTATTAACTGTTATTTTATTTTTAGTTGTTTATTTTAGAATTATTTATTTATTGCTAATATTTTTATTCAGTCCATATTGTTTATGTTTTTCAAATACTTATACATATCACTTTAAATAAAATATATAAAATTAAAATAAAAGTTTAAATGAATTTTATTTTAAAATTAATTATTTTGAATTGAATACTTGTACGGTCCATTTTTTGCTAATGTAGACACCGTAAATGGAGAGAAAACTCTATAATTATATATACTATGAAATGTTCCATGCATTGCATGAGAATGAAATTAATATAATTATAACTAAATATATATTAAAATATGTTTTGTTACTTTTAATTTAAATTGATTATTTAAATATTTTATATTACACCATTTAGCTATGTATAGTAAGTAATTTATATATTCTCAGAACTAAATACTTGTTTCAAGAAAATCAACTTAAAAAAATAAAGTAAACGATGAAAATTAGCGATTATATTGTGTAGATTTTTTTTTTGTAGTTAAATAGTTTATCTCTAAATTTTAATTTAAATTTAATTGTTTATCATAAAGTAATTTGACACAAAAAATGATGAAAAGAAAAGTTTTCACCAATGAATTAAAAAAATATGTTTTCAAAGCTACACAAATCACTTATATTCAAAATTAATAGTTTTAGTGTAGGCAAAAAAATGTAAAAAAAAATTAAATTATATAGAAGTAGATTTAGTTTATTTTAATTTTAATTATATTTATTTTAAATATGTGTACTTAATGAACTTGAGATGACCGCCCTCGTTTTTTTTTTTTTTTGCAAAACCATTATTAATTAATTAATTATTATTCCCATAAATAATAATTAATTTTTCCAAAATCAAATAATAACGCATCCTATCTAATAACAATAGTTATTTAACTTCGCAAATAGATACACAACCATAAATAAAATACTTTCGCATAACCCTTAATAAAAATACGAATACAGAAATACCAAAGTTAACTGTAAGAAATTATTCAACTTAATATAAAACACTTAAAACACACAACGAGTTTTAGATCAACCCCTCTCTTCCTTGCCTTGATTCCACGGTCACACGAACTCTTTTTCTGCATCAAACAAAAGAGATGCATAAGTATTTCAACAAATACTTAGTGAGGCAATCCTCCCGTCTACAAGCTATACACACAAACGATTAAATCATTCAACATATTAAACACGAAAATACCGCAATAAATCAACCATCTCAAGAAACACTCGATCTAGATCCACCAGAGATCATACGACCCACAATCATGCAAACACATCGAATAACTCCATCGCTTAGATAAGCTTACGGTCATGCACTCACCTTAGGCCACTCACGAAAATTCCCAAAACCTCCCGAAATGAATAAACTTCACTTCCTCAAACGCGTGCCTAACAACAACCCAAAAACGAGACTTAAAACACAAGAAACGAACACGAAAAACGGCCAGAACGACCAGATCGATCGATCCTGGTCAGGATCGATCGATCCCACCAAGCGTGACCTTCTCAGATCGACCAAACGAGGCTAGATCGATCGATCCTGTCCAGATCGATCGATCTGGTCCAGATCGATCGATCTACACCCGATCGACCAACCCGATCACCTACACCACTTACGCGCCTCGAAACAAAACATGAATAAATCAACAACTAACCGTTAAAAACTCAATCCCACCGTTGAAACTCAACCCCCAAATGTCCTGAAGCTAACTTCAAAGTTTCAAGATGATCCAACGGTAGGCGAACTCGCGATTGCCCTTTGAATCCACGTTGGTCCGGTTCGCGTCTGAAACAGAGCGCCTCACGGAAACGTGAATAACTTTCAGAATATTAACTCAAATCCAATTCCGAAAATTGGTACATCTAGATAAAAGACTTAACTACAACTCCACAAAAATTCGCTACCTTTGCAAACGATTTGCTAGGTCAAACTCTTTTTTCCTTCTCACCCACGAAATAGCTCTCCAACTTACTCCTCTCTTGCACACCACCACAGCAACCTCAGTCTCCTTTTCCTCGAGACTCACACGCCCACTCAGCCACCAAAACTCACCTCCTCTAGCTCTCCACGCCCTCACACAGCCACCACAAGCTCTCAGCCTTGCTTGCTCTCCACACCACACAAAGCTCACACCTCTTCCCCTCCTCCTTTTATCCTTCTCCTTTTCTCCTCCTCTCACTTTTCTTTTCTTTAACTCTTTTCTTTTCTCTCTGCAGATGGAAGAGTCGGCAACTCTAAGGAGGAAAGGAGCAGCTGACTTCAGAGGAGAAAAAGGAGGCCATAGGGCTGCTTGTAGGGAGTAGGCTGCATAGGTAGGGAGGGTAGGATGCATAGGTGGGGACCCTAGAGGAGAAAAATGGGGAAGGCTGCGGTGGAATTGGTTGGTGCAAAAGGTTGGCTAAAAATCTGATTAATCAGATTAATTCTTAATTAGAGTCTAGTCCCTGAACTTTCCAAAAGTTCACAAAGTGACCTCAAACTTCTCAATCGATCCCGCACACCCCTACGGGAAAAATGCGGCGTAATTTCTTAATTACTCCATAAATTCCAGAAAAATACTTTCCAGAGATCTTTCCATAAATCCCGGATGTAAATTCCAAAATTTCCCTTTTTCCGGAACACGGGTGTTAATTTAGGATTTGGGTCTATAAATTCCCGAAAATTCACAAACCGACCTCAAACTCCTAAATTAACTCCGAACACCCCCTTACGGAAAAATTGCGTGTAACTTCCAAATTACCTCAGAAATTCCCGGAATTAATTTTCCTGAAAAATCTACGCATAAATCCCGGTTTTAATTTTCGAAAACTCATTTTCGGAGCACGGGTGTTACAGAACTAATCGAGTATATGTCATTGGTAGCTAAATATACTAACATCAAACAGTGATGTCAATGACAATAGCTCTATCATTACATATTTTCAAATAATGTTACATATGTTTGAGTCAACCTAATGGTGGGCTTTAATTGTGTAGGTAGTGTAAAAATATACTTATTGAATCTTTCTTCAATTGTTTTTATGAGTTTATTATGAAAAAATATAAATTAAATATATTTTATCAAGAAAGTAAAAGATTAAGAAAACATGAAAAAATAATTAATCTTTTTAAATAAGAAACAATATTGTCTTCTAAATAATCTTTTAGTAATAATAATATTAGAAGTTCTAAATAATCTTTTTAGTAATAATAATATTAGAATTCTCCTCTGTGTCCTGAACTTCATCAATATATTGTCCTTCTTTGTCTTTCTTGCCTACCAAAAAAAAAAAAGATAAAACAAATAGAGATACACCAATTAAGGAACATGAGTAGGTATTTACGGATTTGATCATTCTGTCGAGAATAATTACGCATTGTCACCAATAAACGTTAATAACACAAGAAAAAAATGAGTATGTACTTACGGATTTTATCATTCTGCCAAAAATAATTATACATTGTCACCGATAGATGTTAATAATACCACAAAAACTGCACATTTCTTTACCAAATATTTGAAAGATATTTACAATTAAAATTTATAGTTGGAGTATATAAAGATATATATTTGTTTTTGTATTTGGAGTTGAGCATTAGAGCCACTCATGGTTAGCAATTGCACTTATCAAGCCACTCTTGTATATTGTTACATTTTTAAGCCATTTTCAGTTATTTAATTAATGATTTTCATTATGTATTATATAAATTCAGCAATATTATATACACTAAAAATCATGTTTTTTACGAAAAATATCAAAATAAAAACAATCATGTCTTTTACGAAAAATTAAACTATTATCAAAAATAAATTAAAATATATATAAATATTCTAATATTTTATTTATTTTTTGGTTTTAGTTAGTATAAGAACAAAAAAAATATTTAAGAAGATAGGAATTTTAAATTTAGTTTTTTGGGTTGAGTTAGAAAAAAATAAAAAATTAAGAAAAGTTAAAAAAGTGGTTGTACCTGACACGTGTCAACGTCTCAGGAAGAGTTAGAAAATGGGTTGTAACTGACATGTGTCAGCGTCTCAGATTTTCTTAGAAGAAAAACTTACTTTATTATATAAGATAAATTAAAATATATATAAATATACTAATATTTAATTATTTTTTGGTATTAGTTAGTATAAGATAAAAAAAATATTTAAGAAGATAGGAATTTTAAATTTGGTTTTTTGTGATGAGTTAGAAAAAATAAGAAATTAAGAAAAGTTAAAGAAGAGGTTGTAGGTGACACGTGTCAGTTTCTCATAAAAAGTTAGAGAAAGAATTCTAAATGACACATGTCAGCGTCTCATATTTTCTTAGAAGAAAACTTTACTTTATTATATAAGAATGTTTTTTTTTACTCTAACTCTACCAATAAACAAATTTTAAATTCCTATCTTCTTAAATAAAAACCTCTTCTAATCAAAGTAAATAGTAATATAAATGAAAATTTCATATTTTCTCTAACCAAAGCTCCCGCAAAAAAAAAAGAAAAAAAAAATATATTTATGATCCAAGCTTCAGAAAAAAAAATTTCTAATAAAAAAAAAACCATGATCCAAACTTCTCAATCTTTTTAAATCATGATTCAAAACATTATACGATTGTCTATTAAAAACCCATAATCATTATGCAAGATTCAAAAATCTACACACATAAAAATAAACAAATAAAAGAAAAAATTATTTTCTAACTACACAAATAGTAGCTTCATTACAAAATATTTTCTTAATAAAATAAACATAACAATGATCCAAACTTCACAATTTTTATAAATCATTATTAAAAGTATTATCCGGTTAACTATAAAAAAACAGATTTATGATGGAAGCTTCAGAAATCTACACAAATAAAAAAATAAAAAAATAAAAAAGATTCATGATGCAAACTTCAGAAATCTACACAAGTAAAAAAAAAATGTCTATTTATGATACAAGCTCCGTAAATAAAAAAACTCAAAAAAATGTCTATAAAAAATATGGAATTGTCCTATTCCATGGGAAGCGTGTGATTTTAACCGCAATAATATTTTACTCAGTTTTGACTGCTTACGTTTAGATAAAAAGGTGATGTAACTCTAAACGATGTTCCCACATATGTTGATGTACATATAGTTGTGTTTGCTACGGTAGGTTACTCAGGGACGGATCCAGAAGGATTTTTGACCATTTCTTTTTCAAATCTCCATATTTGATAAGCACTATTACTTTTTTTTGTCAGTCTTCCATATAAAACTCTATTAAGGAGTGAATAAAGTATCAAAATTTCACTGTTCACTATTATTTTAGTTAATTTAAATGCAACATAGTTTTTTTTTTAAAGTTGAAAAATATATTTTTATTAGTTAGACATTTAGTTAGGTTTAGTTTATATTGGGTCTAAATTTTTAAGCCTTACAGAAAAATTGTTAATTTTATGTGGGCTGAGACACTTAAAGAAAAAAAAAAAAAAAAAGAGTGAGGAACACAATTTTTTTCCAACCAAACCAACAAAAAAAAACTAAAAAAAAAAAAGAGTGCAATGCACGTGCCTACTCTGCTCTCTATGTAGGTTCACCCCTAAGGCTAATATCATACAAGCATCTATCCACCCATTTTGTCTCCAAAAGTTTAAGAATAAACTTAAAGATGATGATTAGTTCTCCATATCAGATTTTGATGTCAAAAACCATTTCCCAGCTATCGCCTACTAACCATGTTTTCAGAATTTTCTTCAATAATCATACCAAAATGAATTTTTTTTTTAAAAAAAGGCCAATACAAAACGAGGAGAAAAATCAGGTACAGAATAAGAAGAAAACGAGAATTGCTCAATATGTCTAGAAAGTTTAAAGGGACCTGATAAAGAGGTTTCTAAGGCCTCGGGTCTACCAAATAAACTCTCGTACGTTGAGTATTTTAGGTATCGATCCACGAAGAGAGCAAAAAATAACACACCAAGAATACAAGAAACTAATCAAGCTAAACAATTAAAATGTTTTTGTTGTTTTCTTTTTTTTTGTCACAAACTAATAACTAAAACAGAACAATGCGATTTAAATTAAGAAAGCAAATAAAGCATAGAATTCTACTACACTGAAATAACAAGTAAAACAAAACAACTTAAACGAAATGATCGGTTTTTACGATATTAAAAGATATGGACCGTTGGTTCGGTAATTCGACAAGAGTGGATAACGGGTTGATAAATGATGAATTAGATGAGCAATTTATGTTTTATCCTATGACATGAGTCGCTAAATTAGTCTAGTCCACTCCCGTGATACTAAACCTTTTACAAATGATCCGATTAAGCTAATCTTCCGATTGCAACCGAATTACTCATAAACAATGCACACAAACTCACATATGCCATCATTTAACTCTTAAAACTCAATTTCCATTGGCTAAGATTTATTAAACGCACGCAAAGATAGCTCGGATTATCTCAAAACACCTTCCGAGTTTGAGATAATCTATGATCTAGAAATCTCTCTTGCGAAGCTCATTTCTAGCATTAAAATCAATCTATGCATGAACATAAACATAAATCAACAATCAAATATCACAAACACCCATTAAAACACCCTAAATCTACCATACCAACAGCCCATGATGAAACGACTCACACATATTCAAATCACAAAAATAAACCGTACAAATGATAGATAACATAGACATGATCAATATTTTATAAAAAGATTCAAGATTAAAAAAGTAACATGAGCTAGATTTAAGAAACAAAACTATCAAGAACACCAAGAACAAGAGAGAGAAGTTTTTTTATTAATGAAAGTCTAGTCTGCATTATTTTACAGCATTAGGGGTATTTATAGTGGGTTAGGTCGGATAAGAAAAATGAAGAAAAAGTGTCGGCAATCGGTTGTCACGATCGGTTGTAAACCGATCGCGTAGTTTTGTTCTTGAACTTTTGCATTGCCGATCGGTTGCCATGATCGGTTGTAAACCGATCATGTGGCCTTTTTGCTATTTTCTCATTCCTTGGTCTTCATTCATCCTCGCCTCCCTCCATAAATCCCGAGAAACTTGAAATATAAACACAAACTCAAGTAGAATGTGCAATATGGAATCTATAGCTATTAAAACTCATAAAAACTCAATATAGCATTAAGGATGCTACATTGCTTATTGAATTCATAAATATATACATAAAACATATAGAAAACATGAGGTAAAATGCACTAAAATATATACATATCAACACCCCCGGACTTGCCTTTTGCTTGTCCTCAAGCAAACAAAAGGAAACATTCCGAGAAAGAGGTTTGAAAATGGGGACTCAACACCAAAATTCTTAGTAAGCATTTGTTATGATCACCTCGAGTAATAAAATCATGTCGCGAAAACAAACACTTAATCCACTCTAACTCATTCAAGGCTTATCGCAACTCCTAGTCTTTTTCTCTTAACAAAAATGCCTTTTGCCTACAAGTTCTCTTCGTAACCAACCCTCGCATTCAATTGATCTTTATTAAGGCGTGGTCTCACAAATGGGCAAGTGATCAAATCCAATCGGTATGGGAGAAAAGGCTTTTAGCACAAGTAAATATGAGTGGAAGGAGGTTTATTTTCTTTTTAAGTGACTCACTCTCAAGAAAATGGAATGCTATATGTTATGCAAAAGCAAGGAAGACTAGAAACAATTTATGCATACAAAGTTAAGCTCTCATTGTTCTACCCTCCTAGCAAAGCATTCTACCCGAATGGTGATTTCATTTCTTGTTCTTATTACTTCTTTGAAGCACATTAAACCTCCAAATTTCTTTTGGCTAAATCGAACTTCCTTTTCTTTTTCCAAAACATCAAACTTCTAGAGAACATTTTTATTTTTACTTGACCCTAAACTTATTGTTCTATCTCTTTTTCAAACATGGAGATTATTTTTCTTCTCCTTCCCTAGGGTCTTTCTTTTAAGTACTTCTCTAGAATTTGCTTAACCAAAGGTTCCTTGACTCTCATTTCCCATCTCAATTTTTTTATATTTCTTGATCATAATTCCCAAACCAACTACCATTTTCCCATTGATCCTCATCCTAATGCTAGCCCTTTTCTTTGAACAACTTAGACTAGCTAAAAATGAAAGCTAACCTTTGTCGTTCCCGATACTTACAAGATTTTACACACAATAGCATTATCAAGAAAAAGGCCTCACTCAATCAAACAACGAGTGGTGAAAAACAAAATGGGTAAGGTGAAAGGTAGGGAACCATTCTAAATATTAGGATGGCCACTCGGGTTATTAGAGAGTGGCAAAAGTGGATAAGATAACCCGAGTGTTTTCTTTGAACCATGGTTCTGTATCACAAGCCCATAGGTGAGAAGATTAAATTCATTTAAGTCTGATATCAAAGGGGTTGATTTTTGAATTAAACAAGTCATTACACAATGAGTTAAGAGTAGAGAGATCAAAGCAAGAGTGTACAAGTTTCAAAAGTTATCCTCAAACAACATGATAAACTCGAATTCTTAACTAAGCTTTTGGTAATTTCTATCATTGTCCCCTATGCATATGCAAATTGTTTTTTTTTTTTTTTTTTTTAGATGCAACGCCGATCGGTTGTAACGATCGGTTGCAAACCGATCGGCGATGTAATAATCCGAAAATGATGAACAATAAAAATTTTAACACACAATCACACAATTAAAATCACACAAGCACACCAAATAAAATCCAAAATAAAGTTCAGATAAAAAGACAATGAACAACGTGATCCTCCCCCGGACTAGTTGAACACCGTCTCAGTGTTTAAAAATGATAAATAACTAAAAATAAACGTAAAAGTTCTACAAACGTTTTAAAACAAGGTAGTGATGGAATTTCTTCACCTTTGCTTAGCACTCGGGGCTAAAATGAGTCACTGACGTCTTCTTCCTCCTCGCTTGAGACATAGTTCGGAGGTTGGATCTTCTTGACTTTCCGGAAGAGCTTGTTGATCAACTTCTTCTGGAGTTGGTTGATCTTTCTTTACACTTTGTAGGCTTTCTGGATGAGCTTTTCCCGAGCAGTTCTTGGTGTGAAGTCGATCTCGGGCAAGCCAATGTAGAGGTCTGGGTGATCTGTAGTCTCTGCCCAAGCCTTGATCTTCACAAGTTCTGCAGCGAAGATGCATCCGTAGTTGATATCATCTCCGAACTCGTACTCCAAAATTACTCCTCGCATGTCCGAGATCAAGTGTTTCAGCCCTTGGTATAGCAGACACAGCTCCTTCATAGTTACCGCACCCGCGTCTCTTCTTGCGAAGAATGTGTTGGCTAGAAGCTTTGAGACGTAGCGGATTGTCGGGTTCTGATACCGGTCATCTTTGCCTTGTTGCTACGGTAGGGGCCATTTGCGATATGGTTCCAAAAGTCGCTTGCCCCATGGAAGGTATCAAACCCGGCTGCTTCACCGTTACTGAACCTGTAGATCTCACATATATCTGCCATGGTCATCCTGTAACCCTTGTCTTGGATCTTGAAGGTTAACAAACCCTCACTAGCTTTCTTATCCCTGGGCTTCTTGTACTCAAGCTTAACCGTTAACAGAAAGTCCTTCACTTCCCTCGGGAATGTTGGGTAGTACATTTGTTTCAAGCAGCTCATTCCCATGTTGTCGAGGAGGTTATCGACTCCTTCTAAAAGCCCCATCCGCCTTAATAGGAACCTATCGCTGAATCGCGTCGGATGGACTTTAACTCGCTCGAAGGTCTCTCGAACCTCTAGTTCTTTTGTAGACCACGATACGGTTCTGGGTTCGTTTGTGTCGTCGATTTGCTCTTTCCCCGCTCTTCTCTTTTTGTTCGGTGCCATTGATATCCTATAGCTGTCACAAAGAAATAGGATATCACAATTAGATTTATAGTAAATTGTCACAAAATTCCATCATATAAGTAAACACAATCAAACGTAAATGTACGAAATCACTAATAATTATACAAACACTATACAAACACAATTCACAAATTTCACGAAACAAATTACTAAACACAATTTTACAAGTTAATCAAACCAATATAGAATTATAACTCACAATTTTCACAAAATAAACAAAACAAATCAATCGAAAATTTCAAACTAGAAACTCAAATTTCTCCTAATTCTTTATCAATATCAAGCAAAGATCAAATGCATGAGCAATGAGTGTCAATTTAAGAGCAAGATTAACTCAATTTGACCAAGTTATTCTTCAAAACAATTTAGGGCGATTTTGACATTTGAAATCAATAGAAACACAACTTAACAAGTCTAATCCAGCAATTAAACTGTCTAGAAGTGTTCTCTAAACCATTCTAAACAACATTCTAGCATCCTATCGATGGTAATTTGCAAATCTAAGAATTTTCGTTCATCACCTAATTTTCCTAATTTTGGGAGTGAAAATTAAGAGATTGAGGGATTTACCTTTGCAGATCGATGGAATAGATGCAAGAATCAGATAGAGGATGAAAAATAGATGGATTTAGAGCTAAAAATCGTCCAAATCGGCCAAGAATCGAGTGAGTTAGAGAGAGTTTATGTTTTGAAATTTTAGAAATTCTGAATTTCTTCGCGATGTAGAAGAAGATAACCCGATTTTTTGTTCGCCCGATCGCAAAAGCTTTAGAAAACTTACCTGGGACGCTGGATCGGTTTACAACCGATCGGCGTGACATTTCCTTTGGTTTCGAGTTTTTGCAAATCTCGTCTTCTTCTCTTGATTTGTTTTGTTTCTGTAAATAAAAACATTTAAAAATAAGATTCAAAATGATTCAAATTCATCAAAATAATACATATATACAATGATGTATAGGGAATGCCTCCCTATAGTGCTTGTTTTACGTCACAAAGCTTGACGTAGTATCGCTTTAGGCGGTTGTCGGATCCAAAAGAGGAACTGTGGTTCCTTCTTCGATGCTCTCATCAGCGAGGTATGGTTTGAGGCGTTGGCCGTTCACTGTGAAATCCCTCCGGACTTGTTGTAGAGGACTACCGCACTATAAGGTCTCACTTCTTTGATTTTGAATGGTCCCGACCATCTGGATTTAAGTTTCCCGGGAAACAGTTTCAGCCGGAAATTGAACAACAACACCTTGTCGTTAACCTTGAAATCTCTCGAGATGATCTTCTTATCGTGAAACTCCTTAGTTCTCTCCTTGTAGATCTTCGCGTTTTCATATGCCTCAAGACGGAATTCGTCTAGCTCGTTTATTTGCACTAACCGCTTCTCGGATGCCGTTTTGATATCAAAGTTAAGAAGCTTGATTGCCCACATGGCCTTGTATTCAAGCTCAACCGGTAAGTGACAAAACTTCCCATAAAGGAGGTTGAACGGTGTTGTACCTATTGGCGTTTTGAAAGCTGTTCGGTAAGCCCATAGTGCATCATCCAATTTCTTTGACCAATCCTTCCTTGTTGTTCCAACTGTCTTTTCCAATATAGATTTGATTTTCCGGTTGGAGATTTCAACTTGGCCACTCGTTTGTGGGTGATATGGTGTTGCCACTTTGTGTTTTACCCCATTCTTCCTTAGGAGATTCTCAAAAACCTTGTTTATGAAATGAGATCCCCCATCGCTTATGACTATTCTTGGAATACCAAAGCGCGGGAAGATAATGCTCTTGAACATTTTCAAAACTACACCAGCATCGTTGGTTGGACTTGCTATTGCTTCAACCCATTTCGAGACGTAATCTATTGCTACTGATATATCATGGTTTTTATGGGTTTTAACCATGATATAAGAGTCTTTAATCAAGTCTTTTTGGTGTTTTTAGAGTCTATTGGAGTCTTTTATCTTCAGGTATGCATTCAGGACAAATGTGAAGAATATGGGAGATTTTGGAGCAAAGATCAAGAAGTTGCATCTAAGGATCATGTTTTGAGGCGATATGAGACTTGGTGTCGATCGACACCAGCCATGAGTGTCGATCGACACCACAGGCGGACAACTTCGGAGATTTTGGAAGATTTACAATTTTGCCCAGAAGTTTTTAATATTTTAGCATTAGTCCTTGTACGAGTTTTTAGCTATATATTGTGTTTTAGATCAGAGTTTTAGGGATTATCAAGCTGCAGACTCTCTTTCTATCTCAAGCTTGTATCATCTTTCTCTAATCTCTGATACTCTTTGTTCTCTACTTTTATTATCTATTATATTGAATGATTTCTATTCATATCATGATGATTGTTTCCTTCACCATGTCTGAGTAGCTTCCTTGTTAGGCTATGGGTTTTCAAAGGTTTCTGAAGAATTGTTGAACCAGTGATTTATTAGGGTTAATTGATAGAGTTCTTCATCTAGGATTGAACTTACTGCTTATTCTAGATTCGCGACCTAGAATCTGATTTAGGGTTGTTAATTGACACGAAAGTGTAATTAATTGCTAGATCTATCTTAGGTGAGCAAAATACCTATCTGCAAAGGAATTTGATTTAGGGATTTTGTGAACAGATTGAACCTGATCATTACTGCTTGTCTGGATCTTAGAATTAGCAAAGGAATTTGGAATTCTAGATTCAGGGATAGATAGTTTACGCAGCGGAAGCTGGTAGGTTTTACAATTGTGTTTGAGTTCTAGAACGGTTCTTAATTATAATCCTGATGATTTAATTTGTTCACAGTTCTGAAGATTCCTGAGATTTCCCTATGCCTAGCACTTTTCTCCATTGATTCACACTTTGTTTAATTATTCGCATTGCAATTTCATTACAATATTATATTTTATTTAGCATAATACTTTTACTGGGATTTATTGAGTATTTCATAGTCCTTGTGGATTCGATCCCTAAGTACTACAGTGATCTCTTAATTTGAGAGAGTAGCTCAGGGTAAATTTGAGCATATCAGCTACCAAGATGTACTTGTTGCCATAAGATGAGGGGAATGGCCCCATGAAGTCTATACCCCAAACATAAAAAATCTCCACTTCGAATATCGGATTCTATGGTATTTCACTTCGCTTGCTTATATTTCCCCTTCGTTGGCAAGAGTCACACTTAGAAATAATTTGGTAAGTGTCCTTAAACATCGTAGGCCACCAAAATCCCACTTGTAACACTTTAGTCACCGTCTTAAACGTAGCAAAATGCCCTCCATAAGCTGAACCGTGGCAATGCATCAAGATTCCTGCAACTTCTTCTTCGGGGACACATTTTCTATAAAGTTTGTCTTTGCAAAACGTGTACAAGTAGGGTTCATCCCAGTAGAACCGACGAACGTCCTTGAAGAATTTCTTCTTGGCATACCCTTGTAGGTTTGGTGGTTCTTTTTCACACGCCAAGTAGTTTACAAAATCAGCATACCATGGTAAGCTTACGCTCATGGTCTCAATTACTAGAAGCTCCTTCAACATGTAGTCCACCTTGGTTAAACTTTGGACGATGTTCATTTGTTCTTCGGGCAAGGAATCATCAATCGGTATGTTCTCCTCGATCTTCATCCTTGAAAGGTGATCAGCTACATTATTCTCAATCCCCTTCTTATCTCGTATCTCGAGATCAAATTCTTGCAGCAATAGGATCCATCTCAATAATTTTGGCTTTGCGTCCTTCTTCGCCAATAAATGTCTTAGTGCCGCATGATCTGTGTGCACTATCACCTTAGAACCCACCAAGTAGGATCAGAATTTTTCGAAGGCGTAGACGATCGCCAAGAGTTCTTTCTCCGTGGTGGTGTACCTTGTTTGTGCATCGTCAAGTGTTCTACTAGCATAGTAGATAACGTGCAACTTCTTGTCTTTCTTTTGTCCCAACACGGCTCCAACAGCTAAATCGCTCCATCGCACATTATTTCAAATGGAAGTTCCCAATCTGGTGGCTGAACTATCGGTGCACTAACCAACGCTCCTTTTAGTTTTTTGAACGCTTCTTCGCAATCTTCATCGAACACAAAATCCGTGTCCTTGCATAAGAGTCTTGTTAGAGGCCTTGCCATCCTTGAAAAGTTTTGAATGAATCTTCGATAAAACCCGGCATGACCTAAGAAACTCCTTATGTCTCTCACCGTTCGAGGTTGTTCCAGCTTCATCATAACCTCAATCTTCGCCTTATCCACTTCAATCCCGTTTTCAGAGATCTTATGCCCGAGCACAATTCCTTCCTTTACCTTGAAGTGGCATTTCTCCCAATTCAGCACGAGGTTTGTGTCTTCTCACCTCTTAAGTACCCTGCAAAGATTCAACAAACAAGAACCAAACGAAGAACCATACACAGAAAAATCATCCATAAATACTTCCATTGTTTCCTCAATTAAATCGGAGAAAATGGACATCATACACCGCTGAAAAGTAGCAGGTGCATTACACAAACCAAACGGCATCCTTCGATAAGCAAAGGTGCCATAAGGACAAGTGAATGTCGTTTTCTCTTGGTCGCTCGGGTGAATTGGTATTTGCAAAAATCCCGAGTAACCATCAAGGAAGCAGTAATATGAACGATTAGCTAGCCTTTCTAGCATTTGATCAATGAATGGCAAAGGACAATGATCCTTACGAGTGGATGAATTTAATTTCCTATAATCAATGCACACTCTATGCCCAGTTATGGTTCTATTTAGAATCAATTCATCTTTTTCGTTTTTTATCACCGTGATTCCCCCTTTTTAGAAACTACATGGATTGGTGATATCCAAGTAGTATCGGAGATGGGATAAATAACACCCGCTTCTAGTAGTTTTAAAATTTCTTTCTTAACTACTTCTTTCAAGTTCGGATTCAATCTCCTTTGATGCTCAATCGATGATTTATTTTCATCTTCTAAATGAATCCTATGCATGCACAAAGATGGTGAAATTCCCTTAATATATTTCAATGAATACCCAAGGGCTTTCCTATACTTTTTCAGCTAATGCAAGATCATTTTGGTTTCTTCTAGGTTCAATGCATCATTTATTATGACAGGATATGTGGAGTTAGAGCCTAGAAATTCATACCTTAGCCCACTAGGAAGTGGTTTGAGGTCTACTCTTGGAGCATTGAGTTCGCTCCAATCATCATCCACACTAGTCTTACCATTGCTAGTGCCTTCTTCTATAGCTCGTTCCATAACTTCTCCCATTTCCAAGAAGCATATTTCCTTCCCCTTTGGTGTTTGTGAATCAAGGATCTCCTCGTAGGCGATTGCTTCTTTGTTCACAATTCCACGCTCATGGCTTGATTGCGTGATGGCTACTTCGAGAGAATCTTCCATGCTCAGCTCTTCTAGGTAATCATCGACCATGTCTTCTAATGTTTCGATATAGAACACCCCTCCTTCTATGGTCGGTTTCTTCATGATGTCAAGTATATCGAACTTCAAAGCAATGTCTCCCAAGTGAAGATCAATCACACCCTTTTTAACATCTATTATAGCTCCTGTGGTTGCTAGAAACGGCCTTCCAAGGATGATAGGATCTGTCGGCTCTTCGTCCATCTCCAGCACCACAAAGTCCGTTGGAACTATGCAACTTCCAATTTTCAAGGGTAAGTCTTCGAGTATTCCTATTGGATGACGGATCGATCTATCCGCCAATACCAATGAGATTCTTGTCCTTTTGAAGTT
This sequence comes from Barbarea vulgaris, assembly GCA_963667165.1. Lineage (NCBI taxonomy): Eukaryota > Viridiplantae > Streptophyta > Magnoliopsida > Brassicales > Brassicaceae > Barbarea > Barbarea vulgaris. Next base: position 23,387,308 of record OY763893.1, on the reverse strand, counting down.
TGTAAATCCCAGCTTCTTAGAAACCGTCAATGGCATTAGGCTAACACTTGCTCCAAGATCAACCAAACACTTGTTAAAGCGCATAGGTCCTAAAGTGCAAGGGAGTGTGAAACTTCCCGGATCCTTGAGTTTCTTCGGCAAGTTGTTCTGAATGATAGCACTGCACTCATGGTTGATCATCACCATGACGTCCTCGACTTGTCTCTTCTTTGTAATCACGTCCTTGAGAAGTTGGTTGTAGGCCGGACACTCTAGAATAAGATCGGCAAATGGGATTGTGACTTGAACCGTCTTCATGATTTTCTTGAACTTTTCAAATTTCTCATCCAAAATCTGCTTCTTAAACCTCCCAGAAAATGGAAGTTTCGGTTCGTATGATCGAGGTTGACGTGCAATGATGTCCGGCTCGATGGTTTTGGAATGCAGCGTCGATCGGCCTTGACGATCGGTTGCAGACAGATCGTGCATCTCAGATCGGTTTGCTCGATCGGTTGCAAACCGATCGTTATTGTCTTCCGCCGGTTTACTTTCTTCTTCACCTTCGTTCTCGTCGTTCCTTTGGTTTTCTTCGCTGACTTCCACCACAATGTGTTCTCTTGAGGGCAATTCTTTCCCGCTTCTCAACGTTATCACCAAGCAATACTCCTTAGGATTCGCAACGGCTTTTCCCGTAGAGTTCCCTTTGGACCTTGAGATGTGGAAGTAACTTGAGCAATTTGGTTTTCCAGCCCTTTAACGTGAGTGTTCAGATGCTCAAACTTGGTGTTTAGATCATTGTACGAGCCATCTATCTTGTTGTGGACCTCAAGCATCTTCTTGTTCAATTCGATTGAACTATTGGATTGACCCACTATTAGTTGTTGAAGCATATTTTTCACATCCTTCATCTCTTGATCTGGGGGTTGAGATGCACTTGCTTGCTGGTTGATTGGAACGAAAGGTGCCTTGTTCTGAAAACCTCCTTGATTGCCTTGAAACCCTCCTTGGTTGGCTTGAAACTTTCCTTGATTGTTTTGAAACCCTCCTTAATTGCTTTGGAAACCGCTTTGGTTTCCTTGGTATTGTTGTTGTTTGGGCACAAATCCTTGTTGCGCGAAGTTCTGTCTTTGAGAATTTGACGGTATGAAAGGCCTCGGTTGATAGCCTTGACCTTGTTGTTGGAAGTTTGGATTGTACCCTCTATTGTATCCACCTTGAAAATTCCCTTGATTCCCAACGAAATTCATTTCTTCTTGCATTTCAAGGCTTTCCTCGCACGGTTGTCCTCCATCGAATTGTCCAACATAGTTTATGGATCTTTCTGTAGCTTGCAGGACCTTATCCATCTTCTCATGTAAGGTTTTGATCTCCTTACTCCTTTGGTCTTCTCTATCTCCGCTCCCTCTAGGAGCTCTATCATAATCTTCTCCGTAGTTCCCATCGCTTTGCGCTAGGTTCTCTACAAGCTCGATACCTTCTTCGACATTCTTTCCCAAGAAGTTTCCATTGCTAGCGGTGTCCAATAGCATCCTTATCCTTGGTACGATCCCTCTATATAAGGTGCTCAACAGCGATTCATCGGAGAATCTGTGGTGAGGACATTTGTTCGTGTAGCTTTTGAACCGTTCCCAAGCTTCACTAAAACTTTCATTGCTCCTTCGAGCGAAGCTTGATATATCGTTCCTTAGCCGAGCTGTTCTTGCGGTTGAGAAGAATTTCTTCAAGAATTTTTTCTTACAATCCGCCCACGTAGTGATCGACCTAGGAGGTAGACTCTTCTCCCATTGTTTCTCTTTATCCCCAAGAGAAAAAGGGAATAACCTCAGCTTGAATGCATCCTCAGAGATGCCATTAATCTTCGTCAAGTCGCATATATCATTGAAATTGTCTAGATGATCAAGGGGATCTTCGACGGCCAGCCCGTGAAATTTGTTCCCTTAAACCATATTGATGATGCTCATCTTGATTTCCAAGTTATTGTTCTCAACAGCCGGTGCGTGAATACCGCTACGACTTCCATGCGTTTAGGGTGCATCGTATGCACCTATCAATCTCCCCCTTCTTGCTGCATGTAGTGGTGGGTTGACGGGAATTCCCGCTCCTTGAACTTCTTCTCGCACTTCCGGAATGTTGTCTCCCATGTTTATTCCGGTTGTTCTCGCAAGTCTCTCTCTTTCTCTCCTAGCTCGAGGATTGGATCGCTTTAGGCGTTCTATCTCAGGCACTAGCTCCACCAGGTTTTAATGTCCTTGGCTTCTCAGGTTCATGCACCTGCGAGAAAGAGAAAAGAAGTAGAACAAAGTTAGAACTTACGAAAAATAAAATTTAGACTCGTTAGAATCCAAATCCTAATGGCTATTATTATGCCTCCCCGGCAACGGCGCCAATTTGATAAATAGGTTTTTAAGGCCTCGGGTCTACCAAATAAACCCTAGTACGTTGAGTACTTTAGATATCGATCCACGAGGAGAGCAAAAAATAACACACCAAGAATACAAGAAACTAATCAAGCTAAACGATTAAAATGTTTTTGTTGTTTTCTTTTTTCGTCACAAACTAATAACTAAAACAGAACAATGCGATTTAAATTAAGAAAGCAAATAAAGCATATAATTCTACTACACTGAAATAACAAGTAAAACAAAACAACTTAAACGAAATGATCGGTTTTTACGATATTAAAAGATATGGACCGTTGGTACGGTAATTCGACAAGAGTGGATAACGGGTTCAAATCTACCATACCAACAGCCCATGATGAAACTACTCACACATATTCAAATCACAAAAATAAACCGTACAAATGATAGATAACATAGACATGATCAATATTTTATAAAAAAATTTAAGATTAAACAAGTAACATGAGCTAGATCTAAGAAACAAAACTATCAAGAACACCAAGAACAAGAGAGAGAAGTTTTTTTTATTAATGAAAGTCTAGTCTGCATTATTTTACAGCATTAGGGGTATTTATAGTGGGTTAGGTCGGATAAGAAAAATGAAGAAAAAGTGTCGGCAATCGGTTGTCACGATCGGTTGTAAACCGATCGCGTAGTTTTGTTCTTGAGCTTTTGCATTGCCGATCGGTTGCCATGATCGGTTGTAAACCGATTGTGTGGCCTTTTTGCTCTTTTCTCGTTCCTTGGTCTTCATTCATCCTCGCCTCCCTCCATAAATCCCGAGAAACCTAAAATATAAACACAAACTCAAGTAGAATGTGCAATATGGAATCTATAGCTATTAAAACTCATAAAAACTCAATATAGCATTAAGGATGCTACATTGCTTATTGAATTCATAAATATATATATAAAACATATAGAAAACATGAGGTAAAATGCACTAAAATATATACATATCAGGACCAAACAACATCAACACTTTACTTTGCGACCATAAATTTGATTACGGACACGAGCACCGCGCGAGACTTCCCCTAGTTACTAATAAAATGTATAACATGCTTAAGGCGCAAGTACCTCACCTAGTTTATAATAAAACATAAAAAAACCCTTAAAAAATCTGTAATAGTCTAGAAACTCTAAAAGATAATATTAAAATAAATAATATAATTAGAATACAAATAAATTGAAATTATCCTAATTATGCGTTGCATCAGGTCTCGCCGGCTAAGAAAGATTCGTCCTCGAATCTTCAATAGGATTTTCACCATATGAGCTCTTAGAAGACCATCTTCATATATTTTTTCTGGTCCGTCCCGATTTTTACACGATCTGTGTAAAATTTGAAATTTGCACAGTTATCATTATGTACGAATTTTGCACGAATCGGATTTTGCACGAATCGGATTTTCAAAGCTTCAGATTTGAAGACGAAGTCAACAACCAGAACATCATATTCATATATGTCATAGATAGGATCGCCATAGATCTCTCTATAGATCATCATGGGTCTCTTCTGCAAAATTCATAAGAATACGTAAGATCAATGCCTTCCTGAATTTGTTAAGATCTCTCTAGATCTACCGGAAACAAGGGTCAGAGAATACTTTTCTCTAAAAAATATTATTTTCTCTGAAAGATTTAAAAGCTATTTAATTTTATTAATCAATCAACTGAAGTACAAAAGAACCCTAGACGCCTTATTTATAATAAAACATAAAAAAAATTTAAAAAATGCTAGAATATTATAAAAACTCTAAAAAAATAAATATTAAAATAAATAATATAATTAAAATACAACTGCATCAAATGGCCATCTTAGAACTACAAACTCGCTTATAAATTTTAGTGTCAGAATTGTGATTTGATGTCAAATTTCGATTTATTTTGACGCCAACTATTGTGAAACTACAATTTCTTTTTAAAAAGTAACTGATCGTAGAAAAATTATAGACTAACAAGTTTTGCTTTATTTTGAGATAGATAAAAAAATCATACATCCCATGTATTGACCAACAGAAACCATCTTTGTCATAAGAAATTGATGTGTCGCCTCTGAGACGTATCTGCTGAAATTGATGTGTTGCCACCAGAATCTTTGTTTCTCTCTCCCTATATCATAAGAATATGGTTTCTTACATTCTTTACATAGACTGTTGAACTAGGTAACCACTTTTTTTTTTTTTTTGGAAATATTTGAGGGTAACCACTCTTTTTTTGGAAATATTTGAGGGTAACCACTTTTTTTTTGGAAATATTTGAGGGTAACCACTTAAGTTCACAATTTAATAAAACGTCTTCATATTGTTTATTAAATAATTTCATTGGAAACAAAAAATTTCAATGACAATATTCTTAGACATATTTTTATTGAATTAATATATGTTGATATATTGCTACTGAAAATAAATATTTTTATTCGATATCAATCACATTAATAATATATTTTTATAAATAAATAAGAAGAAAAAAATCCATAAAAGTATATTAATAAACTCACGTTCATGTCTACACAACAATAATTAGTTTTTGACCAATATATAAAAATCTATTTCAAAATTTTATTAAATAGTTAAACTTTTTATCTAAGTCTATTTATATGTTTTTTTACCAATAAATAAAAATCTATTATTATAAAACAAAGCTAAACTAAAAGTCTAAAAGTTTACCAAAATACTATAATGTTATATTAAAATGTTTATCATATACACATAAAAGTAAGTGATAAATGTAAGTAATTACTAAATCTATCTAAATAACGGAGAAGAAACAAGGTTGATCAAAGTTTTCCCTTCAAAACACTTATTGTTAAATAAAAACTATTATCTTCTTTAAAATCACTTTCACCAATAAATAAAACGGAATCAATCATTTAAAATGTTTTGTGTTAAAATGATAAATATCATGCTCACAAATTTTTATTTGTCCTCTAAAATTGGGTGTCTCTTTCTTATTTGGATGGATGGATCCACGTTCACAACTATATACATATATCTATTCGATTTTATAAAATTTAATACTATAAGACAGTACCAAATTTTGAACATAAAGGTAAAGGAAGTTAAAATATAAAACCAATTAAGACCAACGTTAAAAAAAATGTATTATAAATAGAGGTTGGTTTCTTGAAAAATAATATAACTATCATAAAATAAAAATACAAGATAAAAAAAAGTTAGGATTTTAAGATCGTCAAAGATGGCAAAATGGAGTGCGATAGTAGTGATAATGATGGTTCAAATTTTATCGGACATGATTGAGCGACCAACTTTTAGCCAACGTTATATTATTTTCTTACACAATAAAATCATAGTCGTTACCAATAAATATGAATGTATGAGATCTACGAAAATCTTAGATATATTGTCACTATTATAAACTTGTTCAGTTTTTTGTATCTGAATGCTAATCTTGTTGTTCGTCTCAAGTGTTAAATCTCATGTTCAAAAGACAAAAAACTGACACTGCATAGTTGAACATTTCACAGGAGGGCAAAAAATAGAATAAACATGAGTAAGTACATAGGAGGACCACTTCTAACAAACCTGACACGGCAAAGTTGAAAATTTCAGAGTTAAATGTTTGATTTCATAAATTATATAAATATTTATAAGAAGTGGGGGATAAATTTTCAAATCATCTATCTTTTGTCTTCTTAAATGACTACAACTATACAGCTTGTTTCTTATTTTGTTTTACAATTCATGCGCACGTGATTTCAAGTTATTATTTCCCAAGTTTTCTAGATCCTAGTTTCCAAATGTTAATATTCTAAATGATAAAATTATAGAAAAAGATAGAAAATATGGTCACAAAATAGTAACATCGAAAATATTATTTTGACTAAAATCTCACAATCATGATTATGTTTATCTTGCAAGAATAAACACGTAGAGTAAAATCAAAATCGTATAAAGACTTAAAAATCTGTATTATTAATTGGAAAACACACATTATAAAAAATCTTCAAGTTATTTAATATTACATACAAGATCATTCATTTTTAGTGTTTTTAAATAAAGTCATTAAGAACATAATAGTCATCACAAAATTAATATATTTGAAAGATTTTATTAAAATTTAAAATTATGATTCTTCTATCCTTTTTGTTTCATCTTATTTTCAAATTATTTTGAATTATTCTATAATATATATAATTACTAAAAGTGTAAGTTTTTCTGTATATGTTATGAATCGAATTTTTTAAAACGGAGATATATTACACAATCGATGAAAAAAAATATTAAACGTCACACATCTATTAATTTTTTTAACAATGGTTATGAGTCTTTTTATAAATATAACCAAAATGATTCCAAATCCAAATGAGTAAATTCAAGATGCTGAATATGTTCGACTTCTTTGAGTGACTTAACCAACATGTCGTCAATGTATACTTTCATAGTTTTTTTCAAGATGTTTCTCAAATATTTTGTTGAGACGTTGGTAAGTTGATCCTGCATTTTTTAATCGAAAGGGAATTATGATATAATAATATATACATATGTCTGTGATGAACGAAGTCTACTCCTGATCATCCAGATTCATCTTGATCTTGTTATAGCCGGAGAAAACATCCATAAAACTTAAAGTTTATGCCCAACAGTTGACTCCACCAATCAATCAACATGAGGTAAAGGAAAACTATTTTTGAGCAAGCTGCCCTGTTGATGTCGGTAAAATCGCCACAGATCCTCCATTTTCCATTCTACTTTTTCACTACCACGGGGTTAGCGAGTCAATCTGGGTAGTTGACTTCGCGAATCGAACCTACTTTCAGAAGTCACTTAGCCCGATCCGGACCAAGCTTCCTCCTCTTTTGCTTTATAGGCTTAACATTGTGGTCTACGTTTATCTCATGAGAAATGATTTTTGGGTCGATCCCTGGCATATCCTCAGTAGTACAAGCAAATGAATTATTTTTTCTTGACAAGAATCCTATAAATTCTTCCTGTAACTCTGTTCTTAGTCCTGAAAAAATTTTCTTCTTATGTTCGATATGGTCTTGACTAGTGGATACCTCAATCGCCACTTCTGCAGGCTGTTGACCACTTGGGAATATCAGACTCTTTGGAACTTCGGGGCTCGTCAACTGCTATTGGATCTTTAATCTACGACTTGTGAGGTAGCAAGACCGTGATAATTCATGGTCTCCTTTTATTGTTCCTACCCATTTGGAGTTGGGAATTTTATGCACTGGTGATATGTCGATGACACGACTCTCATTTGATATATCCAGGGTGTTCCAATGATTATATTGTATATTCAGCATGTCGATCAAACACAGTGGATTCTACTATATTTGGAACCACTGCGGCGAGCACGAGTAGTTTAATTGTCCAAGGGACATTGATGTTTTGCTTGTGAATGCGATGAGTGGGCTGGTGATTCGACTGTATCCGCCTGATTTATCCCTATTCTTTGAAGCGTGTTCAAGAAGATTAGATCCACCAAACTTCTAGTATCAATCAATACTTAAGAGACTTCAAAATTCGCCACATCAAGTGTTATCACCAGAGTGACATCGTGTAGCTTCACGAGATACGGAGTATCGAGCTCTTCGAAGGTTAACGCAGTGTTTTGCTTGATGGTTTGAGACTCCTTACATACTTTCATCACTGCGGCTCACTTATGCCTCTTGATTGCTTGGATCGTATCTTGACATAACTTAAAGCCTCTGATGATAACATTGATTATTCCTTTTCAAGTGTTGAATGGTGTATGCTCAAAAGTCCTGTTTTTTTTGTTGATGGTTCTAAATTTTGACTATCTCGTTGTTTGTGGTATTTCTGAATAAATTATTCTAGCTTGCAGCTCTCCAGTTCACCCAAAGCCCAATTTTTGGCTAAATACTTCTTGAGTATGCTGCACTCCTTGGTTTTGTGGTCGTTGACTTGGTGAATATCACAATAAGCACTTTCATCGCGAATCTAAGTGATTGGATATGAGGATCCGAACCTTCCTCTTCCAGGAGACGGTCGTCCTACATTGTTGTTATATGGGGCTACTCCGAAGCGCTTTGTTTCTTTGTTGAATCTTGGCTGGAGGTATAACTCCTGGTTTAGATGGGCGATACTTATTTTCAAAGGTAAACTTCTCCTCCTTGGCTTCTATCCAATTATTAGCCAGGACAAAAGCATCTTAAATAGTTGCTGGTCAGTTTACAGTGAGCTCCAAACTGAATCTTGACTCATGCCAAAGCATGTTTCGTAAGGCGGAAAACGCAATGGTTTGGGAAATTCCTGGAATTTTTGCTAGAATGTCCTTAAACTTTGAGATATGTTTTCTCAGGGGCTTCTCAGGACATTGTGATAAATTCCAAAGATCAATATCTGATTTACTTTTTTCTATGAGTACGGAATAATACATGATGAAGGCTGAAGATAACTCATTGAAGCTATTGATTGATCCAGATTCGAGCTGTGTAAACCACATGAGGGCTTGGACAGAAAGGTTTTTTAAGAAAAGCTTGCAATACCCGACATCCTCCTCGTGAGCGTCAAGCTCGATCCATCCTTCCGTGATATGGAAGGCAGCTAAATGACTCTTCAGATTGCATTTCCCATCATATGTTGGTAAGTTGATTCTATGTGCGTCCTTGATATGAAAACTTGCAATTTGTGGGGTGAACATGGATCGATGTGTCTCCTCGATTACCATGTCAACTTCGGGAGCCAAACTGGTCACCTGATAGAACTTTGACTTCATCTCCCTCAACATGCAATGGATTTTGCCGAAATCTGAAGCGAGCGTTTGGTTTTGTTCATCGTCAAGTTTGGTTAGAGAATCGTCGTTGTTGTTTTCTCTATCTCCTGCCTGGTTACTCGTCGGGTGGTTGTTGCAGGATCTACATGGGTTTGGGAGTTGTGAACACCAGGAGTATGAGAATTGCGAGCTACATGGGTCCCGAAGATCACACGCGAGTGAGCCTTTCCTGAGGGATACTCTTCAACCAAAGAATCCAATCGAGCAGAAATAGCTGTATGGCTATTGGTTAGACTTACTTGAGTATTTCTCATTGCGGCCACATCTCGTTCCAACGTATCGAGCTTAGTGGTCAAATTGCTTGTGTTCTCGACCAGCTGTTTAAGAGTATCTTTGGTATTGGTTACATTCACCATGATGAATTGCTGAACAACTGAATAAATATAATAAATCTGATGAGAATCATGGGGTGTACTATTTCCCATAGGCAGTGCCAAAATATGAATACTGGATCCAACACTCAAATTATAGAATAAAACTTGTAAAGAAAAATAAATAGCTTAAAGAACATATATATAATTAAGTTGTATATTATTTCTCAAGAATCTCGAGTAATCAGCCCACTTTACAAGGCTATGGGGGTCTAAATTTATATATAATTGAGATTTAAATGCTGCTAATAAATTATCTGATTCTTCTTAAATGTGTCAGTTTTTGTTATGTCTTTATTGTCATAACGTCTTAATTTTCGAATTTGACTAAGCTTTCTCTAGGTTTTTAACTCTTTAGCTTGCTGAATGTGTGTTGCTTCACGAGCTCTCACCTAGCTCCGCTGAACTCTTTGGTGGTTCCCCGGATTAGTTTTAATCAAACAGTAGTGATGTGACAAACATGTGTTAACTTGATTAAAAAGTGGATCCTCGAGTCGGGATCTGGTACAAACAGACCATCTTCGACTGGTTTCGTACTGCCTAGAACTCATCAGGGGACCGACTCTAAATCACGACTAGTTCGTGAAGGAATGGTCTAATCCCTTCTTCGTAGTCAGATCCTCCATCAGTGACATACTCCCCAAACTCAATAGAGATTGGAACATCCTAGTTTCTGGTATATGCTGGTGCATGATGAGAGACTTAGAGAATTGATTTGGCTACCTATGTCATTGTCACCAAAGTGCACTTATCTTTTCCGTCAACCATCTTGACAGAACTCCATAGTTAAGCGTGGTTGGGCTGGAGTAGAACAATGATGGGTGACCTACCGGGAAGTGATTGTCGGTACCGTGTGAGTGAGGCTAAAACACGGGTAAAGATCATGTGGTGATTTGTAGGGACATTAAACAAGTCTTTAGAGCATCTCGAGATAACGAACTGACCGTCAGACGAGGTTGAAGCTCATGGGCCTAGAGAGGACGTGAGGGGTCACGGGCTTAGAGAGGGTGTGGGCGCCATGGACGGTGGCGGTCGGGACGTTATAGATACCCATTTGATGTTTGTTACGATATCGTTCAATTCTAGATGGTTTAGTTAGGGAATTCGAGAATTTATTCAGATACTAGATTTGTATCCGCGGCACACCGCAGATCAATTATTTTAATATAAATTTATAGTTTTTTGTTTTTTAATTGTTAATAAATATTTTTATTTTATTTGTATAATTTTAACTTGCTTTTAATAATGTTATAAATAATTTTTTTGATATATATATTTGTAGTTTTTTTTTTTATTATTGTTTATAATATATTTAACGTGCTTTCAATATTGAATTTTTTTATTTTTATGTAACAATAACAAAATTTTGTTACTTGAATCACACCTACGCCAAATAAATGATATTTTTTTACTATCATTGAAAGGATTTGGAGCAAATTGTGTCGAATTATATATTAAATTAGTCTGAATTAAAAAAAATCATAACTAAATGAAATCCAATACAGTTGTCAATCCTACGTAATTTAAATATCCTCATTACAATTTAAATTTGAAGAGAATGTAATTCTAAACCTATTTATTCTAAACCCATTTCAATATTTTGTAAGTAGTTCTAATATTGAAAAAATATATTATGTTTCTTACTATATATTTTATGATTAGTTATTCAACACTTGTCTTAGATCTTTCTATTTTGGGATGGAAACCTGTCTTATCTCGTATTTGTCTGGAAATTTTCATCATACAACTGATCACTGTTATATAATTATCCGTTTCAGATTTACTATTTTAGACTTTTTGGCCCATTTGTATTAAAAATAAAATTTAATAAATAAATTTTAATTATTATAAATTAGTAGTTCTAATATTGAAAATATATATTATTTATTAGTCGATATTATAAAGTTAGTTATCCAACAATTTATTTTACTTATCTATTTTAGGACAGAAATTCGTCATATCTCGTATCAATTGGAAACTTTTCGTCTTGTACACAATCATTTTTATATAATTACATGTTTTGGATTGATTATTTTAGTTCAGCGGAGTAAGAGATTTAGTAAGAGAACATGATACCCGTGTAGAGATTTTACCAACACGCTGATCATTATGATCCAGTTAATGTTTTAGTTTATTTTGAATGTCATTTCTGTTGTTAGTGTATTAAAAAAAATTAGTATATCTTTAGTGCATTTTATAATAACTAACACATATAAATGATTTTATAAATGTACTTCTCAAATAATAATATAGTGATTTCTTTTTTTTTAGAGATTTTAAATATTATTAATATTTTAAACATTTTATATAGTATAAATCTATATTTATAATGTATTAAAATTATTTTAAAATTTAAATATTTTTAATATTTGAAAGTTTGTAAAATTTTAGATTTATTCAACTAAAGAATTAGATTAAATCGAATATAATTTTTTTAAGTTTGGACGTCTGATAAGTCAAGTTTTTTTTATCATTCGTATTTGAAATCATTTTGGTCATTTTATAATATGACCCTAAAATATTACCCAAATTCTTTATACTATGCGGGATATTGAACAAATATAATTTTTTCTTCATCGATTGAGTAATAAATGTCAGTTTTTAAAAATTTCAATCACAAAATATGCAGCAAAATTTAAAATTTTATTAATTATATGTATTATATAATAATTCAAAACAATTTGAAAATAACATTAAATAAATGTGAGATGTGAATCATAATTATATTTCCATATTGTATATTGATTTAAATTTTGAGATGACAGAAAAGAAAAAAAATTATATTGATTTAAATTATGTAGATATCTTTTAGGAAATTTAAAATAAATGTTAGTTTCCATAATATTTTTGTTTTAATATATTTAGATACACTTATAAGATTGTTTCTATTTTAATATGTTTCGATAGTGGTGTTTGGATACATTGATTATATTGTTCTTCTAATATTGCTAAAATACTATATATTTATATGGGTGTTTGGATATAAGTTTAGCAAGATAACTTTTAAAATTTTATGTTTTTAGAGTGTTATCTTTTAATAGTTGAGTAGGTAGATAGATTTGTGTTTGATTCATATGGTATGTGTGTTCCGGTTAGTTTGCCGAACCCAAACATACACTTTTATGCCTATATATATGACCAAGTGTAGCCATAGTTTATTACATTAATCGAAATACATTTCATATCTCAAAATGGTTGTTTCTTCTGCCTCACGTATTCAAGCTGCAAAACAATTGTTTAATGGCTATAACCATGGTAGTGACGAAGTTGCTATCTCCTTCTTAGGTAATTATAGATTAGTTTTCTTTGAATCTTATACAAAAATTGTAATATGCAAAAATTCCAAATTCGTCTATTTAACATTTTGTTTTTTTTGTCCCAATCCATTTTAATTTCTTTTAAATCTCACATATTTAACTTTTTTTTTTTTTTTTTTTTTTTTTATAGTGACGACAGAGCTCGCTCACAACCGTGCAAGCTTGGTAATCTTGGCAGATGATGCTGGGAGGACAACAGCATTTGAGGAGCTAGTAGAACTAGCGACAAAAAGCTGCGTTCCGGTTGTTACTTTTGCGACAATGAGAGAAGTAGGAGAGCTTGTTGGTGCGTCTCCTCAAGTAGCGGCATCTCTAAACCTTGGTGAGAGCTACATTCGGACAGTCACTAACACTCTCAACCAAGCCGAGGACACCGAGAAGGAAGCACGTGAACGCTAAACGGAGTGGCGGAAGTGCGGGTAGTAATAATAAGTTGTTTAAGTGGTGGTAATAGTAGTAGATGATCTAAATCTAATGGAATGTTGTCAGAGAAATGAAATGTAATGTTGTTTCCATAATAAAATATATCTATTTAAATCAATGTTATTTTGCATTATTATTAGACAGATTTTTATATATGTTGATAATTTGCTAATGAAATTGTGTGTGTGTGTGTGTTTTTTTGTTTCCTGAGAGAGAGAGATGGAGTATTTCTTATATATTCAGAGATAGAGAGACTTCTTTTATTGGCAATAGTTTCCTACGGTGGCTGTCGGCAAATGATGTCGGGTTTTTTCTTTTCCATAAAAGAAGAAGAAGCAACTACGACGGTGATTCTATCTCAATCCGTCGGAGGTACGCCACCGCATCGTTAACCACAGTCGCCGTCATCTACATCTTACTCTCTCCACCTTCTATTCTTTGTTTTCATAATCAATCCAGCTCTATAGCCGCGAACACCTTCCTCTTTCTGTGGTTAGTTCTCTAAAAATTTTGGTTTCATAGATATTCGGAATTGTCAATTGATTTGGTGAAATTCGTCCTTGTGTGTTGATTTAGTCTATGGATTTGATTATGGTTGCTAAGCTTGTATTGTCATTGTTTCAGAGCTAGTCTGTGATTGGTAACTCGGAGAAGAAGAAGAAGATGATGATGCAGACTTTTTTTTTGGATTGGATATTCAACCTCCAAAGAAGAGGATAAAGTTGAAAATGTTACTGGAACATGTTTCTTCCTCAGCTTCACCATCCCAAAGCTGTATTCATCGAATTGCACCCATTCACATATTGTCATTGAGTTACAAGCAGGATTTAATTTACGTTTGTAGAGTTCTTTACAAATCCTGACTTGGTTTAAGTTTAATGTGAGCAGTTGAATGAGAATAGGTGAAGCATGGGAAGCCTGCTCACACAAGAAGGTCTTGGCAGGCTCTGTGCTGACAGCGTTTTGGAACTTGACAAGCCTTAGAACCCTGATTTTTCCAGGTAATATTCCTAACCAATGGTTGACAAGAGTATTTGTTTTGCTTTATACCAAACTATAACCTATAAGTCTTTCATGTTTTGCAGTTTTTATCATCCTGGTGGTAATTCGGTATAGGAGACAGAATGTGCAGCTAAATCCCGAGGGAGTTGAGCCTGTTGAGAATGAGAAGCAAGAAGCAGAAACAATTCCACAGGAAGAAGAACAGACGCAGCCACAAGAAGAGCAAGCGTTAGTGATGGTTGTTGCAGAGACTGAAGGATCAAAGAAAGCCTAGTGTTTGTACTTTGTGTCCTAACCCCATTAACAGAGATGCAATTTTAAAGCTCGAGTTGATGTAATAGAGATATGGATGATATCTGTAATTTCATATGTCCAAATTGAAGACAAAGAGATCCTTTTAACAAAACTTCTCATTCAAGTTTTGGCCGAGACTACAATGTTTTACATGGGAGAATGATTCTTAAAACCTTCCTAAATCAATGTGCCGGTTTGATTGCCAAACCAGCAATTTTTACTATACTATCCTTGATTGTTGTATCCAAACTCATGGATATGATGGATGTTTCCAAGTTTTGAATTAGTAAAAGTGGTATGTTTTGAGTGAAAAAAATAATAATGCAAATTTGAGTTTGTATGTTGATATTATATAGAAAGTTGAATTGAAAGATGGAAGATATCAGTCTTTGATATGAAAATTCAAGACAAAGAGATCATTTGTGTTTGAAAAGTACAAAAATTATTCTTTGCCTAAACTCCTCTTAAACCTTCTCTTGCATTTGCATAGGGTACGTGTAGACATCATCAAAAGTCCTCTTTGCAAGCTGATAAATTATACCAAACATCAGTTACTCGTCTAATCAATACAACAAGTCTTAATAATAGGCTAAAAACAAAAACAATCTCTCCAAGGAACTCAGAAAACAAAAGGGGCAAAATCAACAAGGTTTTCATTTCTACGTTTTCCAGGCGAAAAAAGGCTTTAAAAGGTAAGAGTTTTGTACATAAACTGTAGCTTCAGTGTTCTTCTGGCTAACTCATCACACATCATCATTGCAAGCTGGGAGTAATAATTCTTTCATTATAATTCTCTAGAAATCAACTCAAATGCAAATAACCAGCAAGAGAAGAACCCACTTTCCATTAAAAATTGTCGGGTACACGTTTTATTTTGTTTTAAGAAGGTATGTAACAACTGGTTTTTGAAAACACAATGCAGCATCAATCACTGATCGGTGTATCTAAAGCTTATTGCCTGAAGAAACCCATTCTAATTGTCTATAGAAGTTCATAAAAGGTTATTTGCAGGAAGCCTACATCTGTGTCTTCATCTATTCTTCTGTCAGCCTACAACATCGAAAAACTAGACCAATTGAGTCGCCATCTCTTTACAACGTTAAGCAAAAAGACAACAACAATAGCAACAAACAAAAAGTTGTAAACTGATTGAAGCTTCTCAAATTGCATATCTAACCTAGTTCTCTACCCATGTCATCAGACACATCAATCTTTAAACACAAAGGCTATCACAGAAACAGTTCTTAAACACACATCATTGATCAATCAAAGCATATCCCCACTCCTTTAATACAAGATCTTCTAAGTTGTATTCAAGCATTACAGAATTAAACTAAAAAGAAAGATGTGAGAAAAATACCGTCAGAGAGCCAGCCATAGGTATGGCCAGAGATAGAAAGCTTTGAAGTCATTAGCGCTGACGCTGTAGCCGAATGGTATGGTAACATTGACTCCACACAGAAGCTCAGTTCCACAGGATTTCTATCATCAAATCAAAGTATTAATTAATCATAGATAATTTTTCTCATCAAAATGCAAAATTTCACCCTCTCACTTTTGAATAATCGATCTGGAAACATGATTATACCAAACCGGAACTTAGAAAAGTCCCTTCTTTTCACAAAAAAGGTTCCAATTAGTGAAGAACACACATAAAAACATTCAAAGATATAACTTTGGATCATAGATATTATGACAAGCTTAAAGTAGCATAGAACTATGAAAAGAGATAAAATAAGAAAATGGGTATAATACAGAGGCTCGTCAGACTAACCGGAGAGGATAAAGCAGTGTGGCAGTGGCTCTAAACAACGGTGGGGCGTTTTTGGCTTGAGAGGCGAAGCGGCACTCCGAGACGAAGCATCGATCTGGCGACGGCGGAGGCGGCCATCGGGAGAGAATCTGAGTACAAGATCAATAAATATTAATATTTATTTAAGGATTTGGTACAGTTTATCAATCAATATGTACTAGATGAATAACCCGCGGTGTGCCCAGGTGCAATCTTTTTTTAATTATAACTTTGTGGTTAATTAAATTATAAAATTTGTTTAGGCCTTAGAGAATAGATAGTATAGTTTTTAGTAGAGTGATTGATTTAAGTTATATAGTTGCTTTAGTTATTTTTCATTTTCATATATCATAAAACATATTTTATTACCATGAAATCTTAAAAAAAAAACTTAAAATGTGGACAACGGACGTCTGATATAAAATAATTTAAAAACATAATAACTCTTAATAACCCGTGGTGACACCCGGTATTTTATTTATGCAACATTGAAATTTTGGTAACAAGCTAAAAAGAATATTCTTCTCTAAAAATTCTTAATTCCACATTTCTCTATAAATAGAAGTGAGACTCATGTTCTTTACCCATCATCAGCACTAACAGTAAGAGCAATTTTTGTTTCCAATCTGATTATCTATCTTTGATTGTTCATGACTTCTTTTTGAATATTTCTGATACGAAATATTTTAAGGATATGTGGAAGATCAAAGTTTAGATCATTCGACTCTCGAACAATACTGTGCTGAAACTTATTATTGATTTACATTTTCCAATTCATTATATTATGTTATATTTGTGTTTTTTTTTTCTTTGTTACTAACACTAATTTACTAACACTAACTTACATATGTTCTCATCGTTTTTTACACTAATACTAACATATATTTGTCTGCATATTTATAATAGAATATTTTTAGATATTTAATAATTATAATTACCAATGTTGATAAGATGTTTTTTTTTTACAGTTTGACAAGCGAGGAGAAGTGGACATTGCTTTGAAAGCAACAAATTAATTATGGTTGATCGATGAAGTTCATATTTCGTGATTCAAAGGTTCTTTTATCCTCTTCTTCTCTAAATCAATATCATTATATTTTAAATGATTAACTACTATATATTTACACAATTGCAAAAAAAAAAAAAACTAATTTTTATACTTTAATCATGAAATTATAACAAATAAAATTAATTTAATAAGAATACTATAAACTAACGAAGATCCAGAATATTAATATTGAAATTTCATCTTTTTCAACTAAATTTTTTTCTTGCAAATTAATTTTACTTCACAAATTATTGTATCATTCAAAAATCAGATTTAAAAGATTCAGAATATCTGGATTATAAATATTATCTTAAATATTATAATGCAGATTTTTCTAAATTAAAATAAAATGAATAAGTAAATCAAATACAATCTACGCATTAAATATTCAATATTTTGTTTCAGAATTACTGTTCACATTTTTAATTTTAAAAATCTTTTGGAAAGTAATTTTAACTGAAATTATTGAATCATTCAAAAATCATATTCAAAAGATTCAGAATATCTAAATTAATAAATATTACCTAAAATATTATAACGTAGATTTTTCTAAATTCAAATTCAAATTAGTGAATAAATTAAATACAATCTACGCATTAAATATTCAATATTTTGTTTTAAAATTACTGTTCACGTTTTTAATTATTAAACATATATATTATAACATTAAAATTTTGGTAGCAAACTAAGAATAATATTTTTCTCTAAAAATTCCTACTTCCACACTACTCTATAAATAGAAGAGAATAAATTTTATAAGAAATTTGTTTGCAAAATAACTTTATGCATCAAGACGAAATTTTTTTTTGGATTTACAAAAACTTATTGTGCTTATTAAAAATAGCATGTGGTAAGTAATAATACCAATAAATATTGAAATATCGGGTTATCTTGAAAAAAAAATATGTTGAAAAACGGAGATATGAAAAGAATAAGAACATATAAAGAGATTTAATGACAAGAAATATCATGAATGAAGTAAACCCTACATGCATATATCTTTAATATTATATTCACATTAAAAAAAATCATAAATTGAAGGTTAAATAAATTAGAAAGATTTGCGGAGTACATTTTGGAATAGTTCTCATTATGAAAATCGAAATTAACATTTTATTTACTTCAATTGCCACTCAATTATTTATTTTCTAAAATGAATTTTGAAATCGGGGAGGGTAGTTTTGTATTAAAAAGATACCACAATAATTATATTTTGATATGTTTCAATTATTCTGAAGTGAATTATCCACGAAAATTTAATACATATAAAACTCTTAAAACATAGCAAGATCCGCGTCTCAACCCTTGGATTATCCTATTAATTACATGATCGGTGGGTTTAGAATCGATAATATTTAAACTTGGAGAGGATTCCTTAAATATCGCAGAATTAGATTTTTGGAAAGTAATTTTAACTAAAATTATTGAATCATTCAAAATCAGATTTAAAAGATTCAGAATATCTAAGCAATAAATATTACCTAAAATATTATAATGCACATTTTTCTAAATTCAAATTCAAATTAGTGACTACACAACTACATAAGCCATCTTAATTATTTTTTCCTACCTGACCATGGTGTGTATTAGTGTGTATTAGTGTGCGGTGGAGAAATAAATGATGAGTTCTCTGAGATCATTTGAGTTTTAATCGTGATTAATATCAAAATTAGTTTAAGAAGTTAAATTACAATATAAAAATCACTTATTTGTAAACAGAGAGGCGACTTATAACAACGTTTCTATTGTTGCTAACGTTATTAAATGACGTAAAAGTAATGATGTCGGTTATGAGACCAACTTAATATCATCCGATGTTAATTATATTGGCTTTGGTTAACTAAATGACGTTAATTTAAGGTTTTTCGGTTAAGAAGATATGTCACACTATCTTTTGACGAATGACATGACGGAAATGACTTAGAACTCTCACTGAACAGAACTATGCCGACTTGAAAGTGATGAAACCAGAGTCAAACATAACCTCTTAGTACAAGATAACTCATTACATAGGATGTCGCTTTCATTTTTTAAATTCAGATGTACGTAGCCCAAATTTTATTACGGCTAGGCAAAATTCATAACAAAGTAAGAGAAAAAATTGTATTTTTTTTAGTGTTCAAGAGCACTCCGGATAGAGAGTGGTGAACCTTGGGTTGAGTTGTTGTGCCCTCTGGAGATGAAGTCATGGACTATCAATGTTAGTTAACACTAAGAGGGCTATCAATGTTAATTAACACTAAGAGAACTATCAATGTTTATTAACACTAAGAGAGCTATCAATGTTAAGTTTCCAACATCAATATATCTTGTACACTAAGAGGAAACATTGTATTTTTATTACGGCTAGGCAAAAGTCATAATCAAGTAAAAGGAAATATTGTATTTTTTTAGTGTTCAAGAGCACTCCGGGTAGAGAGTGGTGAATCTTGGGTTCAGTTGTTGTGCCCTCTGGATATGAAATCATGGACTATCAATGTTAGTTAACACTAAGAGGGCTAGCAATGTTAATTATCACAAAGATAGCTATCAATGTTAATTAACACTAAGAGGGCTATCAATGTTAAGTTTCCAACATTAATATATCGTGTACACTAAGAGCTTTCATGAACTGAGATATTTTTTGTTTATATTTTTTGAAATATTAATTTGATAATTTGATCTGGAAAAAAAGGAAATTTGAACCAATTCTAACAAAACAAATTTTTTTTGACATTAACCGTTTTAGTAACAAGTAATTAATTATTTTATTTTAATTTTTGATGAATGAACATAAACTGAATGCAGTGACGACAGTGGATGCAAAAGAGGTAGGAAGCAAAATAAATAAACAAAAGAGATTAATCACGAAACAGACCTTCAATACAAATGCATGTAACAAAAATAAGAATAAAAAAGATGTCAAAACTAATGAATTGCTCGGATGATGAATAGATCAACACACACAAATGCAAAGTAAACAAGGTAGCTAGGCTAGATAAATGATTCACGACCGAAATAAAACAACTTACTAATTTTTTTTCTTTTTAATATACTTGACTTACAGTGATGAAACTAAAACAGAGATAGAACTGTTATGTTTATAATTGAGTTTCGTTTAACAATTTTACAAATAATTTTGTATGTTAAGTCAAAGAGTGTGTGTGTGTTAGAGTTGTGTCTTTTAAGTAAAAATATTTATGTTTATTAAGTAAAAGTGGTGTCAAAGTCTATTTAATATGTTTTTGTTATGTCGAAAAACATGTCGTTGGTTTTCACTATGAATGTTTATGGCTCTGTTTCAAAGATTTTTTTATATTAATTTGATTATAATTTCTTTAATTACGATTTTTGTTATTTTAATTTTAAATATATCTAGGTTAATCTGCTAAACTCGTTGTTATAATGCAGAGCGGATTAGAGTTATCAGTTTAGAATTACAATTTGCCTGATTAATCCACTAAAAACCACAACTAAATCTAACCCGCCGTGAGTCAGATTAACATACTTTGAAACTCATACATATATACGATTTATATTTTGTAAACTTTAATTTCATTCAAAATTTTAATCACTTTATAACGATTTATAAAAGTAAAAAAATCACCCGTTCGGGGACCGAACGGGTATTCTCCTCTAGTTTATACTATTAGGCATTACATGTGATGTGATAAATCCAGACCACACTGATGTGGAGTTTGCTTCTATCGGAGGATTGGAGACCATCAAGCAGGCTTTGTATGAGCTTGTGATTTTACCATTGAAAAGAACTGAGCTTTTTGCTTATGGGAAGCTTCTTGGACCTCAAAAGGGTGTCTTGCTCTATGGACCTCCTGGTACTGGAAAGACTATGCTTGCTAAGGCTATTGTCAAAGAATCAGGAGCTGTTTTCATTAATGTTAGGTATCTAATCTGATGACCAAGTGGTTTGGAGATGCGCGCAGAAGGTTGGTAAGTTCAGATTCTGTTTTTGTGATGAGCTCACTTTGAGTTCTTGTTCTTCCGGTGTTTTAGTTATTACCTTTTGGTCTATTGATGGTGTTTCTAATCTATGAACTGCTCTGTTCTGTTCCTTTCTTTCAGTTGCTGCTGTGTTTATCTTGGCGTACAAACTCCAACCTGCTATCATTTTTATTGATGAAGTTGACAGCTTTCTTGGTCAGCGCCGTTCAACAGATCATGAAGCAGGGGCGAACATGAAGACTGAGTTTATGGCGTTATGCGATGGATTTTCTACTGATCGTAAGTTGAAGTCTTCACTTTTCGGCTTACTTTACCATGCAGACAAGTGTAATCTAGAGTATGTTCTACATATATATGGAATTTTATACATATAATGGTTGCTTTGTAGCGAATGCGAGGGTTATGGTTCATGCTGCAACTAAAAGACCATCAGAGCTTGATGAAGCAATATTGAGGCATCTTCCTCAGGCCTTTGAGATTGGAATGCCTGATCGCCAGGAGAGAGCTGAGATATGAAAGTGACTCTAAAAGGAGAAAGAATGGAACCTGATATTGACTTTGATCATGTAGCTCGCTTATGCGAAGGCTCCTCAACTCGATCAGACATTTTTGAGCTCTACAAAAGAGTAGCTTACTTTCTTTTTTGAAATAGTATTGTTGTTTTTTAATATTTCAGAGACTGTATTATGTGTAGATAAGCAATTTTTAAAAAAAAACTCAAAGTGTATTAAATCCAACAAAAATACATCATTGTAGTATCTTCTTTCTCAAATTGTGAAACCTTTTGTTGGGAAGACTGCAAATCATAATATTTAAAATCCTAAAATTATGACAAAGTTTGTAACAGAAAAATCACAAGAGATTTTATATATTCTATTATAACAGAAAATCGCCTTGCATAGGGTATACATTCTATTATTAATTTTCTGGATTAATAATGTCTAAATTATTTGAGACAGAATGTTTAATATTATTGATTAACTACCATTTTTATTAATATTAAATACGAAACATATTAGTTTATAAAAAGACTATATATTTATCATTTTCAAATAAATATAACCACAAAATCTATTAATTTGTAGTAATAATAGATGCGTCTCATTTTAAAGTTTAAAAATAACAAAAAATAAAATATTATCTGATAAAATAATGCATAAGCATCAGCCTGTTTTTAGATATTATAAGCTTTATATATCAGATAGAATAAAATGTTAAAAAGTTAAATCCAGCAATGCAAGAGCTCGTCTTTATTAGCCAAATTCTCATTTTCACCGATTTAGAAAACTTTTTAGCAAGTTGCTATACGATGACTTTTACGATCTAATAATTCTTCAGAGTAAGCCATTTATCTTTATTGATTTTCTAAAGACTTAATATATCTAAACTCTCATATATTTTTTTTTTGCACCTGTCAAATTAGCTATATAGGTTTATGAGTATAATATAGGACAAACGGGTTTAACAAATCAGATATATCATAATTTTTCTTAATGCAATATTAACGACAACTAAACTTTTAGATCGAATATCAATGGATATTAGGGTATATCAAAATATGTTTCTCGCACCGCTGAAACAGTAAACGAAAAATACAGAATTTTGTCTTCGTATGTAGTTTCAGATTTACTTGTCTTCCTTTTTTAATATATTATAAATTATTAAAATAATTCTAAAATAAATTAATAAAATAACACGCCTAAAATTTCAAAACCACAATGAAATGAGAAAATTAACCCATGACTATAATGTCAGGAAAATTAATTAGCCATATATTGTAAACTTTTATTTTTAACCATTTTATGATAATTTTCTTTGATTAAAAAAAATAATAAATCTAACAATTTTGTTTTGGCTGATAATTTCTAAAATTTTCATTGTGATATTTAAGTATAGATTAAATTTATCACATAACATAAGTTTTAAATCTATTTTTGTAATAATTTTTATTTTTAAAATTAGTCGAACAATAATTTAAGAATTTATATATTCATAGCTATTGTTTGATTGGAAATATTCCTCAGTTAATTTTAAAAATTATTAAGTCTTGTATACAAAAATAAATTTAGAGAAATCAATTTGGAATTTTACAAATTTAGATACAACACCAACACGATTTATTTTTCTATTATTATTCAGAATTGTTACTTAAGATTTTTCTTGAATAAGACACCAAAATCCTTCAACATTTTTAACTTCTCATTAGAATGTTCTCTCCTCGTCATTGTTCGGTATAGAAGCCGCCGTCTTAGCGGCTTTCTTCCTATTGCTCACACTGAACCTTCACTCTTCTAATCACAGCTTCCATGGCTTCTTTGTTTGCGATTTCCACTTTCTTCTCCATTTTACTCTTTAGACTCGGCAGTTCTATCATTCAGTCTCAGTCAAGCTAAGCAAATTCATCATCTTTCTGCTTATTTATTAACTGTTTGCAAATACCATTAACTATATATATAAATATATATTTTAAAGAAAAACACTATTACAATCCTTTTAAATAAATACTTTTAGCTAGTTATTTTATGATTTATTTAATATTATATTTTTTAAAAAATTATTATAATAATAAACTTTTTATTTTTTTATCAAA
This sequence comes from Barbarea vulgaris, assembly GCA_963667165.1. Classification (NCBI taxonomy): domain Eukaryota; kingdom Viridiplantae; phylum Streptophyta; class Magnoliopsida; order Brassicales; family Brassicaceae; genus Barbarea; species Barbarea vulgaris. Next base: position 23,363,380 of record OY763893.1, on the reverse strand, counting down.
ATAATATATATATTCTAAATATTTTTATACGTTTTATGTTTTACCGATGTCAATCAGTCAAAGATTAATTGCCCGCAAAGGCAATTATTTCTAACTGTTTTACCAGTCGTATTAATTACTGAATAATGCTTATAACCGTAACCGCCTGCTTTTGCAAACTCTCGCACCCACAACATCAATAGTTGCGTTTAAACCATAAGCCCCTAAGTCAAGCTACCTTGAGAGTCACAACTACAAAACATTTGTGTAAAACATCCGAGCTTCCAGGTCTAAGCATTTCTTCTTAAATGGCTGAAGCTGTTCTTCTATTTCTAGCAGCCGAGCCAAACAAAACTCCGTGTTATTCTTCTTTTCATTTACTTCATTAAGTTTCATCTCTAACCAATTCAACTTAAACCCGGCTTCTCTCAAGAACGCTAGTGCAGCGCCTGCATCAATCAAATCATCATTGGAGAGCTCTTGAGGTGATTGGCACAATGTCTGATTTGGCTCATCGAGATTTGATACTTTTTATAATCATGAATTAAAAACATTGCAAGACCATGGATATTACTTATCTCGATGTCAAGCTACTATTTTGTCCGCAACTCTTCTTGTGCTACTACTATTTGTTCAGACAAAAAGACATTACTTTTTCGTCAAGACACATAGTGCAATTAAAGAAACAATAAATACGAAGAGTTGTGCATTTGTTCTTGGAGTTCTATGATCTGGGAGATACTCTCTTGCTCTTGTTTCTTTTTAAAGTACTCCTTCATAAGCTTCATCTATAATAAATTCAACTTAAACCTTACATCGTCTAGAGGATCAAGTTCTTAGTTGAGGAACATAGACGTAGAGCCTATACTTACATAAGCTGTCTTTGTGGCATAATTCATCCTTCAACCTAGTCACATAGATTTATATACTTAGAAAATCCTTTTAGGAGAATGCAAACAACATTGGGTAATTTTTCCCATGATTACAAATTAATAAATAATAAGACCAAAGAAATAAGAATGACGTCCAAGTCAAGCCTCTTTAAGAGCCAACTACAAAACACTTGTATAGAAAATGTAGAAACATCCTAGATCAAGACGCAAAATATCAAATCAGTACACTTGGCAGAATGTAAATTCCAAGGTGACCAAGAACTCTCAAGTCATCAGACAACATTGTCATTGTAAAGGTGAGAGGAGTTCTAGCTGCAAACAACTCTTCCCTCTCCTTACCTATCTTAATTTCAAAGTCTAAACATTGCTGCTTCAATGACTGAAGCTGTTAGTCCATTTATTTCAGCCGGGCCATTGAAACTTCTTCTTTCTTCTTCTCCTCTTTTTTTACTTCAACAAGTTTCTTCTCCAACCAATCCAACTTAAACCCTGCATCTCTTAAATGTGCCATGAAGCGCCTGCATAAGACAGATCATCATTGGAGACTTCTTGAGGCGATTGGGTTGAGCTGAGGAGAAAATTCATGTATGCCATCTTCAGATATAGATTCTTTGGACGAAATTTTAATTCAATATTTATGTCTCTTTCAGACAAACGCCTCACAATTCTACCTGCATGTGAAAGGATATATAGAGTAAAACCACATCATATCTGAAAGTTGTAAATATATGAAAAAACTGAACTATATAGTGAGACACTAAGACTCTTACGATTTGTTCATTTCATATTTTGTATTCAAAAGTGTTTTTTTCCTACACTAACTTAAAAACAGAATACTACATCTCAAGAACCCATATTAATGGCTTCTCTTGTGGTTGGAATTTCTACAAAATACCGACACGTGTTGTATTGTATATTTCATATTTTTTTACATGTGAAGGAAGAACTTGAAACCCATTGACATCTATAGTTTCAGTTACTGGTGAAGATTCATATGATACATCTAATTTTCTTACAACTTCTAAAACCTCTATTTTGGCAGAACCTATGAGTTCTTCATTCACCAGAAATCCTTCTTCGGGATTAAGTTTGGTAATGGGAATCATGTCTATAGGATTGTAGCTGCAAAATCACAAAACATATTTCATCTCATCAGTTACATTTCTTAATACACCAGAAAATATGAGATGAAGTAGACTCAAGTAAATTTAATATTAATATTCACAACTTGACACACAGAAGCATAAGATTAACATAAACTATAACGTAGCAACAGAAAGCAATAACATTTTTTTAATAGGGAGAGTTTTACCGAAAAATGATTTACTATAGTTAAAGAAAATTTAGCTTGTCTTCTCCATCCAATAGGCAATGATTCATTATCAGCAACTTTTAGAAACAAAGAAAAACTATCATTAGCCTCATTATGTCCCTTGGGATAGGCCTTAAAATGCCACCAAACAAAAACCAAAGAAAAAAAATTAGCAAAGCGGACGCATGACAATATCCGGCACAGAAAACATTAGTAAACAACTTCTCTCCCTGCCATTTACAACCACCAATCACGAATTGATCAGAATAGATTTTCTCAGATTGAAAGGTGTTGAAATTTTTAGCTACATTGATCTCAATGATCACTCCTACACACCAAATGTTTTTCTTAATTGGAAAATCAAAGAACAACCTCCAGAAACAAAACCAAAATAATGATTAAGATTCACCTATGGAACAACATAATGGAGAAAGTATCATGCCTTGAGGAGAGCTTTCTTAAACAGAGATCTAAGCTACATTGGTTGAGAGTAGGTGACCATAATACAAAGGCTTTTCATAGTGGAGTGACAGCGAGGAAAAATCAAAACAAGATTAGATAAATCAAGAGAAGAGATGGTATTGTGGTAGATATGGCTGAAGATATTCAAAAGGAAGCGGAGGGTTATTTTAAAGATTTCCTACAGCATGTTCCGCTTAACTATGAGGGAATATCAGTTGATTATCTTAAAGAATTGTTACCTAGCAGGTGTTCAGAAGAGGACCATATGCAGCTAACTTCTGAGGTCACTAAGGAGGAGATCACCCAGGTTTTATTTTCTATGCCCAACAATAAATCTCCGGGGCCAGATGGGTTTAACACAGAATTTTTCAAGGAGTTATGGCCGATTATGAAAACAGATTTTATCATCGCAATTAAATCTTTTTTTAGCAAAGGATTTCTCCCAAAGGGTTTGAACTCCACGATATTAGCTTTAATTCCGAAGACACAATCAGCCACAATCAGAATTTTATATATATATATAATAGAATTTTGTATATATTTATTTACTTTCTTATAATTTAATTATCTTTAATTTATACATTTGTTATAATTTATAATTTAAAAATTTATACATATATTTTAATTGGAAAAATTTGTTTTTATGAATTTTATGAATTTTATTAGATTTATTGCTTAATTAATTTGTTTTTAGGTTTTGTATGGTTAGATTAAAATTATAGGTTAGATTTTTGTTTATGTAATTGTTTAAATTTTTTGGAAATTTAAAATATATGAAAACTAGATTTATAATTATATGAAATTGTAGTTTTATTATTTTTAAGATTTTTATAATTTTATATATATATAATAAAATTTTGTATATATTTATTTACTTTCTTATAATTTAATTATCTTTAATTTATACATTTGTTATAATTTATAATTTAAAAATTTATACATATATTTTAATTGGAAAAATTTGCTTTAAATTAAATGATTTTCTAAGTTTTTAGGATTTTTTAGATTTATATAATTTAATTTTTAATTTTGTATTAGATTTATGAATTTTATTAGATTTATTGCTTAATTAATTTGTTTTTATTTTTTTAGGGATTACGGTGATTTTCTCGACGAGCGTGTCGATGAGGGGGTTCGAGCCGCGGTGGTTCTCAGCAGCGGGTCCGACAGAGACAGCGGACTAGTGGTGGTAGTCGTCGTCGATCAGACTCAGCTCAGGGTTCGTTCCCCCATTCTCATGTTCCGGAGACGCAGTCGGCTCCGACCCAGTCAGCTCCAACACAGATGAGCATCGAGGACTTCGTGTCTCAACCGAACCGCGACCATTGCACGCTACTTCATCCACTATGTCGCGGAGGGGGGACGTGGTAAGTATTTTTTTTTAAATCTTTTAAAATTTTTTGGTTTTTAAAATTTTTCTAATATTATATATCTTCGAAATTCTTTTTCTAGGTTTCATCTTACAAGCAGCGGGATACCCAAGTCCATCAACCGGATGCTGAACTCGATGGTACGACATCCACATCCAACATATTCGTCGATGCCGTTGGAAGAGAAAGAACTTTGGTTTCGACATTTTGCGGTAAACCTTACTTCTTTTTTTTTTTTTTTAAATTTTAATATTAATTAATTTATTAAATTTTATTTCAATTTTTTTTTCAGCAAGAGTTTACATGGGACCCACAGCACACGGCTACGGTGAGAGCCGCCTTTGATGCTAAGGCGGGGTCTCATTACACGAAGCAGATGCACGAGTGGAAGGAGAAGTGGCTGAACAATGAAGTCCCGAAGCCGTTCCTTGGGAACCCGGCGTTGTGGGATGGATTTTGTGAGTATTGGAGCCGAGACACAACCAAAGCGGATTCAACAATACACTCGACCAACCGGAACAGCAACCGCAGTGGCAAGGGCAAAGCAACGCACAACTTAGGAGCGGTGAGCAAGGCAACCCGTAAGCTTCAAATGGTACGTTTTATTATTTAGTTTTTTTTTTTTCCTAATATGAGAATTTTAAGTTATCAGTTAGATTTAGGTTTTTTGTAATGAGAATTTTTAGTTATCGGTTATATTTAGATTTTTTGCAATTTAGGTTTTAAGTTATCGGTTAGATTTAGGTTTTTCATAATTTTTTAATATTTATTATTTCATCATTTTTCAGTGTCATGAACTCGGACGTGAGCCTACCGCCCTCGAATTGCTCAAGGATGCCCACACCAACAAACGCACTCACGAAATACAAGATCCGGTGGCTCGGGAGATATGCGAGGCCGTTGAGGTGCAAACGCAAGCCTATCTCCAATCTCAGCCGTTGGTTGACGGAACTCCTCCGTGCACTGAAGCTCCTGTCGAGGTCGTCAACAACTTCGTGTTGAAGGTAAGTAATATTTTGTTTTTATATTTACTTACTATCTAATTTTAATTTCTATTTTTAAATTTTAACGTTTAATTTCTTTCGCAGGCAACTCCGCAGAGCAGAGGTCGCCTTTTCGGTCTTCCCGACGAGTTCCGATCTTCGGCTTCTTCCCGCTATTCAGTAGATGAAGATCTACGGGCCAAACTCGCACAGAGGACTTCCGAGATGGACGAAATGCGCACCAAGATTCTTACATTGGAAGAAAGCAACCGCGAGATGGAAACGTGGATGGCAGCGAAGGTGCAAGAAGAAGTCCAAGCCCAGATCGCGTCTCAGATGGCCGCCTATTTTGCTCGGATGACGCAGACGCCACCGTCATCGTCATCGTCACCGCCCCCGCCACCGCAACCATAAATTTTTTTAATTTCTCGTTTTAATGTTTTTTTTTTTAAAAACATCAAAATTTATTTTATTTTTTTGGATATTATTAATTTTAATTTCATTTTTAATTTTCAATATTTTTTTTTAATTATTTACTAAATTTTAATATATTTTCAAATTCATTAAATGTTTTAATTCATTAAATTTTTTAATTTACAAAATTACTAATAACCGTCGGAAATCCGTCGGAATTATATCTGTCGGAATTCCGTCGGAATTATATCTGTCGGTAATCCGTCGGAATTCTATCCGTCGGACCTCCGTCGGATGTCCGTCGGTTCCTTGTTCATCGGAATTCCATCGGAAAACCGTCGGTTATATGATTCCGACGGATTTCCGACGAATTTGCCGTTAACGGCAAAGTCCGTCGGAAATCCGTCGGAATTATTTTGTCAACTTTCCGTCGGAAAGCCGTCGGATTTCCGACGAGATAGGCCCGACGGACAAATCCGTCGGAAATCCATCGGAATTGGCGAATTCCGACGGAATTTCGACGGATTTGGCCGTTAGTTTTCGGCCAGTTTTCTTGTAGTGCTAGCACCATGGGTTCTTGGATGTGGAGGAAAATTATAAAAGCACGACCTCTTGCTCGAGCTTTTCATAAAGTAAAAATAGGTAGCGGGGAAACAGCCTCCTTTTGGTATGATGATTGGTCAGATTTGGGATGTCTCTATGAAAAGTTGGGGAGGCGAGGTGTTGTTGATTTGGGCATTCCGCTAACTGCTAATGTCGCCTCGGCTTGGGCTTCTCGTCGAAGAAGGAGGCATAGGACTGAAATTTTGTGTGCTATTGAGAATACCCTGGAAACTCAAAGACTGAGATCAACTATTGCGGATCCGGACACTCCTCTTTGGCGAGGAACGGGGGATAAGTATAAGGGTTTTTTTCAGCTCAAAAACTACATGGCATTTAATTCGCATTGCAGGTCCCTCACTAGATTGGACAAATGGAGTATGGTTCAAGCATTCTACTCCGAAGTACTCCATTTTTGCTTGGCTAGCGATTCACAATCGTTTAGCCACAAGCGAGCGCATCTCCCAATGGAATGTAGGTGCAAATACATCTTGTATTTTTTGTAGGTACCCAATGGAATCAAGAGAGCATCTATTCTTCTCATGTACCTACACACAGGAAATCTGGTCCTCTGCGACAAAAGAGCTACTGGGCACGCGTTACTCAGCCGATTGGCAGCATATAGTACAACTCATTAGCGGGAATATGCTAGACGGGTTACATCGTTTCTTGATGCGGTATATTTTTCAAACATTAATTCATATCATCTGGAGGGAACGGAATGCACACAGACATGGAGAGAACCAGAATTCAGCTTTAGCAATTCAGAAGATGATTGATAAGCAAATCCGAAATAGATGTACAACGCTAGACGACCAACATCTCAAAGGAGCCCTACAGCTTTGGTTCTGTGTAAGAACCTTTTAGAGGATTTTCGGCTAACTCTTTCAGCAACCATTAGCTCGTCGATGGGGGATCGTACTCTTTTTCTCATTATACGGTTTTGTCCCATTGGGTTTTCCGGATTGTGGGTTTTAACGAGGCTTTCCCCTTTCGACATTCCACCATAGAGCTCAGTTTTTATTTTCTGTTTATTCTCCTTTTAAAACAACATTTCAAGCACAAGATGCACTTGATGTAAAACGTTTATTTTTTCTTTGAATTTAATTTAACATTCTATTCAAAAAAAAAAAAAACATAATGATATATATCTATATATATTTAACAAATTACTACCTTTGAGAAGCTGAACATAGTCAAGGATATGAAAAAGTAAAATAATCCATTTACCTCCTGAGTGATGTACTGTAACAGAGCACCCACACACCTATATAAAAGCTTCCGAGTTTTGGTTCCGAAGACCAGAGGAATGAGAATCGCTACCACTCTAGGGCTCCACAAATTTTCTTTTAGACTGTAATTAGTCAAATTTTATTAGCCCTATAATAAGTCTGAAGAATAAATTGATGACAAAAACATAAAAATAAAAAATAAATGACTTTTAAATTGAGAGGAAGCCCTAACTGTCTCGCCCAAGAGATACCAAAGAGTTTGATAAGCGACGAGGAAACCCTAACTATTTGTTAGATTACATGTTTACGTTAATGACCAACAAATTAAAGAAAAAAGTTCAACAAAGGTTATTGGAATGATAGGCTTAAATCATACCGGAAGAAGAAACTCTATGAGATTCTTCATCGCTGCATATTTACTAATTTTTCAACACCAAAAGAGTATACATGTAAAACAAAAAAAACACAAAACAACAACCTTCATATTCATAATTTTATTAGGATGCCGAACAGAAGATGTTAATAGAAATAAAAAATAATTCATATTCTAGATCAAACTCCATATAAGAATCAAATCATAATATTTTACAAAAGAATGAATACCTTTTCGAGAACTGAATTTATAGAAATCCTTTAAGCAATTGACCTTTCGTTCTTCCAATCTGTGTTCATTGCCACAACTTTCATGGATCAAACTGCATAAAAGAATAAAGAAAAAATCAGATTTAACAAAAAGTGGAAGAGCTTTTTCGATAATAAAAGGATATTAATCCAAAAAAGATTGTTGTACAGAAAGAAAAAAAATAAAAAAAATGATTAAAACCTAATAAATATTCTGCTATAACTAAACCCTAAGGGGGATATATTGGAGTGAGTATTTGGTGGGAATTGAGTTTTAATGGCAAATCATGTGTTATTGAAACATGAATTTCAAAATATCTTTTAAATTCTACTGTTATTGGATTAATGATTTTAAAATATACAATCAAATCCACTGTTATTGAAAACGTTATTAGGATTTCATTTAAAAGTTTCAGCTGAGATTTGAGAGGAATTCTTAGTTAAAAATACAAAGACTCAATTCTCATGGTTTTAGCTGAGATTTCAGAGAATTTAATAACAAAATTCCTAATTCACCAAAATTTAATCAAATCCTCTGGGAATTCATTAAAACTCAATTTTCACCAAATACTCACTCCAATATATCCCCCTAAGAAAAGAAACCTAATGATTGATGATGATGCATAGATTGATATTTATAGGAGAATGATACAAAAAAATCTAGGTCAAACCGACTATAGAAAAAATTATGAGGCTGAATCGATAAAATATATATATTGGGCTTTTTAATTAGTTAATATGAAATTATATCAAACAAAATCTACTAAACTATTAAAAAAGACTCAATCTTATAGGGTGTTTCCAAACACTCTATAAGTATAAAATTAAAAAGTTTATGGCTAATCCTATATCCAAACAAGCATAAAAGGAAATATTAATTTCACCAAAATTAAATTAAACATTTTATTTGCATATTTTTCTTTCTCCTCTTTATCATTTATTTCCTTATCTAATGTTGCAATATTAATACTATGAATTATAATTCTCCTATCACAATTGTAAGATCTCATTTTCAAATTATTTAAAATTATTATATCTTACATATAATTAATAAAAAATTAAATTTTTTTCTCCATATATTATGATTCAAAATTTTTAAAACGGACATATATTACTCAATTAAAGAAAAAAAATGTGTTTAACATCTCACATTGATTAAAATTTTGGTGGATGGTTCATAAAAATATTATAAAACACACAAAAATGATTTTAAATGCGAATGAGCAAGAAACTTAATTTATCATGCGTCCAAAATTATTTTAAATACAAATATTTTTAAAAATATCCAGTTTAATTTGGTACTTATTGAAATAATTTAAAATAATATTTAAAATTTAAAATATTTATTCAGTTTAACTCTATTAAAATATTAAGTTTAAAATATTATTAATACTAAAACTATATAATATCGACTAATCAATAATATATATATATATAACTACTTATTTGTAATAATAATAAATTATTTAGTAAAAGTTATTTTAAATATAAATAGACTAAAAATTCTAAAATAATCAATTCGAAATGGAATGGAAAGTTCCCGACAATTATGGGACAATACGGGTTTTTGTCCCAAAATGAGCAGGTTTAAGACAAGGAGAACTGATCATAAAATATATAATAAGTATAATTAATATTTTTAATATTAGAACTAATTACCAAATATTAAAATGAGTTGAGATATGACTGACAATTACATATGATTTACAATTGTATTGTTTTTTTTAGTTCAGATTAATTTAATATTTAATTCGATACGTTTTGGTCTTAATTGTTTGAATGAGAGTATAGAACATCATTCATTTGGCGTATGTTTGATTCAAATAACAGAAATTTGCTTTTGTTACAGAAAAATAAAATAATTTGATGTTGAAAGCACGTTAGATATATTATAAAAAGTAAATAAATAAAAACTACAAATATTAACAGAAATAAAAATATTTATAAAAATTATAAAAAATCAAATTAAAATTATACAAACAAAATAAAAATATTTATTAAAAATAAAAATAAAACCTGATGGGCTTGGGAAAAATAACCAAAATTGTTAATGAAGTCTAATAGTCCTATTTGTTTTAAATTTACAATGGTAGGCCCAAATTAGAGAATTAAGGAAAATCTTAAGAGAATAATTTTTTTTTAAGTTTGATTCTGTTCACTCTTAAGGGCAAAACTATAATTACAACCTCCAACTATAGCCTCAGAGGCCTCCGTTGCCTCAAAACTGTCAAATAATATATATATATATATATATTTACAGATTTATTAGACTTATTTTTCTATTATTTAACGTCATCGCATATTTTTTTTTAAAAATTTTTTTTATTTTGTTAATTTTGTTTTTTTTTAATTTTTTTTTGATTTTTTTTTTTAGTTTTTTTTTTTCTAATTTTTGTTATTTTTTTACACAATGGCAATATTGTTATTTTGTTAGATGTAATAGATAATATTGTCTTTTACCCATTTTTATAGTTAACTCTTTAGAAAAAGAGTCATTCTAGTAATATCATATAAAATAAGAGTCATTCTAGACAAATTTCACTTTTATAAAATAAATTAAAATTTACCCAGATTAACACCAATCCTATGACTAATAACTAGAATAACACCCCAAAATAATGGATTGCTAGATTAACACAATTTTATGGTTAAAAGACTATTTAACCTTTATCCCTCTAATTAATTATTGTTTTTTAATTTAATAAAATATGGAAATTATAAAATTAAATTGAATTAAGATAAAAAAAACAAAAAAGGAAGGAAAAAAAACAAAGTAAAAATCCGAAGAAGCTTCTTCTTCTTTAACCCTTGTTCGGTGAAAAAAAAAAAAACCCTTTCTCCAAATCCTCTAACTCCGCCGCCGTGAAGCTCTAAGAAATCCGGCGACTCCGCCGTCAACGTTCTCTAAGAACACCGGCAAATCCACGAGGGTTTGCCTCCGCCGTCAATCTCGAGGAATCTCCTTTCTCCCGTAACCCTAGCCTCCTTTGCCCTCTCCGCCGTCAAGGTCTAAGAACGCCGGCGAGAATCAAGCTCCAAGGACGCCGGCGAGAGCCCACGAACCACTCCTCCGCCGTCAATCTCAAGGAATTTCGACCTCTCTCACCCTTCGTTCGTGTAGCCCCCTTTGCACCCACCGTCGTTTAAATCTGCTCCAACAACACCGGCGAGTCTCCAAGAACGACGGCGACGGCGAGGCTACAGGAATTACGTCAGAGTCTGTTCCATCAGAATCGTCACAGTAATCAAATCGCGTTTCTTCATCCTCAAGATCGTCAACAATAGTACTCACAACGTCTTCATCTTCATCTTCGCTGACCAGATTGTCTTCGCCTCTTGGTCGTTTACTTCCGTTTTTATCTGATTCAACCATTACTTTCTTCTTCACTTCAACGCAAAGTCGAAGTTTATCCTTATTCATTTGCCCCAAAAAAGCATGAAATTGTCGAGTATTACAAATGAAAACTGGTGGTGTATTACCCGGTAATTTCTGTGACAACATCTTCGAAATCTTGTAGCTCAATACAACATCACATACTCTATTATCCAGCCCGTAATCTTCATATACCATTTGAATGCAATCATCATAACTGGTTTGACGGTTACCTTCTAGAATTCGACAACCCCTATTACTATCAATCATAAACAACCATTTGTTTTTCTCAATTATCCAACTGCCACACACGAGAATAATCTGATCTATATCTTGTGTTGTCCTTTCGTTTTGTGACATCGTGGGAGACGTAAGGGGGAAGGGGAAAACAAAATCCAGTTCCAACGCCAAGTTTAAAAGAGAAGAACCAAAAGGAAAAAATATGTGTCATCGATGAATCCAAAAGGAAAAAAAAGATGAACACAAAAGGAATAAAAGAAGAACCCAAAAGGAAAAAAAAAATTCGGAATGATGTCTCTGTGTCGTTGACGATGGAGGAGGTAAAAAAAAAGGAGGCAGCCGTTATTAGATGATAAAACCCTAAATTGTATTTAATGGCAAATTTGTCAATTACAATATAAAGAAGTCTGTCATTAATCTATTAAATCTGTCGTAACTAAATTAACATAATAAATCTGTCATCATAGGATTCCAAAATATAAATCTGTTATAACGTAAATCAATATATAGGTCATTCGAGCAATTAATTTTTTTTTAAAACAAATCTGCTATCAAACCCCAGATTATTTGTAATTTACAAAAAATCTGTTATTACATAAAACAAATCTGTCATAACATAAGAATGTAATTTTCTGACCATATGTCATTATAGCAATTATATTTTAGTAAAATAAATCTACTATTAAACGACAGAATTTTGGTAAAATTAAACAAATCTGTTATAACATAAAAAAAATCTGTTATCATTACACACCATTTTAGTAATTTATTTTCTGTCACCAAATCTGTTACAATATGACAGATTTTAAACAAAAATTTGAAGTCTGTGGTCACTGAAAAAATTAAAACTGTCAGACATTATAATAACTCTGTCAAAAATAGTGAAAGTCTGTGTTGTCGTTATTAAAAATTCTGTCGATGGAAATAAAACTGTTACAATTTATAAATCTGTCATCACCATATAATTAATAAGTCGGTCAACCAAATAAATCTGGCAAATAAAAACTGTCATGGACAAATAATCTGCCGTTAAAAAATAAATCTGTTATCACTAGACCCACAGTTTTTGGAAAATTTCCATCTGCATTTTTGGTAATTTAATGCCACGCTGGAAATTAATTTTTTTTTTTTTTTACCTAAATAACACCAAAAAGGGTAATTTAGACATAAAAATAACTCAAATAACTCTTTTCCTTCATAAAACATTCTAGTAATTAAACACTTCATTTAGGTTATTCTAGTAACTTTCCCTAAAATAAATGCCTTTCTCATTGATCATCGTTCACGGTCTAATTATCAGTATTTTCATTTAACTTATATATTTACTATGGTTTGTTATTTGCACAACCGAGTTTACATCACCTATATAAGTAAATCAGAAAATAGTGACTCAGTACTTTATGTCACTTAACACAATTGATACCACTTTTTTCGTTATTTGTTTTAATTGATGTTAACTTGTATCATTTATAAAAAACAATGGAGTTAAATTTTGCTTCAGTCAATATAAATGATGTTAAAGTTTGTTTCAGTTATATCAATTGATACTATATAGTTGTATTATTTATTTATAATTAATGTTATATATAATCTTGAAATAGTGGTTAGAAATGAATATGTACAAAATATGGATTGAAGCAGTGTGTATGCTTCTGAGGATTGAAGATATAATGTGTGGCATCAAGAAGAAGCAAGCTCCTGGATCTGATCAACCTACTAAGTCTTTTCCCACTGGAAATATTGGTATCACCGGCATAATTCTTCATCTCTTTTCCTCTTCTTTTTCTTCTTGCTTTATTATGGAAAACTAGAATCGGACCCGCACGTACGTGCGGGGTTATATTTGTGAGAAAAACTTATTTGATAATTTAAATTTAAGATATCATTTGGTTGTAAATGTTAAGTGATGTTACATGTATATTTCTTAAACTTATCACAATATCTACATTTACATGTATTATAGTTTGATTAGAGGTGTTTAAATCGGATCTGGATTCGGTTTTAGTTTTGCGTTATTTCACTATATAACTTAGGTATATCATTTTTGGAACGGAAACTTTCTTGGTTAGAATATGTAAAAAATCTTTCGTCCCATAACCGTTTCCTTTTAAATAATTATCCGCTCGTCAATTTGAACCAAAAAAAAGTTTTTCGTTCGGCATGTTTGTTATAAAAAATTGGATAGGGTTTTAAAATAAGATACATGTATTTTCGTTTGAATATTTAATTTTTATAAAATTAATAGAAATCATCCAAAAAAATTATAATTCTAAAAGATTCCTAAAATATCCGTCTCGATATGGATTCTTACACGTCTCATAGTTAACTCTTCCCAAAATTAGTGATAATTAAGAACAGAATTTACCTACACAAATTTTCCAATCTTGTACTGTTATCCAAAATTTTTATCCCTTTTTTTATTATTAAAAATCATTAGAGTAATGTTTATGTTACCCAAATTATCCGTTCTCGTCTAATCCAAATTATTTGTTCCCATCTCATACCCACTATTTTCAGTTCTAATGCCAAAAAAAACTCACCTTTAAAAAATTACTCCATGTTTTCAAAAATTCTTTAAGGGGGTGTATTGGACAGAATATTTGGTGTGATTTGAGTTTTAGTGGCAAATCATTTCTTATTGAAACATGAATTTTAAAATATCTTTTAAATTATAGTGTTATTGGATTAATGATTTTAAAATATACAATCAAATCCACTGTTATTGAAAACGTTATTAGGATTTGATTTAAAAGTTTCAGCTGAGATTTGAGGGGAATTTTTAGTTAAAAATACAAAGACTCAATTCTGATGGTTTTAGCTGAGAATTCGGAAAATTTAATAACAAAATTCCTACTTCACCAAAATTTAACCAAATCCTCTCAGAATTCATTAAAAATCAAATCTTCCTAAATATTCATTCCAATACACCCCCTAAATATTTTCAAAAGTTACCCAAAATTCCTAAAATACTTGTCTTGATGTGGATTCTTACATGTATCATAGTCAACTCTTACCAAAATTAGTGATAATTTGAGAATTAAATTTACCTACACAAATTTTCCATTAATCCCGTACCGTTATCCAAAATTCTTATCCCGATTTTATCAAAAATCGTTCGAGTAATGTTTTTTGTTATCCAAATTATATGTTCCCTTCTTATACCTACTATTTTAAGTTCCAATGCCAAAAATAGACCGACCTTTAAAAAATTACTCGAGTTTTTCAAAAGTTCTTTAAATATTTGCAAAAGTTACCCCAAGTTCCTAAAATATCCATCTCGATGTGGATTCTTTCCCGTCTCATAGTAAAATCTTACCAAAATTAATGATAACTTGAGAATTAAATTTACCTACACAATTTTCTGATCCTGTACTGTTATCCAAAATTCTTATCCCGTTTTTATCAAAAAATATTCGACTAATGGTTTTTGTTATCCAAATTATCTGTTCTAGTCTCGTACCAACTATTTTTAGTTTCAACACCAAAAATAGACTGCCTTTCAATTAGCAGATTAATTTCGTTGAATAACGATATTAAAAAAATTAATTATCTTTTTTTGTAAGTCTATGTAGTTAGTAAAATGAATTACTTAAAAACTGGTATAATTTTAAAAAATAAATTACAAAGATTCATGATTATTCGAATTTTGATTCATTTTGGTTCTATTTATAATATGTATTAACTACATCCAAAATTATTTTACCGATGTGGAATGGTCAAACTCTATTGATTATGTAATTTATGTTTTTAAAAAAAAATTCAAATCATCATGTTATGGAAATCTCCTAATTTTATATAATAAATCTTATATTTCTTTTAACTAAATCAATATTTCCATAATTTTTTAGTAGAAAAGTCATAATTAAATCAATATACATTATTTCCATAATTAAATATAGTATAAAAATCTTATATTTAAATCTTATATTTAAATCTCTTGATTCTATGATTATTAGTTTGATAAGGAAATAAGTTCAAATTGATATGAAAATCAGATTTAAATATTATAGACCTAGAAATCCGTTAATATTTTTCTGTTAACTTTTTATCTGTTTTTAATCGATGTGGGACATTGAATGCACACTTTTTCAGATCGATTGATTAATATCACCGTTTCTAAAAATTTGATTCATAACATATGTAGAAAAAAATCTACATTTTTGTTAACTATATATATTATATGATTAGTTCAAAATAATTTGAATATAGATCAAAGAAAAATGGTAGAAGAATCATAATTTTAAATCATAACAAAATCTTCAAAATGAAAAAAATTAAAACTAATAATTATTTTAAATATAATTTATGATTTTTAGTTTAATTCTATAATTATTTACAACTAAAAGTTTATTTTGAACAATAAATTTTTATATTAATGCACACATAAATCTTCTAATAAAGATTTTGTTAGAGATTTTTTGATTATCTAAATTTTTTATTTGTTAATTAATATTTTTAAAATTCTTTAAATTGTGTTTGGATACATGGATATAAGTTAAGATACAAAGACATTTTTGCCATTAATGAATAATTTTTTTTTGTTCTTTATTCCAATGGTATTACATGTAATATTTTACAAAACTAAGGTTTCTATCCAAATGTCTTTTCCTTTTAATAGTATAGATATTATTAAACTTAATTACTCTACCCTTAATATTTTATGATGTGAGGTTGTTGATATTTTTCGAATTTGATGGAGTTTTTCTTCAGATTTTTAGGATAGAGTAAAATAATAACATGTCAACATGGTTTAAATATGAATTACAGCTAAAAAACGTTTAGGATAAGGTTCGATTACATCTATAGTTCTCTTGAGATTCATAAAACTAACTAAAAGGAAAGATGTACACATGATTTAAATAAATTTTACATAAACATTTCTTCGTATATGTTTAGAAAGAATGTCAAAGTTTGGGATAAATTTCTCATTATTATTATCTTGTATTTCAGTTTGGGATAAATTTTTCTTATTGTGTTTCCACCAAAACCAAAATCTATAGAATATAATAAAATTTAGTATTGGTTGTGTTAAAGAAAACCCGCGTGTCGCGCGGATACTCACCTAGTATTAATAATATATATATATTTGATATAACTCAATTATCCTATAACTATAAACATAGAAAGATCAATTATTTTTAGATCGAAATAACCAAAATATTTGGAAGTTCTTAGTTATATATTTATATTTTTAATTCATTTTTTTTTATATTTCGTGTACCTGAAACTGACTCAAACCTATATGTAACCGAACCAAACCAAAAACTAGTAATACCCAAACGGATCATAGGGTTCTAAACCCGATAGACATGAACCAAAACTGAAGCCCAGCCCTAGTGTGAGATTTGGAAAATTGGATCCAGTGACCGCCAGCTATGTTCTCGCTCATATCTAGGCGAGGCGTTCTTATGGCAAGATTTTTGTTGTCTCTTTGATGTGCTCTTGTTCATATCTTATCTCAGTTCCCAACAGAATATCATTTCACTCTCGCAAATTCACTCGCCAAAAATCTTCACCATTCTTTGGTTCCTGACGTTTTCCAACAACATCATCTAGGTAAACTCTTCTCTCATCAGCCCTTGATTTATTCCTATCTCGGACTTTATACCTGAAGATGTTTGGTTTTTACGGCTTCCTTTCTTTTTGAGTCTTCGGATTCTCATCCAAAAAATAAAAGTAATACAATTTTTTTCTACGTGTTAGAATTTTTTTAGTATTTATTAAAAAAATAGACTGTAAAAAAATTATCCATTTATTATTTAATTTTTCGATTATTTTTTCATTTTTATTAAGGAAAGAAATAGTAAAATTTAACTTATATTAAAAAAATAGAATGTAAAATATTATATATTTTATCATTTAATATATTTTGTAGTTTTCCTTTTTTATTATGAAAAACAAAAATAACTTAATATTTTTGACACGTATCAAAATCTCATCGATCAAGCGACACATGTCATGATCTCTTTAATTATAATTTAGACACGTGTCGTGCTCTCGTGAGCATAACCCAAGTTTATATGTATAGATACTAGATTTGTACCCGCGGTATACCGCATGTCAATTATTTTAGATAAATTTATAGTTTTTTATTGTTAATAAATATTTTTTTTATTCGTATAATTTTAAATTGCTTTTTATAATGTTTATAATTAATTTTATTTTTTGTTTGATATATATATTTGTATTTTGTTTGTTTGTTTATTTTTATACTATATTTAACGTGCTTTCAACATCGAATTATTTTATTTCTATGTAGCAATACAAATTTTTTATTATTTGAATCACACCTATGCCAAATAAATGGTTCTTTACTCTAATTGAAACAATTTAGAGCAAATCATACCAAATCATATATTAAAATAGTCTGAATTAAAAAAATCTTTTAACATAAATTTATAGTTTTTTATTGTTAATAAATATATTTTTTATTCGTATAAATTTAAATTTCTTTTTTATTTTGTTTATAAATAATTTTATTTTTGTTTGATATATATATATATATACATATATATGTGTATTTTTTTGTTTCTTTATTTTAATACTATATTTAACGTGCTTTCAACATCGATTTATTTTATTTCCATGTAGCAATAGAATTTTTTTAATTATTTGAATCACACCTACGCCAAATAAATGATGTTCTTTACTCTCATTGAAACAATTTAGAACAAATCATATCGAATTATATATTAAATTAGTCTGAATTAAAAAAAAAAATTCTAACTAAATGAAAACCAATGCAGTTGTCAATCCTATGTAATTTACTCATTACAATTTAAATTTGAAGAGAATGTGATTCTAAGCCTATTTATTCTAAACACATTTCAATATTTTGTAAGTAGTTATAATATTGAAAATATATATTATATTTCTTACTATATATTTTATGATTAGTTATCCAACACTTGTCTTAGATATGCCCATTTTGGAACGGAAACCCATCTTGTCTTGTACTTGTCGGGAACTTTTCATCATGTAATTGATCACTGTTATATAATTATCCGTTTCGGATTTATTATTTTAGAATTTTTGGTCCATTAGTATTAAAAATAAAATTTAATAAATAAATTTTAACTATTAAAAATTAGTAGTTTTAATATTAAAAATATATATCTATACTATTAATCGAAAGGGAGGGGCAGAAAAAATGACGAGCCGTTTAAGCCGTTTGTAGTTAATTATGGCTTATGCCACTGACTTTTAGTGTTGAAAAAAAAAACAAAAAAAAAACAATTGGGCAATTTTGCCAATTAACATAGCTATCTAAGCTGACCCAAGCCGAGGTTTATTGCCAACCCGCTTTAAAGCACGCGGATCTTGTATCCGAACTGGATTCCTGATACGCGGATCGTTTTGTGAACCGGTTTCGTTTTTTTTACTCTCTCCCCTTTTTTTTTTTTTTTTTTCATGAAATCGCAGGTATTGGTGGGTATGGCTTCGTTCGAAGGTTGGAGGCGGAGCAGGCTTTGTTGGCGGTTTCGTTGTCTTCGAGTGGGGTTTTTGGCGATGGATCTAGGTTAGATCTATTGACCAATGTCTGAAGAAAGTAGTTTTCACTCCTTCCCTGATTTGAAATTCATTGTCGCCGCCGTCTGGTTCTTCATCTTCTTTCTATGCTACTTCATCTTCTAGCTCCAATTCGTTTTCTCAAGTAGTTGTAACCCGAGAACGAGGAAAGAACAAACAAATCATCAAAGCATTGGTAATGGATTTTTGAACCCTCCTCGTTCTCTTTCTCGCCAAACAAACGTTCCATTTTTGAATCAGTTAGATGTATGCAGTTTTAGGCTGATTTGAAGCAACTTTGGTTAGCACTAAATTGAAATTATGAAACATTTTCCAGTAAATTAAGTATCAGGATCATGGAAAGTTAGTCAAGTTTCAAAATTCCTTCTTTTACAATGGTTACTATAGCTAATAGAGTTTTTTGTTGTCTGGTAAATTGCAGGAGAAATTTGGGATATCATCTTTAAAGCTTCCTTATATTCAACATGCACAAGGACCTGATTTTCACCGGCTTGCTTCTGTATTAACTGGTGAATTCTCATTTAGCTGACTTCAGTGACTTCTTTGCTCTTATAATTTAGCTAATTATTTAGAATTACTTGCTATAAGATTTCATTTCTTTATGTGAGTAAGTGAGTTACGTACTGCATTTTGCATCTCTTAGAAATATCGGGAATTCTGAAACCGTAATAGACCATTTTCTTTACAAAATATCCGAAAAGAATACGAATTGTTTTGTATGATTAGCTGATTAAACAAGTTGTTGCAGGTTTCTAGGAGTCTAAACTTCCCAGAAAGTTTAATACGTGTGCTTTTATCTTCTGAGTGATATTGTGTCCTTTTTTTGCAGAATAATCTCATTGAGCTGTGGTCTCTTTTGGACTTTTGATGCCTGGATTTCTTGGGACAGAGACACAGGTAGCATGTATTCATATTTCTGTTTGATTTTTTTGTTTTAATTTTGTGTGGTATTAGGAGCTTGATGAGATGAGAAGGAGAGTAAAGGAGATGGAGGAAGAAGCTGATGTGCTGCGCGAGATGCAAGCAAAAGTCGAAAAAGAAATGGCAGCTAATCAAGGTTTGTGGCTCTTTCGTTTCTATGCTACAGTGTTTGCTCAAGACTGTCTTTGAATCTTCTTTGCAAAAAAATTGTTTCAGATTCAAGCAATAAATAAAGTTGTTTTCTGATTTTCTGATGATATATTAAGTGTCAATGAAGCTTTTCATTTCTCTTTGTTTGCCTCCCATCGACTCTGGCTGAGGTTAGAATACGCGTCTATGAACGGATTTTTGTTCGTTGATTTCCATATCGTTGCCGAGAAATTATGCCATTTGGGCCAATTGAAGTATATAGGGTTTAAATCCATCAATTTAAATAGTTTCTTGAAATTTCTCCTTTTATGTCATGAATTAAATAACTTTAGGGGCTACTAGCTTTGCTTCAAATTACAGAAGTGAGGTTTATTGGATTTTGGGTAGTGGTTGGATAAAAAGAGAACCACTTTCAATTTTTATGCTTTGAGGTCTGGAATGATCATATCTTTTGTTTCACCAGATAATGTGATTCTTCAAATGTTTGTGGAACGATGGAAACATTGCTAAGTATAATTGGCACCTTTTGGTGTGGCTTATGAGACTTCATTGATGGTGTTATAGCCTACTGGAAGCTCGGTTGAACACATTAGTTGCTTCGGAGATGCAGCGGGATGGCTTCAGGAAAGTGGTAACTGGTAAGAAAGTTACCTGTTTTAAGCCTACTAATGTTTGTAATCTTATTAAGGACTTAGAGAAATAGATTCAATTTGCAACTTATCAATAAACAGCTGATTTGAGCCGGTTTTCTTTGTCTCATGAATTCTTTGCTCTAGATGCAGCCACCAAAGGAAACCGGTACATCAACTCTTGCCTCAGGTACTTTCATAATGATTTGGATATTATTACTCTACCTGATTACATAGCACGCCAAGTTCGTGTCCAAATACATTGCTTATTACTCGAGGAAAGAGATAAATTTCCCTTTGTTTCATCTCAAGGCTTTATGTTATTCACAAGAGAAGTTTCTGGAAAAGCAGAGATTGTTTCAGAGCATCCACATGCACACTCACCTGAAAGGACCATTGGATATATGATATTCCTCTTACCTTGGCTGCAAGTTCTCTCTACATGACTGTAAGTCCGTATGTTCAATTTCCTTGCTGTTTTGTCTTTGAATCTATCCTTTCTTTTGGTACTATTTTGTGTAAAGTGTTTTATCGGGGTTTATAAACTGTTACAAGCTTAAAATCAACTGTTTTTTTCTAAAAGCTGAATGTTTTTTTAAATGGGATATTTTGCCTCACTAACAATTTAACCATGTTTATTATCTAACAGTGGACGATTTGTTTTGGCTGATACAGGGAACAAGAATCTAGAACATGTCAAATGATATCGGGAAAATAGGGATAAGCAGCTTCTTCTTTTTTTTTTCTTTTATTATATGTTTTTGGTTTCTCAATGTATTAGTGACTGTCATACGCAGTAGTAGATTAAGATTGCACTGGTCTTTTTCTTGAAGCTATTTTTTGTGTCTTGCCATTAGTATCATTGTACCTATTTAGGAGTTCATATAAATAATCCAAGATACGGATAATTATAATTATTTGAGCACAAAGCTGAATTTTAAATAAAAAAATATTTGATTCTGATAATTATAATTATTTAAATCCGAAGTAGAATTTTTAAATTAAAAAATATTTGATTTTGGAAAATATAGACTTTTTCTTTTTGATGAGGAGAAAATATAGACATTTACCACACATTAAAGTGTCAATTATTTGATTGTGGTACTTTTAATCTATATATTTATTAACTAATTCAAAAATGTCATTTTTCAAATATATACCATACTAATTATTATAATCCATCTAATCAAAATTAACATGCATTACAATCTAAAACTACCAAAAATCTTATAATATAATTAACTAATTAAACAACAAATAAAACATAAAAATCATTACTTCATGCGCTATCACCCATAAAAATCTAGATGAAACTTCCTTGCCCAAACATGGATTAGAACTTAGATAGTAATTTCAATTGCGCAAGATAAAACTTCATGTAATATTTTTATAATATTTTGTTTCGAACACTCGCACGCATCTTAATTTCAATTTAGGTTTTTATAGTGATGAAAGCTACCTAAAATATACATAACTTAAACCAAATACTATATTAACAATTACACTTTTCTCTATCACCCAAATAAATTAACACAAAACATACAAAACAATTATTTAGAAAAATTGCACCCGGACGCAGCACAGATTATATTAGTCGATATTATAAAATTAGTTATCCAACAATCTATTTGACCTATATATTTTATGACGGAAACCCGTAATGTTTCATATCCGTTGGAAAGTTTTCGTCAAACAATCCTTTTTATATAATTACATGTTTTGGATTTGATTATTTTAGTTCAACGGGTAAGTGAGTTATTTTGAAAACATTTTGGTCATTTTATAATACGATTCTGAAATATTACTCAAATTCTTTAGCCTATGCGGGATATTGAATAAACATTATTTTTTCTTCATCAATTGAGTTATAAATGTCCATTTAAAAATATTCCAATCATAACATATGTAGAAAAGTTAAATTTTTATTAATTATATGCATTGTATAATAATTCAAAATAATTTGAAAATAACATCAAATAAATGTGAAATGTGAATCATAATTATATTTTCATACTGTATATTTATTTCAATTTTGAGATGACAGAAGATATATATATATATATATATATATATATATTGATTTAAATTATGTAGATAAATTTTAGGAAATTTCATTAAAATCAATATTAGTTTCCATAATATTTCTGTTTTAATCTGTTTGGATCCACTTATAAGATTATTTCTATTTTAATATGTTTCAATAGTGGTGTTTGGATACATTATTTATATTGCTCTTCTAATATTGCTTGAATTATTTTTTCTTTTTTTTGGGGTGTTTGGATATATTTTAGCAATAACTTTTTAAATTTTATACTTCTAGAGTGTTTGAAAACACCCCTTAAGATTTGTTTTTTAATAGTTTAGTAGATTATATAAAAGTTATTTTTTGAAACTTTATATAAGATAATAAGAAAATATTTATTTTAAAATTAATGTTAAAAATTATTGTGGTTTGTTGTTAGAATTGTAAACAATTACATATCTGAATACTTCTTAAACAACATTTTATTATTGTTATTTTTAACAATACATTTATTTAAAAGATATCTAATTTGGGTCAGTCTAAAAATTTTCTATTAAATGATCCCTATTTTCTATATATTTTAAATTTTTATATAGTTTAAATATTAATAGTTATTTTTAATTATTTCAACTAAAGAATCAGATTAAACCGAATAAATTTTTGATATTTGGACGTCTCTTAAGTCAAGTCCTTTTCATTTGTATTTAAAATCATTTTGATTTTTTTATATAAAATAAATCTAAACCATTGCCTATAAATTTTAGTCAATGTGCGATTTTTAAATTATTTCAACTAAAAAACCAGATAAAACCGAATACATTTTTTAAATTTTGATGCCTGATAAGTCAAGTTTTCTGCTCATTCGTATTTGAAATCGTTTTGGTCCTTTTTACAATATGACTCTGAACCATTGCCACAAAAATTTAGCCAATGTGGGACGTTGAACACACACTTTTTCTTCTTTAATTGAGTAATATGTGTCCCTTTTAAAAAAAATTTAATCACAATGTATGCAGAAAACAATATTAAATTTTATTAATTATATGTGTTATATAATAATTTAGAACAATTTTAAAATAAAATCTTACAAAGGTGATAGGAGAATTATAATTCATACTATTAATATTGTAATATTAGATAAGGAAATAAATGATGAAGAGGAAAAAAAAAATGGACAGGTATGTTTGGATACAAAGTTACAATAATTTTTTTTTTTTTAATTTGAATAGTGTTTGTAAACATCATATAAGATTAGGTCTTTTTTAATAGTTTAAGTAGAAGTAGATAAGTAGATAGATAGATGTATAGTTAGACTCCTAATCGGGTCTAATGGACTATATGTATGTAACATTTGTATTCTCCTGCAATTTCTAGGCTGGGGCGTTCGGATATTCGAGTCGGGTTCGGATCGAATTTTTTGAGTTTGGATTTTTCGGGTTTAGAAATTTCTTATCCGTTCGGGTATTAAAAAATTTCTGGTAGGGTTCGGATCGGATTTGGTCAGGTTTGGGTTCGGTTCGGGTTTGCCCAAATATCCAAAAAAGCAAAAAAAAAATTGAATGTAAATCTACTATATTACTTGAAAATATCCAAAATTCTAAGAAATACAAGTATTATTACCCAACTCTACAAAAAAGAAACAACTAAGTATACTCAAAATAAATCTAAAATATCCAAACACTACAAGAAAACAGCCGGAAAACCGACGGAATTTCCGACGGACCTATGTCCGTCGGAAAATTCCGACGGTAAGACGACGGATTTCCGACGAAATTGCATGTTTTGACGTCGTCGGACATCCGTCGGAAATCCGTCGGAATTTCTGACGGATTTCCGACGGACATATGGCCGTCGGAAATCCGTCGGATTTCCGTCAGAAAATTCCGACAGATTTCCGACGGATAGCACCACCGCCATTTCCGACGGATTTCCGACGGACTAGTCGGCGATCCGTCGGAAATCCGTCGGAAAATATGAACGTTAAAAGAGCCGTTGTCATCGCAGGTTACCGTTGTATGGTGCCGTTGCATTCTGACGGATTTCCGACGGATTTCCGACGGATGCGAGTTTATAAATATGTTTCCACACTCTTCATTTCATTTTACTCCAATTCCATCTCTCTCTCTATTTTCTTATGATATTCATGCGATTATAAACAAAAAAAAGTGGAAAGATATGTCTAGATATTTTCGATCATGGATGGACGAACCAATGATGAATTCGGAGACGAACCTCTTAAACGAGGAATATGCACGAGGCATAGTCGAGTTCATGAAATTGGCTGGAAATCAACCGCGTGTACTTAAATCAGGTAAGTTGAAATGTCCATGTTCAATTTGTAGAAATTCTCGTAATGTTGCGGTAGAGATAGTTTGGCATCACTTGTATACCAATGGATTTACGCCGGGTTATAAGATTTGGTATCTACATGGGGAAACAAATTATGATCATGGTAGTAGTAGTAGTGGACCAACAGTCTCGGAATTTGTAGGAGATAGAACGGAAGTAGATGTAGGTGTAGGCACCGTTGAGATGGTAAATGATGCGTTTAGAGAGAATGTACAGTATGGCAGTGAAGAGAGAGATAGGTTTGAAGAACCTAATTTAGAAGCAGGAAGATTTTTTGGTATGTTAGACGCATCAAAGCAGCCACTTTATAAGGGGTGTAGAGAAGGTCATTCGCCTTTATCATCTGCCACTAGATTGATGACGATTAAGACGGACCACAATTTGTCAGAGGAGTGTGTTGATGCGATAACAGACTGGGCGAAAGATTTATTGCCTGAAGATAATCTTTTACCCGCATCGTACTACGAGGTACAGAAACTTGTAGCTGGTCTTGGTTTGCCGTATAAGGTGATAGATGTGTGCATCGACAATTGTATGCTATATTGGAGAGAAGATGAAAACCGTAACAGCTGTCGATTTTGTCGCAAACCGCGGTATCAGGAAACGAGTGGTCGAGTTCCAATTCCATATAAACGTATGTGGTATTTACCAATAACAGATAGATTGAAGAGGTTATATACATCTCAGCGTACGGCAGAGCCAATGAGATGGCATGGAGAGCATCGTCAAGATGGAGATATTACACATCCTTCAGACGCAGAGGCGTGGAAACATTTTCAGTCTACCTATCCGGATTTTGCGTACGAGCGCCGGAATGTGTACCTCGGGTTATGCACAGATGGTTTTAACCCATTTGGGAAGCATGGAAGGAAGTATTCGTTGTGGCCTGTAATTGTAACTCCTTACAATTTGCCTCCATCTCTGTGTATGCGTCGAGAGTTTTTGTTTCTCTCCATTCTTGTTCCTGGCCCAGATCATCCGAAGAGATCACTCGATGTATTCCTCCAGCCATTGATTTATGAGTTACAAATGCTATGGGAGCATGGTGCTGAAGCCTACGATGTTTCATGCCAACAAAATTTTAACATGCGTGCGGTTCTTATGTGGACCATAAGCGATTTTCCAGCATATGGTATGTTATCTGGATGGACAACTCATGGGAGATTATCATGCCCGTATTGCCAAGACAACACTGATGCATTCCAACTTAGGAACGGAAGAAAGAGTTGTTGGTTTGATTGTCATAGAAGGTTTCTACCGAGTGATCATCCGTATCGTCGGTCTAGAACATTGTTTACGAAGTCTAAGAAAGTGTTTGATGCGCCACCTCCTGAGATAGACGGATATACTTTATTAGAACAATTGAGAGATTTTGGTGCTGATAGGACTCCTGACTGTGGGGGTAATGGACATGAAGTTGTGTACGGTGCCGGTGAAGTTCATAACTGGCACAAGAAGAGTATTTTTTGGGATCTGCCTTACTGGAAGACCCATTTATTGCGGCACAATCTAGATGTGATGCACGTTGAGAAAAACTTCTTTGAGAACATCATGAACACTGTCTTAAACGTCAAAGGCAAGACGAAAGACAATATCAAATCTAGATTAGACTTGGCCGAGATTTGCGATAGGGCTTTTCTTGAAGTTCAGCCGGATGGTAAATACATATTTCCTCCGTACGGGTTGCAAGGAGATAAGAAAAGGGAATTTTTTGATTGGATTCGCGATGATGTCAAATTCACTGATGGGTATGCATCAAATCTGCGTAATTGCATAGATTATGGAGAAGGGAAATTTACAGGAATGAAGAGTCATGATTGTCATGTTGTGATGCAGCGGCTTCTTCCTTTCGCTTTTGCCCATCTTCTTGATCCAGATGTCTACAAAGCAATTGCAGGAGTTGGTTCTTTCTTTCTTAGGTTTGAAATGTTTCTTTTAGGTTTCTAATGTTTAGTTTTAGGTTTGGAATGTTATATTTAGATTTTGGTTTTTAATGTTAGTTTAAGGTTTATAATGTTAGTTTTAGGAGAAAATTGTTAGATTTATATTTTGGAATGTTAGATTTAGGTTTTCAATTAACATATTTAGGTTTGGAATTTTAGTTTTAGGATAATAATGTTATATTAAGATTTTTGAATGTTAGATTTAAGTTTTGAATGTTAGATTTAGGTTTGGAATTTTAGTTTTAAGATAATTATGTTAGATTTAGGTTTTGTAATTAGATTTAGGTTTGAAATGTTTATTTTAGGTTTCTATAATGTTTAGTTTTAGGTTTGGAATGTTAGATTTAGATTTTGGTTTTTAATGTTAGTTTAAGGTTTGTAATGTTAGTTTTAGGATAAAATTATTAGATTTATATTTTGGAATTTTAGTTTTAGGATAAAATAATGTTATAAGGTTTTTTTTCAATATTTGAGAATTAATTTTTTAATTTTTAATTATATAAAATATGAATTTTGTAATTGTTTTAAATTATTACTATTAATATTTATTTCATTTCTATATTTTTAAATATTTATTAAATAATTTTGAATTTTAAATAATTTTTTTAAAATTAAATTTCGTAAATTTTTTTTTATTATAATTTACACAGTCCGTCGGAAATCCGTCGGAATATTCCGACGGATTTCCGACGGAATGATGAAACGACTATACCGACGGATTTCCGACGGTTTGACGGAACCGGAAAACCGACGGATTTCCGACGGTTTGACGGAACCGGAAAACCGACGGATTCCCTACGGCTCGCCGGAACACGTAAACCGACGGATTCCCGACGGCTCGCCGGAACACGTAAACCGACGGATTCCCGATGGCTCGCCGGAACACGTAAACCGACGGCTTTCCGACGGCTCGCCGGAACACCTAAACCGACGGCTTTCCGACAGATTTCTGATTCATATTATCCGTCGGAAATCCGTCGGAAATTCCGACGGATTTTCAATTTCCGACGAGATAGAAGCGACGGACGAATCCGTCGGAAAGCCGTCGGTATTGGTCAATTCCGACGGATTCCCGACGGATTTGGCCGTCAGTTTCTCGCCTGTTTTCTTGTAGTGAAAAATCATTAATATTTGGGCACTTGGCTTATTACAAGTATAATTATTACTAATATATTATTAGTATGTACGTATATATCGGGTATGTTCGGTACATGTTCGGATTTTGGTTCGGATCTAATTTGAGTTTGCATTTTTGGGGTTTGAAGTTTAGTACTCGTTCGGGTATTTTAATATTGCGGGTTCGGATTCGGCTTGATTTTTTTGAGTCGGGTTTGGATATTTTGCCAGGCCGAGCAATTTCAATAGAAACACCATTATATATATATATATATATATATTTCTTAAAAAGTGATTTATGTTATTTTAAAGTGTATTCTTACAATATTATCATTTGGTATATAAGATTTTGTCATATGATAGTCCCTATAAACCGCTTAGTCCTGTTTAGACAATAGCTTTTGTTACAAACGCGCGATCTATAAGATGCCACTGGGCCAAAAGCCCAATTTTAATATGTGTGATTTCTTAAGTTTTGGGCCACTACTTTTCAATTTGAACATAGATTTGGATTTTCATATTTTCTGTCCAAATATTTTAGTTAAACTACGATCTTCTTTTATTTTATATAGTATAAGTCACTTGACTAATCAAATCCTGCCACATAGATTTTTATTTTAAATTTATATTTCATTAAAAATATCAAAATTAAAAATCAGATGGAACTGAAACTAAAGAATTTTTTTTTGCAAAATCCTTTATCGTATATGTGCGGATTGAACCTGTATCGGACTTGATCTCTCTCTCTCAATCCCTCGTTTGTAAAAGTAAGAACAAGAAAAGAACACAACGATTTATACGAGTTCAGGCTCCAATGCGAAGCCCTACGTCTCGCCGGAGTTACCTCCGGAATCCACTAGATTCTTGAGCTCAAACCGAGCTCATTATCTCTCTACAAGCGTTCTCTCACTCTCTCATTAAAAACTGTTACAACGAAAAACTAACAAGCTCAAGAACAGAGAACGAGTAAATGAAGAAGATAAAGATCTTCTCGAAGACCTCCTTCGCACGTGCAGCTCTCACGTGCAAACCACTCTAACCATAAGCTTGGGTCAAACTCTCCTTCCCGTCTAGAGTCTTTATCACACTTAGTGATACCCGAGTATTAGGTCATATATCCTTCAAATCTCCACCTTGACCTTAGTGATACCCGAGTATAAGGTCATATATCCTTCAAATCTCCACCTTGACCTTAGTGATACCCGAGTATAAGGTCATATATCCTTCAAATCTCCACCTTGACCTTAGTACTCATATCTAGCTTGTCTTGGATTCCAACTCCGGATCATGAGCAAAACTGCTCACCTACATATCTTCCAAGTAAACTCACTTGGCTTCTTATCTCCTGAGTAACCCACTCAGCCTCTTTGGAGCATCATAGCTCCAGTTCAATCTTCTTTAACCCTGAGCAACTCCAAAGCCTCATGAAGCTTGCTCACTAGAGTAATCTTGGTAAACACATCTGCTGGATTATCTGCAGTACATATCTTCAAAACCTGAATCACCTTATCTGCAACCAAGTCTCTAATGAAATGAAACTTAGTTGCCATATGCTTTTTTTTTCCCATGAAGCATTGCATTCTTTGCCAAAGCAATCGCACTCTAAGAATCACAGAAAATATTCACAGTATCCTGGGGAAACCCAAGCTCATTCATCAGACCCTTAAGCCAAACAGCTTCTTTAGTAGCCTCTGTCAGAGCCATATACTCTGCCTCTGTTGTTGACAAAGTAACAACCTTCTGAAGACTAGACCTCCAGCTTATTGTATTTCCACCAACAGTAAAAACAATCCCAGAGGTAGACCTACTCTTATCCAAATCTGCAGCATAATCAGAATCACATAACCATGTCACTATGAACTCACCCTCTTTCATGTAACACAACCTCCTTTTCAAGGAGCCACTAATATACCTCAGTACCCACTTTACAGCTTGCCAGTGTTCTTTTAGGGGTTTGCTCATGAACCTGCATACAAGACCAACATCAAATGCCAAATCTGGCCTAGTACCAATCATTGAATACATGAGGATACCCACAACACTTTGATAAGGAACACTTCTCATAACCTGAGACTGTTTCTTCACTTCTTCATCTGTAGCAGACCTCAATCCTGTAAGACCTTGAAATAAACACAAGGATCATGCTCACTCCTCTTAAACCCACTGTTCTGCATAAACTCATTGAACCGGTTGTTCCACTGCCTAGGAGACTGCTTCAAACCATACAAAGACCTCTTCAGCAGACATACTTTCTCTGGATGATATTTATCAATGTATCCTTCTGGCTGCTCCATGTATATCACCTCATCCAAATAGCCATGTAGGAACGCTGTCTTCACATCCATCTGTTGTAACTCCATGTCAAAATGCACAACAGCAAATAGTAAAAAACATGATTGAGATGTGCTTGACTACAGGAGAAAAGATTTCCTGAAGTCAACCCCTTCCTTTTGAGAATACTCCTTGGCTACTAACCTGGCTTTAAATCTGGGTTTCTCTACACCAATAATTCATGCTTTCCTTTTAAACATCCATTTGCATCCAATGGGCTTCTGAACTTTGTCTCTATCAACTAGAATCCATGTTCCATTCTTCATCAAGGACTCCATTTCTTCATCTGATGCTTCTACCCATTTTTCACTATCTGCATCACTTAGAGCTTCTTGATAGGATGAAGGTTCAGGTTTACCTCCATCCTCTGTAACCAAATATGCATATCCTGCTATTTCTTCAAGCTCTTCTTCATTGACCACATAATCATGTAATCTCAATGGTATAGAAGTCTGTCTTATAGGCTTGTCACGAGCTAGCTGATACTGATCATCTTCCCCTTCCTCAGCTAACTCCTCTTCTTGGTTTGTTTCAACTGATTCACCAGACCTAATAGCTCCACCTAGAGCCTTATTCTCAGTAGACTGATCCTTTCATGTACAGTCGACACTAACAAATTTGTTAGTTATTAAAGGATTACTGGATATACCTGACTCATCCTCCTTGATGAACTCCTTGTACATCAAATCTTCCTTGAACACCACATTGCGACTGATTGTACATTTTTCTTCTTCTATAAGCCAGATCCTGAGCCCTTTAACCCCTTAAGGATATACCGTGAGTACCCCTTTCTTTGATCTCGGATTAAGCTTTCCCTCATCAGAATGAACATATACAATACATCCAAATCTTCTCAGTCCTGCTAAATTTGGAATAGCTGAGCTCCACCTCTCTTCAGGAATCTCAAAGTCTATAGCAGAGGAGGGTGACATGTTAATCAAATATACTGAGGTTAATGCTGCTTCAGCCCAAAACCTCTTGTTAAGGCCACTCTCACTTAACATGCTCCTCACTTTATTCATTATACTCTTGTTTAGCCTCTCAGCAACTCCATTCTGCTGTGGTGTGTAGGTACATGTCCTGTGTCTCACCACCCCTTCTTGCTTGCAGAACTCATCAAATCTTAGGTGACAGAACTCAAGTCATTGTATGTTCTAAGTTTCTTGACCTTTCTTTCACTCTGTATCTCTACCATCTTTTTCCACTCCACAAACTTGTCGAATGCTTCATCCTTGGTTCTTAAGAAATACAGCCATACTTTCCTGGACCAGTCATCAGTAATTGAAACAAAGTACTGACACTTCCCTAAGCTTAATTGCACATTTGGTGATCCCCATAAGTCTGAGTGAATGTAGTCCACTTTGTTACAAGTTAAGCTGGACCAAAACTCACCTTATCCAATTATGCAGTCTTCACAGAATTTTAATTCTGTAACTTTGTCCTCTCCAAAACAACCTTTCTTCTTTAGAGCTTATAGTCCCTTTTGATCAATATGGCCCATCCGACTATGCCACATCATTGTGTTATCACCCTTTTTGCTTGAGCTGTCAGAGACTGAGACTAGAGCTTCTGACAGTTTTGCTTCTCCTTGTAGTATATGCAGGGATGCTCTCCTTTTCTCCTTTCATAAAGACTGTACATCCCTTAACCACCTTGAGGCTTCCATTTCCTCCCTTGAACTCACACCCCTTTGACTCAAGTGTTCCCACTGATATAATATTCCTTGAAATACTCGGCATATATCTCACATCATGAAGAACAAAAGTGGTTCCATCTGAGTTCCTAAACCTTATCTTGCCAATACCTTTCACCTCTGAGTACGAGTTGTTTGCCATTCTCACCTTTCCTGAATCAACATCTCTGTATTCTATGAAGAACTCTTTCCTTGGGGTCATGTGAAAAGAACACCATGTATCCATTATCCACTCATCTTGGTCAAGCTTGTCTTCACTTAAGTTGAATTCAGAAGCTATCAAACCTACCAAATCATGTGCATCATCCCTTGCCAGTGCTAATTCTCCTTGCTCTTGTGACTGAGTCTTGTTCTTGTTTCTTTCCAACCACTTGTAACATTGTTTCTTGTAGTGGCCTTTCCTTTCCACAAATCCAACAGATCTTTTTACCATCTTGAGTCTTGGATTTAGATCTGCCTCTTCCTTTTCTTGATTGGTTTCCTTAGGTTTAAGACCTGCCTCTAACAAATAGCCTTTCTCCATTTGACTTTGAGCTAGATACCTGGTTATCTCTGAATTCCATCTCCTTGGATCTTGCGGCACACGCAACCTCTTCAAACTTGATCACATCTCTACTGTACTTGAGAGTCTCTCTCAGCATCTCATATCTCGAGGGTAATGAGCTTAACAGTAACAAAGCATGTACTTCATCTGGTACCTCAATGTTTAGATTCCCCAAATCTGCAATCAGTTTCATAAACTCATCCACGTTCTGATCAATTGACTTGTTCTCCTGCATCTTGTAAGTGTATACTTTGAGCTGAAGGAAAACACGGTTAGGAAGAGTCTTGATCATGTAAAGCCTCTCTAATGTATTCCAAGCCTCCGCTGCTGTAGCACTGTGGTTTATCTTTCTCAGTATAGGATCTGCAACATTCAAGTAGATCATCATCTTCGCCTTTTCGCACCGATCTAATCTTGCTAAGGATTCTTCAGCTTTCTTCTTTTTCAGATCTTGATCTGAGTCTTATCCTTCCTTCGACACCGCTTCTGGAGCTGGATTCTCAACCAAAACATATTTTAAACCTTGAATGCTAAGGTAAGCGAACATCCTTGTTTTCCAGAGGGAAAAATCTCCAGATCCATCGAACAAGGCAACCTTATGCTTGGAGCCTGTCATCTTGTGAATCGGAGCTTAGTCGTAAAGGCTCTGATACCAATTTGTGCGGATTGAACCTGTATCGGACTCTCTCTCTCTCTCTTAATCTCTCGTTTGTAAAAGTAAGAACAAGAAAAGAACACAACGATTTATACGAGTTCAGGCTCCAATGCGAAGCACTACGTCTTGCCGGAGTTACCACCGGAATCCACTAGATTCTTGAGCTCAAACTGAGCTCCTTATCTCTCTACAAGCGTTCTCTCACTCGCTCACTAAAAACTGTTACAACGAACAACTAACAAGCTCAAGAACAGAGAACGAGTAAATGAAGAAGATAAAGATCTTCTCAAAGACCTCCTTCGCACGTGCGGCTCTCACGTGCAGACCACTCTGACCATAAGCTTCGGTCAAACCCTCCTTCCCGTCTAGAGTCTTTATCGCACTTAGTGATACCCGGGTTTAAGGTCATATATCCTTCAGTATGTAAACTTTTTTCTAAACTGCAATCTCTAAATTTTCTCCCACTACCACAACCACCATCAAACTCAAACATATCACGATTTTAAATATTTTCATCCTCTATTTAGCAACTCATTCTCCATTTTCTTTGCATTTCTTCACCTCCATCGTCTAATTCATATTTTCAGTTTTCATCTTTATTTAACCCATTTTTCTTCCTCTTCAGCATTTTACGTATGTGTATCCAACGAATTTAGCAAATAATCTAGGTTTATAACTACTCTTTATCCAAATCAATTTTCTTTATCTCATAATAATTCTATCTGATTTTTGATTGATTAATTTTTTCACAGATTCTATTTCACTAACACTTTAAATCTTCAACCTATTTTACTAACACTTTAAACCTTAAAACTACCTCCCGCATTTTTCTGCCATAAAATTCAATACAAATAGTACCAAAAAACTGACGGAATTTACGAAGAAAAGTTAACAGTAATCCGACGGATTTCCGACACTATAGTTCCGTCAGAATTTTAAAAAAATTCAAACGATTATATCAACATATATATTTTATAACAGATTTTTTACGTTTATTCAAAAATCAGTCAAAAATCCGTCGGATTATGATCTCGTAGGAAATTCTATTAATTTTCCGGTAACTTTTTGTAGTAAATTTTACGTCAGAATTTTCAAAATTTAAACGGTTATATCAATTTACATATTTTCAAACGAAATTCTAACATAACTATTTTATTAGAAATCCATCAAAAATACGTCAGATTACTATCAAATTTTTTTGACAGATTTAGATCTTATCGGAAATTTCGTCAGTTTTCCGGTAACTATTAAGTAGTGAATTTTATGGCCAAAAAACGTATGAGGTAATTTCAAGGTTTAAAGTGTTAATGAAAATAGTTTGAAATTTTAAAGTGTTAGTGAAATACCTTCGAAGTTTAAAGTGCTAGCATGTGATACTTTTAAGGTTAAAAATGTGATTTTCTCTTTTATTTTATAAAGCATAAGTCACTTGACTAATCAAATCCTCGCACATATATTTTTATTTTAAATTTAAATGTCATTAAAAATATCAAAATTAAAAATCAGATGAAACTGAAACTAAAGAATTTTTTTTTTGCAAAATCCTTTATCGTAAATAAACTTTTTTCTAAACTGCAATCCCTAAATTTTCTCCCTCCACCACCACCATCAAACTCAAACATATCACGCTTTTAAATATTTTCATCCTCTATTTAACAACTTATTCTCCAAATCAATTTTCTTTATCTCATAATAATTCTATCTGATTTTTGATTGATTAATTTTCTCATAGATTAATTAATTGATCATTTTATCATTTTAGATCTATTTTTTTCTCTTCAGTTTAGATCTTATTCAAATAAAAAAAATCTAAGTATTGATTGATTTATTTTTG
Organism: Barbarea vulgaris; assembly: GCA_963667165.1. NCBI lineage: Eukaryota > Viridiplantae > Streptophyta > Magnoliopsida > Brassicales > Brassicaceae > Barbarea > Barbarea vulgaris. The sequence continues at coordinate 23,328,183 of OY763893.1, read as the reverse complement.
ACAAAGAAATATAATTCAAAGTAATAAATAATGTTTACTGAAAGCACTTGATTACGATAACAAGTAAATACCTCTAATTTCAATATTTTGTGTATTATTTAAATGTCTATTTGAACTATCCGGAAAAAAAAGAAAAAGAAAAAACACTACAGTATCACATCCATTATTTAGGGTTTCATTTTGCTCCAAAACTATGTACGTTTTTCTGATATAATATGAATCCATTTTAGCTTTCTAATATCTGATATAGTGTGAATACATTTTTACTTTTTAATATCAACTTGTTTCCAAAAGGATTTTAAAACCTAAAAAGTCTTTATCCACTCTACAAAATACGATGACGTTGCAGGTATAGTATATTCGCTTTTTGTGAACTCACTGCCTTGGATGCTCCATTTGAACGGGAAGTAAATCAGATATAGTTCATCGTTTTTTTCCCTCATGTTAAGTATTATTTCTTCATGTGTATTTATCTCCTATTTCACGGGAAAGCTTAGAGCGAAATCGTCCATAGTACTTCCGTAGGTGAATAAATTAGGCATTTAGCCACATGTGTTCTTTATCGATTTTAAATCATCGCTATATTTGTGGATTCCATTTGAGTTTTTTTTTAATGTTTATATAATTGTTAAAAGTTCAGTGGTCAATGGATATTATAAAAAAGGTGTTTTGCTGGATATTTATTTATTTATTTTGATTTAAATATCCATTATACGATATCTGAACATTTGTCACTGACATTTTTGCTGTAAATTACATTTTTGATTTTGTCTATTGATTTTTTCGGTTAATTTACCTTGATCATATTATTATTATGGATATGAAAAATGAAAAAAAAATGATTGATTTGCTTGCTGATTCTAAACGATATGATCTCAGTATCAATGATTCGTTTATTTAATTTGTATGTTGTCCAATTTACGTGACGTAGTCCACTTTATCGTTCAAGCTCTAGACAAAGACACGCATACGCATACACATCTATGCATGTGTCATGTGTTTATATATATTTATGGAGCACCTGCATTTTTTGTTGAAATTACATTTATATGAAATATATAGAGTGAATGATCATTAGAATTATGTGGGAGCTAAATCCCACGTATAAGATTTTATGTTTAGATTAAATAAGGATGTGGGTTTAAATTCTTGTGAAGCCGAATGAATAAAAATAAAGATGAAATCGGAAGTGGATTTTATTGATAATCGAAAGTTTACGAACTCAATCCTAATACAAAGTAAAAGTAGGTAGAAAATAATATGTGTCTTCTCCGAGTTCTCCTATCAGTCTTTTTTTTTTAGTTTGTCTCCAGCTTCCTTTTATAGCCAGTTCTTCACGATCTCCACAACTTCCTTGATCTCCAGTTTTCTGGTGCAACAGTTCCGAGATTTTTGTGCCTTAGCTAGATTTTCAAATCCAAAAAGAGTTTGGTGTAACTGCTTCAGGTACTTAATACTATAGAAGTTGACAGAGTGAGGAGCTGTCTTTAAAATCACATTTGCGGAAACTATCAAATAGGTTTCTGGAATTTCACACGGTTGCTAAAAGACTTGAACTTTGTAACTATTTCGAGAAACCCAATTGGCCAATTCAGTGGAAGTTGCAAAAAAGTTAACTCTATTTGCCCGAAAATATAGATTTGAGGAAGTTCAGATTGATTAAAAGATTTTACTTTTTGTTTGTCAGAGTACGAAAAAAATGATAGATTTATTTTTTGATTTATGGTTTTTCAGAAAAGAGGAGGAAGTACGAAAGAATGGCGAGTGAATAAAGCGCGTGAAAATAGCGCGTGACATTTTTTTAATTTTTGGATTGTTGTCAATGGCGCGTGAAATTGTTTTTTTAAGTTGTGAAAGCAGTGAAGTGTGGCTTTGATTGAGAGATTTTGATTGCCTTGTCTTTGACTCGAGCCAGATCAATTTTGGAAATTGTAAGAAAGTAAAGTTTGGTTACATACGATTATTAGTAGTTTTTGTATTCGAATATCTTACTAAATTGAGTAACACTGGATTCTCAGAATTTGATTGAATGTCGAAGGAAAAACAAAATTATTCTATTTGTTAGCCAATCTAGTTTTATTTTGGAGGATTTTCTTATTTATAATAGTTTATGAATTTCTTAAATAAAAGTTAGGCAAAACTGAATTTTCTTGCTAGCTAAAATAGACTGGGAGGAGAGATTAGTGGTGTTTCCTTTTAAACGTTTTTTTTGCTTTCAAAGCTTTATTTATAGAATTCCCCAATTTCATTTCACATTCAATCTACATCATAAATCTTTAGCATACAGTATTTTGGCTTTATTTCTCCCAAAAAAGATAATCTAAAACGAATAAAATATTAAGAGAAAAAAGAGAGTTAAAGACTACAACATCATTTGATTCTTAATATATACTAGATTTGTACTCGCGGTATTTAAAATAAATTGTACTTTTTTATAATTTTTATTGTTAATAAATATTTTTTATTTTATTTGTATGATTTTAAATTGATTTATATAATATTCATAAATATTTTTATTTTTTTGTAATATAAATTTGTAGTTTTTTTGTTTATTTATTGTTTATAATATATCTAACGTGCTTTCAACATCAAATTGTTTTATTTCTTTGTAATAGTACCAAATTTTTGTTATTTGAATCAAACATACGCCAAATGAATGATGTTCTATACTCTCATTCAAACAATTTAAACCAAATCGTACCGAATTAAATATTAAATTAATGTGAACTAAAAAAAAAAACCGATACAATTGTCAATCATATGTAATTTTCAGTCATATCTAAACCCATTTTAATATTTGGTAAGTAGTTTTAATATTAAAAATATATATTATATTTCTTACTATATATTTTATAATCAATTATCCTTGTCTTAAACCTGCATATTTTGGGACAAAACCCCGTATTTTCCCGTACTTGTCAGGAACTTTCCATTATATAACCGATCATTGTTATATAATTATTCATTTCGGATTGATTATTTTAGAATTTTTAGTTAATTTGTATTTAAAATAAATTTTATTAAATAATTTATTATTATTACAAATAAGTAGTTATATATATATTATTGATTAGTCGAGATTATATAGTTTTAGCATTAATAGTATTTTAAACTTTTAAGTGAGTTTTAATATTAATAATTTTTTAAGTTTTAAGAGAGTTTAAATATTATTAATATTTAAATAGAGTTAAACCGAATAAATATTTTAAATTCTAAATATTAGTTTAAATTATTTCAAATAAGTACCAGATTAAACCGGATAATTTTTTAAAAAATTCGGACATCAAATAAGTCAAGTTTCTACTCATTTGTATTTAAAATCATTTTGATCTTTTTTTTAATATGACTTTGAACTGTTGCACACAAATTTTAGTTAATGTGGGATGTTTAAATTATTTGAACTAATGAACTGGATTAAACTGAATAATTTTTTAAAAAATTTAGACGCATAATAAGTCAAGTTTCCTGCTCATTCATATTTAAAATCATTTTTGTGTTTTTATAATATTACTCTTAACCATTACCCACAATTTTAGTCAATGTGAGATGTTGAACACACACTTTTTTCTTTGATTGAGTAATATATGTCTGTTTTTTAAATTTTGAATCACAATATATGGAGAAAAAAAATTAAATCTTTATTAATTATATGTATTATACTAATCTCTCCTCCCAGTCTATTTTAGCTAGCAAGAAAATTCAGTTTTGCCTAACTTTTATCTAAGAAATTCATAAACTATTATAAATAAGAAAATCCTCCAAAATAAAACTAGATTGGCTAACAAATAGAATAATTTTGTTTTTCCTTCGACATTCAATCAAATTCTGAGAATCCAGTGTTACTGAATTTAGTAAGATATTCGAATACAAAAACTACTAATAAGCGTATGTAACCAAACTTTACTTTCTTACAATTTCCAAAATTGATCTTGCTCGAGTCAAAGATAAGGCAATCAAAATCTCTCAATCAAAGCCACACTTCACTGCTTTCACAACTTAAAAAAACAATTTCACGCGCCATTGACAACAATCCAAAAATTAAAAAAAATGTCACTCGCTATTTTCACGCGCTTTGTTCACTCGCCATTCTTTCGTACTTCCTCCTCTTTTCTGAAAAACCATAAATCAAAAAATAAATCTATCATTTTTTTCGTACTCTGACAAACAAAAAGTAAAATCTTTTAATCAATCTGAACTTCCTCAAATCTATATTTTCGGGCAAATAGAGTTAACTTTTTTGCAACTTCCACTGAATTGGCCAATTGGGTTTCCCGAAATAGTTACAAAGTTCGAATCTTTCAGCAACCGTGTGAAATTCCAGAAACCAATTTGATAGTTTCCGCAAATGTGATTTTAAATACAGCTCCTCACTCTGTCAACTTCTATAGTATTAAGTGTTGGACCTGGGCTTTGCCCCTTTGGGCCTAGCTTCGGCCCGTCTCTCCTAAGTAATTAAAAGGCCTGTTTTGAACAAAGCCTTTGAGCCAAGATCAGTTGGTATGGAAATCGGGAGGACGCAGATGGCAGGTCAGCAAATACTGAGTCAAAGGAGATCGAGCAGTTAGAGAAGAATCGGGAGGCTGTTCCCATAATCATGGAGAGCACAGTATCAGGAGGAGGTTGAAGCAGAGGAACTATAAAAGGGAGGCGAAGTCAATCGAGAAGGGGATCATCTTCTCTTATCCGGAATTCACTTAGAACTTTAGAATATTATTACGACCTCTCGCCGAGAGCTCCCACTTTGTATTTCTCATTCAATCTCCTCTTGTAAACTCCGATTAATCTCAATAAAATCCGTTTTGATTCATTCAACTATTAAGATTACTTTGTCTCATAAGAGAGTCTAACCCTTAGATCTTTTCCTTAAACCATAACTTCCTATTGCGAGTTTTAGCGCTCACAATTTGGCGCCGTCTGTGGAGAAAAGTTTATAGAACATCTCTATCTCCAGAGCAGTTTTCTTTCTCCTTGAGAAAATCGAAATAGATCCAGTTAGATCGTAAAATCTGACCATCAGCCCTAGGGCAGAAGCCCGCAACGAATCAGGGCAATCGGTTACGGCAACAGCCGCTAACCCGAATTCCGGAAGGACGATAACTGTTTCGACAGTCCTTTCGAGACCAACCGGTGCCGGAACTACAACCGTGACGGCGGTTCCGTTAACTCAAAACGGGTCACTGACAAGCAGGACGGTGACAACCAATCCCGTACCCACTAACGTCGAGGTTCCATCAGTATAGATTTCTCGATCTGATACAACCAGAACTATTTATGAATCAGGCCCTAGGCCTGTTCCTATCACGTCGAACGGGAACCTGCTTGGTGAAAGCGGAGTTCCTACTGCCGCTAAACCTAGCGGAACGGCAATAACCAATTTGGTACCACGACTAGTAGCAGCGAGCTTCTCTGCGACGCCAGCTACTGCCGCCTCGAATCCTAACTCCGGTTCAATACCTCCGGTTACATCCTCCCGGAACCCGCCAACGACCATTGGTTCGCAGCGCCAGAATCCTCCTCCGGGAGGAAGACCCACAGTTTGGATTCGTGAGGAAGCACAAAACGCTTCACAAACTACCAACCAACCGGAAATCGCCAGGTCGTCTACGAACGAACTGGCAGAAATCCATGGGATGCTCGCATCCCTCATAGAGAAAGCCCACCTCCAGGAAAGTTCAAAAAGAGCTCTCGCTCAGCGTGTTAAACAGCAGGAGAGGGATCTCATCTATCGTATTAACGAATCTGCTAGGCCGGACCGTCCGTCGACCTCCACTAGGCCCCCTACGATCATTAGAGGCATGAGGTCGAACTCCAGTCTTCCGGCTCGAACTAATCTCACTTTCTCGCCGATCGATACTTCGATTTCGGCAGGACAGTTAATCACACCGACAAATGTCAGAACGCTACCGGTCGTCTCTTCGACCGTAGCAACACCACCGATGCTAGAAAACCAGACATCGGTAGTAAACGGAATGTCATCTGTAACAAGATTACCATCTCCTCCACCTTTAACAACCAGCCTCGATTCCGGCCGGATGTTTCATAATCAGAATTCCGGTTCAAGTGGTCCCAGTACAACCTACCGGAATCCGTCAGCTTGAACTGAGTTTCCACAGGACAGTCGCCATCCCTCTAATGCTCCTTCTGCTGTTTCGGCGCACGGAACGGAAGAGCGATATCGACCTCCAGTTCGCGCAGTTATGCCGCAGCCGGATACCGCTCGCACGGTCAACTTCGAGTCATTTCGAGACTATACATCTCGAAACCACGCCAACTTCCGTCAGATGCGATCCGAGATACACACTGCTATCAGTGCCACACCTGACATCGATCGAGTAATCAAGGAGACGAGGCGCACTCCTTTTACCAACAGGATCGCATCAGCTCGTCTTCGCGACCTCTCGAAACTAAGGTTTCCAGAATATAGCGGGGGAACAGATCCCCGAGCCCACCTAAGATTGTTCGGCTTTGCAATAGCTCGAACACATCTCGTCGACGAAGAAATTGAGTCAGGGTACTGTCGTACTTTTGTTGAGCATCTCGTCGGTCCCGCTCTCGCCAACCTAGAAGGGAACTCCATCGATAAATTTAACCAGCTCGTGATTGCTTTCCTAAAACAATACGGAGTATTCATGGAAATTAAAGTTAACGAGGCTGATCTCTGGAAACTGTCCCAGGGACCTAATGATTCACTGAGACAGTACATAACTCGGTTTAAGGAAATTAAGTCTCAGATCGCTAATCTTAAGGATGTAGTAGCCATATCGGCTCTGCAAAACGGTTTGAGACTAGGTTCCCGATTCCACGAGGAAATGACGGTGCAACAGCTCACGTCAATCGATGACGTGCTGCACCGATCAAAATACTTCATTCAAATCGAAGAAGAGCTGGCAGCCGCAAGTGCAAAAGAAAAAGCAGCACAAGCAGCTACCCAGAACCCGAGGAGACCTCCTAAAAAGGATCCTCAGAGTCAAGGACAGCATTCCTTCGGAATACAAAGTTCTGGCCATAACAAAAACCCAAAATACGACCCTAAAAAGTACTGCAAAACGCATAAGAAAAAGGGTCACTCCACCGAGGAGTGCCGTAAACTCGGGAAGCTCCTAGCCGAAAGGTTGGAAGCAGAACAAAACCCAGCTCAGCTCGTCGAGCAGAACAAGAATGATGACTCGATCAAATGCGAGACAACGGGTAATAACGATAAAAGAGACAGAGTCTCAGAGGAGGGTGACGTGTCTTCCCCTCCCGTAACCAAAAAACGTGTTGTATGCATATTTAACGGCATGAATGCATGCGGGGGTACCGAGGAATCAGTAACTACACCTCCTCCGGCACCCAAGAAAGCACCTCGCTCCTTACTAAAGGGCTGGTGCCGAAAATCCAACGTTTTTCAACCCACCAAAAGGGTAGATTTCATATTTGGAGGGTCCAAGTTTTACACGAATTACGTTAATTCAATCAAAGCCTACCAACGTAGAGTCGAAATGAACAACAGGATATGGGCACAGTCTGACGGACCGGACAATTCAATAACCTTCTGGGAGGGTGAAACTCAAAACCTCGACAAACCGCACGATGACGCTCTCGTCATCAGACTCGACGTCGTAGGTTGCGAGCTCTCCCGCATCATGATCGATACTGGGAGTTCAGTAGATGTACTTTTCTACAGCGCTTTCAAAGAAATGGGATATAAAGATTCCGATTTAACGAGTGAGCAAACACCTCTCACCGGTTTTGCAGGGAAAACTACTTTCTCCCTCGGCACAATCAGACTCCCGGTGGAAGCCCGAGGAGTCCGAAAAACAACATAATTTGCCGTCGTCGACCGACCCGCACCATTTAATGCCATCCTTGGTAGACCCTGGTTGCACATTATGAAAGCGGTACCTAGCACTTATCATCAGTGTTTAAAGCCATGTTCAGGCTAGATCTACCTCCAAATAGCAATTAATGCTAAACGAGGAGCTCGTAGAGCGGGATATCAAAAGGTCGAACGACCCTTGTGTCCAAATGAGCCCCCGCAAAGAACTGGTAGTCCAAGTCTGCATAGATGATAAGCACCCAGAAAACTGCGTCGGCATAGGCGCAGACCTAGATCCTATAATTCGAACTGAATTGATAGCTTTCCTTAAAGGCAATGCTCACACATTCGCCTGGGATACCAAAGATATGAAAGGGATAGACTTAGAAGTCACATCCCACGAACTCAATGTTGATCTCACGTATAAGCCTGTCAAGCAAAAATGCCGTAAACTCGGGCATGGACGCGCCAAGGCAGTACGGGTTGAAGTCGATAGACTCCTGAAAGTCGGCTCGATTCGTGAAGTAAAATACCCCGATTGGTTAGCCAATCCGGTGGTTGTTAAAAACGAAAATGGGAAGTGGAGAGTCTGTGTAGACTTTACAGACTTAAACAAAGCATGTCCAAAAGACAGCTACCCCTCCCGCACATCGATAGACTGGAGGACCAAGAAAAAACCGCCTTTATAACAGAGCAAGGAACATACTGCTATAAAGTAATGCCCTTCGGCCTAAAAAACGCCGGGGCAACATATCAGCGTCTGGTAAACAAAATGTTCGCCAGGCTGCTGGGCAGAACAATGGAAGTATACATTGACGATATGCTGGTCAAGTCGGCAAGACAAGAAGACCACGTAGCCCAACTCAGGGAATGTTTCACGATCCTAAACAGATTCGGGATGAAACTAAACCCCGCCAAATGCTCTTCCGGAGTCCAGTCAGGAGAATTCCTCGGATACCTGGTAACCGAAAGAGGCATAGAAGCCAATCCAAAAGAAATAGCTACATTGCTCGATATGCCGTCACCCCACACCACGCGAGAGGTTCAAAGGCTGACCGGGAAAATAGCAGTCCTAAATCGTTTTATCTCACGATCTACCGACAAATGTCTCCCCTTTTACAAACTCTTAAAGGGGAACAAAAAGTTCGAATGGAACGAGAACTGTGAACAAGCCTTCCAGGAACTCAAAGAGTACCTCACGAAACCTCCCGTACTAGCAAAACCAGTAGAAGGAGAACAATTGTTCTTATACATCGCGGTCTCAGCCGCTGCTGTAAGCGAAGTGCTAGTACGAGAGGAGCTCAACGAGCAAAAACCTATTTACTATGTCAGCAAGACTTTGCTAGACGCGGAAACAAGGTATCCCACCACCGAAAGGCTAGCTCTCGCGGTAGTGATGTCCGCCCGAAAGCTTAGACCATATTTTCAATCACACACAATTGTGGTAATGACCTCCCAACCAATTCGCACTATCTTGCATAATCCCAGTACATCTGGTCGATTAGCAAAATGGGCCATTGAGTTGAGCGAATACGACATTGAATATCGCACGCGAACTTGCGCCAAAGCTCAAGTACTCGCCGACTTCGTTATCGAGCTGTCACCAGAATACCTCGACGACGATACACATTCCTGAAAGTGGTCCATGCATATTGACGGAGCATCGTCCAAGCAAGGATCCAGAATTGGAATTTAGTTAACCTCCTCTACCGGAGAAATTATCGAACGATCATTCCGACTCAATTTCGAAGCCTCAAACAATGAGTCAGAATACGAGGCCCTAATCGCAGGCCTCCGGCTCACCCTCGGCCTTGGGGCACAAGAGCTCAGAGCGTTCAATGACTCCCAACTCGTTACAAACCAATTTCTTGGGGAATACAAAGCAAGAGATGAACGCATGAAAGCTTACCTCAAGATAGTCCAAGAGCTAGCCGGGCAATTCGAAAGTTTCGAGCTAACTCGAGTCCCTCGCGGAGAGAACACCTCCGCAGACGCGTTAGCCGCCCTCGCCTCGACTTCCAGTCCGACCGTTAAGCGAATCATACCAGCCGAAGGAATCAAGGAGCGAAGTATTAATGTAGCACCTAAGACTTCTACAATAAACGAGATCTCGGTCTCAGAAAACGAATAACCTCCCGGAGCCCAATCGGAGCCTCCGGGAGACCGACCCGTCCCAATCGAGGATGATGAGTCTCCGACTGACACCTCGGAACCCACCATACCGGGGCAAGCCCCTGACGTTATGGAAACACAGTCATATGCCCCGGACGAACTCGATTGGAAAATTCCATTGATCGAGTACATAAACAACGGCACAACGCCACCCGGTAAATGGGAAGCACGGAAGCTAAAAGCAAAAAGTGCTAGGTACTGTGTCATTCGAGGCCTGATGTACAAAAGAAGAATCGGCGGCCCATACTTACTTTATGCTTTCGGTCAGCAGACCCGCAATCTAATGACCGAAATTCACGAGGGTCACTGCGGCAGTCATTCTGCAGGACGAACTCTCGCGAGACAAATACAAAATCAAGGCTACTACTGGCCGACAATGCTCGCGGACTGCGAAGCCTATTCGGCAAAATGTGACAAATGCCAGAGGCACACTCCCGTTATTAACCAACCCGCTCACAAACTATCGTCGGTATCCGCTCCGTACCCATTCATGAAATGGTCTATGGACGTGATTGGTCCCTTCGAAAAATCAGCTCGAAAAAACTATCGTTACCTTTTGGTCCTAACTGATTATTTCAGTAAATGGATCGAAGCAGAGCCGTTAGTCACAGTCAACGAGACCCACGTAAAGGATCTCATCTGGCGAGACATTATATGCCGGCACGGACTCCCACACGAGATCGTGACCGACAACGGCGCGAACTTGACTTCCAAGAAATTTTGGGATTTCCTCGAAACAAGGAACATTAAGCTGACAACCTCAACGCCCCGATACCCTCAAGGCAATGGGCAGGCTGAGGCGGCAAACAAAACACTGCTTAGCAATATCAAAAAATGACTAAGCTCAACCAAAAGCTTATGGGAGGATGAGATTCAGGGCGTACTCTGGGCCGTCAGAACTACTCCCCGAAAGGCCACAGGAGAAACACCCTTCTCTCTGGCCTACGGAATCGAGGCCGTCGTTCCCGCGGAAGTCTCCATTCCAGGACTCCGACGGACTCTATGTCCCGAGAATGAACAACTTAACAATGAAATGCTCGCAGATAACCTCAATTTCATAGACGAACGTCGGGATCAAGCGATGATACGAATCCAAAATTACCAGCAAGCTACCGCACGTTTTTACATCTCCAAGCTTTGTCCTCGGAAGTTTAGCGTTGGCGAACTGGTCCTAAGAAAAGTGTTGGAAAACACGAAAGAGTTAAACGCTGGAAATTTGGGCACCAGATGGGAGGGTCCCTATCGGGTCACCGAAATAATCCGACCTGGCATTTACAAACTCAAAAAATACGCAAACGGGGTACCAGAATTAAGGCCATGGAATGTCATGAACTTAAAAAAGTATTATTACTAGAGGTATCATAAACAATCAAACTACGTTAAGGCTTGATCCCTAGACATGGTACGTAGGCAGCTCAATCCCACGAGTGCAGCCACCTCTCAAAACCTCCTCATCTCGTTTCGGCAAGGGTCGACAACCACGAACAAGCGAAACTCGGACTCCCAACATGGGCCAATAACATTCGTTACGTTGTTCCACGTTTCAAAAATATGTACCTCCCCTTCATTAATTCAAAAGTCTTTTATTAATTCTTTCGTGAACAAGCACACAACTATAAAACATCACAATCACAGTGATATATGTACTTGCAAGCGTGACCTCGACGGGGGTTCACAAGCCAAATACTTTACAGTCTCTAAAACGACTCAAACTTACCAAACACCCCACCGGCCGCTGGTAGGTGTCGATCGACACCAAGTGGTGGGTGTCGATCGACACCAGCACCCTGGGCGTGTACTTCAGCCTCAACAATGACTTGGCCGTTGTCATCGATCCTTTGGCCCTCTGCATTGTATGCATGGCCATCCCTGTCCCGGAGAACTCCATGTTCATCAGCCATGATGATAGTACGCAACATCGCTTCTGAATTCTTCGCTTTCCGGGTTCTTCGTTCTAACTTAGCTAGCTCTTGATTTGAAAGGGTTACTAGCTCAAGATTCTTGTTGCTCCGAGTTTTGCGATTTGGCATGCACCTGAAACACACAAGAAAGAAAGAAAGAACGATATTAGTAACAAAATAAAAGAAAATTTAGACAAAAACTTAAACTTAAATCTAATGGTAAAATCAAAAGTCCCCGGCAACGGCGCCAAAATTTGATATGCTCAAATTTACCCTGAGCTACTCTCTCAAATTAAGAGATCAATGTAGTACTTAGGGATCGAATCCACAAGGACAATGAAATACCCAATAAATCCCAGTAAAAGTATTATGCTAAATAAAGTATAATGTAATGAAATTGCAGTGCGAATAATTTAAACAAAGTGTAAATCAATGGAGAAAAGCGCTAGGCATAGGGAAATCTCAGGAATCTTCAGATCTGTGATTAAATTGAATTATCAGGATTATAATTTAAGAACCGTTCTAGAACTCAAACACAATTGTAAAACCTACCAGCTTCCGCTGCGTAAACTATCTATCCCTGAATCTAGAATTCCAAATTCCTTTGCTAATTCTAAGGTCCAGACAAGCAGTAATGATCATGTTCAATTTGTTCACAAAATCCCTAAATCAAATTCCTTTGCAGATAGGTATTTTGCTCACCTAAGATAGATCTAGCAATCAATTACACTTTCGTGTCAATTAACAACCCTAAATCAGATTCTAGGTCGCGAATCTAGAATAAGCAGTAAGTTCAATCCTAGATGAAGAACTCTATCAATTAACCCTAATAAATCACTGGTTCAACAATTCCTCAGAAACCCTTGAAAACCCATAGCCTAACAAGGAAACTACTCAGACATGGTGAAGGAAACAATCATCATGATATGAATAGAAATCATTCAATATAATAGAAAATAAAAGTATAGAACAAAGAGTATCAGAGATTAGAGAAAGATGATACAAGCTTGAGATAGAAAGAGAGTCTGCTGCTTGATGATCCCTAAAACTCTGATCTTAAAACACAATATATAGCTAAAAACTCGTACATGGACTAATGCTGAAATATTAGAAACTTCTGGGCAAAATTGTAAATCTTCCAAAAACTCTGAAGTTGTCCGCCTGTGGTGTCGATCGACACTCATGGCTGGTGTCGATCGACACCAAGTCACATATCGCCTCAAAACATGATCCTTCGATGCAACTTCCTGGATCTTTGCTCCAAAATCTCCCATATTCTTCACATTAGTCCTGAATGCATACCTCAAGATAAAAGACTCCAATAGACTCTAAAAACACCAAAAAAACTCGATTAAAGACTCTTATATCATGGTTAAAACCCATAAAAACTATGATATATCAATCGTCGTAACATAAAAACAACAGAAGTCCTAATTTGGATTAAGAAAAAAGCCCCCTTGGGCAAACAAAAGAAACAACCGAAAGCAAAGTGTGAAAAGGATTAAAACCCTCCCGGGCAACCAAAAGCCAAAGTCTAAAAATAGATTAAAGCCCTCCCGGGAGAAACAGGTTCAAACCTAAAGCAAAGTAAAAGGAAAAGAATTCACAGTGCTTCAGCACCACCAGCTTCATCCTCAGCAGATTCATTGGACCCGAACTCGTTCAGACCTTTCGGCACTCCACTCTGCACGTCGACGTCCATAGGCCCGAATCATTTGACACTTGCGGCAGATCAAGCTTCGAAGTAGAAAAGTCTGAAGTCACCGAGGTCTTGTACACTTCCTCAACTTCGGGACGAAGAGCTTCTAGCCTTTCCTTCTCCTTCAAAGCATCCTCGCCTCCTTCGGTAATATCTTTTAGGAGTTCACTACAAGAAAACAACGTTTTGGCGACTGCACTAGTAGTCACAAAATAGTCGCTAAAAGGCACTTTACGACTAAATAGCGACTAAACAATGTTGTAGGTAATCGCTAGTCGCTAAATTTAGTAGTCGTAATTTAGTCGCCAATTGACGACTAAATTACGACTAAATGAAAGTGGTCGTATAATGGTCGTATCTTAGTCGCAAATGGTAGTGACTATTATCCGACTAAGTTAGCGACTATTTGCCGACTATAGTTTGGGGTAGATGAGGTTGTATTGATTAGTCGCTATATAGTCGGTAAATTTAGTGACTATTTGCCGACTATTCAATGATCTATTTAACGACTATTTGGCGACTAAGATCATCGAATCTGTAGCGAATTTACGACTACTGGGCGACTACTATACGACTGTTTGGTGACTAAATGACTACTGTTTTATTGACCGTATTTGTCAAAATAAAAATTTGGTATGAATAATTGGAGATGGTTTTGGTTGCTAAAATTGACGATTATTTATACAACATGAAAATTCAAATAACTATTGATTCAAAATATTCATTAGTTTATCATCCAAAATGCCAACTCCAACAATACATACAAAAATTGATAAGTTCATAGATTAACATTGAGTTAAAATAGATATAAGTAACCTAAGAAGTATATGGAGTTAAGAGTAGAAGTTGGAGCCCTAAGAAGCAGATGGAGTTAGAGTTGAAGTTGGAGCTGTTACGAGAGGCTATGCGGTTGATTCAGCTGAATGATTTGCCAAGAAGTCGAGAAACCGAGGATCCGTTTGTCGTAGATAGTTATGCACCTCGGACAAGTCATCGATCTTCTTCTTTTGCTCAGCCATAGCTCGGGACTGCTCAGCCACAACTCGGGAGTACTCTTCTTCACGGTTAGCATTCTCAGCATCACGCTGTTGATTGTAAGCAGCCTGCTCTTCGATTTTACGTTGAGCTTCCTTAAGTTGCTCTTGCAGTGCCACAAACGATGAAGAGTCTCCAGGTTGCTTGCGCTTGCCATTGACAAGAGTCTTCTTGAGGCTTCCAACTCCATAAGGAGTTCCTCGTGAATCCTTCTCAGTGGACTGAAAGATAAGAGAAAAAACAAGAAATAAACTTTGTTTGATGATATCACAGATTTGACAATAAAGAGCTTTGATAAAGTAAACAATAATATCACAGATTTAGTCCCGCACAATCAAAATTCAACAGACTAAATAACATAAACAGATTTGACAAGAGATCATTAATCCAACAGACTAAATAAAGAAAGAATAATATCATAGATTTGACAGATTAAATAAAGAGCTTTGACAACAAAGTAAACAATAACACAATCAAAATCCAACAGACAGACAAATGGGAAGAGAACTAACAAGGCCTAAGGGACAACAGATCATTAAGCTGACTAGAGATTCAAAGGACTAAGAGTCAGAATAAATAAAGCTAAGTAACGAAACCGAAAGCTTAACCTGAAGGAAGATGGATGTATACTCATCTACTGTGAGCTCCCGAGGTTGTGAAGCACCGTCTGAACAGGTCGACATCTCTGCCCTGAGCTCAGCCAACTTTTCTTCCACGTTCTTATTATAAGTTTCAATGATTTTCTCCGCCTTCCTATCGACATACGAACCATCTGGCTTTGTATGTGTGTGAATGAAAACCTCACCAATACTCACTGGTCTTCCCAATTTCTCTTCCTGCAATGTTACAAAATAAACAAGGATTAAGACAGCGTTTAAAGTTGCAAAGGGGTAAGAAAAAGAAATAAAAAATATATAAAAGATACTAACCAGGTCTTGTTGGACTTCTTGATAGGACTTTGGCCCTGATAAGTGAACGTGAGCACCGAGACCTCCACGATCAGACATACGAACATCAGAATAAGTTTGACTTTTTTTCTTTGCTTCTTCAGTATTCCAGTACTCGGTCATCGTTTTCCATATAGTATCGTTGATCCAGTGGGGTCGCTCTCCACCCCTCACTGTGCTAACCATGTCTTTCATCCGGCGTTGACAGATTGCATCAAAATGGAATTGAACTGTCCCTGTTATCAAGGGATCCCAGGTGTGGGTTTTCTACAAACAAAGAGAATAAAATGATGTTAGTGAAAAAACCACAAGTAAACCTATATGTGAAGGCTATAGGACAGAAAACTGTACCGCAAACTCGAGGAAGTATCTTGCTCTTCTCTCTGGAGGCACACAACCCCAGTTATAGTAGGGACCATCGAATTTGTTTGTATAAACTTTAGTAATCTTCCGAACCAGTTTCGATCCTTTGTCGCGAGTAAACCTGAAGTACATGAAATAGCTGTGAACAATTGTAAACAAGTGGAGAAAGAGTGAGAGTGAATACAATCAATCAAGTAAAGAAGGTAAATAAAGTATACAACACTTAAGAAAAAAATTAGCAAATCAAAAAAATGAGACAAGAACTTGATTAATAAGCTGTTTACGGTGGTACAGCTAAAGAACAAAAAACACAAGTACAGCTAAAGAACAAAAAACACAAGTACTTGATTAAAACACTAAACAGACAAGAACAAAAAACAGCTAAAGAACAAGAAACAATACAACTGAAGAATAAGAGATATACCAAGTCGTGTTTGGCCTCGGTGTGGGAGAGAGGACGGTGGTAAAGTTTTCCCGGCCTGGCACCTGAAGTAGATTATCCAGAGCCTGCAGCAAGTCCTCCTCAAGAACGGGCAATACTGGAGCAGCATCGTCACTGAAGTTGTTACCTTGAGAAGATGGATGACTATGAGCCTGAGAGTTCTGAAGTGGAGACGCAGGAGGGTCATGCAGTGGAGTGAATGAATTGTTTGGGACTTCTTGTGCTGAAGGAGTCGTATCGTCTTCACGTTGTTGAGGCTGGGAGTTCTGGAAGAGCTGTTGAGGCGGTGGATAGTTCCGGATATGTGGTGTTGATGAAACATCCGTAAACAAGCAAAAGCACAAGTACATTGACATATCAGTCTATTGAATACATTCAATCTAAATTCCAGGGTAAAGTAAAAGATTCATTTCCGCTTAAAGTCATTTTGGGAAATTCATGAATCAGAAAATATTTTGCTATAAAAAAAAAACATGTAAGAACCTTTGCCTAATTTTTTTGAAAAATCACAGCATTACAAACAACCCATGATTCTAAACTCTATCGGATTTACTCTTAACCAAGACTCCATTACAAAAAAATCAACTCTAACTACACAAAACCAAAACTACAGCATTTTAAATAAAAAACATATCTAACTAACGAGATTGAACAATTAATATATATGAATTAAAAACATAATGCAAGCTTAAAAAAAGAAAAAAGAAAACATCGTTGGTTTCATATGTAATAAAACTAACTCTAACCAAAACTCCAGCATTTAAAAAACTCACAAATCTAACTAACCAGATTGAATAACATGATGCAAGCTTGAAAATAAAATAAAAAAAATACTGTTGCTGACGATTGCAACAAAAAAATCAACTCAAACTACACAAAAAAATGATCCAACTAAAACTGTTTTATATGCCTCTTTTTGCAGTTACACCAAACTCTTTTTGGATTTGAAAATCTAGCTAAGGCACAAAAATCTCGGAACTGTTGCACCAGAAAACTGGAGATCAAGGAAGTTGTGGAGATCGTGAAGAACTGGCTATAAAAGGAAGCTGGAGACAAACTAAAAAAAAAAGACTGATAGGAGAACTCGGAGAAAACACATATTATTTTCTACCTACTTTTACTTTGTATTAGGATTGAGTTCGTAAACTTTCGATTATCAATAAAATCCACTTCCGATTTCATCTTTATTTTTATTCATTCGGCTTCACAAGAATTTAAACCCACATCCTTATTTAATCTAAACATAAAATCTTATACGTGGGATTTAGCTCCCACATAATTCTAATGATCATTCACTCTATATATTTCATATAAATGTAATTTCAACAAAAAATGCAGGTGCTCCATAAATATATATAAACACATGACACATGCATAGATGTGTATGCGTATGCGTGTCTTTGTCTAGAGCTTGAACGATAAAGTGGACTACGTCACGTAAATTGGACAACATACAAATTAAATAAACGAATCATTGATACTGAGATCATATCGTTTAGAATCAGCTAGCAAATCAATCATTTTTTTTTCATTTTTCATATCCATAATAATAATATGATCAAGGTAAATTAACCGAAAAAATCAATAGACAAAATCAAAAATGTAATTTACAGCAAAAATGTCAGTGACAAATGTTCAGATATCGTATAATGGATATTTAAATCAAAATAAATAAATAAATATCCAGCAAAACACCTTTTTTATAATATCCATTGACCACTGAACTTTTAACAATTATATAAACATTAAAAAAAAACTCAAATGGAATCCACAAATATAGCGATGATTTAAAATCGATAAAGAACACATGTGGCTAAATGCCTAATTTATTCACCTACGGAAGTACTATGGACGATTTCGCTCTAAGCTTTCCCGTGAAATAGGAGATAAATACACATGAAGAAATAATACTTAACATGAGGGAAAAAAACGATGAACTATATCTGATTTACTTCCCGTTCAAATGGAGCATCCAAGGCAGTGAGTTCACAAAAAGCGAATATACTATACCTGCAACGTCATCGTATTTTGTAGAGTGGATAAAGACTTTTTAGGTTTTAAAATCCTTTTGGAAACAAGTTGATATTAAAAAGTAAAAATGTATTCACACTATATCAGATATTAGAAAGCTAAAATGGATTCATATTATATCAGAAAAACGTACATAGTTTTGGAGCAAAATGAAACCCTAAATAATGGATGTGATACTGTAGTGTTTTTTCTTTTTCTTTTTTTTCCGGATAGTTCAAATAGACATTTAAATAATACACAAAATATTGAAATTAGAGGTATTTACTTGTTATCGTAATCAAGTGCTTTCAGTAAACATTATTTATTACTTTGAATTATATTTCTTTGTCAAAAATAAATCAATCAATACTTAGATTTTTTTTATTTGAATAAGATCTAAACTGAAGAGAAAAAAATAGATCTAAAATGATAAAATGATCAATTAATTAATCTATGAGAAAATTAATCAATCAAAAATCAGATAGAATTATTATGAGATAAAGAAAATTGATTTGGAGAATAAGTTGTTAAATAGAGGATGAAAATATTTAAAATCGTGATATGTTTGAGTTTGATGGTGGTGGTGGAGGGAGAAAATTTAGGGATTGCAGTTTAGAAAAAAATTTATTTACGATAAAGGATTTTGCAAAAAAAAAATTCTTTAGTTTCAGTTTCATCGGATTTTTAATTTTAATATTTTTAATGACATTTAAATTTAAAATAAAAATATATGTGCGAGGATTTGATTAGTCAAGTGACTTATGCTTTATAAAATAAAAGAGAAAATCACATTTTTAACCTTGAAAGTATCACATGCTAGCACTTTAAACCTCGAAGGTATTTCACTAGCACTTTAAAATTTCAAACTATTTTCACTAACACTTTAAACCTTGAAATTACCTCATACGTTTTTCGGCCATAAAATTCACTACTTAATAGTTACCGGAAAACTGACGAAATTTCCGACAAGATCTAAATCTGTCAAAAAATTTCGAGAGTAATCTGACGTATTTTTGATGGATTTCCGATAAAATAGTTATGTTAGAATTTCGTTTGAAAATATGTAAATTGATATAACCGTTTGAATTTTGAAAATTCCGAAGAGGAAGAAAAATGGGTAAAATAAAGATGAAAACTGAAAATATGAATAAGACGATGGAGGTGAAGAAATGCAAAGAAAATGGAGAATGAGTTGCTAAATAGAGGAAATATTTAAAATCGTGATATGTTTGAGTTTGATGGTGGTTGTGGTAGTGGGAGAAAATTTAGAGATTGCAGTTTAGAAAAACGTTTATATACGGAAGGATATATGACCTTAAACCTGGGTATCACTAAGTGTGATAAAGACTCTAGACAGGAAGGAGGATTTGACCGAAGCTTTTGGTCAGAGTGGTTTGCACGTGAGAGCCGCACGTGCGAAGGAGGTCTTCGAGAAGATCTTTATCTTCTTCATTTACTCATTCTCTGTTCTTGAGCTTGTTAGTTGTTCGTTGTAACAGTTTTTAGTGAGCGAGTGAGAGAACGCTTGTAGAGAGATAAGGAGCTCAGTTTGAGCTCAAGAATCTAGTGGATTCCGGTGGTAACTCCGGCAAGACGTAGTGCTTCGCATTGGAGCCTGAACTCGTATAAATCATTGTGTTCTTTTCTTGTTCTTACTTTTACAAACGAGAGATTGAGAGAGAGAGAGAGTCCGATACAGGTTCAATCCGCACAAATTGGTATCAGAGCCTTTACGACTAAGCTCCGATTCACAAGATGACAGGCTCCAAGCATAAGGTTGCCTTGTTCGATGGATCTGGAGATTTTTCCCTCTGGAAAACAAGGATGTTCGCTTACCTTAGCATTCAAGGTTTAAAATATGTTTTGGTTGAGAATCCAGCTCCAGAAGCGGTGTCGAAGGAAGGAGAAGACTCAGATCAAGATCTGACAAAGAAGAAAGCTGAAGAATCCTTAGCAAGATTAGATCGGTGCGAAAAGACGAAGATGATGATCTACTTGAATGTTGCAGATCCTGTTCTGAGAAAGATAAACCACAGTGCTACAACAGCGGAGGCATGGAATACATTAGAGAGGCTTTACATGATCAAGACTCTTCCTAACCGTGTTTTCCTTCAGCTTAAAGTATACACTTACAAGATGCAGGAGAACAAGTCAATTGATCAGAACGTGGATGAGTTTATGAAACTGATTGCAGATTTGGGGAATCTAAATATTGAGGTACCAGATGAAGTACATGCTTTGTTACTGTTAAGCTCATTACCCTCGAGATATGAGATGCTGAGAGAGACTCTCAAGTACAGTAGAGATGTGATCAAGTTTGAAGAGGTTGCGAGTGCCGCAAGATCCAAGGAGATGGAATTCAGAGATAACCAGGTATCTAGCTCAAAGTCAAATGGAGAAGGGCTATTTGTTAGAGGCAGGTCTTAAACCTAAGGAAACCAATCAGGAAAAGGAAGAGGCAGATCTAAATCCAAGACTCAAGATGGTAAAAAGATCTGTTGGATTTGTGGAAAGGAAGGCCACTACAAGAAACAATGTTACAAGTGGTTGGAAAGAAACAAGAACAAGACTCAGTCACAAGAGCAAGGAGAATTAGCACTGGCAAGGGATGATGCACATGATTTGGTAGGTTTGATAGCTTCTGAATTCAACTTAAGTGAAGACAAGCTTGACCAAGATGAGTGGATAATGGATACATGGTGTTCTTTTCACATGACCCCAAGGAAAGAGTTCTTCATAGAATACAGAGATGTTGATTCAGGAAAGGTGAGAATGGCAACCAACTCGTACTCAGAGGTGAAAAGTATTGGCAAGATAAGGTTTAGGAACTCAGATGGAACCACTTTTGTTCTTCATGATGTGAGATATATGCCGAGTATTTCAAGGAATATTATATCAGTGGGAACACTTGAGTCAAAGGGGTGTGAGTTCAAGGGAGGAAATGGAAGCCTCAAGGTGGTTAAGGGATGTACAGTCTTTATGAAAGGGGAAAGGAGAGCATCCCTGTATATACTACAAGGAGAAGCAAAACTGTCAGAAGCTCTAGTCTCAATCTCTGACAGCTCAAGCAAAAAGGGTGATAACACAATGATGTGGCATAGTCGGATGGGCCATATTTGTCAAAAGGGACTAGAAGCTCTAAAGAAGAAAGGTTGTTTTGGAGAGGACAAAGTTAAAGAAATAAAATTATGTGAAGACTGCATAATTGGATAAGGTGAGTTTTGGTCCAACTTAACTTGCAACAAAGTGGACTACATTCACTCAGACTTATGGGGATCACCAAATGTGCCATTAAGCTTAGGGAAGTGTCAGTACTTTGTTTCATTTACTGATGACTGGTCCAGGAAAGTATGGCTGTATTTCTTAAGAACCAAGGATGAAGCATTCGACAAGTTTGTGGAGTGGAAAAAGATGGTAGAGATACAGAGTGAAAGAAAGGTCAAGAAACTTAGAACAGACAATGACTTGAGTTCTGTCACCTAAGATTTGATGAGTTCTGCAAGCAAGAAGGGGTGGTGAGACACAGGACATGTACCTACACACCACAGCAGAATGGAGTTGCTGAGAGGCTAAACAAGAGTATAATGAATAAAGTGAGGAGCATGTTAAGTGAGAGTGGCCTTGACAAGAGGTTTTGGGCTGAAGCAGCATTAACCTCAGTTTATTTGATTAACATGTCACCCTCCTCTGCTATAGACTTTGAGATTCCTGAAGAGAGGTGGAGCTCATCTATTCCAAATTTAGCAGGACTGAGAAGATTTGGATGTATTGTATATGTTCATTCTGATGAGGGAAAGCTTAATCTGAGATCAAAGAAAGGGGTACTCACGGTATATCCTTAAGGGGTTAAAGGGTTCAGGATCTGGCTTATAGAAGAAGAAAAATGTACAATCAGTCGCAATGTGGTGTTCAAGGAAGATTTGATGTACAAGGAGTTCATCAAGGAGAATGAGTCAGGTATATCCAGTAATCCTTTAATAACTAACAAATTTGTTAGTGTCGACTGTACATGAAAGGATCAGTCTACTGAGAATAAGGCTCTAGGTGGAGCTATTAGGTCTGGTGAATCAGTTGAAACAGACCAAGAAGAGGAGTTAGCTGAGGAAGGGGAAGATGATCAGTATCAACTAGCTCGTGACCAGCCTATAAGACAGACTTCTATACCATTGAGATTACATGATTATGTGGTCAATGAAGAAGAGCTTGAAGAAATAGCAGGATATGCATATTTGGTTACAGAGGATGGAGGTAAACCTGAACCTTCATCCTATCAAGAAGCTCTAAGTGATGCAGATAGTGAAAAATGGGTAGAAGCATCAGATGAAGAAATGGAGTCCTTGATGAAGAATGGAACATGGATTCTAGTTGATAGAGACAAAGTTCAGAAGCCCATTGGATGCAAATGGATGTTTAAAAGGAAAGCATGAATTATTGGTGTAGAGAAACCCAGATTTAAAGCCAGGTTAGTAGCCAAGGGGTATTCTCAAAAGGAAGGGGTTAACTTCAGGAAATCTTGTCTCATGTAGTCAAGCACATCTCAATCAGGTTTTTTTACTATTTGCTGTTGTGCATTTTGACATGGAGTTACAGCAGATGGATGTGAAGACAGCGTTCCTACATGGCTATTTGGATGAGGTGATATACATGGAGCAGCCAGAAGGATACATTGATAAATATCATCCAGAGAAAGTATGTCTGCTGAAGAGGTCTTTGTATGGTTTGAAGCAGTCTCCTAGGCAGTGGAACAACCGGTTCAATGAGTTTATGCAGAACAGTGGGTTTAAGAGGAGTAAGCATGATCCTTGTGTTTACTTCAAGGTCTTACAGGATGGTGACTATGTATATATGCTCTTGTATGTAGATGATATCCTCATTGCTTCTAAGGATAAGAAGCGTGTCTGGGAATTAAAGGAGTTATTAAACTCGGAATTTGACATGAAGGACTTAGGGGATGCAAAAAAGATCTTAGGGATGGAAATCTCTAGAGCAGAACAAGAGGTACTCTATCCATTTCTTAAGAGGGGTATCTTTGAAAGTTTTGGGAACCTTTGGCATGGATCAAGCCAAATCAGTAAAGACACCTATGGGGGTTCATTTCAAGTTGAGGTCTGCTACAGATGAAGAAGTGAAGAAACAGTCTCAGGTTATGAGAAGTGTTCCTTATCAAAGTGTTGTGGGTAGCCTCATGTATTCAATGATTGGTACTAGGCCAGATTTGGCATTTGATGTTGGTCTTGTATGCAGGTTCATGAGTAAACCCCTAAAAGAACACTGGCAAGCTGTAAAGTGGGTACTGAGGTATATTAGTGGCTCCTTGAAAAGGAGGTTGTTGATATAAGATCGGAATCACTCCAAATCTTATTGATCAAAAGATGTCAAAGTTGACAAGCTTGTTGCGGAAGTGAGCGTGATGTCGAGATGGGAGGTGGCGGTTTGATTGACTCTCTCAATCGGTGGGCTTGATTGACTCTCTCAATCGGTGGAGAACTAGACTTTTTTGAATCACACAAACAATCCTAATCCTATAATCTCAAGAATCAAATGAATCTCTCAAATGAAACTTAAAGACAATTGTTTAAACAAAGACACTCTTTGAATAAAATGAAAACAACTTATATTTCTTAGATGATTGAAAGGTGAATATTACAATGGACTATGAGGAGCTTGTATAGGTCATGAACAAGGACCTCCAACAGTCAGAAAATGTAAAGGAATACAAAAGAAAGTTAAAGAAATCAAAAGAAATCCTCCATTGATGTGAACTAGCCGTTAGGCATTAATGGGGAGGGGGGGCTCCTCTAGCTTGGCTGAGAGATTGAAGACTTCTTCTAGGTCTTTCAGTGTCTTTGGAAGTTTAGGATCTCTTGGAGTAGATGGAGGGCCTGGATCAAAAGGAAAAGCTGATCCTTTAAAGAAAAGGTGTGGTGTAGTGACCCCTAAATTAAGGAACATGTTTCTTTCCTTTTGTCTTTGGTGTATGGGGGCAAGTGGTGTCGTTTTGGCTGAGGTATATTCATATTTTAGAGTCTCTAGTTGATCAAGAGTGTCTCCTGGTCGCCACAAATACGTTTGAAGTCTCCTAAACCCGTGAGCTTCCAAATAAGGCGAGCGTAGACTGCTTCGGTTTAGAAAATTGATATCTCCCAAACCAAAATTGGTATTGAGTTGATTCCAATTCGATGAGCTCCCCTGATGAGTCAAGAATGTATAAAAAGTTTATTTGTAGCTTATCTCTTCTTGGTTTGGTCGAAAATACCCAATAAGTAGCTGTTGGTCTCCATCGGATTCATTGGAGGACTGCTGACTTGTAACGTGAGAATCTCCATCGTGTGAATAGATTTTGAACCGATTCCACTTCTCTATGAATCCTTGATGACTTAATATTGCCTCATTAAAAACCTTTCTAGGTAAACCCATTGGGAAAAACCCTAGATAAGGGAAAAAGAGTGCAACAGTCATATTCCAACATTCGACGAGTTGATATGCTTCAATAAAGGCACATGTGTATTCGGTATGCTCGGGTTGGTTCTCTCCAAGAGTCTTGGTCGTCTGGTTGGTGTCTCTTCTATGCTCCTTGGTTGATGCTGACTTGATGACCTCATCATACTCTCCCTCTTGAAAAGGTTTCGACCTCGAAACTATATAATCTTGGCATTGTGGTGCTTTGGTGTTGTGTGGTTCATCATGTGGCTTTCCTCTGATCAGCTCGGTACCTGTTCTTTCTTTGACACTTAAAGGAAAAATCAAGTGCATCATATTTGTAATATAGGTACTCAAAATTGTATACTTGAAACTACTAGTGACCATAAGATTTTCCCAATATTTAATAAACTCGTAAATGTCACTTACATGAACATGAAATGTTATTTCCGAATGCGGTTCTTCAAGAAGTGAACTTCTTAGAATTTCTTTAAAATCTTGCTCCATCTTATGACCTGTATCAACAACCTTTGGCATAGACAAGAGTATTATCCTAGAACTGGAATTTTCAAGACTCAACTCTTTAGTTTTATTAATTGTTTCCGGTGCACTTAGTTTTGGTTGTATCGAAGCATTTTTTTTTACTTGTCTTGCAGGACAAGTCGCAGCAAAGTGTCCCTTCTTATGACATCTATAACAAGTCACTTCTTTGGATTTAAAAAGTTTAGAAGACTTACATTTCTTTAGTTCACAGTGTGGTTCAAGCAATGGACTTGGACTTCGCTTTTGTTCTACGACTTGTTGGATTGGGGCTGGTAGCATCTTCTCGTCTCTAACAGGTTGATTAGCTTCGTTTTTCTCCTTTAGAATGTTTGTTGACACGTTCTTTGGTTTAGGTTTGCAAGCTTCCCTTGGTTTCAGTTTTGGTTTTGATCTTGTTGCTAGAATCAATCTTCTTGGCTCTTGAGGAATTTTATACCTTGAGTAGTATGGTTCGGTCTCTATTTCTTCCACAAATGTTTTGTGTAATAGTTGCTTCATTTCTTCCCATGTGTGGTCTGGAAGATCACAATCAAGTCGGAAATAAGCATCCTCATCCCATTTTAGATAGGCTTCTTCAATTAGAGTCTCCTCAGCAATGATGGTTCTTTCCTCCTCTGGAACTTGGTTTTCGTGAAACCATGCATCCATGTCTCTTTCCCATTTTAAGTAAGCCTCTGGTCCTTGATCACGACCTGAATAACAGATGGGTCGTGGCTCATAATCTGACTCATCATCTGTTGGTGCATCATATGGCTCGTCTTGTTCGGTGTAGTTGATGTTGGCTTCGTTTGGCTCTGGTTCATCAACCATACTATCTTCAGGGCCTCTCTCTTGGCTCCAAGACTCGTCATCAACATGGTCACTGATAGTTGGGATCTTTCAATCCGGGTCTATGCAAATACCCTTGTGCGTTGTAGCACGTAGGGATCGAATCCACGGAGACTAAGTATGCGCTACGAAATATAGAAACGAGTTATCAAGCTAAGACAATAATAAGAGATTTGATTATGATGCAAACTAATCCAAAGCTATGAGAAACAGAAAGTAAAACGGTGTAAAAGTCAATAGACTAAAGCGTTAGGCATCGGTAGGGATGTTGTCATGGGTAATTTTACCCTACCCTGACCCTAACCCTAAATAAACCCGCCCAAAAAAAACCCTATTTTAAAAAACCCTAAAAAACCCATGTACTAATAGGGTAACCCAAACAAGACCCTCAAGATTTCAGGGTTACCCATGGGTACCCACGGGTACCCTAACTATATTTTATGTGGTTTTTATTTTAATATTTTTTCTATTATTATATTTATGCTTAATTATCACAATTATTAATATTTTAAATTCATTCAATATTAGCATATTGGCGGAAACAATATTTTAAATTTTTTTTGCGGGAAAATAAAATTCAAATTATTGGCGAGAAAGCATAACATCACATTTTTTATTTATGAATTAGCGGGAAAGTGAGATTTTACATTTTTGGCTGGAAAACAAGATTACTTTTTTTGGCGAGGAAACGAGATTTTACGTTTTTGGCGGGAAAATGAAAATTTACGTTATTGGCCGGAAAAACGAGATTATTTTTTTTGGCGGAAAAACGAGATTTTACGTTTTTGGCGGGAAAACGAGATATTACGTTTTTGGCGGGAAAACGAGATCTTACAATTTTGGCGGGAAATGAGATTATTATTTTTTTTTGCGGGAAAACGAGATTTTACATTTTTGGCGGAAAATGAGATTTTTACGCTTTTGGCGGGAAAACGAGATCTTACAATATTGGCGGGAAAACGAGATATTACGTTTTTAGCGTGAAAACAAGATTTTACGTTTTTGGCGGGAAAACGAGATTTTACGTTTTTGGCGGGAAAACGAGATTTAAAGTTTTTGGCGAAAAAACGAGATTTAAAGTTTTTGGCGAGAAAACGAAATTTTACGTTTTTGGCGGGAAAACGAGATTTTATGTCTTGGTGAAAAATCGAGATTTTATGGTTTTGGATATTACGTTTTTAATTTTTTTTTTAAAGATATAAAACAAAATCTCATAAATATTTCATTAAAAAGTAATTTTGAATATTTATTGATTTAATTAAAAAAAACCCTATGGGTACCCTAAACCCTATAGGGTTAACCCTTTTTGAACCCTTTTCTAATGGGTACCCGCCCATCTTGAACCCTCCTCAATTTATGGAAAGAGGGTAGGGTTATGGGCTTGAATATTTTTAAGGGTTTAGGGTACCCATTGGGTAATTACCCATCTTTAACATCCCTAGGCATCGGGAATATCTTAGGAATTCAGGGATCAAAGAGCTACACAACTATTCAGGGATTTAATGCTAAGAACCATCCTAAACTCAAACACGAATGTAAATCTAATCTACTTTCGCAGTATTAGATATCTATCTCTAGTGATATAAGCGTCTAAACTTTCGTTTGATCTTATCAATCCCTAGACAAGCTTTATCGATCGGGTTTGATAAATTCACGGATCCTAATGACTCAACTTTCGTTGGTATTAGGCAATCCGCTCACCTATTGCTCTATCCGGCTAAACCTATCAACTTTCGTTGTATAGATTTATCCTAGGATTTCATGAAACTAGTTGTCTACTTTAATTCCAATCGATAACTTAGCAATAGATGAAGATCTAATGATAAACCCTATTTGTGTCTAACTCAATGATATGAATTCTCTTGATAAATCCCTAATCCTAACTAAGAGACTACTCAACCATCAACAGAGACAAAACAGAGCATAGATAAGAATAAAGACATGATTCAATTGCAAAAGAAAACAGAAACAGAGATAGAGTTTTAGAAATCTTCTCTAAAGATTCACAAATGAGAAATCTGCCTCCCAGGGGCTTACAAGAGGTGGCTGCAGAGAAAAACTAGGTTAATAATCGGATCCCCCAAACCCCAGATACATAAAGCTTTACAAAAGTCCCGAAATCAAGGAAAAGGTGATGAGGATGTCGCGGCTTCAGATCGGACGATCTGATACTGGATTGGACGATCTTGATGTTGATGGATCGGACGATCTACAAGGGATCGGACGATCTGGTCCTAACTCTGCATCTGCTTCATTTGCTCGCCAGATTGACATGTCTTCAGTAAAACGGGGATAACTCTTGAACCAAGAATGAGAATGACATGTGACCAGTTCCAAATGAAAGCTAACTCAAAGGGTTATCTTGTGTCCAAAATTCAGCTCGATCCAATATCTGGAAGACCTCTAACGGATGTCAAACTTCTGAGGCTTCTGCATGATTCTGCATTTCCAAAACCTCGTTTTCACTCCAAAACGTCCAGTTCTCTCCCAAATCGCACCAAAACCTGTAAAGACTCTTAAAACATAGAAAACCATACAAAAGACTCTAAAACACAATAAAACCAATAATAAAACAAATCCAAAAATGGGTGAAATATGAGATATATCAACTCCCCCAGACTTGAATCCTTGCTTGTCCTCAAGTAAGAACTCACAAAAGAATACAAATATGGAAGAGAGGTTTGAAAAACACGGAGACCTTCCTGTTCTTGAAACATTGCAATGATCCTTTTTAGTACTCCACATACTACTTAACCAGTTCTGAATCTAACCACCATGTACTTCTCCGTAGTCATTCGCAGCTTGCCAGACTCTACACATGAATTCGCAGCATTATCCATCAAAACCTTCATCGCCAGTTTCATCTCTGCAGTCAACTACCAAGGACCTTCTAGACTCTTTCACATACAATATCTTGACAAGAAACCACCTAAATTCCACACTTTTTGGTATTTTTCCTCTCCCCCAGACTTATTTCTAAACTAGCTTATTATATATATATATATATTTTTTTTTTTTTTTTTAAGGTCCGAGACGCGAGTACTGATGGTGTTTGCCACCTAGTCCCCGGTTCATTCCTTACTGCATATATCAAGTTTCGAGACGCGAGTACTGATGGTGTTTGCCACCTAGTCCCCGGTTCATCCCTATCAATATAAAGCATGTACATATCAAGGTTCCGAGACGCGAGTATTGATGGTGTTTGCCACCAAATCCCCGGTTCATCCCATCTCTATGCAACTCGCATACGTAACCTTATTGCTAGATAAACTTCTAATAGGGGGAGGAGTACCACTACTTTCTACTGGTGGGTTCATATGTCAGATATGAATGATGAGTCAAGCCCTATGGAAATCAACCACATCGACGAAGTGCAAATTTGGCTTAGGCTCGGATGAACTCCGCTGGAAACATGGTGTCCTCTAGTTAACTGGTTATCCTTTGGATTTTTCATTAGTCCGATCTAGAATTGATTCTGTAGCAACGGTCACTTAGAAGTGAAGACAAAACATTAGATCCAACTGATACTCTCCAACACGTTTTGACTCAATAAAAACGAAAAACAATGATTCATAAAGTACAAAACAAAACAGAGAAACAACATTAGTCACACGAAGTACTCTCCCCCAGACTTAATTCGCACCGTCTCGGTGAGAAAATAAGAAGGAGAAAAGCACACATAATCAGAAAGAGATAGAGTGAACCGAAAATAACCGAAGAAGGACTTACCAGGGCCTTATCGATATGTTCATCTAAAGGAATGTCGATGCTCTGTTTGTTTGAGACACAAAAATCAAAACCAAAATAAAAGAAACACACTTACCAGTGGGTTGCCTCCCACCAAGCGCTTTGTTTAACGTCGTTAGCCCGACGCAGTCGCCTTTTAGGCGAGAGAAGAGGGATTCATAGGAGGATCTGGTGGGGGTGGCGGAGGTTTAAGATCAAGCTTCAAAATCCTGTTCATCATTGTATCCACAACAGCATGTCCCTGCGCCTTAAGTTCTGGGGTTATAAGTGCTTTAGCTTTAAAGAAAGGTTTAGTCATACCTTTGCACTTAACCTTATATTCAATGGTGTCACCAACACATCTCTGGGGTGTTAAGGTGACATGGGGACGAAGTGGTGCTCCCCCAGACTTAGGCTTGGTTGTCTCTTCTATGACATCACATGAATCATGTTTCAACCACTTGTCCACTTTGACTGCAACATAGAATACTCCTTTGTTCACTCGCGCGAGGGAAACTCTCTTTTGAGGTAAGTCAAAGATCGCTCCAGCTGTATTGAGGAATGGTCTCCCTAGGATCAATGCCATCTCTGTGTTGTTTCTCATTTCTACAACCTGAAAGTCACAAGGTATCAAGCAATCA
Source organism: Barbarea vulgaris (assembly GCA_963667165.1). Lineage (NCBI taxonomy): Eukaryota > Viridiplantae > Streptophyta > Magnoliopsida > Brassicales > Brassicaceae > Barbarea > Barbarea vulgaris. The sequence continues at coordinate 23,297,658 of OY763893.1, read as the reverse complement.
TCAATCCTTACCTGAAGATCTTTGACGCTTCCTTGTGTAGTCGAGATGTTCCCGTCCCCAAATTTGATTAGTCTTGTAGAGGGCTGAATGTTGATGATCCCCAAGCGTTGAGCTATTGTAGTAGACATCACATTCACTGTTGAGCCAGAGTCACAAAGAGCGTCCTCAAACACAACTCCATTGATGGAGCATGGAACCAAAAACCTCCCAGGATCTCCAAGTTTGGGCAGTTGCCTCAGTGCAAGAGCTGGAGATTGACCTGAAAAGGGAGCTTTGGAAGCCTGTGTGGTTAGAATTGGTGTTTGAGAAATCATACCTGAAGGAGAAGTAGGGATTGATTGGTCCGTGGTGGTTGGATCGTCCGAGGGAGGTAGGATCGGACGATCATGTTGTTGTTGGATCGGACGATCGTGCTTTTGGATCGGACGATCCAAACGAAGATCGTCCGATCTAAACGATTCTGTGGTGGATTTCTTCATCACTTCACGCTGTAGATCAGAGCTCAAACAGTCCACCTTCCACTCTAACGTGGAGATCTTGTGCTTTACCTCTTGAGCACTCCGAGTTTGTCCATCAGTGACTACTTGTATCATGAGTTTGAACTCATTCTCCCCACTTCCAATGAAGTTTACATGCTAAAAAAAAACACTAGAGCCTCCTTCGTTCCTTGGGTTTCGCTCAGTTTTTGCTGGGAGAATATCCTGTTGGCGTTTGGTCGAGATAGCAATTTGTGAGATCTGGGTCTCGAGCAATTTTGCATGTGTGGAGAGGGACTCGAACTTGCCGTTTAAATCCACGTACATGTGGCTCATCTTTGCTGTCATCTCCTCTGAGGATTGCTTCTGAGCTGCCATAATCTGCTGCATCATAGCCTTGAGCTCGGCTTGAGAGTCCGTCGCTGGAGTTGACGGTTGTGGTAGTGGAGGATATACCTGGAACTGAGGGTTCTCCACATTGTTGCTGCGGTAGGAGAGGTTTGGATGGCTTCTGTAGTTTTGGTTAAAACCTCGGTTCTGTCCATAACCTTGTCCCTGTACGTAGTTGACTTCCTCAGTGTGTCCTTGTAAGCGAACATCCGGACCATCTTCACACTGATGTACATGCCTCTTGGACCTATCATACTCTGCATTCCTAGTACTAGAACTGGCAGCCATGTTTTCAAGCAGCTTGTTAGCTCCATTGACACTCTGAGTCATGAAATTTCCATTGCTTGCAGAGTTGAGTGATGTCTTGTAGTCCCAACTAACCCCATCATAAAAGATGCTTAGGAGCTGCTCCTCTGAAAATCCATGGTGTGGACAATCTCTGCGGTATTCATTGAATCGCTCCCAAGTTTCACAAAAAGACTCTCCACTGCAGTGTTCAAATGAAGTGATCTTGTTTCTCAACGAAGCAGTCTTGGATTTGGTGTAGAAGTGATCCAAGAAGCTTGCTCGAACTTGAGGCCAAGTGGTGAGGGAACCCGGTGGTAAAGATTTGAGCCACCTACTTGCTTTATCCGCTAGGGAGTGACGGAAAAGCTTGCACTTGAGATAGTCGGCGGGAACTCCATTAGATTTAGTAGTGCTGCATATTTCCTCGAAGTTCTCCACGTGGTCCATTGGGTTTTCAGCTGGTAACCCATGGAAGAGATGCTGTTTCACCAAAGCAATCATTTGAGGTTTGATCTCAAAATCTTGACGTTGAGGCTCTGGAGGACAAATGGCTGCCCGGTTTTGATAGAACGCATGAGGCGTGTCATTGTTTCCAATAGCTCGTTGGGCGAGTTGTTGTGCGTGCTGTTGTCCTTGTTGCGCTCTCAACTCCTCCATTTGTTGTTGTAATTGCTGCATCTGCTGGAGAATATCATCGGTATTGTCGCCCATGATGGCGTGATTCGACTTCTTCTTTGCGTTTGTCCGTTCTAATCCCGCAAGCTCTTGGTTAGTCAACTGTAAAAGATTTGCAGAGCCTTGACTCTTTCTTTGCATGTACCTGAAACACCAAAAACCAAGCAGAAGAATAACAAAATTAGTACTGAAATAAAATTCTTAGACTAGACACTAGTCTCAAATCCGAAGGCAACGTCTTAGTCCCCGGCAACGGCGCCAATTTGATAGTTGGGATCTTTCAATCCGGGTCTATGCAAATACCCTTGTGCGTTGTAGCACGTAGGGATCGAATCCACGGAGACTAAGTATGCGCTACGAAATATAGAAACGAGTTATCAAGCTAAGACAATAATAAGAGATTTGATTATGATGCAAACTAATCCAAAGCTATGAGAAACAGAAAGTAAAACGGTGTAAAAGTCAATAGACTAAAGCGTTAGGCATCGGGAATATCTCAGGAATTCAGGGATCAAAGAGCTACACAACTATTCAGGGATTTAATGCTAAGAACCATCCTAAACTCAAACACGAATGTAAATCTAATCTACTTTCGCAGTATTAGATATCTATCTCTAGTGATATAAGCGTCTAAACTTTCGTTTGATCTTATCAATCCCTAGACAAGCTTTATCGATCGGGTTTGATAAATTCACGGATCCTAATGACTCAACTTTCGTTGGTATTAGGCAATCCGCTCACCTATTGCTCTATCCGGCTAAACCTATCAACTTTCGTTGTATAGATTTATCCTAGGATTTCATGAAACTAGTTGTCTACTTTAATTCCAATCGATAACTTAGCAATAGATGAAGATCTAATGATAAACCCTATTTGTGTCTAACTCAATGATATGAATTCTCTTGATAAATCCCTAATCCTAACTAAGAGACTACTCAACCATCAACAGAGACAAAACAGAGCATAGATAAGAATAAAGACATGATTCAATTGCAAAAGAAAACAGAAACAGAGATAGAGTTTTAGAAATCTTCTCTAAAGATTCACAAATGAGAAATCTGCCTCCCAGGGGCTTACAAGAGGTGGCTGCAGAGAAAAACTAGGTTAATAATCGGATCCCCCAAACCCCAGATACATAAAGCTTTACAAAAGTCCCGAAATCAAGGAAAAGGTGATGAGGATGTCGCGGCTTCAGATCGGACGATCTGATACTGGATTGGACGATCTTGATGTTGATGGATCGGACGATCTACAAGGGATCGGACGATCTGGTCCTAACTCTGCATCTGCTTCATTTGCTCGCCAGATTGACATGTCTTCAGTAAAACGGGGATAACTCTTGAACCAAGAATGAGAATGACATGTGACCAGTTCCAAATGAAAGCTAACTCAAAGGGTTATCTTGTGTACAAAATTCAGCTCGATCCAATATCTGGAAGACCTCTAACGGATGTCAAACTTTTGAGGCTTCTGCATGATTCTGCATTTCCAAAACCTCGTTTTCACTCCAAAACGTCCAGTTCTCTCCCAAATCGCACCAAAACCTGTAAAGACTCTTAAAACATAGAAAACCATACAAAAGACTCTAAAACACAATAAAACCAATAATAAAACAAATCCAAAAATGGGTGAAATATGAGATATATCAGTCACCGCCTCTTGAACTGATTTCATAATTAGTTTCTTCATGCCAAGTATCTTTTCCATGAGTTTCTCCTCGATCGTCTTCTCGATCAGTTTCCTCAAACCAAGGCTTTTGGTAAGGCTCCATGAACTGATATTTCTCTTCTTCATGATTAAACTCTCTATAACCTGGTTCACTTTCGTGGTCTCCTTCTTCTTGACTGATTTGTGATTCAGTCTCGTCTTGCGATGAACGATCTCCTCCTATATTGCCTTCTTGGTCGGTTTCTTCTTCACTTGACCAAGTCGAGTGATCGCTATAGTTGTCTTGACTACAGTCTGGTGGCTCTGGTTCAAGCTCGTCTCCATCAGAATCTCCTTCGTAGTAAGAGCTTGAGTGATCATCTCCTGGCCAGGGCGGTGTATCACCGTTAGTCTCATCATCGGTGAAGACTTGTTCTTCTTCTCCTTGACTGCAATGATCTTCGTATGCTTGGTAAGAGTCTTCTTCCTCTGAATATTCCATGGTGGATGCTCCTTAGGGTTTGTACCTTGCAAAATAAAGCAAACAAATAATCAATGTTCTTTCAAAAAAACACAAACAGAGAAGAATACAGAATTTCTTCGATTGAAGTTTTGATGAACGAAAAATATCAAATGAATACCTAATTTTAAAGCGACAATTTTTATGGGTTTTTGAATGTTTTTAGAAGATAAAACAAGAGACAAAATATTTTTATGAGTTATTTTGGATTTTATAAAATTGAAACAAGCAGACAGACGAAAGAAACAATTTTTTTTTTTTTTGTGGTTTTCGGTTTACGTTTTGATGAACGAAAAATAATAAATGGGTATATAAAATAAAAACGACAATTTTTATGGGTTTTATAAGGTCTTAAGAAGCTAAAACAAAAGACGAAATATTTTTATGACTTTTTTTGGTTTTTATAAAATTCAAACAACACTGAAGACGAAAATTGCAAACTAGGAAAACAGACAGCTTTTTATGGAATGAAACGAAACTGAAAAAGATGAAAATGAAACTAATAAGAACAGATAAAGGTTGAAACAACCTGGGATAGGAGCTTTTAGGCTCTGATACCAAATGATATAAGATCGGAATCACTCCAAATCTTATTGATCAAAAGATGTCAAAGTTGACAAGCTTGTTGCGGAAGTGAGCGTGATGTCGAGATGGGAGGTGGCGGTTTGATTGACTCTCTCAATCGGTGGGCTTGATTGACTCTCTCAATCGGTGGAGAACTAGACTTGTTTGAATCACACAAACAATCCTAATCCTATAATCTCAAGAATCAAATGAATCTCTCAAATGAAACTTAAAGACAATTGTTTAAACAAAGACACTCTTTGAATAAAATGAAAACAACTTATATTTCTTAGATGATTGAAAGGTGAATATTACAATGGACTATGAGGAGCTTGTATAGGTCATGAACAAGGACCTCCAACAGTCAGAAAATGTAAAGGAATACAAAAGAAAGTTAAAGAAATCAAAAGAAATCCTCCATTGATGTGAACTAGCCGTTAGGCATTAATGGGGAGGGGGGGGCTCCTCTAGCTTGGCTGAGAGATTGAAGACTTCTTCTAGGTCTTTCAGTGTCTTTGGACGTTTAGGATCTCTTGGAGTAGATGGAGGGCCTGGATCAAAAGGAAAAGCTGATCCTTTAAAGAAAAGGTGTGGTGTAGTGACCCCTAAATTAAGGAACATGTTTCTTTCCTTTTGTCTTTGGTGTATGGGGGCAAGTGGTGTCGTTTTGGCTGAGGTATATTCATATTTTAGAGTCTCTAGTTGATCAAGAGTGTCTCCTGGTCGCCACAAATACGTTTGAAGTCTCCTAAACCCGTGAGCTTCCAAATAAGGCGAGCGTAGACTGCTTCGGTTTAGAAAATTGATATCTCCCAAACCAAAATTGGTATTGAGTTGATTCCAATTCGATGAGCTCCCCTGATGAGTCAAGAATGTATAAAAAGTTGATTTGTAGCTTATCTCTTCTTGGTTTGGTCGAAAATACCCAATAAGTAGCTGTTGGTCTCCATCGGATTCATTGGAGGACTGCTGACTTGTAACGTGAGAATCTCCATCGTGTGAATAGATTTTGAACCGATTCCACTTCTCTATGAATCCTTGATGACTTAATATTGCCTCATTAAAAACCTTTCTAGGTAAACCCATTGGGAAAAACCCTAGATAAGGGAAAAAGAGTGCAACAGTCATATTCCAACATTCGACGAGTTGATATGCTTCAATAAAGGCACATGTGTATTCGGTATGCTCGGGTTGGTTCTCTCCAAGAGTCTTGGTCGCCTGGTTGGTGTCTCTTCTATGCTCCTTGGTTGATGCTGACTTGATGACCTCATCAGTTGTGTTACAGGAAAGAGGGTGAGTTCATAATGACATGGTTCTGTGATTCAGATTATGCTGCAGATTTGGATAAGAGTAGGTCTACCTCTGGGATTTTTTTTACTGTTGGTGGAAATACAATAAGCTGGAGGTCTAGTCTTCAGAAGGTTGTTACTTTGTCAACAACAGAGGCAGAGTATATGGCTCTGACAGAGGCTGCTAAAGAAGCTGTTTGGCTTAAGGGTCTGATGAATGAGCTTGGGTTTCCCCAGGATACTGTGAATATTTTCTGTGATTCTTAGAGTGCGATTGCTTTGGCAAAGAATGCAATGCTTCATGGAAAAAAAAGCATATGGCAACTAAGTTTCATTTCATTAGAGACTTGGTTGCAGATAAGGTGATTCAGGTTTTGAAGATATGTACTGCAGATAATCCAGCAGATGTGTTTACCAAGATTACTCCAGTGAGCAAGCTTCATGAGGCTTTGGAGTTGCTCAGGGTTAAAGAAGATTGAACTGGAGCTATGATGCTCCAAAGAGGCTGAGTGGGTTACTCAGGAGATAAGAAGCCAAGTGAGTTTACTTGGAAGATAAGTAGGTGAGCAGGTTTGCTCATGATCCGGAGTTGGAATCCAAGACAAGCTAGATATGAGTACTAAGGTCAAGGTGGAGATTTGAAGGATATATGACCTTATACTCGGGTATCACTAAGGTCAAGGTGGAGATTTGAAGGATATATGACCTAATACTCGGGTATCACTAAGTGTGATAAAGACTCTAGATGGGAAGGAGAGTTTGGCCCAAGCTTATGGTTAGAGTGGTTTGCACGTGAGAGCTGCACGTGCGAAGGAGGTCTTCGAGAAGATCGTTATCTTCTTCATTTACTCGTTCTCTGTTCTTGAGCTTGTTAGTTTTTCGTTGTAACAGTTTTTAATGAGAGAGTGAGAGAACGCTTGTAGAGAGATAAGGAGCTCGGTTTGAGCTCAAGAATCTAGTGGATTCCGGAGGTAACTCCGGCGAGACGTAGGGCTTCGCATTGGAGCCTGAACTCGTATAAATCGTTGTGTTCTTTTCTTGTTCTTACTTTTACAAACGAGGGATTGAGAGAGAGAGATCAAGTCCGATACAGGTTCAATCCGCACATATACGATAAAGGATTTTGCAAAAAAAAATTCTTTAGTTTCAGTTTCATCTGATTTTTAATTTTGATATTTTTAATGAAATATAAATTTAAAATAAAAATCTATGTGGCAGGATTTGATTGGTCAAGTGACTTATGCTTTATAAAATAAAAGAAAATCGTAGTTTAAATAAAATATTTGGACAGAAAATATGAAAATCCAAATCTATGTTCAAATTGAAAAGTAGTGGCCCAAAACTTAAGAAATCACACATATTAAAATTGGGCTTTTGGCCCAGTGGCATCTTATAGATCGCGCGTTTGTAACAAAGGCTATCGTCTAAACAGGACTAAGCGGTTTATAGGGACTATCATATGACAAAATCTTATATACCAAATGATAATTTTGTAAGAATACACGTTAAAATAACATAAATCACTTTTTAAGAAATATATATATATATATATATATATATATATATAATGGTGTTTCTATTGAAATTGCTCGGCCTGGGCAAAATATCCAAACCCGACTCAAAAAAATCAAGCCGAATCCGAACCCGCAATATTAAAATACCCGAACGAGTACTAAACTTCAAAACCCAAAAATCCAAACTCAAATTAGATCCGAACCGAAATCCGAACATGTACCGAACATACCCGAAATATACGTACATACTAATAATATATTAGTAATAATTATACTTGTAATAAGCCAAGTGCCCAAATATTAATGATTTTTGGATATTTTAGATTTATTTTGAGTATACTTAGTTGTTTCTTTTTTGTAGAGTTGGGTAATAATACTTGTATTTCTTAGAATTTTGGATATTTTCAAGTAATATAGTAGATTTACATTCAATTTGTTTTTGTTTTTTTGGATATTTGGGTAAACCCGAACCGAACCCAAACCCGACCAAATCCGATCCGAACCCTACCAGAAATTTTTTAATACCCGAACGGATAAGAAATTTCTAAACCCGAAAAATCCAAACTCAAAAAATCCGATCCGAACCCGACTCGAATATCCGAACGCCCCAGCCTAGAAATTGCAGGAGAATGCAAATGTTACATACATATAGTCCATTAGACCCGATTAGGAGTCTAACTCTACATCTATCTATCTACTTATCTACTTCTACTTAAACTATTAAAAAAGACCTAATCTTATATGATGTTTACAAACACTATTCAAATTAAAAAAAAAAAAATTGTAACTTTGTATCCAAACATACCTTTCCATTTTTTTTTTCCTCTTCATCATTTATTTCCTTATCTAATATTACAATATTAATAGTATGAATTATAATTCTCCTATCACCTTTGTTAGATTTTATTTTAAAATTGTTTTAAATTATTATATAACACATATAATTAATAAAATTTAATATTTTTTTCTGTATACATTGTGATTAAAATTTTTTAAAAGGGACACATATTACTCAATTAAAGAAAAAAAAGTGTGTGTTCAACGTCCCACATTGGCTAAATTTTTGTGGCAATGGTTCAGAGTCATATTGTAAAAAGGACCAAAACGATTTCAAATACGAATGAGCAGAAAACTTGACTCATCAGGCATCAAAATTTAAAAAATGTATTCGGGTTTATCTGATTTTTTAGTTAAAATAATTTAAAAATCGCACATTGACTAAAATTTATAGGCAATGGTTCAGATTTATTTTATATAAAAAATCAAAATGATTTTAAATACGAATGAAAAGGAAACTTGACTTAAGAAACGTCCAAATATCAAAAATTTGTTCGGTTTAATCTGATTCTTTAGTTGAAATAATTAAAAATAACTATTAATATTTAAACTATATAAAAATTTAAAATATATAGAAAATAGGGATCATTTAATAGAAAATTTTTAGACTGACCCAAATTATATGTCTTTTAAATAAATGTATTGTTAAAAATAACAATAAGAAAATGTTGTTTAAGAAGTATTCAGATATGTAATTGTTTACAATTCTAACAACAAACCACAATAATTTTTAACATTAATTTTAAAATAAAATATTTTCTTATTATCTTATTTAAATTTTCAAAAAATAACTTTTATATAATCTACTAAACTATTAAAAAACAAATCTTAATGGGTGTTTCCAAACACTCTATAAGTATAAAATTTAAAAAGTCATTACTACAATATATCCAAACACCCCAAAAAAAGAAAAAATAATTCCAGCAATATTAGAAGAGCAATATAAATAATGTATCCAAACACCACTATTGAAACATATTAAAATAGAAATAATCTTATAAGTGGATCCAAACAGATTAAAACAGAAATATTATGGAAACTAATATTGATTTTAATGAAATTTCTTAAAATTTATCTACATAATTTAAATCAATATATATATATTTTTTTCTGTCATCTCAAAATTTAAATAAATATACAGTATGAAAATATAATTATGATTCATATTTCACATTTATTTGATGTTATTTTCAAATTATTTTGAATTATTATACAATGCATATAATTAATAAAAATTTAACTTTTTCTACATATGTTATGATTGGAATATTTTTAAATGGACATTTATAACTCAATTGATGAAGAGAAAATAATGTTTATTCAATATCCCGCATAGGCTAAAGAATTTGAGTAATATTTCAGAATCGTATTATAAAATGACCAAAATGTTTTCAAAATAACTCACTTACCCGTCGAACTAAAATAATCAAATCCAAAACATGTAATTATATAAAAAGGATTGTTTGACGAAAACTTCCTAACGGATATGAAACATTACGGGTTTCCGTCATAAAATATATAGGTCAAATAGATTGTTGGATAACTAATTTTATAATATCGACTAATATGATCCGTGCTGCGTCCGGGTGCAATTTTTCTAAATAATTGTTTTGTATGTTTTGTGTTAATTTATTTGGGTGATAGAGAAAAGTGTAATTGTTAATATAGTATTTGGTTTAAGTTATGTATATTTTAGGTAGCTTTCATCGCTATAAAAACCTAAATTGAAATTAAGATGCGTGCGAGTGTTCGAAACAAAATATTATAAAAATATTACATGAAGTTTTATCTTGCGCAATTGAAATTACTATCTAAGTTCTAATCCATGTTTGGGCAAGGAAGTTTCATCTAGATTTTTATGGGTGATAGCGCATGAAGTAATGATTTTTATGTTTTATTTGTTGTTTAATTAGTTAATTATATTATAAGATTTTTGGTAGTTTTAGATTGTAATGCATGTTAATTTTGATTAGATGGATTATAATAATTAGTATGGTATATATTTGAAAAATGACATTTTTGAATTAGTTAATAAATATATAGATTAAAAGTACCACAATCAAATAATTGACACTTTAATGTGTGGTAAATGTCTATATTTTCTCCTCATCAAAAAGAAAAAGTCTATGTTTTCCAAAATCAAATATTTTTTAATTTAAAAATTCTACTTCGGATTTAAATAATTATAATTATCAGAATCAAATATTTTTTATTTAAAATTCAGCTTTGTGCTCAAATAATTATAATTATCCGTATCTTGGATTATTTATATGAACTCCTAAATAGGTACAATGATACTAATGGCAAGACACAAAAAATAGCTTCAAGAAAAAGACCAGTGCAATCTTAATCTACTACTGCGTATGACAGTCACTAATACATTGAGAAACCAAAAACATATAATAAAAGAAAAAAAAAAGAAGAAGCTGCTTATCCCTATTTTCCCGATATCATTTGACATGTTCTAGATTCTTGTTCCCTGTATCAGCCAAAACAAATCGTCCACTGTTAGATAATAAACATGGTTAAATTGTTAGTGAGGCAAAATATCCCATTTAAAAAAACATTCAGCTTTTAGAAAAAAACAGTTGATTTTAAGCTTGTAACAGTTTATAAACCCCGATAAAACACTTTACACAAAATAGTACCAAAAGAAAGGATAGATTCAAAGACAAAACAGCAAGGAAATTGAACATACGGACTTACAGTCATGTAGAGAGAACTTGCAGCCAAGGTAAGAGGAATATCATATATCCAATGGTCCTTTCAGGTGAGTGTGCATGTGGATGCTCTGAAACAATCTCTGCTTTTCCAGAAACTTCTCTTGTGAATCACATAAAGCCTTGAGATGAAACAAAGGGAAATTTATCTCTTTCCTCGAGTAATAAGCAATGTATTTGGACACGAACTTGGCGTGCTATGTAATCAGGTAGAGTAATAATATCCAAATCATTATGAAAGTACCTGAGGCAAGAGTTGATGTACCGGTTTCCTTTGGTGGCTGCATCTAGAGCAAAGAATTCATGAGACAAAGAAAACCGGCTCAAATCAGCTGTTTATTGATAAGTTGCAAATTGAATCTATTTCTCTAAGTCCTTAATAAGATTACAAACATTAGTAGGCTTAAAACAGGTAACTTTCTTACCAGTTACCACTTTCCTGAAGCCATCCCGCTGCATCTCCGAAGCAACTAATGTGTTCAACCGAGCTTCCAGTAGGCTATAACACCATCAATGAAGTCTCATAAGCCACACCAAAAGGTGCCAATTATACTTAGCAATGTTTCCATCGTTCCACAAACATTTGAAGAATCACATTATCTGGTGAAACAAAAGATATGATCATTCCAGACCTCAAAGCATAAAAATTGAAAGTGGTTCTCTTTTTATCCAACCACTACACTCTTAGAAGCTAAACAAAGGCATTGATGAAATCTCCTAGACCCAAAATCCAATAAACCTCACTTCTGTAATTTGAAGCAAAGCTAGTAGCCCCTAAAGTTATTTAATTCATGACATAAAAGGAGAAATTTCAAGAAACTATTTAAATTGATGGATTTAAACCCTATATACTTCAATTGGCCCAAATGGCATAATTTCTCGGCAACGATATGGAAATCAACGAACAAAAATCCGTTCATAGACGCGTATTCTAACCTCAGCCAGAGTCGATGGGAGGCAAACAAAGAGAAATGAAAAGCTTCATTGACACTTAATATATCATCAGAAAATCAGAAAACAACTTTATTTATTGCTTGAATCTGAAACAATTTTTTTGCAAAGAAGATTCAAAGACAGTCTTGAGCAAACACTGTAGCATAGAAACGAAAGAGCCACAAACCTTGATTAGCTGCCATTTCTTTTTCGACTTTTGCTTGCATCTCGCGCAGCACATCAGCTTCTTCCTCCATCTCCTTTACTCTCCTTCTCATCTCATCAAGCTCCTAATACCACACAAAATTAAAACAAAAAAATCAAACAGAAATATGAATACATGCTACCTGTGTCTCTGTCCCAAGAAATCCAGGCATCAAAAGTCCAAAAGAGACCACAGCTCAATGAGATTATTCTGCAAAAAAAGGACACAATATCACTCAGAAGATAAAAGCACACGTATTAAACTTTCTGGGAAGTTTAGACTCCTAGAAACCTGCAACAACTTGTTTAATCAGCTAATCATACAAAACAATTCGTATTCTTTTCGGATATTTTGTAAAGAAAATGGTCTATTACGGTTTCAGAATTCCCGATATTTCTAAGAGATGCAAAATGCAGTACGTAACTCACTTACTCACATAAAGAAATGAAATCTTATAGCAAGTAATTCTAAATAATTAGCTAAATTATAAGAGCAAAGAAGTCACTGAAGTCAGCTAAATGAGAATTCACCAGTTAATACAGAAGCAAGCCGGTGAAAATCAGGTCCTTGTGCATGTTGAATATAAGGAAGCTTTAAAGATGATATCCCAAATTTCTCCTGCAATTTACCAGACAACAAAAAACTCTATTAGCTATAGTAACCATTGTAAAAGAAGGAATTTTGAAACTTGACTAACTTTCCATGATCCTGATACTTAATTTACTGGAAAATGTTTCATAATTTCAATTTAGTGCTAACCAAAGTTGCTTCAAATCAGCCTAAAACTGCATACATCTAACTGATTCAAAAATGGAACGTTTGTTTGGCGAGAAAGAGAACGAGGAGGGTTCAAAAATCCATTACCAATGCTTTGATGATTTGTTTGTTCTTTCCTCGTTCTCGGGTTACAACTACTTGAGAAAACGAATTGGAGCTAGAAGATGAAGTAGCATAGAAAGAAGATGAAGAACCAGACGGCGGCGACAATGAATTTCAAATCAGGGAAGGAGTGAAAACTACTTTCTTCAGACATTGGTCAATAGATCTAACCTAGATCCATCGCCAAAAACCCCACTCGAAGACAACGAAACCGCCAACAAAGCCTGCTCCGCCTCCAACCTTCGAACGAAGCCATACCCACCAATACCTGCGATTTCATGAAAAAAAAAAAAAAAAAAGGGGAGAGAGTAAAAAAAACGAAACCGGTTCACAAAACGATCCGCGTATCAGGAATCCAGTTCGGATACAAGATCCGCGTGCTTTAAAGCGGGTTGGCAATAAACCTCGGCTTGGGTCAGCTTAGATAGCTATGTTAATTGGCAAAATTGCCCAATTGTTTTTTTTTTGTTTTTTTTTTCAACACTAAAAGTCAGTGGCATAAGCCATAATTAACTACAAACGGCTTAAACGGCTCGTCATTTTTTCTGCCCCTCCCTTTCGATTAATAGTATAGATATATATTTTTAATATTAAAACTACTAATTTTTAATAGTTAAAATTTATTTATTAAATTTTATTTTTAATACTAATGGACCAAAAATTCTAAAATAATAAATCCGAAACGGATAATTATATAACAACCTTCGAACGAAGCCATACCCACCAATACCTGCGATTTCATGAAAAAAAAAAAAAAAAAAAAAGGGGAGAGAGTAAAAAAACGAAACCGGTTCACAAAACGATCCGCGTATCAGGAATCCAGTTCGGATACGTAGTTCTAAGATGGCCATTTGATGCAGTTGTATTTTAATTATATTATTTATTTTAATATTTATTTTTTTAGAGTTTTTATAATATTCTAGCATTTTTTAAAATTTTTTTATGTTTTATTATAAATAAGGCGTCTAGGGTTCTTTTGTACTTCAGTTGATTGATTAATAAAATTAAATAGCTTTTAAATCTTTCAGAGAAAATAATATTTTTTAGAGAAGAGTATTCTCTGACCCTTGTTTCCGGTAGATCTAAAGAGATCTTAACAAATTCAGGAAGGCATTGATCTTACGTATTCTTATGAATTTTGCAGAAGAGACCCATGATGATCTATAGAGAGATCTATGGCGATCCTATCTATGACATATATGAATATGATGTTCTGGTTGTTGACTTCGTCTTCAAATCTGAAGCTTTGAAAATCCGATTCGTGCAAAATCCGATTAATGCAAAATTTGTACATAATGATAACTGTGCAAATTTCAAATTTTACACAGATCGTGTAAAAATCGGGACGGACCAGAAAAAATATATGAAGATGGGTCTTCTAAGAGCTCATATGGTGAAAATCCTATTGAAGATTCGAGGACGAATCTTTCTTAGCCGGCGAGACCTGATGCAACGCATAATTAGGATAATTTCCATTTATTTGTATTCTAATTATATTATTTATTTTAGTATTATCTTTTAGAGTTTCTAGACTATTACAGATTTTTTAAGGGTTTTTTATGTTTTATTATAAACTAGGTGAGGTACTTGCGCCTTAAGCATGTTATACATTTTATTAGTAACTAGGGGAAGTCTCGCGCGGTGCTCGGGTCCGTAATCAAATTTATGGTCGCAAAGTAAAGTGTTGATGTTGTTTGGTCCCTTTAAACTTTCTAGACATATTGAGCAATTCTCGTTTTCTTCTTATTATGTACCTGATTTTTCTCCTCGTTTTGTATTGGCCTTTTTTTTTAAAAAAAAATTCATTTTGGTATGATTATTGAAGAAAATTCTGAAAACATGGTTAGTAGGCGATAGCTGGGAAATGGTTTTTGACATCGAAATCTGATATGGAGAACTAATCGTCATCTTTAAGTTTATTCTTAAACTTTTGGAGACAAAATGGGTGGATAGATGCTTGTATGATATTAGCCTTAGGGGTGAACCTACATAGAGAGCAGAGTAGGCACGTGCATCGCACTCTTTTTTTTTTTAGTTTTTTTTTGTTGGTTTGGTTGGAAAAAAATTGTGTTCCTCACTCTTTTTTTTTTTTTTCTTTAAGTGCCTCAGCTCACATAAAATTAACAATTTTTCTGTAAGGCTTAAAAATTTAGACCCAATATAAACTAAACCTAACTAAATGTCTAACTAATAAAAATATATTTTTCAACTTTAAAAAATAAACTATGTTGCATTTAAATTAACTAAAATAATAGTGAAAAGTGAAATTTTGATACTTTATTCACTCCTTAATAGAGTTTTATATGGAAGACTAACAAAAAAAAAGTAATAGTGCTTATCAAATATGGAGATTTGAAAAGGAAATGGTCAAAAATCCTTCTGGATCCGTCTCTGAGTAACCTACAGTAGCAAACACAACTATATATATGTACATCAACATATGTGGGAACATCGTTTAGAGTTGCATCACCTTTTTATCTAAACGTAAACAGTCAAAACTGAGTAAAATATTATTACGGTTAAAATCACGCGCTTTCCATGCAATAGGACAATTCCATATTTTTATAGACATTTTTTGAGTTTTTTTATTTACGGAGCTTGTATCATAAATATATCTTTTTTTTTTTTTTTTTTTTTTTTTTTTTTTTTTTTTTTTACTTGTGTAGATTTCTGAAGTTTGCATCATGAATCTTTTTTATTTTTTTATTTTTTTTATTTTTTTATTTTTTTATTTGTGTAGATTTCTGAAGCTTCCATCATAAATCTGTTTTTTATAGTTAACCGGATAATACTTTTAATAATGATTTATAAAAATTGTGAAGTTTGGATCATTGTTATGTTTATTTTATTAAGAAAATATTTTGTAATGAAGCTACTATTTGTATAGTTAGAAAATAATTTTTTCTTGTATTTGTTTATTTTTATGTGTGTAGATATTTGAATCTTGCATAATGATTATGGGTTTTTAATAGACAATCGTATAATGTTTTGAATCATGATTTAAAAAGATTGAGAAGTTTGGATCATGGTTTTTTTTATTAGAAATTTTGTTTTCTGAAGCTTGGATCATAAATATATATATATTTTTTTTTTTTTTTTGCTGGAGCTTTGGTTTGAGAAAATATGAAATTTTCATTTATATTACTATTTACTTTGATTAGAAGAGGTTTTTATTTAAGAAGATAGGAATTTAAAATTTGTTTATTGGTAGAGTTAGAGTAAAAAAAAATATTCTTATATAATAAAGTAAAGTTTTCTTCTAAGAAGATATGAGACGCTGAAATGTATCATTTAGAATTCTTTCTCTAACTTTTTATGAGAAACTGACACGTGTCACCTACAACCTCTTCTTTAACTTTTCTTAATTTCTTATTTTTTCTAACTCATCACAAAAAACCAAATTTAAAATTCCTATCTTCTTAAATATATTTTTTATCTTATACTAACTAATACCAAAAAATAATTAAATATTAGTATATTTATATATATTTTAATTTATCTTATATAATAAAGTAAGTTTTTCTTCTAAGAAGCTCTGAGACGCTGACACATGTCAGTTACAACCCATTTTCTAACTCTTCCTGAGACGTTGACACGTGTGAGGTACAACCACTTTTTTTAACTTTTCTTAATTTTTTATTTTTTTCTAACTCAACCCAAAAAACTAAATTTAAAATTCCTATCTTCTTAAATATTTTTTTTGTTCTTATACTAACTAAAACCAAAAAATAAATAAAATATTAGAATATTTATATATATTTTAGTTTATTTTTGATAATAGTTTAATTTTTCGTAAAAGACATGATTGTTTTCGTTTTGATATTTTTCGTAAAAAACATGATTTTTAGTGTATATAATATTGCTGAATTTATATAATACATAATGAAAATCATTAATTAAATAACTGAAAATGGCTTAAAAATGCAATAATATAACAAGAGTGGCTTGATAAGTGCAATTGCTAACCATGAGTGGCTCTAATGCTCAACTCCAAATACAAAAACAAATATATATCTTTATATACTCCAACTATAAATTTTAATTATAATTATCTTTCAAATATTTGGTAAAAAAATGTGCAGTTTTTGTGGTATTATTAACATCTATCAGTGACAATGTATAATTATTTTTGGCAGAATGATAAAATCCGTAAGTACATACTCATTTTTTTTCTTGTGTTATTAACGTTTATTGGTGACAATGCGTAATTATTCTCGACAGAATGATCAAATCCGTAAATACCTACTCATGTTCCTCAATTGGTGTATCTCTATTTGTTTTATCTTTTTTTTTTTTGGTAGGCAAGAAAGACAAAGAAGGACAATATGTTGATGAAGTTCAGAACACAGAGGAGAATTCTAATATTATTATTACTAAAAAGATTATTTAGAACTTCTAATATTATTATTACTAAAAGATTATTTAGAAGACAATATTGTTTCTTATTTAAAAAGATTAATTATTTTTTCATGTTTTCTTAATCTTTTACTTTCTTGATAAAATATATTTAATTTATATTTTTTCATAATAAACTCATAAAAACAATTGAAGAAAGATTCAATAAGTATATTTTTACACTACCTACACAATTAAAGCCCACCATTAGGTTGACTCAAACATATGTAACATTATTTGAAAATATGTAATGATAGAGCTATTGTCATTGACATCACTGTTTGATGTTAGTATATTAGCTACCAATGACATATACTTGATTAGTTCATTAAGTACACATATTTAAAATAAATATAATTAAAATTAAAATAAACTAAATCTACTTTTATATAATTTAATTTTTTTTTACATTTTTTGGCTACACTAAAACTATTAATTTTGAATATAAGTGATTTGTGTAGCTTTGAAAACATATTTTTTTAATTCATTGGTGAAAACTTTTCTTTTCATCATTTTTTGTGTCAAATTACTTTATGAGAAATAATTAAATTTAAATTAAAATTTAGAGATAAACTATTTAACTACAAAAAAAAATCTACACAATATAATCGCTAATTTTCGTCGTTTACTTTATTTTTTTAAATTGATTTTCTTGAAACAAATATTTAGTTCTGAGAATATATAAATTACTTACTATACATAGCTAAATGGTGTAATATAAAATATTTAAATAATCAATTTAAATTAAAAGTAACAAAACATATTTTAATATATATTTAGTTATAATTATATTAATTTCATTCTCATGCAATGCATGAAACATTTCATAGTATATATAATTATGGAGTTTTCTCTCCATTTACGGTGTCTACATTAGCAAAAAATGGACCGTACAAGTATTCAATTCAAAATAACTAATTTGAAAATAAAATTCATTTAAACTTTTATTTTAATTTTATATATTTTATTTAAAGTGATATGTATAAGTATTTGAAAAACATAAACAATATGGACTGAATAAAAATATTAGCAATAAATAAATAATTCTAAAATAAACAACTAAAAATAAAATAACAGTTAATAATTAAAATTTTCTAAAAAATCAAAATTATCAAAGATAATAAATAAAAGTAAATTTTTCTTCTAACTAAAAAATCTAAAACAAGCATATATATATATATAACATATAAAAAGTAATAACTATTGGAATAGTAAAAATAATGTTTAAAAGTTATCAATAAAAGTCTTAATAAAATATAAATAATTAAATTTTTTTATATGGGTGTTAAAATATCACGTGTTATTGAGACAATAATGATTAATTTATTAACATAACTAAAAATATTCTAAAAATAATTTCTTAAAAATATTTAGATTATTTGACTATAGAAATTTTTTTAAGCTAAAAGAATATGAAGAATGAAGAAAGTGAATCGATTTAAAACAAATAACATAAATTTTATTTAGAGTATTTATAATGTAGTTATTATATAAATAATAATAATCTAATTTTATAATAAAATGATAGTATATAACCTTATACACATACATGTTCTATTAGATTTATAAAATATTTTGAAACTAAAATCCTGCACATTGTTAGGGGTGTCAAAATGGGTAATGGGTAATGGTTTTTATCCAACCCATCTCAACCCATCAACCCTAATAGGTTGGAATTTTTGACCCTAATGGGTTAATGGGTCAAATGAGTTAGTGGGTAAATGGTTAAATGGGTTGAATGGGTTGGGTTGTGATGAGTTGATGAGTTACCCATTTAACCATTTATTTTAACCATTTATAACCATTTAAATAAGTTAACCAATTTTTAATCTAATTTAATTCAATTGAACCAAACCAATTTTAACCATTTCTCATTTTTCCCACCAAAAATGTAAATCAATAATTTTCCCACCAAAAATGCAAATCAATAATTTTTCCGCCAAAATGAAAATATGAAATTTTTTCGCCAAAAACCGGATTCGTAATTTTCCCGCCAAAAAACGGATCCGTAATTTTTTCGCAAAAAACGGATCCGCAATTTTCTTGCAAAAAATGGATCCGTAATTTTCCCGTCAAAAATGGATCCGCAATTTTCCCGCCAAAAACCGATCCGTAATTTTCCTGCCAAAAACGAATCCGTAATTTTCCCTCCAAAAAACGGATCCGTAATTTTTCTGCCAAAAACGGATCCGTAATTTTCCCGCCAAAAACTGATCCATAATTTTCCCGCCAAAACGGATCCGTAATTTTCCCTCCAAAAAACGGATCCGTAATTTTCCCGCCAAAAACAGATCCGTAATTTTCCCGCCAAAAATGGATCCGTAATTTTCCCGCCAAAAACGAATCCGTAATTTTCCCTCCAAAAAATGGATCCGTAAGTTTCCCGCCAAAAACCGATCCGTAATTTTCCCGCCAAAAATGAATCCGTAATTTTCCTTCCAAAAAACGGATCCGTAATTTTCCCGCCAAAAACGGATCCGTAATTTTCCAGCCAAAAACGGATCCGTAATTTTCCCGCCAAAAAACGGATTCGTAATTTTCCCGTCAAAAACGGATCCGCAATTTTCCAGCCAAAAACGGATCCGCAATTTTTTCGCCAAAAAACGGATCCGTAATTTTCCCATTATGGTAGTGATGATGATGATGGTAGTGATGATGTTGATGGTGATGATGATAATGATGGTGGTGATGATGATGATGACGATGATGATGATGATGATGGTAGTGATGATGATGATGGTGATGATGATAATGATGATGGTGATGATGATAATGATGATGGTGGTGATGATGATGATGATGATGATGATGATGATGGTGATGATGATGATGGTAGTGATGATGTTGATGATGATGATGATAATGATGATGGTGATGATGATGATGATGATGATGATGATGATGATGATGATGATGACGAAGATGATGATGATGATGGTAGTGATGATGTTGATGGTGATGATGATAATGATGATGGTGATGATGATGATGAAGGTGATGAGATGATGATGATGATGATGATGATGATGATGATGATGGTGATGATGATGATGATGATGATGGTGATGGTGATGATGATAATGATGATGATGATGATGCTGACGATGATGATGATGACGATGATGATGATGATGATGATGATGATGATGATGATGATGATGATGATGATGATGATGATGATGATGATGATGATGATGATGATGATGATGATGATGATGATGATTATCATTTTTATTAGTTAAATTTATAGTAATTAATTAAATTAATTATATTAATTATATTAATTAATTAAATTAAATAATTCATTTATTTATTTATTTAAATGGGTTGACCCATTTAACCATTAACCCATGAAATTAAATGGGTAATGGGTTAGGTCAACCCAATCAAACCATTTTGACACCCCTACACATTGTGCGGGTATTTAACTTTGTCATATATATAATGAGAATAAAAATTAGGTGTACACATCATCGTCTTAGTCATCCAATAAAAATAAAACATATCATTAAATAATATATTTTTGTGGTTTTATTAAGAATTAATTAGATTGTAAACGATTATTAAAAAAAAACACTTTGTAACTAAATTTTTATATTTTTATTAACATAATATAATGGAGGAGAGATGTACACAAAAATAAGATAAAATAAATTAAAATTTATATAAACGATATTACAATATAAAGAAATAAAAGACTAAATAATACAAAATTATAGATAACCACACCCACTACAATTAAATAATTTAATATATAATGTAAAGTAAAACAATAATAATACAAATGTAGTATACTAATAATATATATAAACAACTTTTTTTTTAAATTAAGACAATTTACAATATTCACTTAATACATGTTTGAAATAGAAGAATAATCATACAAAAACGAATGGATGTTTTCAAAAATCTTAAAATCTAGCCAAAATCAAAACAAAAGAAATATATGTAACATATTTTTGTTTAATAGATCTAGATTTTGAGATTTTTGTTTTCTTATTCTTCATTCTAGTCCCACCACATCAGTGGGATATTTTTGGCAATTTTGAGATAAAATGATTTTCAATGGGTAATGTCAAACCTAATATCAAATTACCTAATAAATATTCATATGATCCTATTTATAAAGCGTGTAACACCTAATATATATGAAGGAATGAAATTTTATTCTTTTATCCTTTTTTTTGGCATAAAATTGTACTCTTTTTCAAAAAAAAAATGAAACTATATAATTTTATATTTTGGCCAATTTATTTATATATTTATTAATACATAAGCAATAAGCGTGTTCAATGCATATTAATAGTTGTGAAAACATAAAATTACAAATCTTGATTTTTCAAATTTTGAGACTTTCACCAAGCCAATCAAAATTTTGATTAATTTTTACCATAAATTTAAATTTAGTAACAAATATTGTGTAATTAATTACAGTTAAATTTTTTATGTACTTATTTACCAAATAAATCAATTGACAACTTACTTCTCATTTATTTATATTTTGATTTTGCAGCTATTTCTCGAATTCGTTCAAAATCAAATATATCTTCTTCAAAAAGAATTAAGATATACATGCCCAAATAAAATAATGGTATTGAATCTTAACCATTTGGTGTTTTAGCCCCAAATAATATTTCTGAGCTCATCCATCAGTTTATTGTATACTTTCAGAACATCATATTTCACCTGACTTAGTTTATGCTCTTCGGATCTCCGCTCACACGTAATGTCTCTCCATTGGCCGTTTATTTTATTTTATCACAACTCTCTGGGGGGTTTCAAGTAATTCTAGATATGGTTCAGATTTTGTTTTATGTTGTTTAATAAAATTTTAGATATAGCTTTGCATGCTTTCTGAGGAGAAATTTCTGGAGAAACTTTCAAAAAGTAACACTTGACATTGGAGTTTCATCTTTGCAAACTTCTTAAACCTTCCGTCTCAGTTAATTCACCACCACTCTCTGGTCTCTTTCATCTTGGCTCCTGATTGTAAAACCAAATTCTTTGTTACGTATGGTGAATTATTGGCTAGACACATGAAACATTCTCATTTGGTGCGAACAAATTTGAACCCACTTGAAATAACATGGATGGTTTTGTTGGTCTTCCTCTTCACGCATATCATTTAGCAGAACTCATAGCATAATAGAGTACATAAGATTGCATGTTAGAAATGATAACCAATCTTTAAAATCCCCTTACTCAAGCCATGAAATGCTCTTCACTTCTTTCCTAAGTTACAACATGTGTTCCATTTTTCCTTAGTTCCATTTTTTTTTTTTTTTGATAAAATGTGAATATATATATATACCAAAATGAAACAGTTTTCTTTACAAAAGCTCGGCGAAGCTAGTGATAACAATTAGATCCAAAAAAATAATATAAAAAAGACTAATGGAATAAGATGGGAATTTTTAGAGTAGCAGGCAGACACTACTCATATGTGAACCATTGCTGGAGCAGATTTCTGAATTTGACAGAAAAATCAGATTTCTCCTTGCTTAGTTCCAATTTTGACAAAAAGAGTGGAAAATAACTATAGGACCTATATCTATATTATTCTCGAAAGATGAAGAAACCTTTTAGCCAGAAAATATTAGTGGTCTAGGATGAAATAGAGGAAATATCAAGCTGTTGAGTGTATTAATGGTAGATTTACCACATATCTTTCGAAAGGGAAAACAGTATAGTAATAGATTTCCTAGATAATCAAGGAGGAGTTTATAATTATGACCACTGGCTGGAATAGTGAAGGCTCTACTCGATAATGAGTACCTTATAGCTACCGCCACCACAACAAATATAGTCATTATTAGCATACGATTAACGCTATCATATGGTTATAATAGCGCTTTCATAAATGCTGTTTTTGCCGGAACTATAATAGAGTGAACATATACGATAACGTTTTTTCTGTTTCCTATTACATGTGAGTATTTAATAGCGTTGCATATATGAAATTATTTCATTTTACATAGCGCATTTATTTTATTATTCTAATTTATTTTGTAGCTATTGTGACGAGTTATCTATATCTATATATATATATATTATTTGACATGTGTTTTTGAGGCAACAGAGGCCTCTGAGACTATAGATGGGATAATTAATTATTTTCCAGCCATTAATGATTTTACTTATTTATGAGGGTATTCCACTGGCTTTAAAATAGAAAAAAAAAATAGAAAAAATTTGAATACGGCCCCTTAAAAAGAAATATTCTTTTACGTTTGAGTTTATATTTGAATTAAGCCCATTTCTGTTATTTTAAAATAAACCCATTTAACTAATGATGTCCAAAATCATGTCTCTTGAAGTAAGCCCATTTATATTTTACATAATGTACGCCCTAGAATGTTAGACTAGATCTTCTTAATATAAATATACATTGAATATGTTTTTATGCTAACATAGTTAGATCTTTTGCGATTTTTATCTAGCCCCGATAGTTTTTTCTTTTCTTTTTCTTGTTAAAGATTTTCTAGCACGATAGTTTCATAGATATATTAATAATGGTGTTTGATGGGAAAAAAGAAGATATTAATAGCGTTTATGTACGATTGCAGGTTGCAGGTTGGGACGTGAATTGATGCTTGAAATTTTTGCTCATGTTTCAACCAGTCCGTAGGTAAATTTCAAACCTAATAAATCATTGTACAGTCTTCTTCTCTCTTTGATTATGATGTTAATGCTTTACCACTAACACAAAGTTCTCTTTCTGTTTCTCTCTACAGATTTGCTATGTTTTTTTATTCTATTTTAATATATATACGAACATCACATTCAGTGTTTCTCATAGCTCTCTTGCTCGTTATTAATTATTTTTTATGTTACGTACTTACGTGTATATGGATCTATGTGATTTTAATTTGTTTTGTTCGTTTGCTTATTTTTAGATTTATAAAACCTCCCCTTCAGCTTTCCGTCTCCACTAGATTGATCCTCAAGATAATATCAAATCTTTTCCACACTTCTCTATTCCAAGTATAGGGTTTTACACAAACCTAGGGTTTATCGTAGAATCATAATTTATCAATTCTTTCAATCATCCGCAGCATATTTGAAGCAGCAAGCTCCAGTTACTCGGAGATCCTCACCTCAAGGTAGTCCCGGCATTTTTAGTCTCTAGTTTTTTTTTTTTATTATTTATGTTGAATGGATATTGTCTAGAAGATTTGATAAGCTCACGAATCCTAATGACTCAACTTTCGCAGGTATTAGGCTATTCGTTCATCTACCAAGCTGTCTAGCAACCTACAAGCTTTTGGAATGTAGATTAAACTTCATTTCATAAGTTAATTGGCCAAAGAAACTTAAGCATTAGATTTCAACAATAGATGAAGACAACAGATTGAATTTAGAACCCTATTTGCCTTAGATTTGGCTAGAGAATCCTCAGAAGAAACCCCTAAAATCTAACAAAGAACTACTCACACATAACAGAGCTAAAACAGAGCATAGATGAGATGAAAGACATGATTCAATTTCAAAAGAAAACAAAAACAAAGATAGAGTTTAGAAATCTTCTCTAAAGATTCACAAAATGAGAAATCTGCCTCCCAGGGCTTACAAGAGGTGGCTGCTCAAAATTAGGTTAATGGATCCCCCCTACAACTCCAGAAATCGCACTACTTAAAGCTTTACAAAAGTCCCGAAATCAAGGAAAAGGTGGTGGAGATGTCGCAGCTCTAGATCGTCCGATCTGGATGTAGATCGGACGATCTACATTGCTCATGGATCGTCCGATCTGGATGTAGATCGTCCGATCCATGTGTCCGGTGACGAGGCGGCCATGTTGAGTGTTGCTAAGGCATCAAACCTTCAAATTCAGCTCCCCTTTGGTCTTTAGCTCTAGTTTGCACTTGGCGATCAAAAATCACTCCTATCCGAAGCAATGCATCCTGAAAACGACTCAAAAGCTAACAAAATGCCTATGAACTCTAAGGTTAGAAATGATGAAAAACCAAACATATCACTAGATTAGTTGTTTTCATTGAAGAAATTGGGAGCAATTTAGTACACTTATACGGAGCCATCTACTGCAGCTAAGTTTTCTTTCTGCTTAATCCTCTACACATTTTTTAAAAGGTTTTACATATATTATAGCTTTCAAAATTGAGAATAGAACGCAGCTACAAGATTGATGAGCTCTGTTTAATAAGCTGCTTGGCTCTGCAAATCTCCCTGATTCTTATCTTACATTTTAAAATGACAATGAGCATTATATTGCCTCTATATTAGTGATCTTTCTTACCTTATTTTGCACATTTTATTTAGTCAATGCAAGAAGGTAACCCACCCAGCTTCGGTTGCTGTTGGTACCGGGTTTAGCACCCTTGCCATAACCCGATCCAAATCAAGACCGACTTCTCTTAAAGCCCGATCGAAGTGGCCCATGAAGACTTAACCGACTTAATCAACTCGGAAAAGGAAATCTATTCGGAAAAGGAAGCTTGGATGAAAAGGACATCCTAATTCAACATGGAAAAGGAAGCCCTCAACCTCCTCAAATCCCTATTAATAGAAAGTTGCTCTCCTCTTCTCAAGGAGGAGATGGAGCTCTCGAACATCAAATCTGCGCCAGCTTCCTCAAATATTCTGAATCATCTCAGACATCTCAAAGAATACAATCAGATCGAATAATCCATCTGTATAATCGATCTACACATCTCAGAACCAAATCCTAATTCGCTTAAACCCACATTCCTAATATGAACTACGAATGCCTTGATCCCTTTTCAAGGGTACGTAGGCAGCCTTTCAACAAGGCGCAGCTATCCCATCATCATAAACCCTAATTTCCACTTCGACATCGACGAAAAACCTAATCTTTCTTGTCATCGTTGAGCTAAATCTTCTTGTCGCTGAATCCCTAATTACTTTGTTGCCACGGAATCCGAACCGGGATCTTGAGGTTCAACAATTGGCGCCGTCTGTGGGGACTAGAGACTTTTTCACGCAAAAAACCAACAGCTCGACGATGACAACAACACAAACTTTAATTCATCATAAAGATCACTGATTCAGGCCGCTCTCTTGCGAGGCGATTTCCCAACGGAGTACGATGACCCAGGTCACTCATAACCTATCTACGGAATGCCCCAAGAGTAAGCTTTCCAGAAAACCCAACCTCGCCTCATTCGGAGTTGTAACATGAGAGTTATCACCGTCTTTCCGAGACCGACACAATCTGTGTCAAGAAAACTAAAACGAAGATCCGTCTCCATTAGATCGACCAACTTCGAGACAAGTTTCCCGATGAACCACAAGGAACCACGAGACCCATAACATATCAATAAAAAGCCCCAAGAGTTATCTTTCTAGAGAGGTCGACCTCGTCTCTACCGTGCAATTCATCCGATCTGTATCACTGCATCTGCGTATTCGCTTCTAAGTAATCCCAACACCATTGAACAAGATCAAAGCTCACATATGCTCGAGCTCGCCAAATCTCACCAGCTCGCCAATCTCACATCAGTTAGTCCAAAACAAGATATCTACCAGGATAAAGACATCATGCTCACAACACCTTAAGCTCCATCATTGTCAGAACAAGTTTTTAATTCAATTCGACAAAGACCAGAGTTTTTGCCATCGCCAAAAAAGAAAGGGAATGAGCTCCGCTACATCCATTACTCAAGAGAATGTTTCCAGCTACCAAAGTCGAACTCAAAATCCATCAACTTGTGTCGTTTCGATCAAAGTCGATCTCGTCCATTCGACATGAAAAGCCTTGCAACTACTGAGTCTCAAAAGCTTAAGCCATCACCACCGTTCAAATACAAGCCACCGTTTTTCGTCGTCAAAGCACACAATCGCTGCTATCATATTTTGATCGTCTTGAATACCATCACTCCCAGACCTTAAGAGGAAAAGAAGAAGGACGTCAAGAGAATAAAACATATACCAAGCTAAAAGAAAGATACAACGCTCTCCAGCCGAGTTACAAAAAACATGCTCGTCAACCGAGCTAGGGGAAGATTATGTTTGTCGAGCTAAACAAGAGAAGAACACTCGAAGCTAAACAGAGAAGTCAAGTAAAAGCAGTGTGGAAGAGGCTACTTTGGAGGCTTTGCAACGCTGGAGATAACAACTATAAGCCAAGACGAATATACCATCATGACTACCGTCAACTCAAGAATTCATAGCAACTGACAGAGCTTTAATCAGAGTTAAACACAACAAGTTATGAACGTTGCTTCCAGCGCAAGAAACAGAAGAAACTGCTTGAATTTGTGCCAAGTCTGAACCCAGATTCAGTGTGCGACTAGAGGTCTTGTGAGATAATTTACCGACGTCTCAAAAAGAATTAGAGTTCTATCAATGAGTCTTTGAAAAGATCTTGCTGCAAGGAATCCACAGAAACCAACGCCTTATTAATCAGAGTTCACCTCCATCCACAAATCACATTGGAAGTTGGCAAAAAATCATCCGAACCTGCAGAAACACAGAAAACTGCTCTAACAGCATCTTCAAAAGAACGTGTAAAGTTTATTCAAAGTCCGATCTGGTTGAAAATTGGTAGAGAGCTTCATAGTATTACTGGCTAGAGATTCAACGGTGGGATCAAAACATTAACGGTTACATTTGAAGTTATTCGTGCATCTCCAAGGCAGTATTTTACACCAAGCAACATCATCTTCATCATGTTATACCTCTATGACATTGCCTCCGGTTCACACAATCTTCCACCGAGATAAGTTTTTCTATTCATTATTCACCTTTTCTTCACATTTGCTTTATACGCACATTGATTTTGCTAGCTCATCCACATCGAAGCCGAGCATCGTGCCTCACATTACTTAAGCCGAGCATCGTGCCTCACATTACTTGAGCCGAGCTCAACCTCACATTCTTACGTCGACACCCTGGTCAGGTGCTTGATCATTTTTAACGCACTTCACATAAGTGCAACGACTATGTAAGCCTGGTCCAGTCCCGCAAACCGCAAAAGATATAAGTCGGGTCCAGTCCCACAAAGCAGTTAAGTCGCCCGAGATGAATAAGTCGACATCCGCAAAATCGGGGCCTGACTTTAAGATCTTCAAAAAGGGGAAAGTGTAAGTCGGGGTCGCAACTCGCATCAATAACCTAAAAAGCCGAGTCCAGTCTCGCATCGCTCCAAGTCGCCTGAGACATTGTAAGACGAGTATACCTCGCAGATTAGGGCCGGACTGGACGCTATGAAGCCATGCTCAGTCTTGCAAATATACGATCTAAAACGTGAACCAAGTAAGCCGAACCAACTCGCTACCAGCCGAGCTCTGAATTCGCAATCACGTAAAGTATGTCTAAGGCAACTCAGAAGATGTCATGCGCTTAGTCATTCTTTTTCAAAAATTCTAACTTGTTCGCAGTATAAGCCGACCTAGCTTCGCATCATAAGACGATCTCATCTTCGCAATATAAGCCGACCTAGTTTCGCATCATAAGCCGATATCGATTACGCATTCTATAACTCGACCTAACTTCTCGTCATAAGTCGACCTTCACTCGCACTAAAAGCCGAAACCTAGTTTCGCCTCAAGACTAAGCCGAGCTCAGTCTCGCATCATCAAGAAAGCCAAGCTTAAACGCTTGCAATTACAAGTCATTCAATAAGCCAAGCTCAAACGCTTGCAAATAAGTCATTCGTTAAGCCGAGCTCTACGCTTGCAACCGGAAGAACAAATACATCGACTAACTTCATGTTCATCTTTACATTATTCGAGAAGCCGAGCTCTGTGCTCGCAATTAAAAGAGAAACTCAAAGGATCGTCAATATTACTTAACTCATAAGTCATCAAAACGGTTCATCACGCTTGTCTCTTCGACATCGAGTATCTCACCTCTTAACATCATTATTTTAGACGGGGTAAGCCGAGCTGCATATCGCACTTAGTCTAAAGTGACTGGTCTAGTTTCTAAAGTCGAGCTCTGCCTCGCATTGATTTTCTTAAAGTCGAGCTCTGCCTCGCAATGGTTTTCTAAAGATGGGCTCCGTCTTGCATTGGTTATCTTAAAGTCGAGCTCTACCTCACATCGGTTATCTAAAGTTGACCTCATCCTCACATCAAGTTTCTACGCTGAAGCTCTCATCTTTTCATCGCAAGTTCAAGTCTCACATCATGAGGATACAAGTCGTTCTCGATTTACATCAAGTCATCTACTTCTAAATTCGCCAAACTCGACCAAGTTCTCATTTGAACTAACTTGGGGGGGGGGACTAATTGTTGGTACTGGGTTTAGCACCCTTGCCATAACCCGATCCAAATCAAGACCGACTTCTCTTAAAGCCCGATTGAAGTGGCCCATGAAGACTTAACCGACTTAATCAACTCGGAAAAGGAAATCTATTTGGAAAAGGAAAGCTTGGATGAAAAGGAAATCCTAATTCAACATGGAAAAGGAAGCCCTCAACCTCCTCAAATCCCTATAAATAGAAAGTTGCTCTCCTCTTCTCAAGGAGGAGATGGAGCTCTCGAACATCAAATCTGCGCCAGCTTCCTCAAACATTCTGAATCATCTCAGACATCTCAAAGAATACAATCAGATCGAATAATCCATCCGGAGAATCGATCTACACATCTCAGAACCAAATCCTAATTCCCTTAAACCCACATTCCTAATATGAACTACGAATGGCTTGATCTCTTTTCAAGGGTACGTAGACAGCCTTTCAACAAGGCGCAGCTATCCCATCATCATTAACCCTAATTCCCACTTCGACATCGACGAAAAACCTAATCTTTCTTGTCATCGTTGAGATAAACCTTCTTGTCTCTGAATCCCTAATTACTTTGTTGCCACGGAATCCGAACCGGGATCTTGAGGTTCAACAGTTGCTATTGCTATTCTTTATTAATTTTTGTTGGTATGTATCACAAAATTGTCTCTGATCTCTAAAATACTTTGGTTCACTTGCTTTTTTCTCCAAACTTTCGTGTAATTTGTTTTCTACTCTTCGTCAGTGAATACACATAATTTTATCTCACCATTTTAGTTCTCACATTGTTATTTTTTCTCTTTGAAACCATGAAAGATTTTCCGATTTTGCTTCAGATACTTTTACTGCTTTGTCAATCTCAGTACTTTCAGAATGTTGGGCTCCGTTGTTTTGACTTATAGCAGAACAACTCCATTGTTAATGGTGAGCTCCCTTTTGCGGGGATATAGATCAGGTCATAGATTTTTTTTTAGGAGTTGCTTGAATTTTCGGTTCAATGATTCTATTTCTCCTAATTCCTCTCCAGCTATTCAGATTCATTATGTTCTATTGACTATTTTCAATCGAATTGTGGTAATTGCATCTGTTTACATACAAGTCCTCCTATTGTATTTCTTGATATATAGACTCTGATGGTAGGAAAAATGCGGAAACTGACTAAAGAATGACTCCAGTGGATTGACAAAAGAGCGTTCAATGTGTGTATATATATATATATATATATATATATATATATATATATATATATATGATGATCCTTTGGAGTTCTTTAGATGAGCCTTTTAAGTTACATCTAACGAAAGAGTCAGACTTCTCTTAATCAAGTAACAGGTTTTTGATAGCTGCATGAAAGATGAGCTGAAGGGGAAAACGAGGGTACTTATAAAAAAATCAGCTACACTTTCTTCTTTTGACGGATAGAATAATTTTAGTCTCTGAAGGAATGATTAAAGAGGAAGAAAACTATGCAGAGCTGTCAATATGGGGGTTGGTTTCAGACACTAATGAAGAATGCTTGGAAAATGGGTTAGTAAAACATGGAAAATCCGTGCTTGTAAAGTAAGAAGAGCGGGAATGTAACATCCCGGTTTCTGGTATATGGTGGTTCATGTGATGAGAGGCTTAAGAATTGATTTGGCTACCTATGTCACCAAAGTGCACTTATCTTTTTCGTCAACCATCTGGTCAGAACTCTACAGTTAAGCGTGCTTGAGCTGGAGTAGCACTAGGATGGGTGACCTACCGGGAAGTGATTGTCGGTACCGAAAGATCATGTGGTGATTTGTAGGGACAGTAAACAAGTCTTTAGAGCCTCTCGAAATAACAAACCGGCCGTCGAACGAGGGTGGGGCCCATGGGCCTTGAGAGGGCGTGGGGCTCATGGGCCTAGAGAGGGTGTGGGAGTCCATGGACGATGGCGGTCGGGGCGTTACAAGTGGTATCAGAGCTCTAGGTTACGTCAAACCGGTTCTGATCCGGGAGGTAGTCCTGAGGGCGATGGGTGCGCAACGAGGACGTTGCGCTCTGTTAGTGGAGGTAATTGTAACATTCCGGTTTCTGGTATATGGTGGTGCATGATGAGAGACTTAAGAGAATTGATTTGGCTACCTATGTCACCAAAGTGCACTTATCTTTTCCGTCAACCATCCGGTCAGAACTCTACAGTTAAGCGTGCTTGAGCTGGAGTAGCACTAGGATGGGTGACCTACCATGAAGTGATTGTCGGTACCGTGTGAGTGAGGCCAAAACACGAGGAAAGATCATGTGGTGATTTGTAGGGACAGTAAACAAGTCTTTAGAACCAAAGTGCACTTATCTTTTCCGTCAACCATCCGGTTAGAACACTACAGTTAAGCGTGCTTAGGCCAAAACACGGGGAAAGATCATATGGTGATTTGTAGGGACAGTAAACAAGTCTTCAGATCAGCCTCTCGAAATAACAAACCATTATGGTGATATAGATAGAAACATTGCCAACCTAATGAATATATTCATTAACCAGCTGTGGCAACTCCTCTCAACATTTGCATTTATAGGTTCTATCAGTACAATTTCATTGTGGGCTATAATGCCGCTCCTAATACTGTTTTATATTATATATATATATCTCCAGTTATATGTAATTTCCTATACTTATGTAAATGTGTGCTTCTCTTTGATGGATCTAGGTATCAAACACATGCAGAATTGTTGTAAAACTACTATTTGATTTTATTTGGAATTAATTCCACTCTTTTGATTTGTAGAGCACATCTCGCGAAATTAGACGTTTGGATTATGTTACAAGATCACCTGTCTATGCTCAATTTGGAGAAGCTTTGAATGGTTTGTCAAGCATCCAAGCCTATAAAGCCTACGAGCAGATGGCCAAGATTAATGAAATATGCGTGATTAATGAGAAATCCGTGGACAACAACATAAGGTTCACTCTTGCAAGTTCTATCTCAAATCGTTGGCTCACTATAAGTTCATGAAACTCTTGAAGGTGTCATGATTTGCTTAACAGCAACTTCTATTGTTCTAAGAAATGGGAGTGCAGAGAACCAAGCTGCTTTTACTTTTAGGATAGGTCTCCTTTTTAGTTACACTCTGAATATCATTGCACAGTTAAGCCTTCTAAGGCAAGCTAGCAAAGCAGGGAACAGTTGAAATTATGTTGAGCGTGTTGGCAACTACTTTGATTTTCCTGATGAGGCTTCAGATATAATCGCTAACCATCATCCAATATTTGGCTGGTCTTCAAGAGGATCAGTTAAGTTTAAAGACGTTAACTTGCGTTACAATATTTGCATGGACTGTCCTTTTCTGTTTCTCCCAAGTGAGAACGTGGTGGGAAGAGAACAAAACAAAACAAATTTATATCTACCACCCATTTAAAAAATACGAGCTCTATGAAAATATCTAAATTTTCTGAATAAAAATAATGGATTATTTATTTGGGTCAAAATAATTTATTGTTGGATAATATTGATCAGGTATTGTCCATTTGGTTAAATGAAAATTTAAAGATTATAAAAATTAAATACAGATAATTTTTAAATTACTTTTAGTTTTTTTTTTCTTTTTAGCCGTTTTTTTTTAAATCTAGAAGAAAATGGAGAGGGTGTGAAAAAATAAGGGGAAGATGAGGAAGTTGAAGAGGACAAGGAAATGCTTTTGAAAAGAGTGATGAATTTTGACATTGGTCTGAATCCATTTGTCGAAGAAGGCGGAGAAGACGAAGGATTGGTTGTTCAACTGTGAAGGTTGTCGATATCATCGATACTTTTAGGCTTTATGTAAAATTTAAAGACTGTTTCAATCTCTTTTATTTCCATGTAAGAAACAAGAAAATTACAATCTTAAGGTAAATTTAAATAGATTGTATGCACATGATGATTTAATCATGAAACATTACCCAAGTTTGAAGATGAAGTCTTTTTAATTGCTAGCTCCGAAAACAGTGACGTTATAAGTTGTGATGGGTTATTGAAACTCACG
Organism: Barbarea vulgaris; assembly: GCA_963667165.1. NCBI lineage: Eukaryota > Viridiplantae > Streptophyta > Magnoliopsida > Brassicales > Brassicaceae > Barbarea > Barbarea vulgaris. The sequence goes on along the minus strand of OY763893.1, from coordinate 23,264,140 downwards.
GCTTGAGCATATCTCACATCAATAGGAACTTGAACATGACTGATCAATGAAGCGAGAGAGCACATACATAACCCTTGGATTCATGTGATGTTTAGAGCTTTGTTCAACGATGACTGATGTACCAAAGCATTGGTTGAGAATCAGAGAACCGCAAATAAACAAAAATTAGTGGTATTCAAAAGAAAATTGTTGCTTCAAGGCCTTCACTAAAAAGCTAAGATCATTCTCCGAAAAACACAACTCCATGGTTATGGCAAAAAAAGAAGCAGTTTTATAGTTTTCTAAGAAAATCACTATTCAAGAGTTTTTTTGTGGTTTTGGCAGGAAATGTTAGTAAAGTTGTTAAATTCTAACATATTTTGTTGTAGTAGAATTTAAGATAATTTTTATTAATTTATCAAGGAATTGCAATTCTAAACTGAAAGTTTGTTAACATGTAAATTTTTTTCAATAAGAGTCTTTTCGTACAAGAAAGAAAACATGTATATACACTGGTTTTCAAATCTCAAATATCGTTAGGAATAACTGATATCTACATTTAATTTAAAATATGCCGATTTGAGTTGTATTTTAGTCATAAATTTAATTGTAAATATGAATTACGTATCATATGCTGAGGATGTAATAATATCTAGAGTAATATATAAATGACATGATTGATCAATTACTAATTGGCTTTGAGTTTATAATATTTAGAATAAATTATTGTGAATCCTAGAGTATAGTAAAAATTAATATGAGATGGGATGGAAATCATCTTGAGTTAAAAAATACATAAAATTTACAAAATAATAACAAGACGGATTCCAATAATAGTTTGGCAACAAAAAACGAAAATTTTATATCCAAATTAAATCATTTTCCCTAAATAAAATCTTGTGATTAATAATTTAGATATGTTAATAAATAATTACAGGTAAAAGTGGGAAATGAGTAGTTTAGAAGGTAGAAATAATCTTTCTAAAGTGTTGGGTACTTTGGATATGAGATTTGATATGGAACATTCATGACACAATATCTACTGCCCAATACAATCTCAAGATTTTGCTAAATTGAAAAAGTTTGGAAAAGAGCTAGACATGACCACGGTTACGGTTATTACGGTTACGATTAGTTAAACACCGGTTACGGTTATAATTGTTGTTTAATCTTAACTTTGACCTTTCAATATACGGTTAAAATGGTTATAATTAAAATGGTTATGGTTAAAACAGTTACAGTTATATACGATTAAATATAATTCGTATTTGATAATCATGATAAAAATTTATATTCTTGACGTTTTTGAAAAAAATGAATATAACTTCTATTGAAAAAGTTACATATGATATATCAACTAATATTTATTAATATAATAGAATTTATATATATTTTGTTCAATTTTTAAAACGGTTACAGTTAGAATTTTACGGTTAACCAACAACTTTTATGCGGTTACGGTTAATTAATGGTTATGGTTAATAATTTATGGTTAACCATAAATAATATATTTTTTATGGTTAAGGGTTACGGTTTTTAATTATTTTATACGGTTACAGTTTGATTATGGTTGAAAACGGTACGATTACGGTCTGAAATACGGTTACGCTTAGATTTTGGCCATGCCTAATAAGAGCCAAATATATATGAGTTCTGGTAATTCAGAAGCATATAAAACTGAAGTGTAAGATGAATAATAAATACACACTAAAACCCAAGAGTTAAAACAAAAAAATGAGCATATACCTTGACTTAGTGAAATATTAGAAGCATACACGAGTGGTTTTTGATGGTGTGAGTTACTAGAGAACAAAAAGAGTTTCAATCAAAATGAGAAACATGAAATCATACACAAATTTCGTAACAATGAAATTTGAGATTAAAAGACAAGGAAGGGGCATACGAGAACAATAATGGAGGATAGAAAGAACTTGATAGCTCTATAAAATACAAGGTCCTAGCAAAGAAAAACCACGGTTCATTGCAAATGATCAAAGCTCACTGTTTATATTTATTTTTATGGAGTTTAAAATCGTTCTTATTAGAGACTTTTCGATAGTCAAGTTGTTTTTGCGAGATACCTTAATCGTCACATGCTTGGACCCTATGAACCTTGCACCTTTAAAAGAATAGTAAATTTTAAAGGAATAGTGTTTACCGACCTAAGAAAATGTGAACATAGACGCCCAATTTTAACAGTTTTGCGTAGTATTACATTACCACTTATATAGAGCAATCATAAAAAAATGTAACATGTGAAGAAATGATTTATCTCAGTTTTAAAAGTATTGAGGTATCATACACGAGTGCAAACGGTCTCATTCTTTATTCTCCTGAACAACATCAGGATACCTAGATTGGTCAACAACAATGTAATGTCGTTTATTGAAATGGTACGAGGATACAAATTACTCAATTGGCGAATCATGTTACTGAAACTTAAATTATAAATGATAATAGGATTGGAAAAAAAATTCCTAATCCCTAGGAGGTTAGACAGTTCGTAACTCCACCGTAAAAATTTCATTCAAGATACAATGTAGATACTTTCCTAAGGTAATAACCATTAATGTCCTAAGAAAATGTGAATATAGACACTCAAATTTTATATTCTTATTTTAAAATGTTAAAATGTTAGCTAAAGATACCGACTGCCGTTTATAAGAACAAATTTCAAAACATCATGTAGATCTCAATTAAAAATAGAATCAAGTAACTAAAAATTTTACAATATTAAACTAAAAATAACTAATGCAATTTATAACTCGCGCAGAGCGCGGATACCTCACCTAGTTGATTATATTTTTGTAGCAATTTTTATGGGCTATAAAAAAATTGTTTAATAGCTCTATTTTATTTCACTTATTTGAACCATATTTTCATAATATATTAGATTTCTATATTATTATATATTGCATAAATTATCCAAAACATTCATAAAAAATTTATATTGCATAAATTTATGAAAGATTGACTTAAATGGGTTAGAAAAGTCTGTTTATTGCTAGCTTGGGATACATTTTTTGAAAATAACTCATATGTTTTGAGTGCTTGTAAAATTACTATTAACACCCTTGATTAAATTTTTTTTGTTTGAACGTCACTAATCCACATCACTAATCCACGTCACTAATCAAAGAGAAACTGAAGCGACAATCATCACTTTATAGCAACTGTTCACGACTCGACGGAGGAGAAAAAAATTTCTCTCTTTCTTTCCGGCGACTGATTTCGAAACTTAAACCCTAAGTCGGTTTCCGGCCGTTTCTGTGTCATTTCGTCTCAGTTTCAAGGAACTCGAGTGGGTTTGAATATCTCTGCTTTCATCACTCTCGGTAAAAATCTCTGCTTTCATCACTCTCGAATATCTCTATTTGGTTGAGTTTAAACCGTTATCTGAAACATATAGCTTTTTATCGGTGATTATTACGGCTGATTTCCGCCGTCATTGTGGTTGATTTGATAGATCTACTGGATTTGGTGTCTGGTTTATTACGACTGAGTTACGGGTTGTGTTAGGGCTAATTTATGATTTATATTGGTATATGTCGCTGAGTTTCTTTATATGTCCTGATTTTTATCGATGCATCTGTGGCTGAATTTGTTTATGTTTCGGCTGAGTTAATATTTACTATACTGTTGAGTTATACTATCCCAATGCATTTGTGACTGAGTTATTATTTATGTTTTGGCTGAGTTGTGATTTATACTCTGTTTGATGTATCTATACTCTGTTTGATGTAATGTTCGTATCAGATGGATGAACCAAGGCATTACCCTCCAAGACTCTATGCGGAAGGGAAGTCTAATCTGGATGATAAAGATATTAACCACAACGTTGCAACCAAAAATCTAGTTACAATTAGAGAATCAGTAGGTGAAACTGTTTGGAATCAAATTAAGGAGCACCCAACTGGAATAGCAGCCAAAATCTTTGAGAGGAACATTATATGGTCTGGTAAAACTGTCCACTACCTTCTATGCAGACAGTTAAGAGTAAGGAAGAATGAGCTTTGGTTTCTCATTGGTGGTCAACCTATCAGATTTGGGTTGAATGAGTTTGAGTATGTCACGGGTTTCAACATAGATCCGTTGCCTACAGAGCCATTTGAACCTGAGGCTGATTACAGAGCGTTTTTCAGAGAGTTGAATGTGCCTGATGGAGCAGAAGGAGGTCCCAATTTATATGAGCTTATGGATGGATTGGATAAATGCCGGGCATGGGTACCACAAGACATTAGGCGTTTATGGATGGGGCGGTTGCTTCTAATAGCAATTGGTATCCATGCACTTCATCACAACTCTAGAATACCGTTGGAATCTGCTAAAAGAGTTTTTGATGATGAAGCCTTGAATAATTATCCATGGGGTCGGGTAGCATTTCAGTCTCTTGTTGGGTCTATCAAGACCATGAGTCCAAACGGAAGGACGTACACCGTCAACGGTCTGGTGTTCGTGTTACAAGCTTGGGCTTATGAATCTATCACATGCTTTGGAGAACTTTTTGGTAACCCATCCGCCGGGGATATGAGTCCTCTGTTGCGATGGATGGGAAACCGCACACGAAAAGATTTGGTTCCGATCATTGATGAAGAAATCGAAACAAATAAAAAGGTAAGGTTTTGACTGAGTTATATATTATTATGAGTCATTGACGGTTGAGTTAGAGTTAATTGATAGCTGAGTTATAGTTAACTGTGACTGAGTTATGGATTATTGTGACTGAGTTGTGGTTTATTCATGGCTGAGTTATTGTTTACGATGATTATTGTTTATTATATCTGATGTTGTAGGTGCGTGTGGTGAATATGATTATTAGAAATGATATAGTGTTATATCCTGAGTGGCCTGATCAACCAGAAGACCAAGAACTTGATAATTTGATACAAGACATAGCTGATAAGAGGTTTGTCCCAGGCTTCTGGGACAAGAAGATGCCTGATAATGAGAAAAAGAGGAAGAAGAAGAAAAAACCAGATGATAAGGATGAATCTCAACATATCGCAAAGAAGTCTAAAGTCTTGAAGGAGAATGATGTTGATTTTGATGAATTTGTCGGGAATAAGAATGATGAAGCAAAGGTAATTGATATTGTATATTGTGTTGATATTTAATGTTTGGTTAGGTTGCTTATGCGTTTTTTTTGTGTATTTGTGTTGCAGTGTTGTAATGAGAAGGCAGATTATGTGTCGCTTAGAAAACTCATTATGGATATGGAGGCTAATTTCAACTCAGGATTTGATCATCTTGATACAAGCATGAATGGCATGTCTTCACAGCTAGAGAAGGTGGAGAGTGAATTGAAAGAGTTGAAAGATTCAACCGGTTTCCGTATCCAGCATCTGGCTGGTAAATCATCCGGATACCACGACCCATCCACTCTAGTAAAAAATCCCAGCGTACCACCGTTACTTATAAAAGAGCCGTCGAAATCTGTAAGTAGTAATCCTCTGGTAAGCTAACAGTGCCATACGTACGACTGATTTATCATTATTTCGGCTGAATTAAAAAGCCATTATGACTGAGTTATCTTATTTTATTTGTAATGTTATACAGGGGAAGGATGCCAAAATTCTTGAGAATGTTCAGAAGAACCTGACTACGAATATGGAAGTGGCTGGTAAGTCCACCAGCTACTATGATGATGATCTCATTGAGGTGGTTGCTTCGAAAAATGATGTTAAGAAGCAGCATGTTGGTAATCAGCGGTCTCCTATATGTACGAGAAAGAAGACAGCAAAGGACAAAGAAGAAGGAAAGACTAGAGAATTAGAGTCCAAAAAAGCAAAAACACAGGGAAAAAAAGCAAAAGCACAGGTAGAAAAAGCAAAAGCAGATGCCAATAAACAGGAAAAAAAGGGTAGGGGAAGACCTAGAAAGAATGTAAAGGTCGAGAAATTCATTGCCAATCCAGAGCGGAATGAAGAAGAGTTTACATCAGCTGCTAATGCGCTGGATATTTTAGCAGCTGAAGCAGTTTCTAAAAAAGCTGATGATGCGCAGAATTTAGCTGATGAAGCAGTTTCTACAGAAGCTGATGATGATGCGCAGAATTTAGCTGATGAAGCAGTTTCTACAGAAGCTGATGATGATGCGCAGGATATAATTGATGGAAAAGCTGATGGTGATGATGCGCAGGGGATAATTGATGGAAAAGCTGATGGTGATGATGCGCATAAGAAACTTGATGAAAAAGCTGGTGATGATGATGGAAAAGACAATAATGATGAAGAAGTAGAAGAGTCCACACTTGATGTTATGAAGGACGACATGCACATGATATCTGAGTCAGAGGATGATGATGATGAACAGCTAAGGCTTCAATCTATAAGTGAAATCAGGAATCAGAGTGTTAAGCTGTCCAATACTGGGTCTGATATGATTAAACTAAAAGATAAGCCAAGAAGTATTTTTCCTCGTATTCGAGAAGACGGACTGACGTGCATGAGGAAGAACTGTGAACCTTCATCTGTAATATATGATCCTATGTCACCTGTTGATCCGGTTAGATATAAGAAACTGAAGGAAAACCTAAAATCACTAAAGTATGATCTTGTTCATTAATTTGTTAATTACAGCTTCTTGTTAACAATGTTTTAACATATTGACTTGTGTTTGTCTATCAACAGGGGCATCAAATTGGGAAATCCTACAGACCTGCGTGAGTTCTATAGGGTCATCATTGTTCCACGAAAGTCGTGGCCAGACAAACAGTTTGGATGGCTGAACGAAACTGTAAGTTGTACGGCTGAGTTATTCTATGACTTATTATTCATAACGGCTGAGTTATTCTATGACTTATTATTTATTATTATGACTGATTTATGCTTTGACGTAATATAAGGTTACAGCTGAGTTGTAATGACTTATTCTTTATTTCGGCTGGGTTATGTAATAATTTTTTATACGTTACGGCTGAGATAGACGTATTATACATTATGACTGAGTTATGCTTTTTTTATTTCAGCATATCAGTGCGTACCTGAGAGTCCTCAGACGTAGGTTGATTACAGAACCCTGCCCATATCATACCAATGGCATTGCGTTTGTAGATCAGTACTTCACCACTCAGATGATCCGTGATTATGATCAGTTCAAAATGAAACCTAAGAACTTCAAGTTTAATGGGACCACGTATGAAGCTGTAGTCAGAGGTTTGCATCCAGATGATCAACAAACTGGTAAGATATGGGCGCTAGATGTTTGGCATGTGTATTTCGTTGTACAAACCGGAGGTGATCATTGGTTGGCGCTGGACGTGGACCTGACTCGTGGGCACATTGATTGCTACGATAGCATTGTGGGAACAGTGACTGAGGAGAAGAAATTACGAATTCTTGAATCTTGTAAGCCGTTAAGGGTAATGATTCCGTACATGCTAAACGATGTAATTCCTAAATCCCAACGATCTCCTAGCTACGATCAGTTTACTTTCAGATGGAAGAGTCCAAAGAATGTGCCTCAAAACGAGGATCCCGGAGACTGCGGTGTATATGCGCTAAAATACATTGAATGTCTCGTGCTTGGGGTAACATTCGATGGCCTCTGTGATAAGAACATTCAGGGTTTACGGGTTAAGATGGCAGCAGATATACTGGCGGAGGAACCTGAATTTTATTCGGGATTTAATTGACTAAGCTGGCAGACAATATGTAATTTTATGTTTTATTTCTAGGAATGTTTATTTTGTGGACATTTGATATAACTCAGCCGTTACACATTATTAGTAATTCAATTAACAATATAAATCAGCCGTTACGCTATTATAAATCAGACATGAAGCATTATTCAATGAACACTATAACTCATCCAAAATGAATCTATAAATAAGCCATAAGCATTAGTAGTACATTAATTAACGATAGAACTCAGCTGCCATGAGATAAATAAATCAGCCATGAAGCATTATATATACATCAATTAACGGAAATTTGCCGCCAAAACATTAGTTAACAAACTTTGGCGCGAAACCATAAGTTAACAAACTCCCCTTTCGCATTCCTCTCTGTTTTTTTCTCTATTTATATTACATAACCCTAATATTCATCTGATACTCGATCTTATTCACCCTTTCTCATACTGTATCTCATTTTGTCTATTTATATCTGTTACATCTTCTTATCGACATGGAAGTTGTTCCTCAAATCAGAAGTCAGTTTCACGGAGATGTTAAAGCGATCCTATACGCTGCTGATCGTGAGAATCTCCCTGTTCTAAACCCTGGTAGTGGTTTTGGTATCAATCTTGACAAAACCTCTGACACGTTTAAAGAGTTCGATTTCAAACTATATTGCGCCTTCCCAAATATCCTGAGAGACAATTGGGTGCATGCGTGGCCGACTTATCGCTTCATTCCATTCCATTATAGGAAACAATGGTTTTTAACACTCGCGGTAAGCACCGATATTTCCCTTGATATGAAGCAAACTAAAAACTTATTTTCACTCTGATGAATAATAGTGTATTTTTATTTATTTATTTATTTTTTATTTTTTGATGTGTAGCGTCAATACACGTGGGATCCGAGACATACTTTTACGGTGTGGACGCAGTTTAACTTGGTGGCTCGTGAAGTATACCAAGCAGAGATTAGAAGGCTCATTTGGAAGCGTAGAAATTACTCCTATGTCGATAAGCCCGACTGGATGGATAAGAAAGTGTGGAAAGATTTCTTTTACCTTTTTTTGGATTTAGGTTATTGAAAATGAAATTTTATTGTAATGATCTGAAAATAAACATATGTGTTAGTTCACCCATGTACTTTCACAAATGATTATGAGAAATCAGACATAATAATGATCATGAAATTACTTCAATGTTTGTATATTTTAATATTGTCCAAAAATTAAGTGTATTTTATTATCAATAATCTTAAAATAATTATATATATAATAGACTTAAGTTAATATACAAAATTAACAATATAACTCATCTGCCATGAGATAAATAAATCAGCCATGAAGCATTATTGATACATCAATTAACAATGTAATTCAGCGACTATGTCATATATACGCAACCTAATCGATTTCCGTGAAACAGAAATTTGCCTCGTAACCATAAGTTACAAACGTAACCTTTCGCCTTCTGCTCCGTTTTTCCTCTTTTTATATTAGATAACCCTAATTTTTCATCTCATATTCGATCTTATTCTCCCTGTCTCATATTGTATCTCATTTTCCCTATTTATATCTGTGTTACATCTTCTTCTCGACATGGACGTTGTTCCTTCCATCAACAGTCAGTTTTACATAGAGGTTGAAGCGATCCTAAACGCTGCTGGTCGTGAGAATCTTCCCGTTTTAAACCCTGGTAGTGGGTTTAATTTCAATGTTGACAAAACATCTGACACGTTTAAAGAGTTAGATTTCAAACTATTTGTCGCCTTCACGGAGATCCTGAAAAACAATTGGGTGCATGCGTGGCCGACTTATCGCTTCATTTCATTTCATTATAAGAAAAAATGGTTTTTCACACTCGCGGTAAGCATCGATATTTCCCTTGATATTAAGCAAACAAAAAAACTTATTTTGACTCTTATGAATCAATTTTTTTTTTATTTTTATTGTGTAGCGTCAATACACGTGGGATCCGAGACATACTTTAACGGTATGGACGCAGTTTAACTTGACAGCTTGACAAGTATACATAGGACAGATGCGTGATATCAAGTACAAATTGAGTTGTTTGGGCGATAAGCCAGAATGGATGAATATGATAGTGTGGAAAGATTTGTCTGACATGTTTAATGAATTTGGTTATCAGTGAAAACTTATTGTATTTTATTTTCAATATCGGAAAATAAACATGTGTTAGTTCTCACAATATAACGTATGTTAGTCGATTCGTATCTCCGTAATCTCAATTCCTTCGATTAATGTTAACTCAGTAATAACGTTATGATAACTCAGCGAAATAACGAATTCAGTATATTTTGAATTTTTTTGAATTATTCTGAATTAAACTTTTTTTATTTTTTCAAAAACAATTTAATAATTACTACAATGAGTTTATCATGCGTGTAGACACGTAATGTTGGTTTGCGGTTCCCCATAAACACGCTATTCGTAATTACTGTTACGGATTTATGTTGTATATTTATATTACGGTTCATTATATTTGTTGCCTCATTGATCCTCAATTTCTTTTCTTTTACAATGCCAGAAAGTTCTTACTCTTTACCCAACACAGATCCAATTGAATTTGATGATGCTAATTTTGGGATCCCTAGTAATTGTTTGTGTGGTGGAAGGGCACTTCTTGAATCTTCTATGACAAGTACGAATTTTGGAAGACTCTTCTACACATGTCAAGACAGAGATGTAAGTTGTTCAATGTTTTGGTCGAATTTTTGATATTGAGTTCGAATTATGGGTAATTTACGAATTAAATTGTTGAATTTTGGTTTTAATATGTATGTGTAGGATGGGGGATGTCACATTCGGAAATGGTGGGATGAAGCTATGATGGAGGAATTAGTAACGGTAAGGCAAGAAATTCATGAGTATCCTACTATGAATCAAATGCGTGAAACTCTTACTGTCCATAGAGACGCGATTGCTCACCTATATGATCTCCAATTAGAAAACGAGAATGAGTTAGGTAGGCTCAAGGCGCTGATTGACAAAAAGAGGGATGGAATTGCTACGGAGTTGAAGAATGCGGTTGTTGCGGTTTTTGTTGTCCTAGCAATATTATTCTATTTGTTTAAGTAGTTTAGTTCATCAATGTATTTTGACAAAAGATTATGAGAAAGTCAGACCATTTTATCTAACAACTCAGTCGGGACGAGAACATAACTCAACCGTGTCATTATGATAACTCAGCTAAACCTCGAATGCAGTAAATGTGAATATTTTTTTACTTTTCATATAAACAACGAGTTATAATTAACATTTAGATGAACCTTAGCCGGTGAAGATCATGAAATTACAACATGTTTGTGCATTTTCAAACTTATCCTGCAAAACGATGTAACACAAACCCTAAACCCTAAACCATTGTCATACCATATAAGCTTTACTTAGACAGAGTTAACATTTGTTTTTTTTTATCGAATAGGATGTGAATTTATTGTTAATAATCTGAAAATAAATATATGTAATAATCATTTATAAATATATATTAAAAATTTTATTTTCTTTATGATAATTTTATCTAACAACTCAACCGTGACGAGAACATAACTCAGTCGTAACGTATGTGTATGCCACTGAATTAAAAATTTTGAATTTTTTTGAGTTAAACTTTTTTGAATTAAACTTTTTTGAATTAAACTTTATTTAAGTACTGTACAAACGTCATAATTACTGAATTTACTATGCGTGTAGACACGTAAAGCTGGGTTGCGTTTCCCAATATACATACACGATTTCTCCTGCAAATAAAAGAATAATAATAAAAAAAAAATGCCGCTTCCCCAAGCAAAAAAACTCGATCTGCTTCACAAATACCGAAGGCAAAGCTTTTGTTCGCTTAACAATTTCGACCAACACTATCTATCAGTCTAACGTATGTTTGTCGATTCCTATATTCGTTAGTTATCTCAATTTTTTGGATTTATATAACTCAACCGTGTCATTATGATAACTCAGCTAAACCTCGAATGCAGTAAATGTGAATATTTTTTTAATTTTCATATAAACAACGAGTTATAATTAACATTTAGATGAACCTTAGCCGGTGAAGATCATGAAATTACAACATGTTTGTGCATTTTCAAACTTATCCTGCAAAACGATGTAACACAAACCCTAAACCCTAAACCATTGTCATACCATATAAGCTTTACTTAGACAGAGTTAACATTTGTGTTTTTTTTTTTATCGAATAGGATGTGAATTTATTGTTAATAATCTGAAAATAAATATATGTAATAATCATTTATAAATATATATTAAAAAGTTTATTTTCTTTATGATAATTTTATCTAACAACTCAACCGTGACGAGAACATAACTCAGTCGTAACGTATGTGTATGCCACTGAATTAAAAATTTTGAATTTTTTTGAGTTAAACTTTTTTGAATTAAACTTTATTTAAGTACTGTACAAACGTCATAATTACTGAATTTACTATGCGTGTAGACACGTAAAGCTGGGTTGCGTTTCCCAATATACATACACGATTTCTCCTGCAAATAAAAGAATAAAAAAAAAAAAAAAAAAACGCCGCTTCCCCAAACAAAGAAACTCGATCTGCTTCACAAATACCGAAGGCAAAGCTTTTGTTCGCTTAACAATTTCGACCAACACTATCTATCAGTCTAACGTATGTTTGTCGATTCCTATATTCTTTAGTTATCTCAATTTTTTGGATTTATATAACTCAACCGTGTCATTATGATAACTCAGCTAAACCTCGAATGCAGTAAATGTGAATATTTTTTTACTTTTCATATAAACAACGAGTTATAATTAACATTTAGATGAACCTTAGCCGGTGAAGATCATGAAATTACAACATGTTTGTGCATTTTCAAACTTATCCTGCAAAACGATGTAACACAAACCCTAAACCCTAAACCATTGTCATACCATATAAGCTTTACTTAGACAGAGTTAACATTTGTTTTTTTTTTTTATCGAATAGGATGTGAATTTATTGTTAATAATCTGAAAATAAATATATGTAATAATCATTTATAAATATATATTAAAAAGTTTATTTTCTTTATGATAATTTTATCTAACAACTCAACCGTGACGAGAACATAACTCAGTCGTAACGTATGTTTATACCGCAAAATTCGGCATTTTGAATTTTTTGTATTTTTTTGGAATTAAACTTTATTTAACTACTGTGCAAATGTGATAATGACTGAATTTACTATGCGTGTAGACACGTAAGGCTGGGTTGCGTTTCCCAATAAACACGCCTTTCTGCAAAGAAACGACAAAAATAATTCGACTCATCCCCAAACAAATCTTCACTATCCACTTAAAAAAAAAAAATCCCAATTCCAAACCCTAAGAAAAAATACTCTCAATTTCGTCGATTAATTCATTCGATTTCTATATTCGTCAACTAAAAAATGAGTTTTGGTTCCGAGTCATCAGTCGTACTCAGTGACCGTGGATTGCCGTCGAAATGTGTGTGTGGATTAGGTGTTACGATTTTTACATCGAAAACTCAAGACAATCCTGGCAGACCGTTCTTCCGTTGCGAAAGTAAGAAAGATGCAAAGGAGTGGACAAATAAAAAAGATGTAAGCAGATTATTTTGGTTTTCTTGATGTTTATGTATGTTATTGTTGCTTTATTCAATCTCGTTTATTTGTTATGAAATAGGGTCACTTATTTAAGTGGGTGGAGGATGCGGTGTATGAAGAGGTTGAAGATGCATTACCAAAACTGGAAATTTTGGTAAATGATATCACAAATGTTAAGTCAGAGGTAAGCACTGCTTTACAAGAACTGCGATATGATGTAAAGTTGAGTAAACTTGAAATCGGCAAGTGCAAATTGTGGTTGAAAGTGTGTTTTGTCTGGCTTTGTTTTCTGACGATTGTCATTGCTTACCTACTAGCTGGTAAAGCAAAGGAAACAAATTCAATGTTGTTTCTTGGCTATTAGTGTTTCAATGTTTGTTAAACTTGTTTAAATGGGTTGCAGTTTATGTTTATGTTTATGTTGTTTCTTATTAAAGGGCTTGTAATTTAATAAAATAACTCGGCCGTAAAACAGAGTACTCAACCGTGAAAACAGAGTAACTAAGCAACCGTAAAAAAGAAGCAGAGTAAATCAGCCAAACACCAAATTATTATGATGTAACTCAACCTCTCGTTATAATAACTCAGCCATTGCACTAGTGATAGTATTTTTTTCTATTTTAGTATAAAAATTGAACCAATAACAGTAAGACATATATGAGAAATATTCTAGATACCGTTTCTCATATTGAGAAATTATTGGCACAGTTTCTTAAATTTTTTCCTTTTATATTACATCTCCGAACAATTATTTTTTTATTTTTTTATTCTGAGAAACCCTTTAAGAACCCACCGTTGGAGATGCTCTAAGAACCTCTTGAGAGACTGTTCTGCCACTTGTCAACTTTTAATTGGTTTTAATTTTTTTTTGTTAATTAAAATTAAAATAAGTATTTAAATTATATTAACATCATTAAAATATTATAAATAAGAGACTGGGTGAGACTCTAACCGCTGCACAGGCTCTTATATAATCAGTAGAAACAAACCTAGTATATCTCATATCGTCAATCTACCAATAAATTAAAACCCTTTCAACCTATTTCCGTTTCATTCAATTCATCTAGTTATATCAATGGCCGCATCCGGTTCCGGTTCTGGTTCTGATTCGAAGAAGAGAAAGTATGTTCCAGATGATGACGCGAGTGTGAAGATGTGGTGGGAACAGGAAAAAAAGTTCAAAGCGATAATCTATTTCGTGAAAAAATCAATTTGGGAGACAGACCAAGCACACTGGTTGGATATCACGTACCATGAGAAACAAGCGGAACGTGATCTGTTAGCAAAAATGGAGGAGCCTGGCTTTAACCTCAAGGAAGAGATCCGTATGGTGGATAAGGAGTTGAAGGAGGCGACTGTGAAGAAGGGCGCTTTCAAGGTGCACCCGATCAATTGGGATAAATTAGGGTATGGATCTACGGATGACTACTGAAGAACGCAGATCGAGTTTTTAATGATTTTTAATTTTGGTACCACACAAGTAGTAAGACGATGTTCTATTTTGATTGCTAAGATATTTGTTCGTATATTATACAAAACGGCTGAGATATGATATTGTCATCTGACTTAGTACACACATGATGGCTGATTTACGGAAATAATGTTACGGAGTTATAATTTTCGACTGGCCTAATTAACGGAAAATAAAAGTTAACCCTTTATTTTATCTTTTCCCCAAGCGATGCATCTAATATGACGTGATAACTCAGCTAAACATATAAAAAAAATGGAAGTAATAGATGTGGCTAATCAAGGTGATATGAAAGGTTGTCTGCGACACATTAACCGTTACAGCAGGGTTACGTTCCTGTATACGGCTGAGTTATATGTACAAGATCATTATAAATTAAGGTACTCCAACAATATTATTACGTGTTTATGGGGAAACGCAACCCAACAATACGTATCTACACGCATAATAAATCCAGTAATCGTCACGTTTTTTGAAAATAAATAAAGATTTTATTCAGAATAATTCAAATTTACGAAACTATTAGAAACTGAAGAGTTTAAGTCTATTAGTAATAAATATTTTACTGACACCACCATAAAAAGTAGGTTTTCTTAAGAGTCTAATTCTATTAGTAATAATTACTGAAGAGTTGCAACTCTTGGGAAGAGAGAAAAACCAATACGTGTCTTAAACTGCCTATATTTTTATGCGTTATAATTCATTTGTATTATAACGATATGGCTTACTTAACGCATTATGGCTGATTGATTTCTATGATATCTGATATTACAGAAATTCATTTATGTAATGGCTGAGTTATTATAACGAAAGGCTGAGTTAGCGCATAATCATTTTGTGGTTTGGCTGGTTTACTCTGCTCTGTTTTACGGTTGCTGAGTTACTCTGTTTAACGGTTGATTACTCTGTTTTACGGCTGAGTTGATTATACGGTTGATTATAACGATACCAATTCAAAAGAAACTACATAAACATAAACTGCAACTCATTTTACAAAGTTTAACAAACATTGAAATACTAATAGTCAATAATTAAACAAATAGGAATTAAAAAGCAGTAAAGAGCAGTAAACTACGCGGATCCAAACCCCAATTTATCCCAATCGATTGTCGTCACCTTCACGGCTTCCTTCTCCACATCCGCCAACTTTAACTCCTCATCCACCAGACGGATCTCTTCATCGATGTTAAAATCATACTTTTTCATTCTTTCTAACAGATCACGTTCCGCTTTCTTCTCACAGTATGCGATTTCCAACAGATGTGCATTTTCTGTCTCTTTCATTGTTGTTTTGACGATATTGATTACCGCTTTGAACTTCGCTTGTTGTTCTCTTATTTTCGCACTCCCACCATCTGCAACATGCTTCCTCTTCTTTGAAACAGAACCGGAACCGGGTAAGTCCATTGATGCCGATTGATGTGTTGAAGGAAACGAGACTAGGTTGATAAAAGGGTTTTAATGTCCGGAAGATAGAAGATATGAAAGATGATTGCTTTGTTTCTATGGAATATTAGTATATAGTATATATATATAGTACGAACAGATGCTTCCAGATGATGCGACGTTTACAGTCCTCGAGTTGGTTGAGTTATTAAAACGTCGTGGCGGAATTATTGCTTTTTTTAGTTTTACATTTTATGGTGGTGGCAGTAAAAAATCATAATTGGTAGGTACATACATATATTTGTAAACACCTTTTCGGGATAAATAGGTGTTAATAAGTCGCAGACAACCTTTCATATCACCTTGATTAGCCACATCTATTACTTCCATTTTTTTAAAAAAAAATTAAAAATACAAATGGAAATTTATAATGTTTTATGTTATATAATGTTTTATGTCAAATTTTTATATTACGGCTGATTTATAATTCGTTCGGCTGAGATATTACACTTTGACGGCTTATTTAAAGAAATATCGTGTCTAATTTATGATATTTACACTAGTTCATATTTACGAAAGATCATATAGGCGGTTTACGAAAGGTCATATAGGCGGTTTACGCTCTTGACTTTCTCTTTTCCCAAGCGATGCAAGTCGTAAGTAATTATTACGAATATTTACATGTATCTATCTGTAAATAAATAAGTCGCAGACAACCTTTCATATCACATTGCTCATCCACATCTCTGAAGGTCTTCAAATTTTTTTTTTTTTTCCTTGAAACATAAAAAAAATAATGAAATTCTATCACGACCTTGGTGATGTTGTTCCTCCTATCACCGGCTGGCATGTTCGAGTTAAGGTCTTGAGAGCTTTCCGTGTCTTACTCGATCCTCCATTCAAAAGGCTTGGTTTTGTTTTCTCAAACGAACAAGTAAGTTTCTTCATATACATGTCACATATAAATATTAAAAAATTTCTCTGCAATAATAGTTCCATATCATATGTTTTGTTGTCAGGGTGTGAAAATTGAATGTACTGTGGACCGTACTATGGCTAATTATTATGACGATTTCATATAAGAAGGAAAATGGTTCACTATTACCAAATTTGGGCTGTATAACAACCTGGAGGATGAGTTTAGGGCCACTAGACATCACTTCAAGATGTTCTTTCTTAAAGGTACAGTGGTCAAACCAACACCAAGAATCGCTGCAAACATCCCTAATCATTTTGCAAAGTTTCAGGATATCATCGATGATTCTTACTTAATTGGTAAGTCGTTCATACGTAAATATATATTATGTCTTATATATTAGGTTTTCAATGATTTAACTTATTTACTTTATTTGGAAGATTTGGTTGGTGCAATTTTTGATGTTGGGACTCTTAGAAACAACAATGCCCAAACCAAAAACGACATTGATGGATTCGAACTTGATTTTAAGATAAAAGATAGCAAGTAAGTATGCAACTGATTCCTTTAAATCTTAACATCTGATTGATATTGTTTTGATGGTTTTTATTTTCAATCTTCAATTATCAGTGAACGTGTCTTAGCATGTACTGCTGTTAAGAAAGAAGCTGTAGACTTTGATCGTAATTACCGAACGCATGGTGGTGGTGTGATTGTCATTGTTTTACGATGGTGGAAAATCGATCGTTTTTGGGATGGACCTACGAACGTCAAGATATGCACACATGGACCAATTTCTAAGGTGTGTATCAATCAAACCATCCCAGAGACCATTGCAGTTCGTGAAATGTAAGTCAAACCAGCATAATCAAATATATTAAAAAAAAACATTATTTTATGAAAATATCGTAACAATTTGTACGCATTGTTTTGTTATAGGTTGGAGAGGACAGAGATCGGCAACATAGACGAAGCTTGATAATTTATAAACTTGCTATGTCTTAAATTTCTACATCTTAGAACGAATGACTATTATTATTGCTATGCGTGTATGTTTGAATAATTATTTACTTATTTTATGATTTGTTTGTTTAAAATTACTAAATCCTTTTAATTTTTTTGTTGTGTTATTCATATTGTGTGTTCGTATATTGAAACGTATATTGAAAATATATAATATTTTATGATAAAATTATATAGTACGGCTGAGTTATAATTCGTTCGGCTGCGTTATAACACTATGACGGCTGATTTAATGGCGTAATGTGGCTGATTTATTTTAGTATTGTTACTTAGATTTAATTATCCATCTGAGTTATTATTGACAAAATAATAACCCGATTAAAAAAAAATGATTTTCTCTTTTCCAAAGCGTTGCAAATCTTCAGTAATTATTACGAGTAGACTTAAAAGTTAAAAATCAAATTTATACCACAAGGGAAAGTGGAGATCTATAAACTTGCAGAAAAACAAGACCTCCATCTTCCAAAAGCATGAGTCACACAGTATCCCAATCTTAAAACCCTCGTTCCACCAAGACAACCATGGATTGTGCACTGCACACCTACATTTCACCACAGACTCTAAATCCACACCTTCCCTTATCCCTTTTAACATGCTAGCAGGTTGATGTCTTAAGATATATGTATTCGGATCGAAGATCTTATCACGAATCCTTTTAGCCGATTCCCTTGTTAACTGAAAATCATGCCGCCTGATACCTTCAAGATTGAAAATAGTTTTGACCATCATAGAGTAGATGTAGATAGCAGGCTCCCAACGTAGCGCAGCAGCTTGTTGTATCATCCTCAGACCCTCCGTCTCATCGGCCGTAAAGAAGTAATCATTAACTCCCTTTAGCAAAAGAGCCGACGGGTTGTTATGTGCGAGACAACGCTGCTTGAAATACATAGGAGGTGGATGCTCAGGCCAAGGTACCTCCATGAAATAGAAATCGACACTTCTGTGGAATAACGTCGAGTTTGCAAGATCTCTAAAGTGCATGCATATCGCCTTAGCACGACAAAAGAACCGGAAACCAGTCTGCATGATTTTTAGCAACATAGTAATAACAAGATCATCAGGAAGAAACGTGATGTTCAAAGTAGGCAAATCTGCTTCTCTTTTTTTGCGAACGGATCTGTGGTTGTCGCCATGTAAACGATCTCTCATGGTGTAGACGTGAAAACCCTTCGTATTCTGGATGGTTACAACGTCTCCAGGCGAGACTTATATAACGGTGGAGATGCATGATCGATACGTTGCGACTTAGCTTTATTGAAGTATGATGATTCGGGTGTTTGCATTATTATGAATTAAAATATTGTATAAAACGTGATAATTACTCCACCTGCTTCTTGATTTTATCTTTTCCCAAAGCGATGCAAATCTTCAGTAATTATAGCGAGTAGACAGTAACTATAGCGAATAGACTTATAGACTCATGATGGAAGTTACATATATCTGTAACCATATACACCTTTTCGTGGTAAATAATTAAGTCGCAGACAACCTTTCATATCACAGTGTTAACCATATTTTGCTTCCTATGTTACTTGTTCGTATATTGAAGGTTTATGGACTGTTTTATGTCAAAAGTATATATTACGGATGAGTTATAATTCGCTCGGCTGAGTTATAACACCTTGACGGCTGTTTTATTTACGTAATGTCCTTGAGTTATGATATTACCGTCTGACTTATTATACCCATTGTGACTGATTTATTGAAGTATTGCGACTGAGTTATATTCTTTTACGGCTGATTTACTGAATAGAATATGACTAATTCATTTGACGATAATGTATATGAGAAAATTGAAATAATATTAAAAAGATATATTTGTAAAACTTCATTATTGTCAAAATTAGGCCTGAGATTTTAAACCGAACCGAAGTGTCCGAACCGAACCGAACCGAAATTTTGGTTGTTTGGTTCGGTTTCGGTTATTAGCTCATAACCGATCGGAAGCTTTTTAAAAAAAATTCGGTTAACCGAGATTTTCGGTTCGGTTCGGTTCGGTTTTCGGTTAACCGTTTTTTATTTTTTTTTAAAAAAATCGGATTATACCATAATTAGACCGGTTTTTCTAAATTTAAACCAGTTTTTTAGTCAAAACCGAACCGAACCGAACCAAAATAACCGAAACTAACCGAAAATAACCGAAAAACCCGAAAAAAACGAAAAAAAAAATGAATTTTTTTTTTTAAAAA
Source organism: Barbarea vulgaris (assembly GCA_963667165.1). Classification (NCBI taxonomy): domain Eukaryota; kingdom Viridiplantae; phylum Streptophyta; class Magnoliopsida; order Brassicales; family Brassicaceae; genus Barbarea; species Barbarea vulgaris. The sequence goes on along the minus strand of OY763893.1, from coordinate 23,243,965 downwards.
AATATTCGGTTATTTTCGGTTTTAAAATTCAAAACCGAAAATAACCGATAACCGAACCGAACCGAACCGATTATTTATTCGGTTAGTTTCGGTAGTATTGTTAGATAACCGAAATAACCGAAAACCGAAAAAATCGGTCCGGTTCGGTTTCGGTTAACCGAACTCGCAGGGCTAGTCAAAATAATAAACCGATTAAATAAAAATTGATTATTACAGAAACTAATAATGAGAATATTGACAAAATTGGAAACACGATATACGAAAAGGTAATATAGGCGGTTAAAGTTATTAATTTTTTTCTTTTCCCAAGCGATGCATCCGAAACGTCGCATCGTTCTGGAAGCGTCTTAGTCAATCTCTATATAATTAATAGTCGATAGAAACGAAACTATTATTTCTGATTTTCTCTTCCGTGCACTAAACCATCTTACAACATTTTCAAAACCATTTTCGTTTCAGGCAATACATTAAATGGACGCATCCGGTTCCGGTTCTGGTTCAAAGAAGAACAAGTCTGTTGCAGATGCTCATCATGCGAAGGTGATGAAAAAGGTATTCGATATCATAGAAGCAATGATTAGAGAGAGAGAAAGAAGCACACGAGTTGGATAAAACATTCATCCAGAAGCTAGCGGAACGAAATCTGTTAGAGAGAGTTAAGAAGCCTGAGTTTAACATCGACGAAGAGATCCGTAAGGTGGATGAGGAGTTACATATAGCGGATGTGGCGAAGCAAGCATGGAAGGTGACAGAGTTCGAGCAGGATGAATTTGGGGTAGGACCCTCGGAGGATACGAGCTCAGATGATTAATGAAGAACGCTATTACGTAGTTTAATGTATTTTAATTCCTAGTAGTTTATGTATTTTGATGGATGTTGTATTCTGGTTCCTTCCTTCCTAAGTTATTTGTGATTACTTTGCAATGGTATCGTGGCTGTAATTTAACAAATAACTCAGCCGGTGGTGAATTCTGTATTTTGATTATGCGTTAACTCAGCCAATTCGATAATTAACTCAGCCAAATAAACTAATTATTATAGAAATATATCAGCCATAATGTAAAACTACAAATATGTTAAGTCGGCCAGTTTGTTATAATAACTCAACCAAATAAACTGATTATTATATTTTCCAAATTAGTTATAACACACGTCGTGGCTGATTTATGGAAGACTGATTTGTAACACAAGTAAACATAGCGAAACATTTTGACATGATATGTCACGAATGAACATGAACATCCCAACAGTACTACGCTGGACAAGTCGATACATTATGACCAACTTGTTTACATCGAGAACATGCGTGTTCCATCCTAGGGCGTTTATTTCCAATAGCAACTTCCAACGATGATTTAATCCTAATTTTCTTGGGCCTTCCTGGCGGGTTTACAACAATCGGAGGTAGGCACGGTTGGTTAATTATATGTTGAGGAACAGGTATCGCCGTATCTGAAGGCATGATTGAATCAGTGTATGCTCTAACCAAATGGCCGGTCGTGTAGTGAAGACTGCACAGCCCTATACGAGACACACCCTTATGCGCTGCAGCTGCGATTGCATGGACGCAAGGTATTTTTTTGAGGTTGAAACGATGGCAAGTGCAAGTTTTTGCAGGCACATTTACAACATGCAGCGAAGTATTATTTCCATGTGAGACTTGTACACGTGAAGGATCAATCGGTTGTACATCCAAAAGTCTTGCTGCGGAGACAGGGCCCTAGTAGAGAGAAAATGAGAGAAAATAAACAAATAACGTAAAGGCTGATTTATGAAAATAATGTCTGACTTATGTAAACGATTACAGCTGAGTTACCTGTAAAAGTTTTTCAACACCGCGTGAGAGCGTTGTGTGCTGCGAGTTTGCATCCTCTCTCCGTTCAGCAAACCATCTAGTCATCATAAGCCGAATCGCTTCTAACAGTCGAACTATGGGAAGACTTCTAGCACCTGACAGTGCATTGTTCATTGATTCCGCTATATTCAAAGTCATTAAATTGTATCTGTTACCCGGAAAATGAACACGCGCCCACAGTTTGACATTAGCTCTTTGGAGGTATCCATGCAGTTCAGGATGAACCTCTGCAATTTCATTGAACGCAGCATTGAAATCAGACAGTCTAAAACACCTTGCCGCATTTTTCACCAGACGGAACATATGTTTTCTTTTGAATTTCACCAAAATATTCTTATACAGATGGTAAGTGCAAATCCCACGAGAAGCCGATGGATACACCTCGCCAATTGCTTTTCCTATTGACTTATGTCTGTCCGATATTATAGCAAGATCCGGATCGTCAGGAATAACAACTTTGAGTTGCGTAAAAAACCACCGCCAAGACTCATCATTTTCAGTGTCAACAACACCGAAAGCTATCGGGAAAATCTGAAAATTACCATCCTGAGCTAGTGCTGTTAGGAGCGTCTCTTTGTAACTACCATGTAGAAACGTACCGTCGACAACAATAACTTTGCGCATGAATTCAAACCCAGCAACACTCGCACCAAAAGAAAGGAACACATATTTGAATCTTGCATTCTCATCAATTTGGAGTTTTGCGACTGTACCCGGATTTGCCTGTCTTATCATGTATAGATAAGAAGGCAATTCTTCAAAACTACGCTCAGGAGTCCCCTGATCGAGCAGCCTTGCGTGCCTTAGCGTCCTATATGACTTCCAGTAATCCATCTGTTGAAACCAACATAGTAATAAATCAGCCGAAATATATACCTAACTCCGCCATAAAGTAACTATAAGTCAGCCATATGTATATATAATAAATCCGCCATAAAGTAACTATATTACAGCAATAAGTCAACCATAAAACACTATATAAGTCGGCCGCATACAATCTCTTACCTTTATACCAAATATCTTATTTATGAGTACTCCGACGCTATTAGGTTTAACGGACGGACCAACGTCACCAAGATAGTCTCTGTAAAGATCTCCCAGAATTTTATATGTTGATTGTCGCGATCGATGAGAACGTTCCGTCACAGAACATGTGTGTTCCGAATCGTATATACGAACATAAAAATCTGGCTCATCCACCTCCGTTGTAGATGCACGAACTTTCCAAAGACAATCATCCAACCAGCACTTAATAACTACTAGATTCTTATTTGATGTTGGTACCCTAAAATCAAATCCATCCCTTACTGCAAGAAGTTTTATTACAAGCACCAACGCGTCTTTGCTCCTGTATCGTTGTCCTACAGCTAGGTGTAGGGAAGACATCTCCAAACTTAAAGCTTCCGAATTCCCTTTTGCTCCGGTCGTTACAGCTGCCGAATTCCCTATTGATCCGGTCGTTACAGCTGCCGAATTCTCTTTTGATCCGCTCGTCTGATTCTTGTGAGGACTCTTCTTTGGAGGCAGGTTTGGTGAATCTTCGTCTTTTTCCGGAGGCTTGCCGAATATAGTGAAATTTTTGTCATCCGATGACTCACCATCGGAATCGTCGAAAACATCAAATCGGCTTGAAAATTCATCATCTTCTTCGTCGTCTGCTTCTCCGTCAGATACATTCGATTTTTCGGCAGCTTCATCTGCTGCTTCGATAAATTCTTCGTCTTTTTCGTAGCATACACCATGCAATCTTGAGTCGAATGTTGAGTCAGCACTGATTTGTCGTTTCATCTTCCCTCTCGATCCGTCCGTCCGACTAATTTCGAACAGATCCGTAAACTCCGCACAGAGTTGTAGACTGTTGAATTGGACTAGGCTTATAAAAGATTTCAGCTGTCGATGGTTGGATAAATAAACTGGTGGAGTACCAGGAGACATATGTTTCATAGTCTTGTTCGACAACATGTAGCTCAGCTTCACCTTATGGCTCAACTCATTGATTCCGTAGTCATCGAGAACCAAATTTTCAAGATCGCCTAGCTTTGTTGTTTCATGTAGATGCACAAATCTACACCCTCGATGGTCGGGGTTAAATACAAATTTGTGTTTCTTTACCCAATTACCCGAGACTACCATTATTGAAGCCACCGAATCCATCATATATCGGAAAAAAGGTGAACGAAAATCAAGAAGAAAGAGGAAGACGAATTGGATCTCTGTTGATGTAAAGAACAGAGTGAAGGAACAACGGATATGAGATTGTTAGAAGACGATGTTTCGTATTTCTCTTTATGATGATGACGTGGAAATATGCATCCACGTCACTGATGTCGTGTGCAAGTCAGCCACCAAACGAACAAGTAAATAAATTGTCTTAAACCAACCATCAAACAAATTTTAAGTCAGCCGTAACATGAATGTTATTTCAGTAATTAATAAAGGAAAAATCGACTGCCAAATTCAGCCTTTTAATGTCGTAACTCAGACCGAAAATATATAACTCAGCCGTAACGTTAAGAAGTCAGCCGTCAAAGCATACTATGGTAGTAATTAATCTTCCACTAATAAGTCAGCTGTAATTGGGCCGAGTTTTCATTAAAAACGTAAATCAGCCGTCAGGAAGAGAAAACTCAGCCAACCGGCGAACGTTAACTCAACCGTAATCAGAAAATGACTCAGCGAAATGTTGACAACTCAACCATCGGGATATAAATCAGCCATAACATACGTCTGGGTTATTCTCATAAGTCAGTCGCTGTCCCATAACTCAGACAGATTTCAATAGGTCAACCGAAACCACTAGCCGGGTTATACGTGTAAGTCAGCCATTTTCTCACAACTCAGCCATTTTCGTTAAATCAGCCGTAACATAACGTAACTCTGCCGTCATTGTCGCTGCGGCTGAGTTCATTAATACACGTCAGCGATATCTCACGTGGCAGCGCGTTTTTTCTGAAAAGTAATGGCATTCCATGTAAATTACGTTTTTTCTTATAACATGTAACAGGGGCACGCTGGGTATGAAAAAAACGGGCGAAATATGACAGTAATAAAAAAAAGTTTTGTATGGTTCTCGTCATATCACATAATTTGTATCCCATCTGACTAAGAGTCCCTAAATTTATCTCAAGTCTTACATAATATCAAACCAAGTCTTAGACTAACAATATTACATACCATCAAACTAAGTCTTAGACTAACACTACTAGATAATATAGAAACCAACATAATGTCTTCCTGCCTCATTACTGCATCTTCTCACCAACTTGCCGTGTATTGACACATTCTGATGAAACAGGATCACCGCTTAACATTCCCATGGAGCTTTGGAAACTCATCTTCATCCAATCATGATGTACTGGATCAATAAGCATATGAATCTAAGTAAATCATAATCTTGAACATTCATCAAACAATGAGAAAAATCATAGAAAGAAATTAAACACTTTAAAATCCAATAAACGCAGCAAACCTTTGTATCAAACTTTCCAGCTTTTGCTCTCTCACTAAGCAACACCAATACTTCATCTTTTGTAAATTCTACTTTACCACAATCTTCTGTGCTTCCCAAATCGCTGTTCATCGTGATATCTTGTTTGTTCACAGCTGACAACGCTTGTCTTCTACCAGTACCTTACATTTCCACTCTCATTCGCTTGTCAGATGGAATGCTACCGAGACCCTCCTTTATCTGAAATTGGATCAAACGTACAAACCAAGTAAAGTCGCATTTTCTTCAATTCCTTTAACGAAACCCATATTCCTGCTACAAGAAAGCAAAATCCCAGAACACATGATTACTTCAAATTTTCTCAATTACACATCAGTAAGAAATGTTAAGGCCAATGAGGATAAGATCTTACTTACAGAATTTTAGTTGTTCAATCTATGAACCAATAAGTTCAAAGAGAAATTAGATTACAAGCTACTTAAATGGAAAAGGTTGGACAGTACATGATTGCTCTGAATTGTAGTTAAAATGCCATATCACTAAGATCACTGCATTGATGCTCAGACAATATACATGTTGAAAACAAGAAATAACTACCACAATTATAAATAACCAAGTTGGTTGTGTGTGTTCAGAATCTAGTGCTAAAACGACCGCACTCGTTTTTTTTTTTAATTAATTAATATTCGCATAAATATTAATTACTTTCATATTCAATTAAAATTCAACTACTCATGAATAATAATTAATTAACTTCATCAATAAAATACATTTATAGAAAACCCATAAATTAACTCCATATTAAATCCAAGATATAACTTCATTGCCTTGATTCCACGGTCACAACTATTCTTTTTCTGCATCAAATAAAAGAGATGCATAAGTATTTCAACAAATACTTAGTGAGGCAATCCTCCCATCTACAAGCTATACACACAAACGATTTAAATTATTCAACGTATTAAACACAAAAATACCAAACAATAAATCAACAATCTCAAGAAACACTCGATCTAGATCCACCCGAGATCATGTACGGCCTATATCATGCAAAACACATCAAATAATTAAACCGCTTAGATAAGTTTATGGTCATGCACTCACCTTTTGCCACGCACAGAAATTCCCAAAACTTCCCGGGTTGAATAGAACCTCAATTTCCCAACCGCGTGCCTAACAATAATCAAATAAAGAAACTTAAGACACAAGTTTGACTCTTTCTGAAACTCAGATCGATCGATCTTGGCTCAGATCGATCGATCCACACTTGGCGAGAACTTTCCAGATCGATCGATCCTGGCCAGATCGATCGTTCCTGACCAGATCGATCGATCTTGGTCCGGATCGATCGATCCCTCTTTGCGAGGACTCTCCAGATCGACCAACCCTTGAAGCAAGATGAATTTTGTTTTTACTTTCTTCTCATCAATCGTTACTCTTACCTTAACACTCTTTGTTTTAAGCCTCTAGTTATCTTTTCCGAAGTCTTCGTGTGGTCTGATATATTTGTGTGGTTGTGTTTCTCTTTTTTTTCTTTTTTTTTTTGTCGCCAAATTATTTTTCTTTTTAAGTATCATTCATGGCGATTTTGTTCTGCATCGTTTATGGCTTTTTTTCTCAGAATGTTCATCATTCCTGGCGATTTTTTTTTTTAATGTTCATCGTTTATGAGCTAAGTCTTTCATGGTTCTGTCTGGATGTTCATCGTTTATGACCTGAGTCTGTTTGGTGAAATGTCGAGTTGGTTTTGTATGTTTATACTTGTTTCTTGTTTGATTTTGTTTAGTTTGTGTCTTGTTTTATTTATATATAAATATAAAATCTGATAGATGAATTTTGTTTTGTAGATGTCTCTGCCTTCTGTTGAGGAGAACAATGAGATGTTTGATGAAGGACCAGAAAAAACAGCTCCAGAACGCTCGTCTGCTGGAATCAAAAGGTGCAGTCTTTACAAGATGTCGCTAAATGGCAATAGTCAGAAGGTCTTAGCTGGTGATAGCTCTTGTAATATCACAGCCATTAAGTATGATCCAAAGTTGTTTACACGATCTATTAATGAGATGATTGTCTTGAATGAGCTGCCTTTTTCATTTGTTGAAAGTGAGGGATTTAGGCGGTTCTGTTTTAATGTTGTACCTGTGTACAAACATATCTCACGAAGGACGGCCACTAAGGAAATAGCTGCCATGTATTTTAAAGAGAAGACTTGTTTGAAGAAGTTGCTTATTGATGAAAATACAAGAGTGTCTCTCACAACAGACATTTGGACAGCTCCTACAACTTCCTATAGCTACATGGTTGTTACAGCGCATTGGATTGATGGAAACTGGCAACTACAAAAGAGGATCATTAGCTTCAGACCAATTACCGATCATAGAGGAGCTACAATTGCTTCTCAGCTTCTGGAGTGTCTAGATGAATGGGGAATTGAGAAAATAATCACAGTAGATAATGCTAGTGGGAATACTACTGCTCTAAACATAGTGAAAGATGCATTAAGGTTGAGAGGACGTGAGGATGATTCAAGATGGAGCTTTTCTGCATATGCGTTGCTGTTCCCATATTCTAAATCTGATTGTTCGAGACGGTATGGAGCATGTTAATGAAAGTGTTGTTGCTGTGCGGAATGCAGTTAAGTATGTTAGGTCTTCTTATGCAAGACTTAAGTCCTTTGAGCTGCGTGTGGAGACTGGAAAGTTAAACAGAGGAAGCTTGGCTTTAGATTGTTGTACTAGATGGAACTCCACCTATTTAATGCTGACTGCTGCTCTCAAACTAAGAGTCGCTTTTGAGAAGATGGAGGTGGAGGACAAATTGTATGCTGATTACTTCCTTGAAAAGGAAGAGGGTGATAGGAGTGGCAGAAAAAGGATTGGACCTCCATCTTCAAGTGATTGGGATGAAGTGCAAAGGTTGGTAAAATTTCTCAAGATCTTTCACAAGTGTACTTTGGCATTTTCTGCATCTACAACAGCTACATCTACCATTTGTTATAACGAGATATGCACCATTGAAAGAAATCTGATTTCATTGGGTAGAAACAGAGATGAAACTGTCAGGATTAAGGCTGAAAGTATGAGGGAGAAGTTCAACAAGTACTGGGATGGGTGTCTAATATGAATGGATTAGTAATAGCTTCAAGTGTGTTTGATCCGAGGCAAAAGATGCAGTTTGTATCACTCTGTTTCGACTCCATCTACGGTAAAGAAACTGCAGAAAACATTCAAGCTAAAGAATCAGTGCTTGCTGTTTTAAGGAACTTGTATGAGGAATACAGCATACTTATGAAGCCATCTGATGATGCTGCAAACACTACTAGTGCTTCTGAAGTTCCTGCATCAAGTTTTCAGTCATATATGTCAGACGATGAAGATGGTTATGAGAGCATGGATTTTTTGTATACTCAGATGGTTAATGAAAAAGGCACTGAAGAAGGTACTAGTGAGTTGGAAATGTACTTGATGGAAAAGGTAGAGCTGCAAGCGCCTAACAATCTGGGAATGGAGTATAATGTTTTGGCTTGGTGGAAGAAGAACACACCAAAATATCCGGTCTTGGCAGAATTAGCTAGAGATATTCTAGCTATTCAAGTGTCTACAGTTGCTTCTGAATCAGCTTTTAGCACAAGTGGTAGGATATTGGATCCATATAGGAGCTCTTTGACTCCATATATGATTGAAGCACTCATATGCACACAGCAATGGCTAAGAGCGTCTATGATGACTAAGACGAGTTTGGCTACTATGACACAGATGTTAGAGGAACTTGATTTCCATAAATCACTTGGTAAGTTCTCTCATGTTTTTTGAATTCTGAATTATGTTTATTGATGAATATTAATGACTTCTTTTCCTTCTACAGATTCAAGGAGACAAGCAGGCCACTAGATTGCTGCATAAATCCTTAAATGTCTCCAAGTTGCAGGTAATCAATGTATACTCGTAAATTTCACTTAAAGTTTCAGGTTTTAATGGAATGTCTAAGAATATTAAAACCAAATTCTCATCATAAGCATTATAGTGAATTCTAAACTAGTTTATTTGTTGCAGGTACTTGAAGGAATTCAAGCAACCTCCTTGGATTCATTTCTATCCTTTTGCTTAAATGTCTCCAAGTCTGAACTTATTTATTTTGGTTTTAAGCCACTCTCCAAGTCTGAACTTGTTTATTTTGTTTTTAAGCCAGTCTCCAAGTCTGAGCTTGTTTATTTTGTTTTTAAGCCAACTAATATTTAAGAGTTAAGACTGGTTGTTTTATTCTGCTTCTTATTTGTGAGTCTGTGACTCATCAACTCCTCTGGAGACTTAAACTTTTGGAACGTGAAGTCTTTGATATTTCTTTGTCTTATTCTGCTTTTATCAGGTTGTTTTTTATTTGACTAAAACTAAATTTTACTCATCATCACATTCACAACAAATCAACAACGTAAATTATTGAACCGAAATAACTGAAGCAAACCAAATTATCCGAATTAAACCAAAATTAACTGAAATTAACCGAAACAAACCGAGATTATAAGGAAAAATCAATGATTTTAATACTCTAAACCGAACCAAAATTCAAATTCGGTTCAACTTCGACAACCACAATAATCAAAAATTCCGAACCGATCTTTTGAAATTTAAACCGAACCGACCCAAAATTTTTGCTCGGTTAAGTTCGGAAGTGTTTTCTCCAATCCGAACAACCCGAACTTCCGAACATCCGAACCGAACTGAACCGATCCGTAGTCACCGAAAACACAGGGCTAGTATATTGGATGAGACCATCTGTGTTGCGGAATGATTGTGTTGTCTGGTTAACCCATATATTTTTCTAATTTGACGTCGGAATTAATTGAAAATTCGATGGATCTGTTGTAAACTAGAGAGAAAGATAAGGGGAATTCGTATTTCTTATTGCTCTGATAATGAGTCTGAGGTTACAAGGTTACAATCGATTCCTTTATATAAGGATGAGTACATAAGAGATAAAAGGAAAACCTAATAGGAATAGGAAAAGTATAACCGCCTGACTTAAGTCTTTGGGCCGGAACCTCTATGGGCCAGGCGGACCAGAACTAGAGTGTGGCAAATCCACATATGATTTATAACACTCCCCCTTGGATGCCACAACTCTAAGAGCTCGTAATGCGCTTTAGATGTTGCCTCGTTAAAACCTTTCCCGAGAAAAACCCAATGGGACAAAACCCGGGATAAGGAAAAAGAGTACAACACGCATTACTCCCCCTGTTCTGAACCTCACTAGATGTCTTTCAATCTTCGCATTCCAATCTGATGTATAAGCTTCTTGAATGTCGAGGTTGGTAGAGACTTGGTAAATAAGTCTGCGGAATTTTCACTTGAACGAACTTGCTGGACTTTCACTTCTCCATCTTTCTGTAAGTCATGCGTGAAAAAGAACTTTGGTAAAATGTGCTTTGTCCTGTCTCCTTTTATATAACCGTCTTTGAGTTGAGCGATGCATGCGGCATTGTCCTCGTATAATATGGTCGGTTCCTCTTTGCCTTTGATCAATCCACAATCAGTTTTAATGTGTTGGGTCATCGACCTCAACCAAACACATTCACGGCTGGCTTCATGTATTGCCAGAATCTCTGCATGATTAGACGATGTAGCAACAAGAGTTTGCTTCATTGATCGCCAAGATATAGCTGTACCACCTTGTGTAAAAACATAACCTGTCTGTGACTTAGCATTATGTGGATCTGAAAGATAACCTGCATCAGCAAAACCAATCAAACCATCTTTGTTATGGTTAGTATAAAATAAACCTAAATCTTTCGTTCCTTGTAGGTAACGAAGTATGTGCTTTATCCCGTTCCAGTGCCTTTGAGTTGGACATGAGCTAAATCTTGACAATAAGTTCACGGCAAAACTTATGTCTGGCCTAGTGTGGCTCGCTAGATACATTAAAGCTCCTATGGCACTTAGATATGGCGTTTCGGGACCAAGGACTTCTTCATCGTCCTTCTTTGGACCAAATGGATCTTTATCCAAATCTAATGATCTCACAACCATGGGGCTAGATAACGGGTGAGATTGGTCCATATTAAATCTCTTGAGTACTCTTTCTGTATATGCCATTTGATGCACAAGGATTCCATTGGACATGTACTCAAGCTGTAATCCCAAACAGAACTTTGTTTGTCCTAAGTCTTTCATCTCGAATTCTTTCTTTAGATATTTGACTGTTTGGGTAATCTCTCCAGATGTTCCTAACATATTCAGGTCATCTACATACACCGCGATGATTACAAACCCCTTTGGCCATTTCTTTATGAATACACACGGATTTATGGGGTTGTTCTTATAGCCCTCTTTGACGAGATATTCACTCAGTCTAATATACCACATACGACCTGATTGTTTCAATCCATAAAGACTTTTGTTCAACTTTATACAATGTTGTTCTCGAGAACCTTCTTTGTCTTTGAGCTCAATACCTTCTGGAATTTTCATATAAATCTCATTATCCAGTGGACCATATAAGTATGCGGTTACAACATCCATTAACCGCATATCCAAATTTTCTTTTATAGCCAGACTTATTAGGAATCTAAAAGTCGTTGCATCCACCACAGGGGAGTATGTCTCCTCATAATCTATTCCTGGTCTTTGCGTGAATCCTTGTGCCACAAGCCGTGCTTTGTGTCTTACGATTTTATTATGTTCATTTCTTTTCCTCACAAAGACCCATTTGTGTCCAACTGGTTTAGTATCGGATGGTGTCCTTATGATCGGACCAAACACATCCCTCTTCTTTAAAGAGTTTAACTCCACGTTTATAGCTTCTTTCCATTTAAGCCAATCTTCTCTTTGAGTGCACTCATATATTGACGTGGGTTCTAGATCCTCGCATGTGTCCATTATTTCAAGTGCTACATTATATGCAAATATTTCATTGATGTCGACATCTTTTCTGTTCCATTGTATCCCAGACATGACATAATTCGTTGAGATCTCATTATTGTCAAGAACTTCAGGACCATGAGGCTCGGCGTCCCGAGCATCATTGATTGGCTCCTTTGGTTCACTCATGTCTGGTACCACGGGTTCATCTAATGCACCTTTCTTTGATTTTCGAGGGTTTTTATCTTTGGAACCTAATGGTCTACCTCTCTTTAAACGCGTTTTAGTTTCTGTAGCAACTTGATCGTGTCCCTCATGAACATCGATTCTTATAGGTGCATTAGCGGCTGGTATATGTGACTTAGTCACTCTCTTCGGGTCAGCAAAGGAATCTGGCAATTGATTAGCTAGCTTTTGTAAATGTGTAATCTTTTGGACTTCAATATCACATTCTCTGGTCCGAGGATCTTGCCATGTTAAGGATGTTTGATTCCATATAATTTCCTTTTGGTTCCATGCATTTTCTTTTACCAGCCGGTTCTCCCCTAATGTTGGATAGTTACATTCGTCAAAATGACAATCTGCATACCTGGCCTTAAATAGATCACCCGTGGTTGGCTCGAGGTACTTAATTATTGTGGGAGAATCATATCCAACATATATCCCCATCCTCGTTTGAGGTCCCATCTTTGTTCTCTGTGGTGGTGCAATTGGTATGTAAACGGCACATCCAAATGTTTTGAGATGGGATATGTCTGGCTCATGACCCGTTAGTAATTGTGATGGGGAATATTTGTGTTCACTAGATGGCCTGATGCGAATCAGTTCTGCTGCATGTAAAACTGCATGCCCCCAAGCTGAGATCGGGAGTTTTGATCTCATTAGTAATGGTCTAGCTATTAGCTGAATACGTTTTATAAATGATTCTGCTAGACCGTTTTGTGTATGTACATGTGCCACAGAATGTTCAACACTTACCCCCATGGACATACATTAATCATTAAAAGCTTGGGATGTGAATTCACCAGCATTATCTAGACGTATAGTCTTTAGTGGAAAATCTGGAAACTGTGCCTTTAGACGTATAGTCTTTCCAGAAAGTTCAAAGTTTCTTTGTTTACTTTTGCTGGTGTTGGCCTTACTATGAGTTTCCCTAGTGAACATGCTTCACACGTGAGACTCTTTGGGATAACTCTTCTTTCTTTCAATGTGTGCCCATAAGTATTTAGCAATAATTTTCGCATCATGTTTGTGCCGGGATGGCCAAGCCGGTTATGCCATAAAGTGAAATTTTCGGAAAACTCCTTGTTTACCGAGGCATTTGCTTCTATCATATTAATCTTAGCACAGTAAATGCCTGTAGATATGGCCGGTATGGTTTCAAGGATTTTCTTATGGTCATTGGCGAGTTCATATATCATTAGGAATTCTCTATTCCTATCGCCTTTTGTTTCAATATGTAGACCATTCATACGAATGTCTTTAAAACTCAATAGGCTCCTCTTTGAGCTCGGTGAGTATAGTGCATCAGAAATTTCTAGATGTGTACCCTTAGGTAATAATATATTTGCTTGACCATATCCTTCTATTAGATTTGCCATACCGGCTATGGTACATATATTCTCTTATTCAAATCGAAATAATATCAAATAAATTCAAACATAAAACCAAGGAAATAACATGCAATTCGTAAAGGAAATAAAACACCAAATCAAAACATAAAAATCAAATGTCGAAATCATTCTATTCTTTGAGACAATCAGAAGTCTCGTATTCCATTAAGTCATCTTGCTCGTGATCGAAATCATCGTCATGGTCCTGATGGACTAAGTTAGCTTCCGGATTCTTTCCCTTGAGGTTCTCTTGATAGAGATCACATAAATACTTGGGCGTTCTACATGTCTTGGCCCAATGGTTCCCCATTCCACATCGATGGCATCCAGATTTATTGTTTGAATTTTGTGGCTGTGGAAAATTGCCACGGCCTCTTCCTCGGCCTCGATTAGATTCGGGTTGATACCCACGACCTCTACCTTGTCCTCGGCCGTATGGACTGTAGCTGTGGCTACGTCCTCCTTGCCATCTCCCACGTCCACGGCCTCGGCCTCTGCCTCGGCTATTAAAACTTTGTTGGACGTGGTGTGTTTCTTTCTTTTCCTCAGCGGCCACATGGGCTTCAGGTAATGGGGTTGATCCGGGAGGTCTCAATTCAATATTTTCTTGAGACCCTCAGCAAGATGATGGCGAATTATAGAAATTGCCTTGTATCTATTTTTCTCATTCTCATTGTTATCATCAATGATACAATCGCCAAGTCCCTTAGACTTTAGGGTTATCTTGGTATCCAACGCCCACTGTAAGTAATTATCTCCCGAAAGAGTGAGGGCAGCATATTCCAAACTTTGGATGTTCGACATCTGAAATTTATTCATCATATTCTCTTAATAATCACAAAACTTCAATGTTCATGCATGGTGTAAAACAATTTATGCAATCATAAAATATTTCTAGCAACTTAACAAAATCAAGTCACATGATCAATGATAGGTTATTATGCATCCTAAATATATCTATGTTGATCGGATTTTAGTTTGGGTGACAATTCTCATGCTATCGAATTTCAGTTAGTAATATCTTCTCATGCGTATTCTATCAACCTATATGCATGCTCGGATTCAATTTTATCAATCATGCATCATAAACATCAAACAAATATCAATCAAATTCATATTAGGGTTAGGGTTTATGCGCAATTTCCATATTAGGGTTTCATAATTATTTAACCAAATTTTAAGATTTTCGTGAAACACATCAAACAAATATCAATCAGATTCAATCAAGAATATCCGGGTCTCATGACCCTCCAGCAATGAATATCCGTGTCTTGCGACACTCCAGCAAACATACAATAATATATCAAACATATTTTTAGAGTTTAGGGTTTTCCTAGTTTGACTAGGATTTACCGATTTCAGGGTTTTAGGGTTTTCCTAGTTTGACTAGGATTTACCAATTTCAGAGTTTATATCTTCTAGAGTTTTATAGATCTTACTTGTAGAAATCGGATTGATGAAAGCTTGTCTTCTTCTTCTAGTTCGCCGTAACCTTGGTAGGCTGTATGAACTTTTGCTTCAGGCGGCGAGATTAGGGTTTTAGGTTCGTCGGTTTCTAGCTAGGGTTTTAGAACAATCGCGCTGATGACGTGTTGTAAACTAGAGAGAAAGATAAGGGGAATTCGTATTTCTTATTGCTCTGATAATGAGTCTGAGGTTACAAGGTTACAATCGATTCCTTTATATAAGGATGAGTACATAAGAGATAAAAGGAAAACCTAATAGGAATAGGAAAAGTATAACCGCCTGACTTAAGTCTTTGGGCCGGAACCTCTATGGGCCAGGCGGACCAGAACTAGAGTGTGGCAAATCCACATATGATTTATAACAGGATCAACCTTTCTTTATCAAACTGATTTAGTTGGCCCAATGTTGATCGCAATCATCAGCGAAAGCAAAATAACTGAGTTAACCTACTGACCACGCATTATTATTAACAAGCTGATTTTTCCGCGCGTTCGCGCGGGATTGAGAGGTTTGATTGATGAATATTAAAGATAACACATACAAATCGCATCAATGATTTAAGATTTAATTTTAAATTTCAAAAAAAATTCTAAAACATTAATCGATAAATTATAATCTATGCGTTTCATATTAATTACCGTTTTAAAATTTAAAATTTGTTTCATTTTACTTGTCATTTTATGTTTTCAATGCATATGTTCAGTAAAATTTACAGTTTAATCCATATTGTTTTTTTGTTTTAATCCATTTCCCCTCCCGATCCAATGCTTCTTCACATTTCTCTGAAACGATCAGATATTAAAAATAACTAATCTCAAATCTCAATATCAATTTTTATCATAAATCAAAGGGCATTGATCCCCCATTATTTGAAAGCCTACACCGATCAATTTTCATGGTTTTTGGTTGTTTTGTCGTTTCAGATGTTGGAAGATCGTCTCTGCTTCTGCAATTTACCGACAAGAGGTTCCAACCAGTCCACGATCTCACCATTACAAGTTTGTTGAAGATTCAAATCGTATAAGTAAGAAACAAAAAGTTTTAAAGAACTACACTTCTTTATTAGATTTAGAAAACTCTCTCAAAAACTAAATCACTCTCTCTCGAATTCTTATGGAACATCTCTCCATAGAACTCTTTTATATATAAGTTTAAACTACTCCTTAACTTATTAGGATTATGATAACACAAACACTTATCTAGATCTCTAATCTTTATCTAAATCTTATTTGTGTATTCCTATTTCTATTTGGAATTATCCAACATTCACCCCCGTAATTCCAACTTGAGCTCCGATTGCTTGAACTCCAATTAAGCTCCTCATCTCTTTGAACTTGATTTGCGCCAATGGCTTAGTGAGTATGTCAGCCTTTTGTTCTACGCCTGGGACATGGTCCACCTCGATCTGTTCATTCTCCACACACTCTCGTATGAAATGATACTTGGAAAGTATATGCTTACTCCTTCCATGAAACACCGGATTCTTGGTGAGAGCAATGGCTGACTTGTTGTCAACTCTTAGCGTGACCTTCTCGTCTTTACCAAGTATTTCTTTCATCAATATAACATCTCTACTTACCATCACCTTTCTCGTGTTTGGATCATAGAGTTGATATGCCTTAGAACCCGGTTCTGTTCCAAGGTTGATCACGCTTTTGGACCTGTCTTCTAGCTTCTTAAGATGAGGTGTCGTGATCTTTGCATAAGCTTTACAGCCAAAAACCCTTTAGTGCTCAATGTTTGGCTTTTTGGATGTAAAGCTTTCGTATGGAGTTTGACCTTGTAAAGCTTTTGTGGGAATTCGGTTAATGAGATATGTTTAATGACGTACGGCTTCTCCCCACAAGTCATTTGGAATTTTCATTCCTTTAAGTAAGCTTCTTGTCATCTCCATTAAGGTTCGGTTCCTTCGTTCAACTACACCATTCTGTTGCGGTGTGTATGGTGCAGTTAGAGGTCTCTGAATTCCGTTTTCTTCACAAAACGAGTTGAATTCGGATGAGGTAAACTCTCCTCCTCTATCGGTGCGAAAGGTTTTAATGGTCTTTCCGGTTTGTTTCTCCACAAACTCTTTAAACCTTTTCAACCGATCGAACGTCTCACTCTTCTCCTTTAACAAATTAATCCACATATATCTCGAGAATTCATCTATTAGAACAAAAACGTACCGATTGTTGATAAACAGAGTTTTAACCCAAATAAAAGACTGCAAGTGCACAGACAATCGCAATAGAATAGATGGGATCGAATCCACAGAGACCAAGTGTCATACTACGAATTTGCAAGAATGAAACTAAGCTAAGACAAAATATGATTGTAGAATTCAATGAGAACCGAAACAGCAATTAAAACGATATAAATATCAATAAAAGAAAGCGCTAGGTCAAGGGTTGTTCTCGGGAATTCATAGATCATGAAACAGACAACTATTCAGGGAGCTAATAAGCACCATCCTAGAACTCAAACATCAATGTATAAGCAAGCCACTCTCGTGGTATCAATTACTTTATCTTGCAACCTAGGTATCTAAACTCTCGTTTGAACCTAAAATTCTAAACAAGCATTAACTAGCAGGTTTTATCTGTTCACGGGGTGCCTTAACATCAGCTCTCGTTGGCTAAGGACACACCGCTCATCTATGT
Organism: Barbarea vulgaris; assembly: GCA_963667165.1. Lineage (NCBI taxonomy): Eukaryota > Viridiplantae > Streptophyta > Magnoliopsida > Brassicales > Brassicaceae > Barbarea > Barbarea vulgaris. The sequence goes on along the minus strand of OY763893.1, from coordinate 23,226,089 downwards.
TCTTTCAGGCCTCTAACAAACACTTTTGATGCGTTAAACAACCTAAGATCTGAAACTAGGTAGTTAATCAAGTTCCAGCTGTAAGTTCAACAATAGATGAAGAATCGTAAGATAAATCTCTATCTATGTCCAGTTCAATAATTCATAAATCCCCTTAAAACCCTAAACCTAACTAGGAGACTACTCAGACATGGATGCAGAGAAGCAACAAAGAAATGAAGAAGAACTCATAATCAATTGAATAGAAATCAAAAAGGGTTTAGAAATCTTCTCCAAATTGTCAATGAGGTCCAGAGATCTTCTCCCAAAAGCTCTCAATAGAAAATAAAGAGTAGTCTAAACAATGACTAAGAATAATTATATATAGGAAAGAACACAAGTTAGGTCGAAATCATTTAGGAAAAACTGAAATTTCCTTTTTCTGCGGTTTTGGCGATTTTGGCGGTTTAAGGCCAGATCGATCATTCTGGGGGTGGGATGGTCGATCTGGTCAGGAACGATCGATCTCGCACCTCTGGTCAATCTGGAAACCTCTCGGCAATGCCAGATTGATCGATCTGGTCCCGGATTGATCGATCTGGTCTTAACTCTGCATCTGCTTCATTTGCTCGCCAGACTGACATGTCTTCAGTAAAACGGGGATAACTCTTCAACCAGGAATGAGAATGACATGGGACCAGTTCCAAATGAAATCTAACTCAAAGGGATATCGTGTGTCCAAAATTAATCCCAATAAGATATAGGAAAGACCTCTAACGGATGTCAAACTTATGAGGCTTCTGCATGACTCTGCATATCCAAATCCGTATTTTCTTCATTAAACACCAAAGTTTCCTCCAAAGACACCTAATACCTGTAAAGACTCGATAGGAGACTAAAATAATCTAAAACCAAAGAAAAGACTCCAAAACCTATTGAAAACCTTAGTTAGAATACATAAAAACCGTAATATATCAACTCTCCCAGACTTAGTCTTTTGCTTGTCCTAAAGCAAACTACCAAGAACAGAGTCGAGGTTTGAAAACCGAAACTCATTTTGTCATAAGAGCACCACACTCGCATTCATCTTAGTAATCCACTAGAAATTCTTACCTAGAAGGATCTAGACCACCATGTACTTAACCGTAGACGTTCACAGCTTCCCTGATTAAACCCACAATCTCACAGTATAGTCCACATTACCTTCATCGCCAGGTCTCATCTCTGATCTCGATGTCTAGGACCTTCTAGACTCTTTCACGTACAATACCAAAATAAAGACAACCATATAGCTATTGGTACTCTTTCTCTCCCCCAGACTTATTCTTTTCTTACTATCTTTTTACTTTCTTTTCTTTTTCTAAGCTTTTAAATTCAAAGGTGTAGTGAATAATGAGGTCACGGGAAACTTTCCTACCTCTCACTCTTCCACCTTTGCGTTATCATCTCAATCTCAAGTAAAATAATGAGATCACGAGAAATTTTCCTACCCCTTTACTCATGAGAGAGTCATATCATCTTTTCTATTAAGCGCTTGTTTAAAGTCTTTAGCTTGACTTGGATGCCGTCTAAGCTTTAGAAGAATCCATAGGAGGATTAGAGACTTCCTCATCCGGATCAGGGTGTGGTGGAGGTGGGTTGAGATACGGTCTGCTTGCTCTCTGATCACTTACATTCATCGTCAAAACCCTACTCAGCATACCATCCACTGCTGCTTGGCCATTTTCCTTAAACTCCGGAGTGATGATAGCTTTGATTTTTGAGAAAGGCCTTGATGTACCTTTGCATCTCAGCTTGTACTCAATCGTGTCTCCAACACATCTATGCGGTGTCAAGGTGATGTGGGAACCAGTCATCACTCTCTCGCTCTTTGGTTTGTCTCTCCTATTGACCTTTCGGGGTTTCCACACATAAGAAGGAGTTTCTCTAGCCAGAACTTCATTAACTGCCATCTTAATATCAGGTGCCGCAGTTGACATAACATCCAGCTTTTTCATCTTAATGGAAACATAGGAGCCATACTGGTTGCCGTCATTCTCTGAGATTGCATCATAGAAGACCTTTTTGTCGATGTTAGATAAACAAACCCTCTTATTAGGTAAATCGACGACTGCGCCTGTAACGTCCGTGTTCCGGAAATGGAAATTTCGGAATTTACATTCGGGATTTATGCGGAGAATTTCTGGAAAATGTTTCCGGGAATTTTTGGGAGTAACGTAAAGGTTACGCCGCATTTTTCCCGTAGGGGTGTTCGGGATCGATTTAGGAAGTTGGGGTCCTTTTTGTGAACTTGTGGAAGTTCAAGGGCTAGTTCCTAATTTAGTTATAATCTGATTAATCAGATTTCACCTACCTTTTCCACCATTTTCCACCGTAGCCTCACTCCTTTTTCTCCATAGCTTGCACCTATTTTTCCACACCTACTCCCTACAAGCTAGCCTAGTGCCCCCACCCTCTCCATTATTCTGAATCAGCTTCTTTTCCTCCTGATTTCTGCCGACACTTATCTTCATCTGCGAGTTCGTCTACCGTCGGATCATCTTGAAACTTTGTAGTTAGCTTCAGGACATGTGGGGGTTGAGTTTCAACGGTGGGATTGAGCTTTCAACGGCACGTGTTTGGGGATTGAAGTCTATTCATTCCGGGAAGTTTTTGGGAATTTTCGTGTGTGGCTAAAGGTGAGTGCATGACCGTAAGCTTCTGAACGGTTTGAGTTATTTGATGTGTTTGCATGATTGTAGGCCGTATGATCTCATGGGGGATCTAGATCGAGTGTTTCTTGAGATGGTTGATTTATTGCGGTATTTCGTGTTTAATACGTGGAATAATTTTAATCGTTTGTGTGTATAGCTTGTAGACGGGAGGATTGCCTCACTAAGTATTTGTCAAAATACTTATGCACCTCATTTTGTTTGATGCAGAGAAAGAAAAGTTGTGACTGTGGAATCGAGGCGAGGAAGAGGGGTTGATCTAAGGACTCGTTGTGTGTTTTACGTGTGTTATATTTAAGTTGAATAATTACTTACAGTTAACTTTGGTGTTTCTGTATTCGTATTTTTATTGTTTAAGGATTTATGCGAAAGTATTTTTATTTATGGAGTTAATTAATGTCTATGCTTGAGAAGTTGCCTTGTTAATTGTTTTGGGAAAATTAATTATTATTTATGGGAATAATAATTAATTATTAATTGCAAAAAAAAAAAAACGAGGGCGGTCGTTTCAATTTGGTATCAGAGCAATTACGGCTCTAGGACGGGTTAGGAAAAATTAAATTGGATTTAATTTAATTTTTGGTACGGTGATGCATGGGCAAAACCGTTAGGGAATTGATTATGTGAGTTAGTCAATTGTTTGAGTATGGAGTCCTAGATCATCCTCTTCGAGCCTTTAAAGAGATTCCACGGTAAGTTGTTTTGTGTTGCTTAAATTGCTTGTTGTGTTTAGTTAAAAGACTCTTGGAATAGTCTTTTGGGGCCGAGGTTTTAATCACATAATATGTTATGTGATTTAACCTGTGGTGTCCGGTTTGGGTCGGGTTAATCCGTGAAGCGGATTAAAGTAATTCAGTTGAGGAATTACTGTTTTTAAGTTAACTCAGGACCATGGAATTGGTTGAGTTAGGAGGTTAGCCATTATTTAATTTTGAGAATTATATATGGATTAATCTTGTTCGGTTAAATTCTTAACCGTAGAAGTTCGAGTTGTTGTTGAACCGGCTTCTGAGGTTGTTAAGGTTTGATCAAAGTGGTCGTGGACGTGGCCGTGGCCGTGGTAGAGGCCGAGGTCATGTTCCAGTGGTGGGTTTGGGAGAGGCACAGAGTGCCACGGTTGAGCAAGGCGGAGATTTGCATACGGGTCCGTTGGGGTCTGAGGGTGCGGCCGGTGAGAGTGCCGGTGAGGCTGGAGTTCCAGCGGGTGCTGCGGGTGTGGCAGCAGGTGATGCTCAGGCCCAGGATGCCCGTATGGCGGATCTGTTGACCTTGCTGTTGGAGCGGTTACCAGAGAGGGTAGCCGTACAACTCCAGTTGTGCCACCAGTAGTTGAGGCACAACCGAGAGTTGTGGTTGAGGAGGAGCTCCCATCCTACCATAGGATGATGGAGCAGATGCAGAGGATGGGCACTACGTTCTTCCTGGGTGGTGTCGGTCCTGAGGAGGCTAATATGTGGAGGTCCCGGTTGGAGCGGAACTTCCAGTCATGTAGGTGTCCAGAGGGATACCGAGTTGACTTGGCAGTTCATTACTTGGATGGTGATGCACATCTGTGGTGGACGAGTGTAGTCGCCAGGAGAGGTCAGGTGGAGTTGACTTGGGGGGCTTTTGTGGAGGAGTTTAACTCCAAATACTTTCCACAGGAGGCAGTAGACCGGTTGGAGGCGAGGTTTTTGAATCTGACTCAGGGGGACCGGACTGTCCGGGAGTTTGAGACAGAAATCAACCGGCTTTCCATTTATGCTGGCCGAGTCATGGAGGGTGAGCAGGCCCGAGTGCGACGGTTTATGATAGGCTTGCGGCCTGAGTTGAGGACCCGTTGCCTAGGTAGGTTGTTTGGCACATTGGGAGAGTTGGTTGAGTTGGCCGCATCTATAGAGGATGGTCTGAGGGAGGAGGTAGCATTGTCTACTTTGAGTTTCCAGGCCAAGAAGATGCAGCAACAATCAGGGTCGAGTAAGGGGAGTAGGCAGGTGGCAGGGCAGAAGAGGAAGTGGGGAGGCACTTCTGGAGGTACTCAGAGTGGTCCAGGATGCTTCGGGTGTGGAAGCAAGGATCACAAGATTGCGAGTTGTCCCTCAAGGAGTGCAGGACGTGGAGACCCTGTGAGGAGTAGTCAGAGTGGCTAGGGATGTTTTGGGTGCGGAAGTATGGATCACAGGGTGGCCAACTGTCCGCAGAAGGGAGAGGTCCTTCCAGATATTCTGGTATGCTTCCATTGCAAGGAAGTGGGGCATATCAAGCCCAAATGCCCTAAGTTGCAGTAGGGAGGGGTAGCAGTAGCACCGTCGAGTAGGCAAGTGCAGTGGCACCTCGGATTTACACCGTCGAGGAGGCAGATGAGCGGAGTGCTGGACTGCAGATATATGATGCCAACCGCAGCACCACCGATCAGGCAGATAGCACCTGCGCCTCAGGTGTATTCCATCGCGGAGACGGGAGAGCCGAGCTCCAGGCCGATCACAGGGACCTTGATTGTGGGAGGTGTTGAATCCCATGTGTTATTCGATTTCGGGGCATCGCATTGCTTTGTCACTCCGGAATTGGCCGAGAAGGCCAAATTGCGAGGCGAACCCAATGAGCCGTTGGGTTTTGTAAAGGTTGCGGGAGGGAAGTTTCTATCTATTCTTGGTCGAGTTAGAGGTGTGGATGTTCAGGTAGCCGGAGAGTCTATGCCAGCGGATTTGATCATATACTCAGTGGAGTTGTATGACGCCATTTTGGGCATGGATTGGCTCAGTAAGTACATCGCGCGTCTAGACTGTCGACGCGGGCGTTTATTATTCGAGAGGGAGAGGCAGAGGTTGGTTTATCAGGGAGTAAGACCAACTTCCGAGAGTCTCGTAATATCGGTCATTCAGGCAGAGAGAATGATCGAGAGGGGTTACGAGGCTTATCTAGTGACCATCGTTACCCCAGAGACTGTTGGAGAAGTAGCGGTTTAGGATATTCGGGTTGTGCGGGAGTTCGAGAACGATTTTCAATCGTTGCAAGGGTTACCACCGTCTCGGTCTGACCCTTTCACGATTGAGTTGGAACCAGGCACAAAGCCGATATCCAAGGCTCCGTACAGAATGGCTCCAGCAGAGATGGCAGAGCTGAAGAAGCAGCTGGAGGAGTTGTTAATTAAGGGTTTTATCAGGCCGAGTACTTCACCGTGGGGAGCACCGGTGTTGTTTGTGAAGAAGAAGGATGGTAGTTTCCGGTTGTGTATCGATTACCGGGGACTTAACCGAGTCACTGTGAAGAACAAGTATCCTCTTCCGCGGATTGATGAGTTGTTGGATCATTTTGGAGGGGCTACTTGGTTCTCCAAGATAGACTTGGCTTATGGATACCATCAGATTCGGATTGATGAGGAGGATGTCCGGAAGACGGCTTTCAGGACGAGGTATGGGCATTACGAGTTTGTGGTGATGCCATTTGGGTTGACAAATGCACCAGCAGCGTTCATGAGGTTGATGAATGGAGTGTTCCAAGAGTATCTGGATGAATACGTAATCATTTTCATAGATGATATTTTGGTGTATTCGAAAAGTCCAGAGGAGCATGAAGTCCATTTGAGAAATGTCCTGGAGAAGCTGCGGGAACAGAAGCTGTTCGCTAAGTTGAGTAAGTGTAGCTTTTGGCAGAGGGAGATTGGATTCTTGGGTCATATTGTCTCTGAGGAGGGAGTTTCAGTAGACCCAGAGAAGATTCAGGCCATCAGAGATTGGCCGAGGCCAAGGAATGCCACGGAGATCAGGAGTTTCCTTGGTTTGACAGGTTATTATCGGAGGTTCGTCAAGGGTTTTGCGAGTATGGCTAAGTCGTTGACAAAGCTGACAGGAAAGAATGTTCCTTTCGTTTTGTCTCCAGAGTGTGAGGAGAGTTTCGTAAACCTGAAGACGATGCTGACTAGTACACCAGTGTTGGCATTGCCCGAGCCGGGTGAGTCTTATGTGGTGTATACGGATGCCTCGAGAGTTGGCCTTGGTTGTGTGTTGATGCAGCGGGGAAAGGTGATCGCCTATGCTTCGAGGCAGTTGAGGAAGCATGAGGGCAATTACCCTACCCATGATCTTGAGATGGCTGCGGTAGTGTTTGCCTTAAAGATTTGGAGGTCTTATCTTTATGGCGGGAAGGTTCAAGTATTCACAGATCATAAGAGCCTGAAGTATTTGTTCACTCAGCCCGGGTTGAATTTGAGGCAGAGACGTTGGATGGAGTTAGTGGCAGATTATGATCTGGAGATAGCTTACCATCCTGGTAAAGCAAATTTGGTTGCAGATGCCTTGAGTCGCAAGCGAGTATCTTCGGCTAGTGAGCGGGACATGGAGTCCTTGGTGTGCAAGATTAGCACGTTGAGGTTGTGTGCCATATCTCAGGAACCGTTGGGCTTGGAGGCGACTAATCAGGCTGATCTTTTGAGCAGGGTTCGGTTGGCTCAAGAAAAAGATGAAGAGATGATTAAGGCCTCCAGAGCTGAGGGTTCAGAGTATCATGTCTCAGCTAATGGGACTATTCTTGTGCATGGGCGGGTATGTGTACCCAAGGATGAGGAGTTGAAGCGAGAGATTCTGAGTGAGGCTCATGCGAGCAAGTTTTCGATTCACCCAGGAGCGACTAAGATGTACCGTGATCTGAAACGGTATTATCATTAGGTCGGGATGAAAAAGGATGTTGCTAACTGGGTCGCAGAGTGCGATGTGTGCCCGTTAGTGAAGGCAGAGCATCAGGTTCCGAGTGGGCTGTTGCGGAGTTTACCCATTCCCGAGTGGAAGTGGGATATGATTACGATGGATTTCGTAGTTGGGTTATCTGTTTCTCGGACCAAGGATGCTATTTAGGTCATTGTTGATCGATTGACCAAGTCGGCGCATTTTCTAGCCATTAAGAAAACCGATGGAGCTACGGTTCTGGCTAGGAAGTATGTGCAGGAGATAGGGTATATCTCAAGATGGCATTATTGCGGGGTCCGAACAGATCCATTACTGAGACTAAGTTGAGTCCGAGGTATTTGGGTCCGTTCAAGATTGTTGAGAGAGTTGGCCCGGTTGCATATCGGTTGGAGTTACCGGAGGTTATGCGAGCACTTCACAAGGTCTTCCATGTGTCGATGCTGAAGAGATGCTTACGTAAGGATGATGAAGTATTGGAAGAGATTCCGACAGATCTTCAGCCTAATATGACCGTTGAGGCGAGACCTAGGATGATTCTCGAGAGGAGGGTCAAAGAGCATCGTCGGAAGAAGATTCCAATGATGAGGGTGTTATGGGATTGTGACGGTGTGCAGGAGGAGACTTGGGAACCAGAGGCAAGGATGGAAACAAGATTTAAAAAGTGGTTCGAGAAGCAAGCTGAGGCTTGAGTTTCCATCGATGGTTTCTAATTTCACATTTTGAGTTGTATGTCGTGTTGGATACGATGAATATTATGTGAAATTTGATAAGAGGAGTAATCTTATGAGTTTATGACTTGTGAGGTCATGTGAGTAAAGAAAAGTTTATTAGAGTTTAAACTGGAAGTATTCTTCGAACAAGGATAAATGGAATACCCTGAGTAAGTAGATATACCTTAAGATAACCTGTGTAGTGGTTATAGGATATGTTGATATTCCGGGAGGGGAATATGATTGGTGAGTGTCACCATGTGATGTGGTGTATGGATTTGGTGACATAGATTCGGTCGGACGTGCTTATAGGCGTTAGACTTGCTTGCTCCAAGGACTGGTGGGTCCTGTACGACTCATGGGAGATGGATTTCTCCAGAGGCGGGGATGAGGATTTCCCCGGATACCCAGAGCTCGAAGGGCTTGTGAGTCCTGAGAGTGGGAGTGGTATGAGTGTGATAACCATAGCTTGAAGGTCTTTGTGACCTGAGAGTGCGAGTGGTATGGTTGCTATACCAGAGCTCGAAGGACTGACGAGTCCTGAGAGTGGGAGTGGTATAGGTTGGATGCCGATAGCTTGTAGGACTTTGTGGCCTGTAAGTGAGAGTGGCATGAGGTACCGGAGCCCAGAGTGCCTTGCACAGAGGATGGGAGTGGTACGAGTATGAGTTGGGAGCAGTGTATGTCCATAACGTGAGTATAAGCATAGCGGCTGAATAGAGATCTCGAGAGTGGATGGGTTGTGACTTGAGAATAGAGTCGTGTTTCTAGTTAAACTTGTTAAGGGAAAATGAGATAAGTGGTTTGATCGGATGGCTCATGAGCAGTTCTATGCGGTATATCCGATTCTCGAACGTATGGTACTTGTTTGTTTTATTACGTTCGTCATGAGGAATCGCTAAAAAGAATGGCTAAGTTAAAAGCTATCTTATCTAACTCTTGTCAAAAGTTCTCTGAAGCAAGTTGACACTAGAGGGTTCACGGGGTTTTGGGATAGGTGGAGTGTATGGTCGGGTTGACCATGAGAGGGTAGGGATCGTTGCAACGAAGTGTGTTGAGTTCATAGCGGATTGAACTATGTCTAAGGATTCGAGGACGAATCCAGTTTGGTGGGGGAGAATTGTAACGCCCGTGTTCCGGAAATGGAAATTTCGGAATTTACATTCGGGATTTATGCGGAGAATTTCTGGAAAATGTTTCCGGGAATTTTTGGGAGTAACGTAAAGGTTACGCCGCATTTTTCCCGTAGGGGTGTTCGGGATCGATTTAGGAAGTTGGGGTCCTTTTTGTGAACTTGTGGAAGTTCAAGGGCTAGTTCCTAATTTAGTTATAATCTGATTAATCAGATTTCACCTACCTTTTCCACCATTTTCCACCGTAGCCTCACTCCTTTTTCTCCATAGCTTGCACCTATTTTTCCACACCTACTCCCTACAAGCTAGCCTAGTGCCCCCACCCTCTCCATTATTCTGAATCAGCTTCTTTTCCTCCTGATTTCTGCCGACACTTCTCTTCATCTGCAAAGAAAGAAAAGAGTTAGAGAAAAGAGTGTGAAGAGGAGGAGAGTTTGAGTGTGTGAGGCTGGTTTTGTTGGAGGCAAAAGGGGAAGGTGAGCTTGGGTGCTGGGTGAGCGTGGAGAGCAAGTGAGGCTGAGACTTGTGAGTATTGTGGCTGTGTGTGAGGGCGTGGAGAGCTAGAGCCAAAGAAGGCGAGTTTGTTGGTTGAGTGTGTGGAGTGGTGAGCAAGAGAGGAGTAAGTTGGAGAGCTGTTTCGTGGGTGAGAAGGAAAAAGGAGTTTGACCTAGCAAATTGTTTGCAAAGGTAGCGAATTTTTGTGGAGTTATAACGCGAACCGGACCAACGTGGATTCAAAGGGCAATCGCGAGTTCGTCTACCGTCGGATCATCTTGAAACTTTGTAGTTAGCTTCAGGACATGTGGGGGTTGAGTTTCAACGGTGGGATTGAGCTTTCAAAGGCACGCGTTTGGGGATTGAAGTCTATTCATTCCGGGAAGTTTTTGGGAATTTTTGTGCGTGGCTAAAGGTGAGTGCAGGACCGTAAGCTTCTGAACGGTTTGAGTTATTTGATGTGTTTGCATGATTGTAGGCCGTATGATCTCATGGGGGATCTAGATCGAGTGTTTCTTGAGATGGTTGATTTATTGCGGTATTTCGTGTTTAATACGTGGAATAATTTTAATCGTTTGTGTGTATAGCTTGTAGACGGGAGGATTGCCTCACTAAGTATTTGTCGAAATACTTATGCATCTTATTTTGTTTGATGCAGAGAAAAAAAGTTGTGACTGTGGAATCGAGGCGAGAAAGAGGGGTTGATCTAAGGACTCGTTGTGTGTTTTACGTGTGTTATATTTAAGTTGAATAATTACTTACAGTTAACTTTGGTGTTTCTGTATTCGTATTTTTATTGTTTAAGGATTTATGCGAAAGTATTTTTATTTATGGAGTTAATTAATGTCTATGCTTGAGAAGTTGCCTTGTTAATTGTTTTGGGAAAATTAATTATTATTTATAGGAATAATAATTAATTATTAATTGCAAAAAAAAAAAAAAAACGAGGGCGGTCGTTTCAGCGCCTGTTGTAGCGAGGAAAGATCTTCCAAGGATCAAAGGCATAAATGAATTGAGGCTCATCTCCACAACTTGAAAATCAGTAGGCATCAAGCAATTGCCAATCTTTACATGAAGGTCTTCAATGCATCCCTGTAGGGTTTTAACTGAAGCATCTGCAAACCTGATGGACATCTCAGAGGCCTGAATATTACCAATCCCCAAATATTCTGCAAGTTCTGTTGACATGAGGTTCACGGTAGATCCAGAATCACAGATAGAGTCTTCAAAATAACCTCCAAAGATGGAGCATGGAACAACAAACTTCCATGGATCCTCTAGCTTAGGCAATTGCCTCAATGGTGGAGTTTGAGTATTACCTAGATCTATGGCTATGTTCAGAACTTGAGAATTCAGAGCCGGTATGGGGAAGATCGATCGTTCTGGGGGTGGGATGGTCGATCTGGCACCTCTGGTCGATCTGGAAAACTCTTGGCAATGCCGAATCGATCGATCTGGTCTTAACTCTGCATCTGCTTCATTTGCTTGCCAGATTGACATGTCTTAAGTAAAACGGGGATAACTCTTCAACCAGGAATGAGAATGACATGGGACCAGACCCAAATGAAAGCTATCGTATGTCCAAAATTCATCTCAATCCGATATAGGAAAGACCTCTAACGGATGCCAAACGTCTGAGGCTTCTGGATGACTCTGCATATCCAAATCCGTATTTTCTTCATTAAACACTAAAGTTTCCTCCAAAGACACCTAACACCTGTAAAGACTCGATAAGAGACTAAAAGAATCTAAAACCAAAGAAAAGACTCCAAAACCTATTGAAAACCTTAGTTAGAATACATAAAAACCGTAATATGTCAATTGTGTGCTGGTGTTGGTGGGGAAATCGATCCGCACAAGTCTCCGTGAATTAGCTCCAAAGCTTGTGTTGCACGGAACGTTGTATGGGCTGGAAACTGGTTTCTTGTTTGTTTCCCAACTATACATGCGTCGCATACACTCTTCTCATGTAGAACTTGGGGCATACCAATAACCATCTTCTTTTTCACCATGTTATTAAGAACACCAACACTTATATGCCCTAGCCGAGCGTGCCAGGTCAATGCTTCATCGTCATTTTGTATTTGTAAGCACTTTGGAAAGCTGATTTCCATAGGTGTCTTGTAGAGACGGTTTGGTGATCGTATAACTCGCACTAGTAGTCTTCCTTGTGGGTCTAGCAATGATAAGACTTCTCCTTTCATGTTTATTTCACATCCATGTTTTGTTGCTTGTCCGAGACTTATGATATTGTGTTTCAGTTCGGGTATGTAGTAGATATCTTTGAGTGCTCTTCTTTCGCATGTCTTGCCTACAAATATGATGGTACCCTTCCCCACAATATCAATGTATGATCCATCACCAAACTTCACATTTCCTTTTATGTTTTCGTCAATGATTGAGAAGAACTCTCTGTTCCCAGTCATATGGTTGCTTGCTCCATTGTCTAGATACCAAATACTTTTCTTATTGGCATCATATGTATTTAGGAACACTTTTTCTTCATTTAAGAACACCACTTCATGCATATTTAGTGCTGCAGCCTCTTTAGTCTCGTTCAAGTTTGTTTCTTGATATTCTGTTGTTCTTTCAGGGCATGTTGACACGTAGTGACCGGGTTTGTCGCATCTCCAACAAATTATTTTAGTCCAATCTTTCTTTTGTTGTTGATATGTGCCTTTTCCTCCTCGGTTTTGGCCGTTGAACCTCCCTCGTCCCCTGCCTCTACCATAGCTATTTCTGCCCTGGTTGCCTCTACCTCGACTGCTTCCTCCTCTGAAACTTCCTCTGGCTCCTCCTCGAAAGTTTCCGTAACCCCCACGGGTATTGCTCGAGTTAGAAAACATAAGTTTTCCCTGGTCTTCACTATGAGGTGCTTCCCCTATACATTCTTCATACGCCTTGATCCTCCCGACTATATCTTCAAATCTTGTTTGATTTAAGTCTAGGACTTGCTCTAGGGAGGCTACAATTTGTATGAACTTGTTTCTCGGGAGTCCCTTCAAAAACTTCTTCACAAGATTTGTCTCATCGATGGTTTCTCCAAGTGAAGTTGATTGAGCTGCGAGGCCTGATATCTTGCCTGCAAAATCATCAACCGAGTCATTGTCACTCATCGTTAAACCTGTCTAGATCCGCCATTAACGTTTGAAGCCGTGCTTCCTTCACCCGATCTGCTCCTTGATGACGAGCTTTGTTGGCGTCCCATAACTTCTTCGCTGAGTCTAGTTCACCGACTTGTAAGATGAGTGTTTCGGGAATAGATTGAAACAATAGTGCTGTCACCACATCGTTCTTCTTTTGATCCTCAGATCCTGGAACAATCGTGTCCCATACTTCGCTAACTCGAAGAGTAATCTTCATACGCATCGCCCAAACTGTATAGTTTGTCAATGTTAACATCGGACAATGGATGGATGGAGCTCCGATGTCCTTTGTTCGCTGCGGTGGTGGATTGTTCACGTCCCTCATGCTTGCAACTCACAACACACGCCTTTGTGATAGAGTCTTTCGACTTGAAGCTCTGATACCAATTCAAATTGTATAAGTAAGAAATCAAAAGTTTTAAAGAACTACTCTTCTTTATTAGATTTAGAAAACTCTCTCAAAAACTAAATCACTATCTCTCGAATTCTTATGGAACATCTCTCCATATAACTCCTTTATATATAAGTTTAAACTACTCTTTAACTTATTAGGATTATGATATCACAAACACTTATCTAGATCTCTAATGCTTATCTAAATCTTATTTGTGTATTTCTATTTCTATTTGGAATTATCCAACAAAGATGACGCTGACCTCATCTTCCGCCGCCGCCAGGTTTCTCGTAAACAAACCAAATAAAAATATATTTAAATTTGATGTTCGTTTCTGTCACAGAGATGCATTTTGAATTCAATTTTGCGATTTTTCAGAAAAAAACAAAAAAAAAAAAAAAACGCAGGAAAATTTGTAAATGTTGTTGATGCTGATGATTTGAATGGATCAATTTATAGCTTTAGCTAATGATGATTTTTTGTTGTTCTTTTGGATTTATTTTACTAATATAGTTTCTATTTATTTTTTTATTCTTTTATTTTGCTTTGTAGCTGTTAGGTTTTACAACCATCCAAAGCCTCAAGCTTTCACCTTTGTCATCAAAACATCACAAGATCAACCAAACAAAACAGAGCAAGCAATGGAGAAGAAGAAGAAGAGAATAAACAGAGCAGAGGAAAGGGAGAAGAGGAGCACACAAATGATTTGTTAACCCGGTTCACGGCATTAACGAGCCGCTACGTCCGGTTAGGATCAATAGATCCACAACTCTACTATGAAGAAGAAGGGTGTTTACAAATGATACAAGTGATTATCTAAAGCTCTTATCTAGCTAAGACTCACATTGTCTCTCTCTCATTTGCTACTTAGAAACTACCCAAGCTTACACTTGTTTGTTTCTAAAACCCCCTTTCAATCTCAGCCTTCTCCATAGAACTACATTGTGTATCTTGCTCACTCTTTCTTGACCTCACTTGGCCGGCTACCTTCTCACGTCTTCATATATCCTTATATATGGAAGACAACTTCAAACCTAGTGTAGCCACCAAAACCCCAAAAGACCCTTCTCTTTACACGGTTTTGTGTTGCCCTCAAACACTCCTTTAGTTTGAATTCACATAGAGACAAAATGTCCTTACTTGCCACCAATAAAAATACTCCCATGTGGTCCCAAAATAAATGTGACTCAACCATAGTTTAGTTTACACTTAACTATAGTTACATTTTCTTTGACCCTTGCTTTGACTTGAACAAGAAATCAAAGTTCTCATCTTCACAGTAGCAAAATTATTGTGTGTTAAGCGAATCAGAAATTTGTAAGCTTCAAGAAGATGATATTTCAAGAATTTCTACTGTATTGTCGATTTCAAGAAATTCATCTGCAATCCTGCTTCGTCGCTACAATTGGTGATTCCAAATTCAGACATTGCATAATGTAGTCTTTGTTATTTTTTATATATCATTTCAGTATGCAAAATATTTAGGTGTGTGAGTAGAGTTCATGATGAATGGTTTGCTGATGAGGAAAAAGTCTGAGACGCTTTTGGTTTATTGGAGAAACCTGTTGTTGATTTCCCAACTGATGGAGATGTATGGCTTTCTCTTAGTTACAACATTGTAAAGTATTTTTTTTTTTTCTCTTTTTGCGCTACAAGCTTTGTCTTTTGTTTATAGTACTTGTTTCTTTCTTATTTGTGGCAGCTTGATTGTGGAATTTGTTTCGAGACTTCCTTTTCTGACAAATTACATGCTGCTGCTTGTGGTCATCCGTTTTGCGATTCATGCTGGGAAGGTTTGTTTAGCTGCTATCTTGATGTTTAGATTTAACTTGCAATATTCCGTTAAAGTTTCTGTTGTTTAAGTAATGCAGTATATAAGTATTACAGTTAATGATGGTTCTTTGTTGTTTATCTGACATTTTCCTCCATCGTTAGGTCATATTACTACTGCGATTAATGATGGTCCAGGGTGTCTTATGTTACGATGTTCAGATCCTTCTTGCAAAGCTGTTATTGGTCAGGATATGGTCAATTTGTTAGCTCCTGATAAAGATAAGCAGAAGTATGCATCTTATTTCGTCAGATCATACATTGAAGACAATAGAAAGGTAAGCTAGCATTTTCGGTTTGATCATCATACGTTTGACTTGTGTGTGATGTTTATTTTTCTTATATTTACTTTCGAATAAAAAGGAGTGCATAAATTTAGTGTTCTCTATCCTTTTATGTTATGTGGGGACCCAAGATAGTAATGCATCTTTTATTTTGTAGACTAAGTGGTTGTTTGTTTGCTCATTCGGCTGGTTCATTCAGATGGAGATGAGAATTGATGTTTGTTTAGTGCTAAAATGAAGCATCTGAATGGAGCATATGAATTAATCATCTAGATGAATTTTTAAATCTATGCAAAATTTCAAGATCTATCTGGATGATCCAAATTGGATCATTTGGATCAAGATGATTCATCCCAAAATAACAAATGACAAATATATCCCTAACTTAAAGTATTTGTTTTGTTGATTTAATCTAATATATATATATATATATATATATATATATTGATATATACTATTTTAAAAACTTTATAAAAATATTTGACAATTTATTGTTGAGATTGTTTTCCGCCAAAATTGTAATTTTACGTTTTTGACGAAAAATAAAATAATGTAATGTTGCATTTTTAGCAGAAAACATCATTTCACGAATTTTTGCAAAAAACTTTCATTTTCACGATTTTGGCGGAAAAATATAATTCTGAGATTTGGGGTTTTTGCAGAAAACCACAATTTTGCGTTTTCTTACCAAAACTTTGATCTCACGGTTTTGACGAAAAATGTAATTTTCAAAATTTTACGATTTTGGCGAGAAAACGCCATTTTTCGGTTTTTAAGTAAAATTGTGATTTCACGGATTTGGCGAGAAAATGTACTTTTCGAGATTTTACGGTTTTGGCGAGAAAACGTCATTTTGCGTTTTTTTACCAAAATTATGATTTCACGGTTCTGACTGAAAAATGTAATTCCGAGATTTTGCAGTTTTGGCGGGAAAATGTAATTTTCGAGATTTTACTGTTTTGGAGGGAAAACATCATTTTGCGTTTTTAACCAAAATTGTGATTTTACGGATTTGGCGGGAAAATGTACTTTTCGAGATTTTACAGCTTTGGCGGAAAAATGTCATTTTGCGTTTTTAACCAAAATTGTGATTTCACGGTTTTGACGGGAAAAAATAATTCCAAGATTTCACGGTTTTGGCGGAAAAATATAATTCTGAGATATTGCGGTTATGGCAGAAAAATGTAATTCCAATATTTTGCGGTTTCCCAAAAAAAATATTTATTTCACAATTTTGACAGAAATGTTAGAGAGAAAACGTCATTTCGTGATTTTTCGCAAAAAAATCTTCATTTCACAATTTCGAAATTTTACGGTTTTGGCAGAAAAAATCTTATTGAATTTTTGGATTTTAATTTATGTTTTTATGTGACCAAAATCAATTTATAAATCTTAAAAATAATAACTAAAAATTTAAAAATAAATATGGTTTTAGATTGTGATTAAAAACATAATTAGATTAAAGTCTGGAGATTTTTATCATTTCCTTAGTAAAAATATTTAGATGGAAATGTACATTTACAAAAACTAAAAGGCAAATTTGGATTTTAATTTATGAATTTACGTGAGCAAAATTAATTTATAAATGTCAAAAATAAGAATTTAAAATTATATTAATTGTAAATATATTTTGAATCAAGAATTAAAGTTAATATGGTTAAAATAAGATTAAAAATATTATTAGATTAAAACATGGGCATTTTAGTCATTTTTGGTCAAAAACCATCTGGATGGAGATGGAGATGTAGGGACTGTTCGTTTTGCCATTCAGATGAACCATCGAAATGAATAACCAAAACTGAAAACGAACAACATTCAGATGAATCATGATGAATCATCGAGATGGAGTATCTGGATGAATCATTTGAATGGAGATGATGGATGAGCAAACAAACAGCCCCTAAGTGGTGTCCTGCTCCAGGCTGTGACTATGCTGTAAACTTTGTTGTTGGGAGTGGTAATTATGATGTGAATTAACGCTGTTGTTACAGTTTCTGCTGGAATGTAAGTCGCTCTATCAGTTAGAATTCGAATAGTTTCATCTTTCCGTTGCGTAGAAACTAACTGACACAACCCGACCAAATAAGTCGATCATCATGGGCATGTAGTGTGCCGAGGAAGCTCACCGTCCCGTAGATTATGACACTGTTTCAAAGTGGGTATTGAAGAATAGCGCCGAGTCTGAGAATATGAATTGGTATGTTGATTTACCAGATATAGTTGTTATATGAATCGGCACGTTGAATCGTTGATTTATCAGATGTAGTTGATATATGTAGATGCTTAAGATATTTGCCATGAGTGAACTATTTTGTATTCCTCCTGAAACAAAAACAGTTTTAGTTTCAACAGTTTTAGATATACCATTGTTACCTTTGTATCCCAGCTCTTGAGGTTGACGTCCTACTCTCCCAACAGTAAGGATGTGATCCAGTTTTTCAGTTCCAGTCCCCATCATCTTCACTCTTTTCTTGGTTTCTTCAAGGTCACGGTGTGCCGCAAGGAGTTCTTCATCTTTCTTTTGAAGTTGTGCTTTCAAATCTCCAATCAGCAAATTGAGCTCTTTCTTCTCCTTGATTATTAACCCAACATTTTGACTACATGTGGTGACAAAATTTTGCAGCAGCTCTTCATATGTAGGCATGTCTTCATCATCTTCCTCAGATTCTGCAACCTCTGTTTCGGCGGTCTCTGTTAAAACAGAGTCATCTTTGATAGACACTTCAGTTTCAGCAACAAAGGAGATTATGTTGTGGCAAAAGACGTCCTCTTCATCACTTTCTGTTTCAGACTCACTCAGCGTTGTCTTGAAAGATCTTTCTTTCCGTCTTTGCAGGTTTGCACAATCATCTTTAAGATGTTCATACCCTTGACATTCAAAACACTTTACGGCTCTTTTATCTTTACCATGATCTTTCTTTTTACTGAATCTGCTACTGGAATTTGAAAACTGTTTATCTTGCTTTAACATGTCTAGCCGCTTCATATATTTCTCTATCTTTCTGGTGAGCGTCTCTTGATCCTCATATTCATTGTTTCCTGTTGTAACAAACGCAAGGTTTCTTGCTCTTCCGGCTAGGCCTCGGTTCTGATCTTGCATCTTCATCTCCATTTCATACGTCTGCAGTGAACCAATCAGTTCTTCCAGCTTCATTTTTGACACATCATTAGACTTCATCATAGCCGTTTTCTTTGGAGCAAACTTGTCTGGTAGGGAAGTTAAAACCTTCATGACCATGTCGAATTCCGTATAAGTTTTTCCAAGGGCATCAGCTTCGTTAGCAATGTCTCTCAACTCTTTGTAGAACTCAGCAATAGAACTGTCAGGCTGTATCAACAAACTATCAAATCTAGATTTAAGCATAATTAACTTTGTTTGTTTAACCTTAGATGTTCCCTCGTAGGTGGTTTCAAGAGCGTCCCACGCTTCTTTTGTAGTCTTGTAAGAGGAGATCATGCAGAACTGGCCAACATCGATGGCATTGTAGATGGCGTTGAGTGCCCTTGCATTGCTTGTGTCCTTCTTGAGCTCTTCGGGAGTCCAAAGGGTCCTGACTTTCAGACTAACGTTTCCCTGAGCATCTTGAATGAGAGGGTCTGTGTATCCAGTAAGAACAGTGTTCCATGCCTCAGCATCTATGGACGCAATGAAAGGCTGCATCCTTATCTTCCAGTAACCATAATTTGAACCGGTCAGAAAAGGAGGACGTGTCATAGAGCTTCCTTCTCGTGGAGGCTCCATCCAGTCTCAGACAGCAAGATCTCACTATAAGAGTTTTTTTTAAAAACTTAATTAGTGTCCTGCTCTAATACCAAGTGAAATTTCCTAGAGACTAGATAATTGATAAATAAAGTGCGGAAGTGATAAATCAAACAATAAATCAAAGAGGAGACGATACATAATTTAACGTGGTATCGGTTGGTTCTCTTTCAAACCAACCACTAGTCCACGGGCTGCAAACAAGTTTATTAGATCACTTTAAGAAGAACAAGATAGACTAGAAATTCTACACAATTCTAATACATCTATCTAAACACATGAACTAAAGGATAACACAAGTAAATCAAATTTACTTGATTGCTCGAGTATTTACTCGATACACTTAACCGCAAGGTAGTATATAACGAGATCGATCCACAAGAACCAATGGTACACTAATGATTTACGAGACTTGTAATTAGCTATAGTAGGATGGGTTTGACTGTTTTCTTTCAAACTTGTAAACAAAATGCAATAAACATAAAACGATTGATTTATACGATTTAAAAGGCATTAGGCCTTAGGGCATTTCAGGTTGTCAATTAATGGCTTAACGAATAATTTTGAGCATGGGATTTAACACTCTCAACACCGTTCTAGAACATGAACGCAAGGTGGATTAACCCACTCTCGTGGCCTTAACCCCTAAACTTGACCACTCGAAAACTAAACTCTCGTTTGATTTCTCCTAACCAAATTAGCATTAACACACAAGTTCACTAAGTTCACAATGATGATCTAGCATCAACTCTCGCAGGCTAGAGATACAAAGCTCAATTCATAAGGCTCAAGTTCTCTATAACATGATTAGTGCTTATAGAACAACCTAGAATCAAGACTAAGGTAGCTACTCTTAATTTAGTATTAAGAACACATGAATTAAAGAACCTATGGCTTAGAAACCCCAAATATCTATCAATTCATCAAGCCATCAAATTCCTTCAAGAACCCTAAAACCTAACTATGAAATTACTCACACATAATCAGAAATACAACAAAGTAAACCATAGAAAGCATAATAGTATTGAAATAAACAACAAATGATACAACAAAACTTCTCCAAATGTTTGATAGAAAGGAGGAGCTTAGAAATCCAAGAAAATGTGTCTAGAATAGTGCTTTTGGCGTAGAAAGAAAATCTGATGTGTTTTAATAGGTTTAGGTGGGATATTTATAGACATAGGTGTAAAAGTGTGTGTGCAGCTGGGAGAATCGATCGATCGATCCACAAGTCGGATCGATCGATCCTCAATTCCCGGACATAATATCTTCATGGCGGCTGGCATGGGATCGATCGATCTGCCTGGTGGATCGATCAATCCGTTGTGTCCGGACAAAATATCTTCATGTCGTCATCAGGATGGATCTACCGATCTAGACGTTGGATCGGTCGATCCTTTGCGTCCGGAGGAATGTCCGTGGAGCATGGATCGGTCGATTGGTTGGCCGGATCGACCGATCCGTGGCCGTGTTCTTGGAGTCGTCTGGATCGATCAATCCAAGGGTAGGATCGATCGATCCCTGTCCTTTCCGTAGCTTCTAGGCTTTATCTTAGCCCGAACAATCCCGAAATCGTCTTATTCCGGCTTAACTCCATAGAACCTGTAAAAGACTCAAAACAAAATAGAAAAGACTCGAAAACTAACAAAAGACACGAAACAAATACTAAAAACAAATCAAAAAGCAATCAAAAGTACAATACATCAACTCCCCCCAACTTAGACTTTTGCTTGTCCTCAAGGAAAACAAAACAAAATCTAAACCAAGAGAAAAGGTTTGAAAAACATGAGAATTCATAAAATCTATAGGATCATGCCTTCAACCAAATGCTTGCAACCACTTTCACCAAGTTCATATCAAACCGTACTACATTGTACTTCGCCATAACCGTAGCAAATGTATGAAATCCCAAGATCATGTAGAACTTAACATTTAACATTTATTAAGAAATGCGTGTACTCTCACAAAGGGAATATCTAACACGTTATGGTCTAGGTATGAAGGTTGATATTTGGTGGCTCAAGTGTTTTGGGTTCTCCAGCAAAGCAAACGGATGCAAATCATTATGCAAAATCACAGTGAGACAAAGACCAACTAGGAAGTACATAGCTCTCCTTTCGCTCGGATCCTCCTAACCAACTCAAAACCCCAAGTATGAATATAAAGATTTTTTTAGATGCTAATGAGACACATTAATGATCTCAGACTCACTCCTTTCTCTTTTCACTCCTTTCCCATCTTGTTTTTTTTTTTTTTTTTTTTTTTTTTTTTTTAGTTTTAGTTTAGTTTTTTTTTTTTTTTTTTTTTTTTAGATGGGGGAGCGGGAATGAGGAGTCCTACAAAAGCTGCATCAAAAGAAATCTTGATAATGAATGCTCGTCATACTCATAAATACATCTACTAAACCACAATAGCCCAATCTCTTCCAAATGCAAACGAACTACTACCACAATCCTAGCGAAAGGAAAGCTATGTCGGTCCGTATACTCCATAGTTTTTGCACATGAATGCACATGACAATGGCTATAAACAGATGCATGTGGTTTGAAAGATGGAAATGGTAAGGGGTGTGGTACTAGACTAAAAATAAGTCTAGCCATTTGGAGTTAACAAAGGTTGATATAAACAATGTAAAGAAAACTCCAAATGTAATTCCATTACATGATTATCAATCCCCTAAGTGAGATATATTAAGTCCATATTAAGTTCATATATATATGATTAAGCTCAAATGATAGGGATTTTCATAAAATGATCAAGTTATGGATTTTTCTGCGCTTCCAAGTTATCCTCAAACAAGGCTAAGCTGTTTTAAGACAAAATGATCTTAAACATGTTGCAATTCCAAAAGATAACAAATTCTCATAACTATTTTGACTCAATAAAACATTTAAAATTCCAACAAAGTTTTAATAAAAATAAAACACACCAAAATAAAATAAACAAACACAAACGTCATTAGTAAATAATGGCATCCTCCCCCGAACTTGCTTTTCACCGTCTCGGTGTAATAACAAAATTAACAGAAGAATGCCATACATAAAGAAATAAAACCAAATGTCTTAAAAGCTAAATGATATAGAACAAGGGATAGAAATAACCACAAGCTCAGTGGTCGCGGGTAGAGCTATCGCTGGAGCTCTCTCTCCAGCCTATGTTCCTCCTGCTTCTTGGTAAGCGGATGTCGCTATACTGTGCTGAGGAATGCTCCACCGGTGAATGAGTAGGTTCAGCTCGGTCTTGAGCTGCCTCGGTCCTCTTCTCATGTGCTTTGGTGATAGAGTCGGACTCTGTGCCCTCAGAGTCATCAGCATCCTCGGCTTCCTCAGTATCCTCTGCTTGCTCATTATCCTCACCTTCCTCAACTTCCTCATTATCAGCTTCAGCGCTTTCGTCATCTTGCGTCGGTGAACCTGCAGCACAAGAACAGGGATTGATCTTCTGGATCGCCCTCCACATTTTCCTCATCATGGAGTTGTTCCTTTTCTGCGATTTGATGATCCACTGAAGTTGCTGGGCTGTGTCATCTGCAGGAGGGCTGGGCGGTAGGCGGTACCTGTTTGGGCCGTGAGGCAACAGCTGCTGCGGTTGAGGCTCGTCTGCGTCTTCTTCGATGTCAACCTCAGCCTCTTGCATCTCGTCATCGCTAATACCATGGAGAGGATAAGAAAGAGTATGAGTCATCTATTTGCAGCCCTTTTTTGTAAACAATCCATGTTCACCAACGTCCTATAAAATGAAAGCACACAAAATCAAAGATAAAGATCACACTTAAACAAATAAATAAACATATATACAAACGATAGAATTGGGGGAGTCCCCAATGGCTTGTTTAACGTCGCTAAGCTTGACGTTTGATGCCCATTTAGACTGAAGGGAGAATAGGAGTTGTCGAATGAACTCCATCCTTGAAATTTGGTCCCCAATCGGTGAGCTCGATCTTGAGAACCTTCACCATGAGCTCTTTGATGTAGTCTGATTGGTTCTCCTCTAAACCTGGCAATAAGATAATTCTTGCTTTGGCAAAAGGTTTGGAAGGACCTTTGCTCTTGATCTTGCACTCTATAGCACCACCATTGTGGCTCAACGGATGCAAGGTGAAAATGGATGAGGAGTTGTGACCAAAATGAGGCTTCTTGCCTTTCTTGAGCTTTTTCCTTGGATCCACCATCTTTGGCTCATCAAATAAAGCATTAAGGCTTTCACCATGGTAAAGGAACTTATCATCACAGTCCTTAAGTCGATTTTTCTCAATCAGACCCTTGAGCTTTTCTTTCCTTTCCATTTCTTCATTGGCGATTGTTCCACAAAATGTTGTAGAGGAAGGCTTGATTTGAAATGAGACTTTGGAGTCAACATGGATGAGGATCACTCGCCTCTTTGGGAAGTCAATGTTCGCTCCAGCGGTGTTGAGGAATGGAGTTCCAAGAATGAGTGGAAGCTTATCTGGTTTCTCTCTATCTACCACCAAGAAGTCCGTTGGGATTAGACAATCTCCTACCTTAAGAGGATAATCCTCAATCAACCCAAGTGGAGGTTTCGAAGAAGCATCTCCAAATGTGATGGAAGATGAGTGTTGTTTCATCTCTTTAATCCCTAACCTTTCCGCCATTTCAAATGACATCACATTTACGCTAGCTCCAGAATCACACAAGGCATTATCGATTTCCAAATCTCCTAGGGAGCAAGAGATTGTGAATGTACCAGGATTTCCAAGCTTGGTAAGCGATTTAGGTTCAAGCGGTGGTGTACTCGGTGGTTTTAGCACTTTCATAACCTCTTCAACTTTCTCTTGGTTCGCTAGAATGGCTTCAATGAACTTAAAATAGAGAGGAACTTGAGATAAGTCATTCACATGAGGCAAAGGTGCTCCAACTCTACTCATATTAGCCTTGAAGCTCGAGAGGATTTTCTTTTTAGCCTTGGTAAGAACTTGGCTCGGAAAAGGAAGTGGAGGCTCATAAGGAGGAGGTTCAACTCTTGAAGTAACTTTTGTTTCAATGCTCTTGGTCACCATATCTTCTTATTTAGTGCTAAATTTCCCTTCCACTTCACTCTTTATAACCAGATCATCAACATTCGAACCATATAGGAGCCTAGAAATTTCCTTTATAGCCTCTTCATTCTCGACCATTTTTGAATCACTTGTGAAGATGACATTGCAAAATTCTTTCGAGTTTACTTCTGGTTTACCCGGTAATTAACCAATTGATCTCTTAGGAGAGAAGGAAATTTGGGCAACTTGGTTGTCCAAAGACTTCGCATGTGAAGATAGTGTCTCAAACTTCCTTTGGAGATCGCTATACATGTTTTCTACCTTGACATTGATGTCAGAAGCATTCTTTTTCTGGCCCTCAAGAATTTGCTGCATCATCATTTTCATCTCGCTGTCTCCCGAAGAAAACGCTGGAGCGTTGTTCGAAGGAACATGGGCTGGTGCTTGATAACTTCCCTGGAAGTTGTTAAACTGAGGTCTTTGCTGAAAACCCCCTTGCCTATATCCAATTCCTTGTGCTTCTCCTTTGTTCTCAAAAGGTTTGTTGAACCCTCCTTGATTTGGCACAAACTGCCTTGGTTGATATTGTTGACTTTGTGGCCTCATTGGTGCGGGGTACGTTTGATCTTGAGGATTCTCGACATTTGTGTTTCGGTATGAGAGGTTGGGATGGTTGCGATAGTTTTGGTCGAACCCCTTGTTCTGATAGTTCCCTTGACCATTGACATAGTTCAACTCAGCTTGCAAGTCGTCAAAACCATTTCTGACTTGCTCTTGGAAAGCTTGACCATCTCCGGAATCCTCACAATAGTTCACAGGTCTTTGATCGCGTCTCAAAAGTTGCTCAACCTTTACCGTCAAATCTGCAATTTGTTTTGATTCTCCCGTTCCACCGCCTCGTAAGGTTCTGTCATAGTCAACACAGTGGTTGCTATTGCTAGCTGCAAGATTCTCTATCAATACTTGGGCTTCTTCTTCGGTTTTGGTCATAAAATCCCCATTACTGGTTGTGTCTAAAGCCATCTTGTATTTCTCATCAATTCCTCGATAGAACGTGTTGATGAGTGATTCGGGAGTGAAACCATGGTGAGGGCACTCTCTCTTGTAGTCTTTAAATCTTTCCCAAGCTTCATGGAAAGATTCAGTTGCACCTTGTCGAAAGGTCGAGATCTTGTTCCTTAGGAGAGTAGTTCTCGCTTGGGTGAAATATTTCCCCAAGAATGCAGCTTTGTACTCATCCCATGTCCTTATGGAATCTATCTCTAATGACTTGAACCATCGGTGCGCTTTGTCACTTAATGAAAATGAGAATAGCCTGCACTTTACAGCGTCATCTGGTACTCCATTCATTCGTGTTGTACTGCACACATCCTCGAAATTGTCTAAGTGATAGACGGGATTCTCGGACGGTAGACCATGGAATTGGTTTTGCTTGACAAGAGCTAGCAATCCCGGTTTGATTTCGAAGTCATTCCTGTTGATAGGAGGATGTTGAACTCCTCCTCGGTACATTTGATGATTAGGAACATCATGATCTCTCAAGGTCCGTCGAACAGGCGCGGGCCTCGGGTTGAAAGCAGCTGGAGGAGGAGGATTTTCCAAATCTTCTCTTCCATTATCTCCATCGTGTGGAGCTTCTTCTGGTGGTAAAACGTTATCGCCTTGACCAGCATGAGCCATTTCGGCTTCTCTTTGCTCAGCTAACTTTTTCTTTTTCTTGTTAGCTCGTTTGAACTTTCCAATTTCCTCGTGATATTCAACTAGGTGTGATGAACCTTCGCCTTGGGTCATATACCTTTAAAACATCAAAGAGAAAAAGGAAATGATTATCAGTAACTTAAAATAAAATGCAATAGACTAATAACTGATCCTAAATCTTTAGGTAACGCTATTGGTCCCCGGCAACGGCGCCAACTTGATTGCTCGAGTATTTACTCGATACACTTAACCGCAAGCTAGTATATAACGAGATCGATCCACAAGAACCAATGGTACACTAATGATTTACGAGACTTGTAATTAGCTATAGCAGGATGGGTTTGACTGTTTTCTTTCAAACTTGTAAACAAAATGCAATAAACATAAAACGAATGATTTATACGATTTAAAAGGCATTAGGCCTTAGGGCATTTCAGGTTGTCAATGGCTTAACGAATAATTTTGAGCATGGAATTTAACACTCTCAGCACCGTTCTAGAACATGAACGCAAGGTGGATTAACCTACTCTCGTGGCCTTAACCTCTAAACTTGACTACTCAAAAACTAAACTCTCGTTTGATTTCTCCTAACCAAATTAGCATTAACACACAAGTTCACTAAGTTCACAATGATGATCTAGCATCAACTCTCGCAGGCTAGAGATACAAAGCTCAATTCATAAGGCTCAAGTTCTCTATAACATGATTAGTGCTTATAGAACAACCTAGAATCAAGACTAAGGTAACTACTCTTAATCTAGCATTAAGAACACATGAATTAAAGAACCTATGGATTAGAAACCCCAAATCTCTATCAATTCATCAAGCCATCAAATTCCTTCAAGAACCCTAAAACCTAACTATGAAATTACTCACACATAATCAGAAATACAACAAAGTAAACCATAGAAAGCATAACAGTATTGAAATAAACAACAAATGATACAACAAAACTTCTCCAAATGTTTGATAGAAAGGAGGAGCTTAGAAATCCAAGAAAATGTGTCTAGAATAGTGTTTTTGGCGTAGAAAGAAAATCTGATGTGTTTTAATAGGTTTAGGTGAGATATTTATAGACATAGGTGTAAAAGTGTGTGTGCGGCTGGGATGATCGATCGATCCACAAGTCGGATCGATCGATCCTCAATTCCTGGACATAATATCTTCATGGCGGCTGGCATGGGATCGATCGATCTGCCTGGTGGATCGATCGATCCGCTGTGTCCGGACAAAATATCTTCATGTCGTCATCAGGATGGATCGACCGATCTAGACGTTGGATCGGTCGATCCTTTGCGTCCGGAGGAATGTCCGTGGAGCATGGATCGGTCGATTGGTTGGCCGGATCGACCGATCCGTGGCCGTGTTCTTGGAGTCGTCTGGATCGATCGATCCAAGGGTAGGATCGATCGATCCCTGTCCTTTCCGTAGCTTCTAGGCTTCATCTTAGCCCGAACAATCCCGAAATCGTCTTATTCCGGCTTAACTCCATATAACCTGTAAAAGACTCAAAATAAAATAGAAAAGACTCGAAAACTAACAAAAGACACGAAACAAATACTAAAAACAAATCAAAAAGCAATCAAAAGTACAATACATCATTACTCCCCCTTAATCATGGCTGTCTTCTTCTTGCAGAAGTCTTTGCCATGTGCTTCGCACAGCTCCAGCAATATCTTCTCAAGGTGATCTCTCCCAAACTCACATAGCACAAACGAATGTAAAAGCTATGTTCTCTTTTTAGCCGTTTGACAGTGATTCTGTGTGTCTATTGAAAGAAGACGTTCTTCTCAATATATAGAGAACTCTCACTTGCAGGAGCGTCAAAATATCCTGCAAAGAATATTTCCTTTCTAACAAAGGAAAATATTCAAAATACTTGACAAAAGATTGTTAACTGAATCAAGTAAAAATCATCCATAATTAATACAATAAATATCAAATCTTAAATAGAAAATCATATCAGAATCAAATATTCTTCATTGGCCAATTCCAAGCCCTGTTCAAAATGCAATCGGCCAATAGAGAAAGACCAGGGTTGTATGCATATTACATGCACCCCGCCATGTAAATATGAATTCTACTGGTAAGTTGATAAAGTGGTTGATTGTACAGACTACATAATGCTGTCATGTCATAAGTTCTACTTTTATTCTCTATATACTTTCTGAAATCTGAACTCTGATTTATACTCTGAAGCATTAGGTGGATTGTTCTATTTTGATCAGCATATAGAAATCGACTGTGTTAATATTCTTTCTGCAGTTTTTGTATCTTTATATTTGGTCCTCATATGAATTTGGTTGTGTAAGATTTATTGTTGCTCCCGGTCGATTCTCACTATAAGTAGTAGTTGTATTTTATAAATGTAGGCTTTGCCTTGGAGCGTGGACAGATCATGGTGAGAAGACAGGTGGTTTTTATGCTTGTAATCGTTATGAAGCAGCAAAGCAAGATGGCATTGTATGAGTTCTGTACATTGTTTCTGTTCCTGACTGAAACTAATATGTCTATTTTATCGTTCAACACATTTTATGTCTTCCGTAATATTTCTATGCAGTATGATGAGACTGAAAAACGCCGAGAGATAGCCAAGAACTCTCTTGAGAGATATACCCACTATTATGAAAGATGGGCGACTAACCAATCGGTATGTAAATTTTTGTTCATTTAATTTTCACATGTATAATCTAATTTACCTTTCTCTTAAAGAGGGAATTTAAGAAAGAGTTTTCAGCTGCCACATCCAAATCCCTTGCCATGGAACAAAAGATCTCTTCATGTACCTTGAAAAATAGATGAACTGTTTCATAGTTTGATGATGAATGAGTATCTAAACTTTACATGTTTTAAGTTGTTCGAGATAGTGTACCAAAAGATATGAAAGTCTATATTTTGGATGAGACCTTTGAAAAAATAAGGAAGTGAAGCTGACTGATAGGAATGCAATATTCTCTTATAAAGCTGCCATAAAACTTACATTTAGTGCATGTGATGCATTTGTCGGAGAAGAAGCTGTTGTTCCTTCAGTTAGGAGAATTCTACCAGCTACTTTATTTATATACTGGGTATGTTCGTTGGGGCTTGGGTATAGTGACAAATCTTTTATTGAAGTGACAGGTAGTTAACAAATCGTGTAACTGCTGGAGCAAAGTAGTATGTTAAAAGTCTATGTCATGTTAAGCATATCAATAGAATGAGGCTTAGGAGATGTTTATAATAATCCTTGAAATTTATCTTATCCTTATCATCTGCCTGAAGTTTCATGTTTCCTTTTTGGTTAAATGTATTCTTTATTGACTAATAACCCCAAAGAAAAATAAGTTTTATATTTTCAAAACGTATTATTTAAATACAATTTACAATTCTTTTCATTGCATGGTGCAGTCTAGGCAAAAGGCACTGGTGGATCTCAAGAAGATGCAAACAGATGATGTAAATAAGAATCACTAAGTATTGGTTGATGACAAAAACATGTGAAATTTGTATATAGAATAATAGTTGGTCTTTCCTCTTCTTTCACATTCTCATTGATCTTGATTCCAGATTTTATATCCAATGAAGTTTAGGAAGTTTTCTTAAGTTATCATGATCTTTTACAAGAAATAACTTATACGCCCTTATTGATTTTTGTTTATTTTGGCATGACACTTCTAACTTTTAATAATTGTTCTTGCTCTTTATATTGTTGAGTTTAGCTAAATTTATTTTTTACTGACTTCACAGATTGAGAAGCTCAGTGACATACAATGTCAGCCTGAATCACAACTGAAGTTCATTATAGAAGCATGGTTACAGGTAAATTCCATTTCTCCTGTGACTTGTTTGAGACTTTAGGATTTTGCTCACCAATTTGCTCTACAATCATGGATAGTCGAATGCAGACGAGTTATAAATTGGACATATGCCTATGGTTTCTACTTACCTGACCATGAGCATGGAAATAGATAGTTTTTTAGTACTTACAAGGTAACTTAATTTACCTCTCATATTTAACATTAACTTTGCTTTCAAAAAATTTGGTTTCAATCCTTACAGTGGATTACTTTGTGCGTGTTTTGGTCTGATTGGTCTTTCCAAGCGGGATCAGTTGTTCTAGAAACAGAGCGACCATATTAAACAATTATGTTCATGCATGAAGATAAGGATAAAAGTCAAAAGATTAAACAACCTTAATTAATCTTTTGTCTTTCCCAGTTGTTGGGTATTATATGGAGGTAGAACATTTATTGATGGTTAGATCCATCAGTGGTTCATATGTGCATTGATGGATCTGGTTGTGATATTATAGAACATCATGTAGTCTTAGTAAGATAGGGAATGGTTTTAGGATATGCCTTGTGAGACTCTATGGTCATACAGCTCCTTAATTTGAATCTTAACCTTTTTGGTGAGGGTTCAGTTCCATCTTTATCCGGCTAATTTCAGTGTGTTAATAGGTATGGGGGATTTTGCTTGTACCATGCTTGACTGTACTAATATTTATCATTTTGTCTCTTGTCTTCTTTTATCATGCATTTAGGTGAAGCTGAGTCGGGCCTTGAACGACTTCATCAATCTGCTGAAAAAGCACTGCAAACGTACTTAGATGCCAAAGGTCCATGTGAAGATTTTAATGAGTTCCGCACAAAACTGGCAGGTTTAACAAGATACTTTTCAAACTTACAGAACAAACTGATAAGCTATATAACTACCATTGCATGTTTGGCAAGTCGAAATTATAGTAGCTGTTCCGAAACAGTTTCAAGGACATTTAGTTATGATTGACTCGCAAACCGAAACTTTAGTCCTAAGTAAAAGAATATAGAGAAAAGTTAAGGAAGCCTTCATTCGTTTAGTTGGAACCTAATAACATTTTATTACCGTGAATGAACAGTGTAACCAAAAACTACTTTGAGAACTTAGTTCGAGCATTGGAGAATTGGCTATCGGATGTGAGCTAGCACGGTGTATGTGATCGAACCTCAAGTTCAAAGAGCTTAGGAGGGAAAAATAAGGGATCCACTTCTAGAGCCAGCAGCTCAGATTCAAGCCACTGCCTGTGTGAATTTTGCACTTACGTAAATCCAAAATCGACCACCATTTGCCAAATGTGTCAACATGGCCGGTGAAATGGCAGAGTACGAAATCCGTCTACCGGCATTAAACATTGTAATAGTAATGTTTATTCACTTCTGGTCATACATATGGCCAAGTGAAGTGTCTTGTAACTTTGTATGTTTTTCTAAACGGATCCAATATGAAACGACCTCACCCGATTTTTTTTTTTTGCATTAAAATATTCATAAATATTAATTATCACACAAACACGACAATTTCAATTTATTCCAATTCAACATTCTTTAAGACCCGTTTATTAAACTTAACACAAAACAAAAGAAAAACAACAACAACAACAACACGAGTCCTAATCATTCTCCTCCGCAATGCCTTGATTCCACGATCACACTTTATCTTTACCTGCATCAAACACACACAGAGATGCGTAAGTATTATCATAAATACTTAGTGAGACGATCCTCCCAACTACGAGCTATACACACAAGCAAGTAAAACCACGCAATGCCCGAACCCAACCGAACACGACACACGATGTTACGAACCAAAAATCACACCAACACAAGAAACGAACACGAAAAACGGCCAGAACGACCAGATCGATCGATCCTGGCCAGGATCGAACGATCCAGAATGGCTGTAATAACGCCGAACGATCGATCCAGGACAGGATAGATCGTTCCCGACCAGATCGATCGATCCCCGTCCAGATCGATCGATCCCCTACCAGATCGATCGATCCCGCCTGGAACGATCGATCCCGCCTGGAACGATCGATCCAAGCTTCCTGCAACACACGGATTCGACTTCTAACCCGTCGAATTGGGATAAGCAACCTCCAAAACGGCACAAACTTGAATCCTAATGATAACACAACATTACCCAACTCAAGGACACAAGAAACAATCCAGAAAACTCCATGGATCTAAGCAAATCTATCAA
This sequence comes from Barbarea vulgaris, assembly GCA_963667165.1. Taxonomy (NCBI): domain Eukaryota; kingdom Viridiplantae; phylum Streptophyta; class Magnoliopsida; order Brassicales; family Brassicaceae; genus Barbarea; species Barbarea vulgaris. The sequence goes on along the minus strand of OY763893.1, from coordinate 23,194,292 downwards.
ACAAGTATCAAAACCGAAATCAATGTTCTACAAGCTTAGTCCAGCCCTTGGTCACGCACTCACCTCGAATTCGGATTGATTGAAGTCACACAAAGCTTCTCCAGGCCAGCAAGAACCTCCACGCTCAAGCCAAGATCTCTGAAACTCCTTTGAACTTCCCCAAACCTCCCACTTCACAACCTCTTCCTTCTTCCTTCTTCCTTCTTCCTTTTAAACTCACAATTCCTTTCTTCCTTTCTCACCTCTTCACTTCCTTAGGCTCTCACTAAAACTCATGAACCTCCAGAAGCAACCCCAATCGAAAAATGAAGAAGGAGGAAGAAGAAACGCGTTTAAAAAGATGAAAAAGTCGACCTACCGACCCAGTTGCGAAACAAGCAAGTCCCTCTATTTATAAGCCGATAAAGTCGGTGACTTCATCTTTGTTGGGCTTTCGAATGGGCCTTCGACCTCGTGATGCGCCTTCTTTGAGGTCGACTAACCTTAATCGGTTTAGTCGAGCTGGTTTGACTCCGTAACTGGGCTTCATCCTGTTTATCGGACTTCAGCTCGGGCCGGATCCAGGTCGGGTGCTAAACCCGGTACCAACAATTGTTTTCAAACCTATAATACACTCAAAACTCCTACTTTCAGGAGGAAAACTGTTAAAGTATTTAAACGTACTAAAAACTAAGCATACATCATTTGAAAAAAAATCACATTTTAAACCTTGAAAGTGTTAAATGCTAGCATTTTAAACTTTGGAGGTATTTCACTGACACTTTAAACCTTGAAAGTATGTTCCTAACACTTTAAAGCTTAAAAATAGTTCCCACCTTTTTTTTAGATTTAAAACTGAACGAAATAGTTAATCCCGTAAATGAAACAGTAACACCGCCACGTAATAGTGTTTTTTTTAATGGAACAGTTCAATTTTTTAATATTTATATATTATAGCTTAATTAAAAAATTTTATTTTGATTAATTTATAATAGAAAAAAATTTTAAAAATTTAATGTAATTAAATAGATTATAGATTTTAATTTTTTGTAAATTAAATTAAAGGAATATATATATATATATATATATATATATATATATATATATATATATATTAAAACATGTAATCGTTTTAATTATAAGAAATGTTCTTAGTTAAAATTTTATATATAAAAATTTATAAATAAAAACGTTTTAATTTAATAAAATCGATTACAGGTTTTAGGAATGTTTTTTTTTTTTTAAATCAAAATAAAACATTTAAATTAAAATATTGTATATTTAAAAAAAACAAATTAAAACCTGTAATTGATTTTCTTATAAGAAAATGTTTTATTTAAATTATTTTATATAAAAAGAAAAGAATAAAAGTGTTTTAATTTAATTAAATCGTTTACATGTTTTAATTTTTGCTCTCTAAATTAATCAAATGAAAATGTTTTATTTAAATTATTATACATAAAAATAAAGGAATAAAAAAGTTTTTAACTGTTCCGTTTAAAAAAAAATTGCTATGTGACAACTATTACGTTCAGTTTTAAATCGAGAAAAATACGGGAACTACTTCCAAGGTTTAAAGTGCTAGAAAAAATACTTTTAAGGTTTAAAGCTCTAGTAAAATACTTCCAAGGTTTAAAGTGCTACCATGTGACACTTTCAAAGTTTAAAATATGATTTTCACTAACGTGTCTTTACTTTTTCTATCCATTAAAGAAATTATTACCAGACCCCAACATCTATAAAATCTAATTCCAATAAACACAGAAGCTGTTTATAGCTAACATATGAGATTTTCATACATCAAAATAGTACATACAAAAAATTATCAGAATAAAACACAAGTGTTTGCATTCGTAAGAAGATATATGCCGAAACACAAATTCAGGTCCAAATTATTTAACTTCCTCTCCTAAGGTTTCTTGTGGAAAACATGATATACATTCTCCATGAATGCTAAAACCTCTCTTAGATTTTATTTTAAATGATATATTCTCCATCCCGTGTGATGATATTTAACATATTATTAAATCTATCAAGTAATATAATATCATGTTTTATCATCCTCATTGAATGCTAAAACCTTCAATATTTATCTATTTAGAATCCTTATCCTGTGCAAGGATTCCAAAATTCAAATAAGTGGGATGATGATTGTACATTTTAATATCTATCAATTAGTATAATATTTTGTTTAATGATTAAGTGATTTTATATTATAACATATAAATATAAAATATAACAACAATAAAGTAATACAAAAGTATTTGCGTTCGAATAAAATATACGCCAAAACACAAAATTGGGTCCAATTATTTATCTCTACCCCCACCCCCCCCCCCCCAATTGTTACTTGTGGTCTAAAAAATGGTGAAGTTTTTTTTTCTGATAAAAAAAATTTGTGAAGTTACATCTTCCATGAATGGTAAAACCTCTTTGAAATTTCACTTTAAGTAATAGATCTAAACTAATTTTATGCAAGTGCTGCTCAAGATCGGATTCAGGTTCTAACATCAAGACAGAGGCTGTGACTCACTCCCACTACGTGATGTAACTGATTCCAAACTACTCATTGTCTATGTGTTGGCTAAATCCATTTTATCCGCAAATTAAATGATAAAGAGATTTCATCGTTGTAAACAAATCACATTTTTATTCATTTTTGGAATCTCTAGAGTAGCTTGAATCTCTTCTCTAATGACATCATTTTTTTATTCTTTAATAACAAGAAGCCATACAGTATTACAACGCGATCTCGTTTTCTTCAGCATCACTAACTTCGTAGTCGTAGCCCATAAGGAAGGGAGGGCCTGAAGGTAAGATAGGGAGAGAGCTCCGACGCCGTGAGAGACGCCGGAGGTGGGTTGCGAACAACGTCAATTTTCCTTTTTAGAGAGAGAGAAAATCGCATGAGAGAGAAAAAAAAAAAAAAACTTTCGTGAGTTCAAATATATTTAGTGAAAATTAAATACAAGAGAGAAAATAGTCTTTAGACCATATTTACGAAGAAGAACTACTGATACTGGTAAAAGCTTATTTAGTATCTATATTAACATTTTTGGTAACATTTGAAAAAAAAACCCTTCGTTTTTAAAGTATTTACTTAAATTGCCATTGTCAGGTCGGATCAATTTCATTTTTTTTACCCGAATACTAAACCGGGTCGGATTAATATATTAAACAATTAATTCAAATTTAAAAAATAATTTAAAAATTACTTAAAAAATATTATTTCAAAAAATTAAATTAAAAAAAAATATATAAATTACAAATATAAAATAAATAAATAATATAAATACAAAACAAAAAAAATACAATTACTGAAAAAAATCAAAAAACCCTTTTAAAATCTAATATAAAAAAATTAATAAACCATAATAAAAATAAAAAATATAAAATAAATAGGAAATTTTAAATAAAAAATTAATAACAAATAAAAAATTTAAATATAACAAATACGAAATATATTAAAAATAATTTTGAAAAAATAGATAAATAATTAATAAAACTAACAAAAATGATAATCAAAAATCAATAACTGATATAAATATAAAAATTATTCAAAAAATATTATAAAAAACAATACAAAACTTACAATTAAAAATAAAACTAAAAAATGAAATAAATTAAAAATGAAAAAAAAACAAAATAAATAATATATTTATAAAGATAAATAAAAACAATTATTGAAAAAAAAAAAACTTAAAATCTAACATAAAAGAAATATATTCAAAATAAATAAAAATATAAAATTAAAATATACAATAAATAGTAAATTTAAAATAAAACAAAATAATAACAAATAAATAAAACAATCTAACAAATACAAAATATATTAAAAATTATTTATTATAACAAAATATCAATATATAAAAAACTAAATGAATAAATTAAAATAAAAATGAAACAATAAAAAAATTAACTAATATAAATAAAAAAAAAAATTAAAATAAACTTTAAACCTTTACAAAATATATAAAAAACAAATAAAAATACAAATAAAAATTATATAAAAATAAAATAAAATATAAAACTCTTTCAAATCTAACATATAGGAAATTAAAAATAAAACTAAAAAATGAAATAAATTAAAAATGAAAAAAAAAAAATAATAATATAAATATAAAGATAAATAAAAACAATTATTCAAAAAAAAAACAACTTAAAATCTAACATAAAAGAAATATATTCAAAATAATTAAAAATATAAAATAAAAATATACAATAAATAGTAAATTTAAAATAAAACAAAATAATAACAAATAAATAAAACAATCTAACAAATACAAAATATATTAAAAATTATTTATTATAACAAAATATCAATATATAAAAAACTAAATGAATATATTAAATTATAAATGAAACAATAAAAAAAAATAACTAATATAAAAAAAAAAAAAAAAAAAAAAAAAAAAAAAAAACTTTTAACCTTTACAAAATATATAAAAAACAAATAAAAATACAAATATAAATTATATAAAAATAAAATTAAAAAAATACCTCTTTCAAATCTAACATATAGGAAATTTTTATAAAAAAAAGTTATTCAAAACTTTTTTAAAATATTGAAATATATTCAAAATAAAAAATAATAAAAACAATAAAAAAACTAATAAAATTAATAATAATTTTTTAAACTATATAAAAATACATTACACATAAAATTTAAATATTAAACCATACATAACATATAAAACACAAAAATTATATAAAAAAAAACTTTTTCAAATCTAACATATAGGAAATATATAAATAAAAATTACACATAAAATTAAAATACTAAACCATAAAAAAAACCTACCACATACGAAATATATTAAAATTATTTTACATATAAAAATAAATAAGTAAAATTTATTAAAAATAAAAAAAAAAACTTTCAAAAATCTAACATATAGGAAATATATCAAAAATATATTTTTTAAAAAATTACAAAATAAAAAATAAAAAAATCATACGAGGTTATATGTAAATCATTTAAACTATAAAACTAAACTTTTAGAAAATAAAAAATGTCATGAACGGGGTTCTATGACGGAACGGATTTCGGTCGATATTAAATTTTAAATGTATTACATAGTTTAAAATTATACAAAATGTTTATTTCTACATTGATAAAAAATTACATGCGGGCTTCCATGGGCTTAATTTTATTGGATTTTTAAAAATGTTTCAAATATTATATTTGTTATGTGTAAACTTTATAAAAAAAATATCACCGCCACAATATATAGCGAAACGGGTTGAGATCATCACTTTAGCAGTACAATACTAAATTAGAAATAAACATATATATATATATATATATATATATATATATATATTCAGCAGTACAATACTAAATTAGAAATAACCATATATATATATATATATATATATATATATATATCATGGATTAAATTTTTTTTTAAAAAACACAAAAAAATAAATTTAAACAAAAGTATTTAAATAAAACATAGAAACAAAAAATCTCTCCGCAGTATACCGCGGGGTAAATTCTAGTTGTTGTGATTATAAAAACAAATACTCTTGTCAATTCAGCTCCCATAATGCTTAAGATCGTTTAAGTTTATGTTCTAAATGTCATATCAAATGAAGATAGCCTCCACAGTGTTATGAGATGACCGTACTCAGCTATAATTAGCAGAAATGGTTTTATCTGTTACGAAAGAGACATCAAATGAAAGACCAAGTAAACCACCAACCAACCAAACATCAAAAATGATTTAATACAGAGAAATAGTGTCGAATTATACTTTAGAGTGTCATTGATGGTTCTCCTAAAAAAAGCTCACTAGTAGTTGATTTTATTAAGTAGTAAATACATACTTGGATTTTACTAACAAGTATATATTCCCTTAAGAGTACTATTTGGGTTGTAGAGGCCCAACTGAAGCCCATAAAAAAGTCCACCGGATGGGATATAAAATCTAAATCGATCGATGATCGTTTGTAATCGATCTCGCTGGAACAAAGATGAGTAGCGAAAAAAACTATGAGGCTTTGACTCGTAATCGTTTGGGGTTGGAGTATTGGGAACGAGTAGAGAAATCTGAGGTTAGTGTGTCCGAATGAGTAGTGCTTGTTTCGTTATTTTTTTTGTTAAACTCTGATTATTTGGTATAAAATGTTTCTTAGGTTATCAATGTCGAGGGAGGTATTAATAGACTGAAGGATGATATGATAAGCAAATTACCAGACACTTTGATTTCTGAGATACTTTTTTATCTTCCAACAAAGGAAGCTGTTAGGACAAGTGTTTTGTCCAAAAGGTGGAGCAGTGTCTGGCTTTTCATTCCCGGGTTGGATTTAGACTCTTGTGCATTGTTAGATTACAATGCTTTCTCGAGTTTTATCAACATGTCCTTAGATTTCTCAAGAGAAGAAAAGTTATGCTTGCACAAGCTCAAGCTAAGTATTCATAAGGATGAGAATGAGAATCATTGTGTCACGCGTTGGATAGATTTTGTGGCTAGGCGTAAACTTAAGCATCTTGATGTTGAGTGCTTTGTGAAGCCTAAGTGTTTGGAAGTGAAATTGATGCCCTTAGGTTGTTTGGAAGTGATCCCCGTAAGCCTCTTTGTCTGTCAGACGTTACTTTACTTAAGACTCCGTCGAGTGTTTTTTACTACTAGTTTTGAGGAATCGTCTCTATCATTACCCTTTCTCAAGACTCTGCGTTTAGAACAAAACGTATATTCAAATGAGACAAGTCTAGAGTCACTTATCTCATATTGCCCCGTGCTTGAAGATTTGACCATTGTTAGAAGAGTAGATGATAATCTTAAGTGTTTAAGAGTGTGTTCTCAGACACTAACCAGTCTCTGTTTCAAATTGTTTATTAGTCGATCCAAGGATGATAAGGAGGTTGATATCCATTTGGCTAAGGATTCTCCAAGGGGTTATTTTATTGATTCCCCTAGACTCAAGTATTTGAATATCCAAGATGATAGGTTTCTTGTTAAAACCATTACCAATTCGGGTTCCTTAATCAAGGTCACTCTTCTTGGCTATTTTTATCTCGATGGTTTTGGTGATCAATTCTATAAATTTTTCACCAATTTCTCTGGAGTTAGAGATCTGAATCTCTGTATCGGGCCTGCCATGGTATACACGTCTATGCAATTCATATACAAAATGCTCTTTCGTGTGTCATTGTACTTATCTCCCTCTTTTTTTTTTTTTTTTGTGTGTGTGTAGTTCTTCCTGGAAATGGTGCCATATCCCCAGTTTTGCAACCTGTCCCATTTCGAAGTAACTCTTCTATGTTTCTATTTGGACAAGCTGCTAAGGTTTCTTCCAAGCTGTCCGAATCTAAGAACCCTAATCTTGGTAAATGATGACTTGCTCAAACCCATACACTTAAAAGAAATATGTGTTATCTAAAATTCCACTCATATTGTGTTTGTGTGTGTTTACAGCATTTATCAGATTCTTGGGAAAAAATCAGACTCTCATCTGTGAAGCTGTGTTTGTTTTCTTCGCTCGAGTTTGTAGAGATAGAATGCGAATTTAGGAGATATCCTAATCTGGAACTAGTAAGTAATCCTCAAGACACTGGTTCTGCATCTGATCGTGATCTCTTCCACGTTACAAGAAAATTTCGTCGTACCGTTGAGTGATTTTTAGGTTTGTAGCCTTCCTTAGGTTGAATTCTTTTTGAGTATTCCTGCTTTTGTTGATCACCAAAAAAAGCTTCTTTTTCTTGGTTGTAACGATGAATTTTCAAAAATGATTATCCATTTTGGTTTTGATTAATTTTACTAACTAAGAATTGGGTGACCTTGAAAGTTGTCCATGTGTGTGATGGAAGCAAAAGCCCCTGCAAAATTAGCAACATTTTGAGCCAACTCTATCCATCACTGTCAAATAAAACAATTCACCCACGAAATATTTGAGATGCCTTGAGCTGAACAAGCATTGACATCTCTCTCTTTTTCTGCTTTATCCTCTTCTCTTCTTTGGAGGTTGAATATCCAATCCCCAAAATATTCTGCATCATCATCTTCTTCTAAAACAATAATGACAATACAAGCTTAGCAACCACAATCAAATTGTGCACAAAGAAGACAGAAGTCTCTCTGTCTCTGAATATATAAGCTTATTTAGTATTGTTGTGATTCTAGATATAGTTTTCAACATCACTATTCAATAAATAAATAAAAAAAAACCATCAAATGAATATCAACGAAACATGACCCCCTTAAGAAAAAGCTTTCAAACTAAACTTCTCAAGTATTTTTCGTGTGTTCTCACCAAGAAGGTGTGAACTGAACTCTATTTGTAGAGTCTGATTTCCACTATTTGTTACTTTGTTTTATATTACATGTTGTCTTTTTTTCATACTTGAAACAAAAAAAATGTTTCCTACTTTGAAAAAGAAGACTAACGACAAAACCCCAACTTAAATTAAATCGTACCAATTAAAAACCTAAAACAAACCGAAGAATTAATTAATCAACCATTTTTCACCTTAGTAATTAAGGCTTTCGACTCTACAGTTAAGTACTACTCGCTCCGTCTCATATTAGTTGTTGTTATACGTTGTTTTACGTAGATTAAAAATATAATTAATATTTTTGTTTATCCTTAATTAATTTATATTTGATTTAATTTTATTGGTCAAAAAGTAAAATAATAGGAACAAATTTGGTAATTCTAACAAACATGTACATTTAAAACCTAAAACGACAATTAATTTGAAACGAAAATTAATTCTTTAAACGATAACTAATTTGAAACAGAGGGAGTATTCTTTTTCGTATCCTTTCATATTTTCTATTTCCTCAAGCATGTCTAAACATTCCTCAAATTTGCAAAAAATAATTACTGTCTTTTTCTTTTTTTTTGGCTAAAACTGACTAAACTATCTTCGTAGTTGATAATGTAATAATTTATCGTGATAATGTACAGGATTTCATGCCAAGAGTTACGTTGAAATTAAATGTTCAAAAGATTGAATGTGTATTGTGGGTCAAAAATATGATGTAAATATGAAACACATTTGACCTAAATTTGCTAAACTTATATCAAGACAAAGAGAATGAACCCAAAGACCAAGAAGATAAAATAAAATTAGAATCAAGAAAATGGATCTGTTGATGCCGGTGCCGGTAGACATGGCGACATTCATTAAGTAAATGTGAAATAGAGAGTTAATTGTTGCAGCAGAGTTGACGGTTCTCGAAATCAATCTTGGAATGGGAAATTGGAATTATATATATCACCAGAAGTGGTTATGCTAAACTTAAGTTGTCATTGAACCGTGTTAATTTTATACCCTAATCTAAACCATTTAGATTCATATTTAATTCTTTCTTTTTTTAATCCTCGAAATATCTATAGAAATTAATGGGCTATGATCTAATCTATTAAAAATGTATTTGAAAGATGCATTTAACCGTGACCGTGAGTCATTAAAAAAAAAACATAATTAGACCATGTAGTGAAAGTGTGAAAGTGTGAATTGGACGACGGACCAATCATCAAGAATCTAAATTTTGACAACTGCAGCTAATATAGAAATTTTATAATTAGGAAATCAAAACCGATAACTCATAAAAGTCAAATCAGTCAGCATCACATTCAATGCATTTAATCAATACTGAAATTGTTGACAAAATATTTAATACTAAAATTACATAAATAATTTAATACTGTATGAAAAACATTTCAAAATTCAAAGTTTAAAACACAGATTGACGTAAGTGTAATAGATTTATGAATGATCATTTTCTTTTGTTGCAAACTTGAATTATACTAAACTTAAATGCCGATTATAACTGGAAGGTTCTTTGCCCGAGAGTGAAACTCACTTGTTGAGAAGCAAAACATTAAATAGATAGATTAGAAGGCTTAAATTATGCATGAAGAAAATTGATATTTAAAAAAAAAGAAACCTTTATCAAAAAAATAAAAAAAATGGATAAAAATTGGAAGCTTTTTCAAAAGGGTTTATATTAGGGCCTTTATATTATGCCACTAAAAACAGGCGAACCAAGTATTTAGATAAACTGAATAAACACAACACCTTCATAGTTCATACTATAGCTGCAACTTGATCATATTTTGTACAATGGATAAAAATGTGAGGACCAGATTTTTGAGTTTCTTAAATCTTTATGGAAACAAGTTGATATTAGAAAGGTAAAATAGATTTATACTATATCAGAAAAATCGTAGTTTTGAAGAGAATTAAAAACCGTAAATAATGGAGAATGTGATATTGTAATGTTTGGAGATTATGTAATAAGAGGTCATTTGTCTAAAATACTTTTTTTTTAAAATATACTTGTAAAAACAAAACTACTTAATTATTTATAATTAATGTTTATTATAATACTTATGACATAATGAGATGAACTGATGACGCCGGTGAACAAAGACACACACACAAGATGAAGATGAATTGATGACACATACTTATGAATGATTTATGAATTAATGAATCTATGTTGAGAAAACAAAAAAAAAGTTCCAAACAGAGATCCAGTCTGAAAAGAAAACCAAATATCAAGTTTTTGGGTCATTTGTTTTATTTTTTAATCAACGTCCGGTCATTTTTTATTTATAGAATAATAAGATTTCTCCCATTTTATCTAAATCTACAAATTTATTGCTATCATATATCATGACTACTCATGAGGCAGTTACAAACAACCTATAATTGAATGACGACGTAATTCTCAACATGCAATGCTTTATTTTCTTTATTTGGTTAGGTACGAAAGATTAAAGCTACGTTGCCGTTCTTATTTTCTAAATTTTTTATTGTGCTCATAAAATTAAATTAATGTCTCTTCTATTGGTTTAGGAAAGACATCTACAAATCCACCCGCCCAGACGAAATAAAAGTACACTAAAATCAATTATTTTTCTAGTTGCAAAATAATAATATTTTGCTTTGAATTGAATATATATTAAAAATCAAACGATGTTGTAGTCTTTGACTCTCTGGTTCAAATGGATTGGGGGGGAACCGTTACTTTAAGAAAGAGGCTTTAGACTCTCTTTTCTTTCTTAATATTTTATTCGTTTTAGATTTTTTTGTTTGGGGAGAAATAAAGCCAAAATACTGTATGCTAAAGATTTATGATGTAGATAGAATGTGAAATGAAATTGGAAAATTATATAAATAAAGCATTGAAAGCAAAAACACGTTTAAAAGGAAACACCACTAATCTCTCCTCCCACTCTATACTACATTTATGCTTCTGGACTCTAGTAGCCAAATACCAATTTTTAGCTAGCAAGAAAATTCAGTTTTGCCTAATTTTTATTTAAGAATTTCACAAACTATTATAAATAAGAAAAATCCTCCAAAATATAACTAGAGTGGCTAACAAATAGAGTAATTTTTTTTTTCTTTGACATTCAATCAAATATTGAGAATCCAGTGTTACTAAATTTAGCATACAAAAACTCTTATCTTTATTTTCTTACAATTTCCAAAATTGATCTTGCTCGAGTCAAAGACAAGGCAATCAAAATCTCTCAATCAAAGCCACACTTCACTGCTTTCACAACTTAAAAAAAAAAAAAACAATTACACGCGCCATTGACAACAACCCAAAAAATTAAAAAAAAATTATCACGCGCTCTTTCCACGCACTTTATTCACTCGCCACTCTCTTTTACTTCTTCCTCTGGTCTGAAAAACCATAAATGAAAAATAAATCTAAATCATTTTTTTCGTACTCTGACATACAAAAAAGTAAAATCCTTTAATCAATCTAAACTTCCTCAAATCAGGAGAATCGTCCCAATATTTTCCGGCAAACAGATTTAACTTTTTTTGGCAACTTCCACTGAATTGGGTTTCTCGAAATAGTTACAAAGTTCGAGTCTTTCAGCAACCGCGTGAAACGCCAGAAACCTATTTGATAGTTTCCGCAAATGTGATTTTTAAAGACAGCTCATCACTCTGTCAACTTCTATAGTATTAAGTAGCCGAAGCAGTTACACCAAACAAAAACATTAAACGCGGAGTTATTATGGGATTTGACGATTCTTTGCTTCGGCGGTTGATTTGTCTCTGCATCTTCTTGTTTCCGGTGGTGGTTGTTACGGCGGAGGATGAGAGGACAGTTATACATAGACAGCTTAATCAGACTCCGACTTGGGCTGTTGCTGCCGTTTGTACTTTCTTCATTGTTGTTTCTGTTCTTCTTGAAAAGCTTCTTCACAAAGTTGGAACGGTATGATTTTTTTTTATGCTACAGCTTTGTCCTTCTTTTTTTTCTTCTGATTTTGTTAAAATTTGAGATTTTTGAGGGAAAACAAAAAAAAAAAAACTGTTTTTGTCTTTGGGATTTTGGGTTTATGTTTCATATTTTGAAGTGAACTTGTTTCTTGATTTTAGATTCTATGGGATCGGCACAAGAGAGCTCTTCTTGATGCTTTGGAGAAGATCAAAGCAGGTGAAAAATTTGTTTTTGATTACTCTTTTTTGTTTGGAATTTGGAAATCTGAGCTTTTTTCTTGGGTTAGGTAATGTGAATCCATTCCAATTTTGAGTTCTTGATATGATTTGTTTCCTCTTTTTCTGTAGAGTTGATGGTTCTTGGATTCATCTCTTTGCTTCTGACATTTGGACAAAGCTACATTTTGAAGATATGTATTCCTTCAGATGTTGCTCATACGATGCTCCCTTGTCCTCTTCCTGAACCCTTGAAAAAGAAGGATGATGACAAAGGGGAACAGCACAGGAGACTCTTGTGGTTTGAACACAGATTCTTATCAGGAGGTGAAGCATCTTCAACAAAATGCAAGGAGGTGAGAGAGTTATGTTTATGTTTTCATTAAATCACATATAATCTTTGCTGATTCAAAGATTGTGTAAAATGATACAATGTGTGTAATGTTAATGATGGTGTAGGGTCGTGAAGAGCTTATCTCTGCTGAGGCACTTCATCAGTTACACATTCTTATCTTCTTCTTAGCTGTTTTCCATGTTCTTTACAGCTTCTTAACTATGATGCTTGGAAGGTTGAAGGTACTTAAAGAACCATTTCCAATTTATAGTTACACATCTCGGTTTCGATTTTCAGAAAGTTTGGTTGTATTCAAGATTGTCGGGTTTTTTTCAGATTCGCGGATGGAAGCATTGGGAGAAAGAGACATCATCCCACCATTACGAGTTTTCAACTGGTACTTGTGCATTTCCTTTGACCTCGAGGCTTCTCTTGTTCATAGTTTATTGTCTTGACCTTTGTGGTGTCTTGAGCTCGGATTAGTGACTGAGTCTGTGTGTTTCTTGTTCTGGCTTATAGACACTGCCAGATTCAGGCTAACTCATGAAACGTCTTTCGTAAGAGCGCACACTAGTTTCTGGACTCGGATTCCATTCTTTTTCTATATTGTAAGACTCATCACCCTCTTGCTTCTAGTTTCTTCTTTGTCAACTCCAGATAATGTAGCACACATACCAAAAATACAGTTAGGAACTATTCTTGATCTTGTTCTCACTTTTGGTTAATTGAAATGTGTTTCAGGGATGTTTCTTTAGACAGTTTTTCAGATCCGTTGGGAAAACTGACTACTTGACATTACGAAATGGATTCATCGCCGTGAGTTTTTTCAACTTACGGTCCATTTATCGATTTACTATTGTATTGTTCTTACTGAGTCTCTCTGTTGTGGTTTATGAAGGTTCATCTAGCACCAGGAAGTCAATTTAACTTCCAAAAATACATAAAACGATCATTAGAGGATGATTTTAAGCTTGTCGTTGGAGTCAGGTAACTTAAAAGTTGTCAAACACTTTCTACAAACAAGTAAAATTGAATTTTCTTTTTCCTACAACACTAATGATTGTGTCTTATTGCAGCCCTGTCCTGTGGGGTTCTTTTGTGATATTCCTCCTCCTAAATGTTGAAGGTGAGAGTATCTGAATGTATAAACTATGCTTAAAGGGATTGTGTTTAATCAATCTCCTTGCTTGTTATTTCAGGGTTCAAGATGTTGTACATCGGCACTGCACTCCCGGTTATTGTAAGATCATAATCGTCTAAATAGAATTATCTTTAAGGGCTTCTTGATTCACAACTTTTTTGACAAACTAGTTATTCTTTTTTTTCTAGATAATTTTAGCCGTTGGAACAAAGCTTCAAGCTATTATGACAAGGATGGCTCTCGGGATCACCGATAAACATGCGGTTGTTCAAGGAATGCCGCTTGTACAAGGAAACGATGAGTACTTCTGGTTCGGTCGTCCTCAATTGATTCTCCATCTAATACATTTCGCCTTGTTTCAGGTACTTATATAGTAACAGAGAAATTACATAACACAACACACAACTTCTCTTCTTTATGATTTCAATTCTTTTCTTAACTCGTCTTTTATTTACTTTGCAGAACGCGTTTCAAATCACGTATTTCTTCTGGATATGGGTATAAAATTTTTGGATTTTACTTTGTTTTTCTTATGCATTTCTTTCGTTCCAAGAATAACTAATCTTCCTGTTTTTTTTCTTCCATTGATGTAATGCAGTATTCTTTTGGAAAAGATTCTTGTTACCATCCTAATTTCAAGATTGCGCTTGTAAAAGTAGCGATCGCGTAAGTATTCTAATCTTATGAAACATAAAATTTATTATATTTTTCTGCACAACATGATGATATAGTAATCTTGTTTCCTTTTTATCTTGTAGTGTAGGAGTATTGTGCCTTTGCAGCTACATCACACTTCCTCTTTACGCACTTGTAACACAGGTAAAATATCTTTGTTCATAATCTACAAAACTCGGTATTCTCACTGAATATGTCTAACCGATGAATTTGTGTAATTCAGATGGGTTCGCGAATGAAGAAATCGGTATTTGATGAACAAACATCAAAGGCGCTCAAGAAATGGAGAATGGCGGCAGTGAAGAAGAAGAAAGGTGCAAAAGCTGTCACTTCTAAGAGACTTGGTGGAGATGGAAGCGCGAGCCCAATGTCATCAACGGTTAGGTCTACTTCGTCCGTACGATCATTGCAGCGTTACAAAACCACAGGACATGCGATGAGGTATGAAGGACTTTACCCTGAAACATCTGATCTCGACACAGACAACGAAGCTTTGACTCCTCCCGCATCTCCTCCAAGCTTCGAGCTTGTTGTGAAGGTTGAACAAGATAAGCTAGAGACCAAGACCGGTGAAACTAGCCAGACCAAGACCAGTGAGACTAGCCGTGACGGTGAAACTGATTCTAAAGAGTTCTCTTTTGTCAAGCCTGCACCAAGTAAAGAACCATCGCATGATAGGTGAGACTAGCCGTGATGCTGAAGCTGATTCGGAAGAGTTCTCTTTTGTTTAGCATGCGCTGAGTATTGAACCATCGGAGATTTTTCTTTTTGGTTTATTATATAATGCTTTTGTAAATCGTTGCCGTGGTGATAAAGTAAAATATTGACGACCATATTAATTAAGTTAGGGCTTTCTTTTTCTATTGCCATTATATCGGTCCAAATTCTGCCACTAGAGAGATGCCGCTTAAGAATATAAGGGAAAATATTAAGAACAAATTACAGTAGAATCTCTATAAATTAATAATTTTTATATATTAATAAATATTTCTTGTCTTGAGTTGAACCCGTTTAGTAAGATAATAATTTTTTTAAATCTCTATATAAATATATGGTCTCATCAATAACCTAAACTAATAATCATATAATAAATTTATAATATATAAATAATACATTTTAGTGAAATATGACTCTAATGATATTTGTTTATTCGTAAATTTTTATTTTTGTTGGAGTTTATCTCTAATGTTTTTTTACTGTATAAAAAAACAGTTGATATTATCATCTCAAATTGCATCAAAAAATTATGAAAATTTTTATATGCGATAATTGTTTACAAATGTCTAACTGCGACTAAAAATATCGAGTATTGCCAACTTCCTACTTTAAAAAATATTTTCTGAAATTAGACAAACTTTCTATAAGTTAATAATTATTAATTTATGAATAAATTAATACCCTCTAAAAATTAATAAAATACTTCGGCCTCATTATTATTAATTTATAGAGGTTTAACTGTATATGCTTTTTCTATATTTAATTTCATTACTTCCCTTTTGTTTAGTTTTATTACTTCTGTGTTACTGAATTTCACATCTATATAACATGGTTGGAAAAAAAAGAAAATTTATACTACATATAGCTAGACATGTTATCTCATAAACAACTAATGTATGAAATATGCATACTAAAACATATTGTAATCTATTTATGTATATGTAAATAATGTTTTCCATTTTCGCCAAACCATAATTTAAGAAAATAATCAATTCCGCCAAAAGAAAAAAAAAAAAACCTAGGAAAGATCTCAAGTGAAGGTGGGTAGGCTTGACCTTCGAAGGAAGAATGGTAAGCGAGCGGTAGATGTAATAAATAGTAAAGCTTTCAAAATGTCACACTCAAATTCACGAGTCACACAAACCATGAAACTTTTGTTTTGATATTTTCCTAAACTCTCTCTATGTTAGAGATACAAGATACGTGCGTAATTAATCACCGCTTTTATTATTGGTCCACTCATAGGTCCACAAATGGATCAAAAATAAGGTAAAATTCAATACCATTTAAAACCCTTTTTAAAGATGATGTGTTGAAGTATTTACATTAGTGGGAAAGAAAGTAATTGTAACGTACGTACACAAATTAGGGGAAAAAGATCTCTTTCTATTTAATAGACAACAACAAGACTCTCTTTGAAGTAAGTTTGAAAAAAAAATGGCTAGCAGAGAAAGGCTTCTTCTCTCGCGGAATGGATGCTCAGATTCTGGCTTCAATGGCTCCAACCGATGTTTTCGTAGGACCGCAAAATTGTTTTCGATGGGACATTATGATCGTCGAAGGCTCTTCTTTGCGGTCAAGATGGGAATGGCTCTAGCTCTCTGCTCCTTTGTCATCTTCCTCAAAGAGCCGTTGCATGAAGTCAGTAAATTCTCTGTATGGGGTATCCTTACGGTCGTCGTGGTTTTCGAGTATTCCGTTGGTATGTTATTTGTTCTCGAATTTTTACAATTGATTCAATTTTTATTTATTTTAGCTGTTCGTATTAAGTTATTGTCAGTGTTAAAGTGACTAGGCGCTAGACGTTAATAGATCAACGAGGCAATGATCGTGTAGGCATTAGAACTTAGAATCAAACGATTTTGTTATTAAGCGTAATTAAGCGGTCTTGAGTAGAAGCACTAGGTGGCTCCATACCACCATCATTTGTCTTAAATTTATTAGATAAGTGAAACCTCTATAAATTAATACTCGATAAATTAATAATTTTTTCAGTCCCAAATTTATAATTTCACTTAAATATCACTTCTATAAATTAATAAATACGATAAATTAATAAAATTTTGTAAAATACATTGGTCCTAATGTTATTAATTTATACAAGTTTTACTATAGAATTAAATTTGTAAGTTCGACTTCATTAATACTTGATTATCCTAGTATGCATTTGTTGTTATAATGTAAATTAAAGTAATTCGATGGTTAGTTTTATGCTGAGTTTTAATTCGATTAATATATAATTTGATAAAATTTATAGTTTATTGTTTTTAGATAAATTCATTTTAAATTTTGTTTCTTCTTAAATTTAATATTCTTGATTGGATGGCATGAATGTTTTTGTCAAGTTTTCATTTATGATATTTTCATAATGTTTTAGACTCTAGGCACCAAGTTGTCGTGTGCTTAAAAGTTAACACCTATAACGCTCTTTTTTAAACACTCAAATTCATCATTTCACTAACTCAATGTTTAATTTTCAGGAGCAACTTTGGTCAAAGGATTCAACAGAGCGATAGGCACATTCTCTGCTGCAGGACTTGCTCTTGGCATCGCGAGGCTCTCTGTTTTATCAGGAGATTTCGAGCAAATCATCATCATAACCTGCATTTTCCTTGCAGGTTGCCGCATTTTCTTGTCTCCTATACATGAGGTTTTGGAGATATATAGTAGTAACACTTTCTTTATGACCTTGATCATCATCTATCAGGTTTCATTGCTAGTTATTTGAAACTCCACCCGACCATGAAGCCGTATGAATATGCCTTTAGGGTGTTTTTGTTGACATACTGTATTGTTCTGGTTTCGGGGAACAACACCGGAGATTTCTTCAGCCCTGCGTACTACAGGTTTTTGTTTATTGTGGTTGGTGCAACAATCTGTTTGGTTGTGAATATATTCATAGTTCCAACATGGGCCGGTGAAGATCTTCATAAACTGGTCGCTAAAAATTTCAAGAGTGTGGCAAACTCCCTAGAAGGTAAACAAATCAAATTCGTAAAATGTAAACCATATTTAAGATGTATTTATATATGAGATAAAGGTTTTGAATACATTTTGTTTAAAATAATGTAACGATTTGTTTCACTTTTAACAAAAGATGTTTGGATTTTTATTTACTATATATTACGAAATTTATGGGGTATACAATCTAATTGTTAAGGTTTAGAGGGTTTCAACTCAAAACTAATTGACAATGAATAGATTGACTCATATCCCTTTTATATTAGTGTTAGTCTCTTTCAACTTTCAATGTGAGATCGTAACACCAATTTATGGTTCATCTTTTTCGGGTTTTGAGTTTTGACATTTTAACTTTGTGTCTATTGTTTCGTGTTGGGTTTTAAACTGATGATATTTCAGGTTTCGTTATATCTTTAAATGTTTAGGATGTGTTAATGGTTACTTGCAATGTGTGGAGTACGAGAGAGTACCCTCGAAGATTCTCACATACCAAACTTCTGATGATCCATTATACAGTGGGTATAGGTCCGCTATTCAATCTACAAGTCAAGAAGAATCTTTGGTATGTTTGAAGTTGAGACAACTAAAAAGAATTTGGATGTTTTTAGCATTAAGAATTACCTCTTTTTCGCAGCTCGAATTTGCTATATGGGAACCTCCACATGGACCTTACAGAACGTTTAACCATCCATGGAAAAACTATGTCAAACTAAGTGGTGCAGTAAGGCATTGTGCTTTCACGGTCATGGCAATACATGGTTGCATTCTTTCCGAGATACAGGTTCCCTATATGGTTCTGAATCTGTTCATTTTATTAATTCTGCTTTTCTAATTTTAGAAAAGTGAAATTTGTTTTTTTTTTAATGGATAATTGTAAAGACTAACATCAGAATAATTCATTTCTTGGTATTGGTTGTTGGTTAATTAGTTCTCTCACATAAAATTAATTTTAAGATAAAAGTGTTCTTATCGCACGGTTAAAGGGTAGTTATTTGTTTAATTATCAAAATATTGTGACTGTTATCGGCTCTAGGTTTAACGGTAATTAGTTTGTTAACATGAGAGAAAAACATTATATCATCTAACATATATTGATTAACATCTAAATTATTATTTATCGTGATATAAAATATATTCTAAACATATTAATGTATTAATCCGATGAATGATGGATAAAAGTTTTATCGATAATTTATTTTGTAACATGGTAACTATGTTTATCAGTATATCATAATATATATCATGGTAACATATAAATTATCGATAAAAATTTATTCATCATTCGTCGGATAAATACATTATTGTGTTCATAACATATTTTATGTCACGATAACTAATACTTAGATGTTAATACATGTATGTTAGATGATATAGTGTTTTTTTTAAAGCATGTTAACAAAATAATTACCCTTAAAAGTAGAGCCGAAAATAGTCCAAATATTTTTGATAAGTTAAACAAATAGTCATCCATTAACAATGTGATAAGGGCATTTTTATCCTAAAATTAATTTTAGGTGAGAGATTTAATTAATTTTATTATAAACTGTTTTGTGTAAATTTGGTTGACTGATATGAGAACATTGTAATTCCTTTTTACATGGTAACTTAATTAAATGGGCAATGTAATTTATCAGGCAGCTCCAGAGAGACGACAAGCTTTTGGTCATGAGCTTCAAAAAGTTGGCAATGAAGGAGCAAAAGTTATGCGTTTGATTGGAGAAAAAGTAGAAAAAATGGAGAAGCTAAGTCCCGGAGAGATTCTCAAAGACGTTCAACATGCAGCAGAAGAGCTGCAAATGAAAATAGACAGTAAATCATATCTTCTTGTCAACTCAGAAAGCTGGGCGGCTAATAAAGCGCAAGAGGAAGCAGAAGAAGAAGAAGAAGCTCGAGAAAACTATCAAGACGAGACCAATGTGATCAAATCCTTAAGTCAAATTTGGGATACTAACAGCACCAGCAACAATCAGAATCCAGCTAGTGGTAATGATGAATCTCAAACATGGATATCAACAGAGAGTATGATGTTAAGAAACCGAGAGACATGGCCAAACGTGTCCTTCAACGGTGGTTCTATGGTGAATGAGATTGAATGTAAAGTATACGAAAGCGCGAGTTCTTTGTCTTTGGCTACGTTTGCTTCTCTTCTG
Source organism: Barbarea vulgaris (assembly GCA_963667165.1). Lineage (NCBI taxonomy): Eukaryota > Viridiplantae > Streptophyta > Magnoliopsida > Brassicales > Brassicaceae > Barbarea > Barbarea vulgaris. The sequence continues at coordinate 23,173,917 of OY763893.1, read as the reverse complement.
ATTGAGTTTGTTGCGAGGCTTGAGAACCTTGTAAACGCCTTTGAGGAGCTAAGTACAAAAGCAGATTTCAAAGATCCGGTTCCTTTTAACGTAGAAGATCAAATGGGATTATGGACCAGACTCACGAGACTTAGGAGACTGAGGAGATACTTCAGTAGAAGCTATAACTGAATCATGAGAGGATCATGGAATACATATATAAAGATCTTAATTGAAACGACCGCCCTCGTTTTTTTTTAAACCATTATTAAATAATTAATTATTATTCCCATAAATAATAATTAATTTCTCAAATTCAATTAATAATGTAATATATCTATTAACAATATTTATTTAACTCCGTAAATAAATATTCAATCCCATAAATATTTAATTACTTAACTCATAAATAAAATATTTTTGCATAACTCCTTAAACAATAAAAATACGATTACAGAAATACCATAGATAACTGCGAGTAATTATTCGACTTAAAAAAATACTTAAACACACAACCGAACCCCTAGATCAACCTCTCTTCCTTGCCTTGATTCCACAGTCACAACTTTTCTTTCCTGCACCACAAAAATGAGATGCATAAGTATTTCGACAAATACTTAGTGAGGCAATCCTCCCGTCTACAAGCTATACACACAAACGATTAAAATTAATCAATGCATTAAACACGAAAATACCGCAAACAAATCAACCATCTCAAGAAACACTCGATCTAGATCCGCCAGAGATCATACGGCCTACAATCATGCAAACACATCAAATAACTCAATCGCTTAGATAAGCTTACGGTCATGCACTCACCTTAGGCCACACACGGAAATTCCCAAAACTTCCCGAAATGAATAGACTTCACTTCCTCAAACGCGTGCCTAACAACAACCCAAAAACGAGACTTAAAACACAAGAAACGAACACGGAAAAGGCCAGAACGACCAGATCGATCGATCCTGGTCAGGATCGATCGATCCCACCAAGCGTGAGCCTCTCAGATCGACCAAACAAGGCTAGATCGATCGATCCTGGCCAGATCGATCGATCTGGACCAGATCGATCGATCTACACCCGATTGACCAACCCGATCAACTTCACCACTTACGCGCCTCGAAACAAAACATGAATAAATCAACAAATAACCGTTGAAAGCTCAATCCCGCCGTTGAAACTCAACCCCCACATGTCTTGAAGCTAACTACAAAGTTTCAAGATGATCCAACGGTAGACGAACTCGCGATTGCCCTTTGAATCCACGTTGGTCCGGTTCGCGTCTGAAACAGAGCGCCTCACGGAAACGTGAATAACTTTCAGAATATTAACTCAAATCCAATTCCGAAAATTGGTACATCTAGATAAAAGACTTAACTAAAACTCCACAAAAATTCGCTACCTTTGCAAACGATTTGCTAGGTCAAACTCCTTTTTCCTTCTCACCCACGAAATAGCTCTCCAACTTACTCCTCTCTTGCACACCACCACAGCAACCTCAGTCTCCTTTTCCTCGAGACTCACACGCCCACTCAGCCACCAAAACTCACCTCCTCTAGCTCTCCACGCCCTCACACACCCACCACAAGCTCTCAGCCTTGCTTGCTCTCCACACCACACAAAGCTCACACCTCTTCCCCTCCTCCTTTTATCCTTCTCCTTTTCTCCTCCTCTCACTTTTCTTTTCTTTAACTCTTTTCTTTTCTCTCTGCAGATGGAAGAGTCGGCCACTCTAAGGAGGAAAGGAGCAGCTGACTTCAGAGGAGAAAAAGGAGGCCATAGGGCTGCTTGTAGGGAGTAGGCTGCATAGGTAGGGAGGGTAGGATGCATAGGTGGGGACCCTAGAGGAGAAAAAAATGGGGAAGGCTGCGGTGGAATTGGTTGGTGCAAAAGGTTGGCTAAAAATCTGATTAATCAGATTAATTCTTAATTAGAGTCTAGTCCCTGAACTTCCCAAAAGTTCACAAAGTGACCTCAAACTTCTCAATCGATCCCGCACACCCCTACGGGAAAAAATGCGGCGTAATTTCTTAATTACTCCATAAATTCCAGAAAAATACTTTCCAGAGATCTTTCCATAAATCCCGGATGTAAATTCCAAAATTTCCCTTTTTCCGGAACACGGGTGTTAATTTAGGATTTGGGTCTCTAAATTCCCGAAAATTCACAAACCGACCTCAAACTCCTAAATTAACTCCGAACACCCCCTTACGGAAAAAATGCGTGTAACTTCCAAATTACCTCAGAAATTCCCGGAATTAATTTTTCTGAAAAATCTACGCATAAATCCCGGTTTTAATTTTCGAAAACTCATTTTCGGAGCACGGGTGTTACAATTCTCCCCCACCAAACTGGATTCGTCCTCGAATCCTTAGACATAGTTCAATCCGCTATGAACTCAACACACCTTCGTCTCAACGATCCCTACCCTCTCATGGTCAACCCGACCATACAACTCCACCTATCCCACAACCCCGTGAACCCTCTAGTGTCAACTTGCTTTAGAGAACTTTTGACAAGAGTTCGATAAGATAGCTTTTTAATACATAGCCATTCTTTTTAGCGATTCCTCATGACGAACGTAATAAAACAAACAAGTACCATACGTTCGAGAATCGGATCTACCGCATAGAACTGCTCATGAGCCATCCGATCAAACCACTTATCTCATTTTCCCTTAACAAGTTTAACTAGAAACACGACTCTATTCCCAAGTCACAACCCATCCACTCTCGAGATCTCTATTCAGCCGCTATGCTTATACTCATGTTATAGACATACACTGCTCCCAACTCATACTCGTACCACTCCCACCCTCTGTGCAAGGCACTCTGGGCTCTGGGTACCTCATGCCACTCTCACTTACAGGCCACAAAGTCCTGCAAGCTATCGGCATCCAACCTATACCACTCCCACTCTCAGGACTTGCCAGCCCTTTGAGCTCTGGGTATAGCAACCATACCACTCGCACTCTCAGGTCACAAAGACCTTCAAGCTATGGTTATCACACTCATACCACTCCCACTCTCAGGACTCACAAGCCCTTCGAGCTCTGGGTATCCGGGGAAATCCTCATCCCCGCCTCTGGAGAAATCCATCTCCCATGAGTCGTACAGGACCCACGAGTCCTTGGAGCAAGCAAGTCTAACGCCTATAAGCACGTCCGACCGAATCTATCTCACCAAATCCACACACCACATCACATGGTGACACTCACCAATCATATTCCCCTTCCGGAATATCAACCTATCCTATAACCACTACACAGGTTATCTTAAGGTATATCTACTTACTCAGGGTATTCCATTTATCCTTGTTCGAAGAATACTTCCAGTTTAAACTCTAATAACTTTTCTTTACTCACATGACCTCACAAGTCATAAACTCATAAGATTACTCCTCTTATTCAATTTTCACATAATACCCATCGTATCCAACACAACATACAACTAAAAATGTGAAATTAGAAACCATCGATGGAAACTCAAGCCTCAGCTTGCTTCTCGAACCACTTTTTAAATCTTGTTTCCATCATTGCCTCTGGTTCCCAAGTTTCCTCCTCTTATCGGCATAACTCTTTTGCCGATCTAGGGCTTCTTTCATGTTCAGTTTTAAAACTCGGATCTTCTCCGTAGTTTCCTGAACAAAATCTGCACCCAACATACTTCTCTCCCCCACTTGGGTCCAACACAAGGGTGTACGACATGGCCTCCCATAGAGTGCTTCGTATGGGGCCATCCCAATGCTTGCCTGGTAACTATTATTGTAAGCAAACTCTGCCAAGCTCAAGTGGTCCACCCAATGACCACCCCAGTCAAGCACACCCATCCTCAGCAAATCCTCGAGAGTCTGGATGGTCCTCTCAGACTGCCCATCCGTCCGAGGATGATATGCCGTACTTAAGTTCACCCTAGTGCCCATCTCTTCCTGGAATACCTTCCAGAACCCCGAAGTGAACTTAGGGTCCCGGTCTGACACTATACTCACCGGTACTCCAAGAAGTCTCACCACCTCCTGCACATACTTCCTAGCCAGAACCGTAGCTCCATCGGTTTTTTTTTAATGGCTAGAAAATGCGCCCACTTGGTCAATCGATCAACAATGACCCAAATAGCATCCTTGGTCCGAGAAACAGGTAACCCAACTACGAAGTCCATCGTAATCATATCCCACTTCCACTCGGGAATGGGTAAACTCCGCAACAGCCCGCTCGGAACCTGATGCTTTGCCTTCACTAACTGGCATACATCGCACTCTGCGACCCAGTTAGCAACATCTTTTTTTTTATCCCGACCCAATGATAATACCGTTTCAGATCACGGTACATCTTAGTCGCTCCTGGGTGAATCGAAAACTTGCTCGGATGAGCCTCACTCAGAATCTCTCGCTTGCGACTCAAGGCATCTGCAACCAAATTTGCTTTTCCAGGATGGTAAGCTATCTCCAAATCATAATCTGCCACTAACTCCAACCAACTTCTCTGCCTTAAATTCAACTCGGGCTGAGTGAACAAATACTTCAGGCTCTTACGATCTGTGAAAACCTGAACCTTCCTGCCATAAAGATAAGACCTCCAAATCTTTAAGGCAAACACTACCGCAGCCATCTCAAGATCATGGGTAGGGTAGTTGCCCTCATGCTTCCTCAACTGCCTCGAAGCATAGGCAATCACCTTTCCCCGCTGCATCCACACACAACCAAGACCAACTCTCGAGGCATCCGTATACACCACATAAGGCTCACCGGCTCGGGCAATGCCAACACTGGTGTACTCGTCAGCATCGTCTTCAGGTTCGCGAAACTCTCCTCACACTCCGGAGTCCACACAAACGGAACATCCTTTCCCATCAACTTTGTCATGGACCGAGCCATCCTCGCGAACCCATTGACAAATCTCCGATAATAGCCAGCTAGACCAAGAAAACTTTTGATCTCAGTGGCATTCATCGGCCTTGGCCATTCTCTAATAGCCTTAATCTTTTCTGGATCAACTGAAACCCCCTTCTCAGAGACAATATGACCCAAGAATCCAATCTCCCGTTGCCAGAAACTGCACTTGCTCAACTTAGCAAACAGCTTATGTTCCCGCAACTTCTCCAAAACATTTCTCACATTGACCTCATGCTCTTCAGGACTCTTCGAATACACCAATATATCATCTATAAAGATCATCACGGATTCATCCAGATACTCCTGGAACACTCCGTTCATCAATCTCATGAACGCTGTTGGTGCATTCGTCAACCCAAATGGCATCACCACAAACTCGTAGTTCCCATATCTTGTCCTGAAAGCCGTCTTTCGGATATCCCCCTCATCAATAGGAATTTGATGATATCCCGACGCCAAGTCAATCTTGGAGAACCAAGTAGCCCCTCTCAACTGATCCAACAACTCGTCGATCCGCGGAAGAGGATACCGATTCTTCACAGTGACTCGGTTAAGCCCCCGATAATCGATACACAACCGGAAACTCCCATCCTTTTTCTTCACAAACAGCACCGGCGCTCCCCACGGTGAACTGCTCGGCCTGATAAAACCCTTACTCAACAACTCCTCCAGCTGCTTCTTCAGCTCTGCCATCTCTGCTGGAGCCATTCTGTACGGAGCCTTGGATATCGGCTTTGTGCCTGGTTCCAACTCAATCGTGAAAGGGTCAGACCGAGACGGTCGTAACCCTTGCAACGATTGAAAAACGTCCCCGAACTCCCGTACAACCCGAATATCTCTAACCTCCAGATCTCCAACAGTCTCAGGGGTAACAATGGTTGCCAGGTAAGCTTCACAACCTCGCTCGATCATTTTCTCAGCTTGCATTGCCGAGATCACGAGACTCCCGGTTGTAGGTCTCACTCCTTGGTAGACCAACCTGCCACTTTCTCTTTCGAACACGACACGTCCCCGGTGGCAATCCAGATGCACTCTGAATTTTCCCAGCCCATCCATACCCAAGATAACATCATACAGTTCCACAGAACAGATGATTAAATCTGCTGGCATAGATCCTCGGCCACCTGAACATCCACGTTCTTAACCCGTCCAAGACTACTCAAAAACTTTCCTCCAGCGACCTTAACCAATCCCAAGTGCTCACCCGGATTTCCCCGCATGCCGCTCCAGAATCACGAAACAATGCGATGCTCCAGAATCAAACAGCACGTGAGATTCAATTCCTCCCACGATTAAGGTCCCTACACAACTTCCATATGCTAAGAACCCTAACCCACAACACTCGGCAACTTTCCATTCTAGGAACTATCCATTTTTGGAAACTTCAGCCCCGGACCAAACCACTTATGGTTCACTCTTCTAGAACTCTCCAAAACTCTCTCGGCCTCACTTGGCCTGCTCATTATCCAGGATATGACCGCCATACACCCTGAGACGGTTAAACTCCGACTCAACTCACGAACCGACCGGTTCCCTTGACTTAACCCAAGAAACCGTCTCTCCAACCGATCCAATGCCTCTTGGGGGAAAAAAAAAAAAATATTTGGAGTTAAACTCCGACACAAAATCCTCCCAAGACATCTCTGCTTGGACCCTCCGGGCCGCAACACCTCTCCACCAGAGATGTGCGTCACCCTCCAGAAAGTAGACTGCGAGACCACTTGATATCCTTCTGGACACCTAAACGAACGGAAATTCCGCTCTAACAACGACCACCACTCGGGTTCCAACATCTTAAGATATGCTGGGGGCTCTTCCGCAACCGCAACCCTTGGCTGCACCTTAGCTACCGGTGGTACTACTGGAGCCTGAACTGGTACCCTCTCCGGTAACCGCTCCACAGCAAGGTCAAGAAATTTGCAATACGATCCTCTTGGGCCAGAGCTACACCTGCTGCCACACCCGCAGCACCCGCTGAACCTCCAGCAACACCGGTACCAACACCGGCCACACCCTCCGTCCCAAACTGATCCGTATGCAAGTTCCCGACCCGCTCGTCCGTAACACTTTGTGTCACACTCTCCGCAACCACTGAAGCCCTCGCGTCCCTCTGAACGCGACCCCCTAACCCTAACGGTACCACGACTGCGACCTCTACCTCTTTTAGCCACCTTAGTCGAATGGTCGATTCCTCGATCAAACCAAACAACCACAGAAGCCGGCTAAACGACGGACGCGAACTTTCACGGTTCAGATGAACCGAGCAAAGATTAATCCATATTTAATTCCCAAAATTAAATAATGGTTAACCTCCTAACTCAACCATTTCCATGGTCTTAAGTTAACTTAAAAAAAACAGTAATTCCTCAACTGAATTACTTTAATCCTTTTCACGGATTAACCCGACCCAACCGGACACCACAGATTAAATCACATAACACATTATGTGATTAAAACCTCGGCCCAAAAAGACTATTCCAAGAGTCTTTTAACTAACCACACAACAAGCAATTAAGCAACACCAAACAACTTACCGTGGAATCTCTTTAAAGGCTCGAAGAGGATGATCTAGAACTCCATACCCAAACAATTGACTAACTCACATAATCAATTCAACTCAAATACTCATGCTTCTCAAAGCACCAAAATTAAATCAAATCTAATTTAACTTTTCTAAACCCGTCCTAGAGCCGTAATTGCTCTGATACCAAATTGAAACGACCGCCCTCGTTTTTTTTTAAACCATTATTAAATAATTAATTATTATTCCCATAAATAATAATTAATTTCTCAAATTCAATTAATAATATAATATATCTATTAACAATATTTATTTAACTCCGTAAATAAATATTCAATCCCATAAATATTTAATTACTTAACTCATAAATAAAATATTTTTGCATAACTCCTTAAACAATAAAAATACGATTACAGAAATACCATAGATAACTGCGAGTAATTATTCGACTTAAAAAAATACTTAAACACACAACCGAACCCCTAGATCAACCTCTCTTCCTTGCCTTGATTCCACAGTCACAACTTTTCTTTCCTGCACCACAAAAATGAGATGCATAAGTATTTCGACAAATACTTAGTGAGGCAATCCTCCCGTCTACAAGCTATACACACAAACGATTAAAATTAATCAATGCATTAAACACGAAAATACCGCAAACAAATCAACCATCTCAAGAAACACTCGATCTAGATCCGCCAGAGATCATACGGCCTACAATCATGCAAACACATCAAATAACTCAATCGCTTAGATAAGCTTACGGTCATGCACTCACCTTAGGCCACACACGGAAATTCCCAAAACTTCCCGAAATGAATAGACTTCACTTCCTCAAACGCGTGCCTAACAACAACCCAAAAACGAGACTTAAAACACAAGAAACGAACACGGAAAAGGCCAGAACGACCAGATCGATCGATCCTGGTCAGGATCGATCGATCCCACCAAGCGTGAGCCTCTCAGATCGACCAAACAAGGCTAGATCGATCGATCCTGGCCAGATCGATCGATCTGGACCAGATCGATCGATCTACACCCGATTGACCAACCCGATCAACTTCACCACTTACGCGCCTCGAAACAAAACATGAATAAATCAACAAATAACCGTTGAAAGCTCAATCCCGCCGTTGAAACTCAACCCCCACATGTCTTGAAGCTAACTACAAAGTTTCAAGATGATCCAACGGTAGACGAACTCGCGATTGCCCTTTGAATCCACGTTGGTCCGGTTCGCGTCTGAAACAGAGCGCCTCACGGAAACGTGAATAACTTTCAGAATATTAACTCAAATACAATTCCGAAAATTGGTACATCTAGATAAAAGACTTAACTAAAACTCCACAAAAATTCGCTACCTTTGCAAACGATTTGCTAGGTCAAACTCCTTTTTCCTTCTCACCCACGAAATAGCTCTCCAACTTACTCCTCTCTTGCACACCACCACAGCAACCTCAGTCTCCTTTTCCTCGAGACTCACACGCCCACTCAGCCACCAAAACTCACCTCCTCTAGCTCTCCACGCCCTCACACAGCCACCACAAGCTCTCAGCCTTGCTTGCTCTCCACACCACACAAAGCTCACACCTCTTCCCCTCCTCCTTTTATCCTTCTCCTTTTCTCCTCCTCTCACTTTTCTTTTCTTTAACTCTTTTCTTTTCTCTCTGCAGATGGAAGAGTCGGCCACTCTAAGGAGGAAAGGAGCAGCTGACTTCAGAGGAGAAAAAGGAGGCCATAGGGCTGCTTGTAGGGAGTAGGCTGCATAGGTAGGGAGGGTAGGATGCATAGGTGGGGACCCTAGAGGAGAAAAAAATGGGGAAGGCTGCGGTGGAATTGGTTGGTGCAAAAGGTTGGCTAAAAATCTGATTAATCAGATTAATTCTTAATTAGAGTCTAGTCCCTGAACTTCCCAAAAGTTCACAAAGTGACCTCAAACTTCTCAATCGATCCCGCACACCCCTACGGGAAAAAATGCGGCGTAATTTCTTAATTACTCCATAAATTCCAGAAAAATACTTTCCAGAGATCTTTCCATAAATCCCGGATGTAAATTCCAAAATTTCCCTTTTTCCGGAACACGGGTGTTAATTTAGGATTTGGGTCTCTAAATTCCCGAAAATTCACAAACCGACCTCAAACTCCTAAATTAACTCCGAACACCCCTTACGGAAAAAATGCGTGTAACTTCCAAATTACCTCAGAAATTCCCGGAATTAATTTTCCTGAAAAATCTACGCATAAATCCCGGTTTTAATTTTCGAAAACTCATTTTCGGAGCACGGGTGTTACATTAATTAACCCGAGTTTAAAGAAAACTAAGTCCTTTTTCTAATGTTCATTTGCGTTTTCATCTTCTATTTGATCATCTCACTTGTCATTACTCCCCCAATGGATGAGTTTTTAAGAGAGTCGTCTCTTATAATTATTATATTAATATAATTAAGGACAATTCTCAAAAATAGCACAAATTATAGTTTTTGTGACATATTTAGCACATATTTTTATTTTGGACAAAATTAGCATTTTTATTAAAGGATATTTTTAAAGTCATATTTTTAGGGTTTAGGATTTAGGGTTTAGAAAACCCTAAACTCTAAGCCCTAAACCCTAAATCTTACCACCTACCCCTAAAATCTATACCTTAAATACTAATATAATCAACCCAAACAAAAAATATCAAATTATGAACTTTATAAAATGCTATTTTTGTCCTAAATAAAAATATGTGTTAATTATGGAACAAAAACATCATTTGGTGCTATTTGAGGGAATTTCTCTATAATTAAATATAATTAAATTTTAAATAAAAATAAGTTGAACCACTAATATAGTGACACATGTCATTAGAGTTTCTTAAGAAAATAGAATCGTTTCTTGCATCTCTCTTCTTTTTCATTTTAAAATAATTTTTTAATAGTAAATAATGTGTTAGAAACCCACCCAAAACTCTGATGTGGGTGCTCTAAGCGTGCATACCATTTTATATGCAAAACAAAAGTTGTGGACTCGCTTAGGCTTTAGGGTATATTCGTTTAAAGATTTTATAAATTGATGTTGTGGTTAAGAGGTAAAATATTGACTACCATATTTAGGTCTAGGACAAAAAAACTATATTCGAAATCCGAACCCAAACCCGACCTGAAAAACCGGGAACAGTATAAGACTACTTGTTTCGAGTCTTTCGACCAACAAAAGGAGGACACATAGCTGCTGAAATAGCACCTCCAAGGGATCTAGTTTGGACATCGACAACTAGGGAAGCGACGACTAACACAACTAGATCAGTCGGAGGGAAAACAAAGGCAAATTAGTGAAAGCCTTCTCTTAGCTAAAACATAACCCCACAAATTCAGATTCTAATATGAGATAGTTAGGAAAGCGTGAATGTAGTTGGAAGAGTAAAGCTAGCTAGATCCGAAAGCTTTAAAGGCAAGACAACATCGGGGACTGCATGGAAGCTGAAACCAAGCAAAGCTCCCGCCTCCTTTTAATTATACTTATAGCTTAATACATAAAAAAAAAGGTATTTTAGAATACCTTGATTAGTTTCACATATATATATATACACAGATACATATATGTGTGGTTTTCTATTCATGTAGGTGCATGCTATTCGATCCGTGGTGAGTAACCCATGAATTATCCAACCACTGAACCAAATGAACGGATGCAACCATGTTTGGTTCATCAAAACATATATACATTAAGTTCTATCAAACGACGTTGTTTTGATCTTCATACTTAAAAAAGATTAAATTGTTAAAATTGTAAACTACAAATGAAACAACATCGCGTTCAAACTCGTTTTAGTAAAATTTGTTTTAGTAAAATATCAGCTCTGGGGAAGTGTTCCTATTTCTGAGCAAGAATCGATTGAGGCGGTTTATAAAAAAATCTTTGAAGCTGCACATTCCTTTTAGTCCAAATTGCGTAGATGACTGCTTGTCATCCAAGGAGAGCAAGGTTTTTTTAGTGAAATGGTGATGTCGAGGCCGGTAAGGTAGTTAACGGTTGTAATCCAAGTTAGATACAAGATTTGTAGTCAAAGCTTAGTAGCCAAATTCTAAACTACAAATTAAACATGATAGTTGCATTCAAAGAAGATATGGTCGCGAGATTCAAGCTGGTGGTTACACAGTAAGCAATTTAGGTCGATTAGGATAATCCAGGAGAGGAGCCATGGGCGGACCCCCTCATGCATGGGAATAGTGCAAATGCGAGAAAATGACCAAAATAAACATGAATTATTTTCACAGTGCGTTTTCTAACTAAAATTTGGCATATGACCAAAACAGTATTAGTCAAACTGATGAGTCAGATGACACGTTTCATATTTCTACTAAATCATATACCACATGACATTTTTTCTCTGAGTTATATGCCACATAGATTTTTAAATTTTATTTGGTTCAGTTGTTCAAAGGGGGCGAACTTGTTGGTGGCAAGTGCTAGGAGTTTTGTTACCAAAGCGAGGAGAGCTTAGCTGCTAGCGGGATGCTTACTTAATGATGGTCTAGCCTGCCAACAAAGTCCAAAAGAGAACCATAGGGAGTCCAAGGATCAGACCAGAGCTTGCAGCTGCCATCACTACCCGATAAAATTCTGATCCACTTGTTCAATTTCCCTCTAAGCTTTAGAAGTTGTTTGAATAACCAATTATTAACGTGTTTTTCAATCTTTTTAATATAGTTTCCAATAAAATTATTGTTACTATCTAAATAAGATCTTTCTTATATATTTAAATTAAAATTAATATATATATATATATATATATATATATATATATAATTACATAAATAAAAGATGCACACATTAATAATAGTAGATTTGCATTTAAGCATTAATATTAATGCATTTTTTGCAAATGATAAATTAACGCAAATTAAGTTGCAAAACATGTTTCTTACTAATAGTTAACTTTTCTATCAAAAATAAAATTATCACAAAATGAATTTATTTATAATACATTCGTCCTTTTACAAGATAGAGGGGTAAAAAATTCACTGAATATATAATTTGACCGTGTTAATGAAATTGTTCATAACATATATATATGTCAAAGTTCAAATTTGAGTGGTAATATAGGAAAAACAACAAAATGTCCGGTTTGCTTTTATCATGTGTATATTCCGGACTGACCATTATATATCATGATGATGATGATGCTAAATAATTGAGATAGGATGGATAAGCTATGCGCAGAGGGGAGCACATGGGATATGAAATATCATATCATTTGATATCTTAAAGATGATAAAAGGCTTCCTTACAAAATCCCTGTGATTGGTACTTCACAGATAACTAAAACTAAAAGGTATAATCTCTTTATAAAGAACAAGAAAATATTGGAGACCAAAAAAAGTCGAAGAGACAGACAAGCACATGTGCACCATTTTCTCATAAGTAACTTCTGGAATTTTAGTCATCATATAAAATACTGCAGTTGTTACTTAGTTTTTTTTTTTTTTTTGTCAACCGGTTGTTATTTAGGGAGTGTATTGGAATAAATATTTAGTGAGATTTGAATTTAATGAATTCTGAGAGGATTTGGTTAAATTTTGGTGAATTAGGAATTTTGTTATTAAATTTTCTGAATTCTCAGCTAAAACCATGGAAATTGAGTTTTTGGGAGTGTATTGGACTGAGTATTTAGGAAGAATTGAGTTTTAATAAATTCTAAGAAGATTTGGTTAAAACCATGGGAATTGAGTCTTTGGGTGGGAGGTGTATTGGATTGAATATTTAGGGAGAATTGAGTTTTAATAAATTCTAAGAAGATTTGATTAAATTTTGGTGAATTAGGAATTTTGTTATTAAATTCTTTGAATTTTCATCTAAAATCATGAGAATTGAGTCTTTGTATTTTTAATTAAGAATCCCCTCAAATTTCAGCTGAAACTTTTAAATCAAATTCTAATAACGTTTTCAATAACAGTGAATTTGATTGTATATTTTAAAATCATTAATCCAATAACACTGAAATTTAAAATATATTTTAAAATTCATGTTTGTTTCAATAACACATGATTTGACATTTTAACTCAAATATGACCAAATACTCAGTCCAGTGCACCCTTTGTATTTTTAACTAAAAATTTCCCTCAAATCTCAGCTGAAACTTTTAAATCAAATCATAATAATGTTTTCAATAATAGTGGATTTGATTGTACATTTTAAAATCATTAATCTAATAACACTGGAATTTAAAAAATATTTTAAAATTTATGTTTCAATAACACATGATTTGTTATTTCTCACCAAATACTCAGCTGAATACACCCACCTTAGTTAAGATATAATTTTTATAACGAGAAATTAGAGTAGACTTCAAAAAACTGGTTTTGTATTCAACATTTCTATTTGGGCGTTTTTTAATAGATCGAGTTTTTATTAGCAAATCAGACTTTGCATTTTTCCCAATTTTCAGATCTAAAAGTACCGATTATATATCGTGTAATATATGTAACTAGATTAGGACCCATTCGATAGGCGGGTTTCTAAATTTTAAAAATAAATTAAATTTATATAAAATTAATAAATTAAATATTTTTGTTAATGAAATATCTTAAATTGTTCTAAGAAAAGAAGTGGAAAACATATTTTCTTAAAGAAAAATTTATTTATATTAGTTCATTTTTTCACATGAATAAATTAGTTTAATTTTATATATTACAATTTTGTTATTAACATATTAAAAATTTATACAACGTCAAGTAGTTTTTGGTTCAATCTTATTGTTTATTTTTTCGATCACCGTGTGAGATATGTCTTGAAAAAATACCAGGAACCGAAGAACCAAACCGAATCCGACCCAAAATAGGGTACCAAACCTAAATCCAAACCGACAAAAATCCGAATGGATCGTAAACTCTTATATCTGAATAACTGAACCGAGAATCGAATGGATACGCAAAATACTTGAAATACAACTATTTATCCAAAAATATAAATAATTTATAAACTTGAGATAACCTAATTACCCAATAATTGTAAACCCGAAAATATCAATTATTTATAGACAGAAATAAACAAAATACCCAAAATGACCAAAATATTTGAAAGTTCTTAGTTATATTTGTGAAAATTCAATTAAATTTTATTCATATTTAATCAATTTTCACTTCATTTTTTCTTATATTTTGTGTATCCAAAACTGACTCAAATCCAGATGGAACCAAACCGAACCAAACATTATAAATACCCGAATAGATTATACGTTTCTAAACCCGATAGACCTTAACCAAACTCAAACGCCCAACTCTAGTGTGAGATCTAAAAAAATAAATCCAATCTAGTGACCCGTGGTTATGCTCTCGTTCATATCTAGACGAGACCTTATTCTAGCAAGATCTTTATTGTCTCTTTGATGTCTTCTTGTTCAGATCTTATCTATGTTCCCAACATGATATCATAATACAATGTTGATTAATTAACTTTTTTCTTTTTATTTTATTTTTCCTAATTTTATTTAATATCTTTTCTTTTTATTTTCTTTTTCCTAACTAAATTTTTTATATATATTAAAAATTTAATGATTACAGTGTTGATTAATTTTTTTTCTTTTTTCTAATTAAAATTTATATATATTAAAAAATTAATAATTTTCTCAAATTTTAAATTTAGTTTTTTTTTCTTAAGACATAAACCCTTTTTGTATTCATACTTAAAATTTGTATATATTAACAAATTTAATACATGACGCAATCTGAAGTTTTAGCTGACACATCATCATCTTGTTAATTATAATTTTGACAATTGTGGATTTTTCGTGAATGCAACTAATCTTTATATAATAAGATGTACATCTAATAACAATAAAAATTAAATAAAACATAATTCCAAAATTCAAATGTTCTCTAAGCAACTATATTAATTACGATATCCTTAACAGTATAACTACCATGTTTTGTTCTCTGTCTTTTTTTTTTCTTTTTTCTTTTGGCTTGAGTTTTGTCTATGTCTAAATATATAAACTCTAGTTACTCTACCAACCAAAGCTTAGCCAAAACCAAAAACTGTGGCCTGTGGGTTAGACGGTTTATTATCCATTATTGATATTCTTTTCTTTTCTTTTGTCTTTGGCTTTGTATTGTATTTTAGTAAGATTCACATGTCTGGCATTCAAGTAAAGAGACGTTAAAAAAAGCATTTATGTAAAGAGATTCCATTTTGGATGTCTTTATACTTCAAGTTCTATAATGTTTTTATCATCGAAAGCTAAAGTCATAAACTTAAGTTGGTTAAAGTTGTATTTCTTTTCCTATTGGGTCTACTGAGCTACACACAAATGCTAAAAGAAGAAGAAAACATTATTATCAGTTTATAAACATATGACGGCATATTTTGTATTCTTTTGTTTTACACTTGACAGAAATTTACTTTTATTTGTATGTCAAACCAAATTCATCAATAGCATTAAAATTAATGTACTGTATTCTATATTTTTAAAAGTTATCATATCAAACAAATATTTCATTCAAATTTCTTCTGAAACAAAATTATTAAAAATTCATTATGTAGATTTAGAGATTAGGGTTCGAATCGTTTTGCATTTTCAATCATGACTGTTTATATGCCTTCAATTACACCGGTTTTTTTTTTAAAATATAGAACATACAGCCTTTTTATTTATATTATGGTCAGCTAAAGGTTAATCTATATACATAATTAATCTAATGAAAACTAAAGAAATTAAATCCCAAAATTAAAATGGAATGTTTTAATTTTTATTTTATTAAAACGAGTTTATACATCCGTAAACTAGTTTGGGTAATAGACTCTAGTGGGATTAAGGTGTGAACTTCATATGTAAAACGGGATTCTTAATCCTAAAAAAAATCATAAAACCATCTCTAACTTCACTCTATTTTAATATTGGATTTTTGATTTCTAAGACCATCCCTAATTTCATTCTATTTTTTACTCCACATTTCATTTTAGAACATAATTTTCTATAATCTTATTCCATTACCAAATCCATAATAAAAATAAAATAAAATAAAATAACTCTAAATATGGAGTATCATTCCTTTTTTTTTTACTCTTTACTTCATTTAAAAAAATTGACATAACACACTGGAGATGGGGACTCAAAGGAATTGACTAATACAATACCTTATTACGTGTCAATCTGGATCTTATTGCTGTATATAAATAATACATATCCACACCAAATTTATGAACACGTCGATCAACTTCTAAAGATTCTGATTTTGGAAATTAGAGTCCAGATCCTACCTAGGCTAAAAACATACAATATAATAATACTCGATCAGTTATTTTGTAATCATTTCCACATAGTTAAAATATATATAAATTTCTATAATATATTTGATTAATACACTACATAAATTTCTCTTTTTTTGGGGTCAAAACATAAGTTTCTTAAGTTAATAAAAGCAAAGATAATAAAGATATAATTGTGATTTAGTTTTAAACTATTTATTGGAAATGAATCCATATGTTAAAAATGATTTGGAAATGGTCGGTTAAATGACTTGGAAATTTTTTATATCTAGAATGTTAACAATTATTTAAAAATAAAAGTAATACAATAAATGACCAATAGTGGCCGGTGTTATTAACAATACCATCTTCCACACATCAATCTCTCATTTGTCTTTTTCCTTCTATATTATTTATTTTATGATAGAAAAATATTTTATCAAAATTATTTAAATGTAAGAGAATAAAAAAAAAAAGGGTCTAATCGAAGGTAGGTTTAGCCGTTTAGGTAAGAAAGGAGCTTACTTATACCTTTTGTTAATGTGTTCGCCAAAACTGAACCTGTAAAGCCACACCTACTCATCTTTTTTTCTTATATTTTTACTCAAAGTTTCCTTCGAGAATTTAAATAAATACAAATATCTCTCTCTATCCGAATTTAATAACTAGTTAAATACCATACCAAAAACAATTTTCAACGTATAATCAATTGAAATATGTCGCCATGATCTCAACATGAATTGACTAGTCCATAATAGATATTTTCATAATTAAACTGAACACACACACATATAAATTCTATTCTGAATTATATATATATATGTCCAAAGAAAAACGGTTTGTTATGTAAGAAGTTGGAGATTAAGTGTAAACTGTTTGTTTTAAACAGATTATGTGTCCACACGAAACAACAATACCATAATTAGGAGATGCAAATTGCATGTCAACACTAATTCAGCCATTAAATTAGAAAAACAAGAAATATATATATAAGAAACTAAAAAAATGATATACAGTGAAACCTCTAAAATTTAATATTCGATAAATTAATATCTCGTTAATTTTTTTTTAATTCTAAATTAATATTTTAACTCAAATATTATATATATATATATATAAATTAATAAACACTATAAATTAATAAA
This sequence comes from Barbarea vulgaris, assembly GCA_963667165.1. Lineage (NCBI taxonomy): Eukaryota > Viridiplantae > Streptophyta > Magnoliopsida > Brassicales > Brassicaceae > Barbarea > Barbarea vulgaris. The sequence goes on along the minus strand of OY763893.1, from coordinate 23,156,154 downwards.
ATTTTATAAAATATATTAGTTTAATATTATTAGTTTATAGAAGTTTTACAGTGGTATCTAATTTTGTTTCTTTTCATCCAAACTTTTATTCGTGTACATATTATTATATGCATTTGATTTCAATATTATAATATCATATTTGTATGCAATATTATATAATAAATAAATATGTATATATGTATGTATCTTGATGTGTCTCTATTATAACGTGGATCAAGATTCTTTCTTATCTTCATCACTCCACACATTTTCTTGTCTTCAAACTCACACAAAGACCCAAAAAAAAAGAAAAAAAAAACTCTAAATGACTCGACCGGCAAGATTCCTAGAGACGGCGGCGCCGCCACCACAACCGTCCGAGGAGATGATAGCAGCGGAATCCGACATGGTGGTGATCTTATCAGCTCTTCTATGTGCTCTAATATGCGTGGCTGGTCTCGCCGCCGTCGTACGCTGTGCTTGGCTCCGGCGATTTACCGCCGGTCATTCGCCATCACCAAACAAAGGTTTAAAGAAGAAAGCTCTTCAGTCTCTTCCTAGATCCACTTTCACCGCTGCTGAATCAACCTCCGGAACCACCGCTGACGACGGAGATACAACGGAATGTGCGATATGCCTAACTGATTTCGCCGACGGTGAAGAAATCAGAATACTTCCTCTTTGTGGCCATTCATTCCACGTGGAGTGTATTGACAAGTGGCTTGTTTCTCGGTCGTCGTGTCCTTCTTGTCGCCGAGTTCTTACGCCGTTGAGATGTAACCGTTGCGGTTACGCTTCAACGGCGGAGACGGAGATGAAAGATCAAGCTCACCGTCATCAACACTCTACTTCTTCTACCATTCCTACGTTTCTTCCTTAACACTTAGTTTTGTTTAGTATCGGAAATTAATTAATTACAAAATGGTTTGTAAAGTGAGTTTAATTAGGAATATAGAGATCTTAAAAGTTTTTTTTTTTTTTTTTTTTGTTGTTGTTGTTGTTGTAATCCACTGTACTTGATCAAATCTCAGATGGGAGTTCAGGTTTCGAGATGTTTGTTTATTATAGGCTAAAATTCTAATTATATGATTTTTTTGTTATCAAAAAAAAAAAAAAAAAGAGATTATTGATTGGACAGCTAAGGATTACAAATAGAGTCGGCCATGTGAGCTTATCTGAGCAAAAACCTAAGCACACCCCTCGGTCCCTCCGAAATTACCAAATTCCGAAAAATAATAATTGTTTTCTACTTTTATTACTTTTGGATCAATTTGGTGGCTTTGCAATCAATTATACAGAGATCAAAGTTGTGTTTCATTAATGGTGACATCTTTTGATAATCATATAGATTGTTTTTTATGTAAAAATTATGTATAATATTCATGTATATTAATCACTATTATTTCAACTAATTTGTTAATATATATTAATATATATTCATTTTTATTATTTTTATATATTTTATTTATGTTTTGCTTTTGTATTACTTATTTTTTCTAGTGCTTTTTTCTTTATATTGCTTATGTTTTACTCGTTTTTTAATTGTTTGTCTTGTTTTCGTCAATTTTAATTTTCATATAATGATAAAATTTTAGTAAAAATAATTAATGATTGAAAAAACTGATGTTTTGGAAAATATTGGATATAATTATACTGATTTACTCCATAAAACTAATACCATTAAAATTTCGAATTATAAAATTTGAACGACAACAAATTATGGGTTGTCAATTAGTATTTTTTTTGCTCATTATGATCGTATGACATTTGTCAATGTGTTTTGAGTTATGACTTTAAATGCCGTTTAAATATTTTCTAAAATTGATGATGGTAACTCTGCATTATTTGACACTTTATATCATATGTCTAACTATTCCTTGTATAAACAAAACTTATCAGTTTGAATTTAGTTATATTATAAACTATAAAAATATAAGTATAAATCAATAAAATCAGAATTCATGAGATATCATAAAAATCTTAATATTAAATTATTACTAGACTTTAACTTATCTTACCTTATTTTTTTACAGCTTCAATCGTCGAAAAAAATACAAGTATGGAGACAATATATGTCTAAGTCCAATTGTATATCGTATACTATCTTAGTAAGAGTGTCAATTAGGAAATTACAATTCGTACCTTTTTATTTGTATGACTGTATTAGGAAGTAAGTCCTAAATCCGAGTTCTTTTAAATCCAATGGGATAAGAATGATTAGCAATAATATCTTAGATAACAATTGGGCTTTTAAGGCCCAAACCGATTGTATATTATGGGTCAGTTAAGTTCTATCATACTTGTAACAGAACTACGTGAAACTGGGTTCTTTGTTTAGACTTGTGGAGGCAAGAAATACCAAACCAAAGAAGATTTGGGTCAACAATATCTAATTGAGTAAATCTCTAATTGCATCAATATGTATGCCATGGTTTTTGAACATTGAAATAAACAAGAATTGAGTTACAGTTTAGCCACCAAAAAAGTGAAAAGTTACAACAATTAGAATCACTTTTGAGATATAACAAATTGAATTACATTTTCATTAGGATCAGCCACTAGTCCTAATAGAGGTATAAACAAGTGAATAAAGAAGGAATGAATGGTGAACTTGTCTTGAACAAGGCGGGATTCTTATGTCCTGCCAACGGTTTTAACAGAATTTACCTGAAACATGAAACTGAAATTGGGTTTCTTTGTTTTGGTTTCATCTTCTATTGATTTGGTATTTGATGATAAAAGGTCAGATTTGGTCAAGAGTTGTTTAAAGGATCTTCATGTTGTGCTCTGTGTTCTCTAGTTGGTGGACTTGCAGAAGAAGCAAATACTCTTGACCCAGCTCTTCTTCTTCGGCTTACTTCTTTGAGATTTGGTGTTTCTTGCCTCCACGAGATCATTCATGTATTGAACCACGGCCTGAGAGGATGGGGAAAAGCATGAATCAATCATCCATGACTGACACAAACAACAAACTCCATAATCTAGACATAGGTCGAAGATAAGAAAGAACCTGAGCGCCTTTTTCGGTTATATCCCTTGGAAGCTCTTCAAGTGGATTTTGTTCTGTGCGAAGAACACGCAGCTGTGAAAGCGCTTTGAAAGAGTAAGGAAGGTAACGGATCTGGTTATTGCTCATATCAAGCTCTTCTAGCTTCTCAAGGTTGCCTATTAACCCCGGGAGTGATCTTAGGTTGGCAAAATTGTTCCCAATGTTCAGCTTAACAAGTGTTTTGGCATGACATAAGCTCTCTGGTACTGACTCAAGCTCATTGAAACTCACATCTAGCTCTTTGAGGTTAGCCATGGAGGACATTGTTGTGGGTAACTGCCGAATGTTATTATATCGGACACTCAGAATCTCTAAGGTAGTTATCTTCCCAACAGCTTCTGGAAGAGCTTTAAGTCTGTTGTAATCTGCACGGAGTTCTTTCAGGGAAGAACAACCAGAGATACTATGCGGAATCTCTTCGATATTATTTGTTTCAACATCAAGCTTCTGAAGGCTTACAAGAGAACCGATAGATTCAGGGAGCATGGAGAGGCTGTTAGAACTCAAATCAAGTTCCTCAAGATTTATCAATCTGCTTAATGCTGATGGAAGAGATGATAATTGGTTTCCACTAAGATTCAGGTTGACCAAGTTTATCAAATCTCCAATAGATTCAGGGAGCTGACCAATTCTATTGGAATGCAAATCAAGCCTCGTCAAGGACAAAAGCCCTCCTATGGTTGCCGGTAGCACCATGATGCAATTCTCAGACAAATCTAGCCTAACCAGACTCGATAACTTTCCTATAGAATCCGGAAGCCATTCAAGCTGATCCATAAGCTTGTGCTGAAGGTTTAGCTCCTGAGTAGCTTTCTTGGCCGATACCTCAATCAAACTAGCAATTTTTATGAGACTCAACTTCTCCCCATCATGTCCTGCACATATATAATAATGATTCAACTACAATTAGAGACAAACAGACTCCATTGGGAACACAATCTAAACACTATGAATCTTAAAAGTAGAGATTCTATCAAAAAAGTTGAAAAAAACTTATCAAGTTCAACAATTTCATGGCCTACACATATAATGTTACCAATGCAATTACAAACAAACAGACACCACTTAAAAAAGCAAACTACATTATATGAATCTTAAACCTTCTATCAAAAAGTTAAAATATTTCAAATCTAAAAACACTTTTCCATGGCCTACACATATAATGATGATTCCATTACAGTAAAACTAATCACATGAACACACTATGAATCTTCAAAGTAATAATGATTTCCCTACAATTAGAGACAAACAGACTCAATTGGGAACACAATCTAAACACTATGAATCCTAAGCTTAGATTCTATCAAAACGTTGAAATTTTTTTTATCAAGTTTAACACTTTCATGGCCTACACATATAATGTTTCCAATGCAATTTACAAACAAACAAATACCACTTGAAAAGCAAACTAATCACATGAAAACACTTATATGAATCTTAAACCTTAAATTCTATAAACATTTAAAGTCCAAATACTTTTCCATGGCCTACACATATAATGATGATTCCATTATAGTAAAACTAATCACATGAAAACACTATGAATCCTAAAAGTAGAGATTCTATCGTAAAGGTAAAACATTTCATGGCCTACCACATAAAATCTTGTAGATTCCAATGAAAAGCAAACGAATCATGAAAACTTTATATATAAATCTTAAAAATGAGATTCAAAATTTCTCATCTCACCGGCGGTGACGTTCTTGGCCTGAAGAGTTGAATCCAAAATCTGTGGCTTACGAGGAGCTAACAACCCATCACTATAAAACGAAGATTTGGGTTTCGTCACAAACGTATCATCACGCGTCATCAACATTGTCTTCGACTTAACAGGAGTCAGATCAGAAGAATCAACCGGCGCCGGCGCTGGTTCCGATGCCTGGAGAAAAGACCGATGCAGAGAGATTGTGCCATTAGGGGAAGCAATACAATCAGAAGCTCTCTGAATCAATTCGTCGAACACATTGTGAACAGATTCCAGATCGAGAAGTTTCGTGGCTTCTCTCTTCTGTTCTCTGCTTTGGAAATAAACAAGACTTTTCTTCATCTCTTGCAACACATTCAAAAGCTCCATAGGAACCTTATCGGAAGAGCTTTGAATCTGTTTATCAATGGCTTCTAAACGATTCTGATCTTCTTTTTCAACGTTTTGAATCAGAGAAGTCGCAGCTTCAACATCGTCGATCTCTGGTCTAGATGGAAGAGATCTATGAATTCTCATGATTTCTTCCACAACTTGTTCCTTTGAATCAAAACGTTTATCCATTTTTTTTTTATTTTTTTTACAAATTCTCAAAATTCACCAGAAAGAGGAAGAAGAAGAAGATAGGTTTATGAAGGAAAGAGAAATGTTTGGTTATCAAAGATGATCTCTTCGTCGTCTCTCTCTCTGTCAAAATTTGATTTCTCTTTCTTCTTCGTCTTCTCATTCTTCTTATCTTCGTCAGTTCTTCTTCTCTGTCAAACAGAATTTGTATAATAATTAATTAAAATAATTCAAAAAAATTATGTTAATAATATCAAGCACTTTCTCTCTCGTGTCCTTTTCTGGTTTTACCTTAATGATAATTTTCTTAAATGTCAAAAAGATTCGTTTGGGTCACAACATGATCATAATAATTTCACGTAAACATTAGTTAATTAATTCCCAACATGAACATACGTATGTGTGAGGTTTTTTTTTTTTTTTTTTTTTTTTGGGTCAACATGTAAGGATTTTTCAAAACCGAAATAAATTTAATAAGGGAAAAATAGTACTCGATAACGAATCAACACTATAATAACACAAGTGCTTCTCCAAAAGATGACACATCAGATTTTTTATGAATTGTGGAGATGACACATCAATTAATGAAAAAACTCTTTAATCCAATAAAATTATTTCAATTGTACACATCATAAGATAACCAATCAAAAATTAAAACAACTAATAAAAATCAGCCTAAACAATAATAATAATAATATTAATAATAAAAATAAAAATAAAAATAATAATAACAATAATAATAATAATAATAATAATAATAGTAATAATAATAGTAATAATAATAATAGTAATAATAATAATAATAATAATAATAATAATAATAATAATAATAATAATAATAATAATAACAATAATAATAATAATAACAACAACAATAATAGTAATAATAATAACAATAATAATAATAATAACAATAATAATTAGGGCAATTCTCAAAAATAGCACAAAATGAAGTTTTTGTGACATTTTTAGCTCATATTTTTATTTAAGACACAATTAGCATTTTTATTAAAGGGTAATCCTACCCCCTAAAAACAATACCCTAAATTCTAATATAGTCAACCCAAACCAAAAAAATTAAATTATCAACTTCATAAAATGCTATTTTTGTACTAAATAAAAATGTGAGCTATTTTTGGAACAAAAACTTGTTTTGGTGCTATTTGAGGGAATTTCTCTAATAATAATAATAACAATAATAATAACAATAATAATAATAATAATAGTAATAATAATAATAACAATTGTAATAGTAGTAATAATAATAATAATAACAATAATAATAATAATAGTAATAATAATAATAATAGCAATAGTAATAGTAGTAATAATAATAATAATAATAATCAATTTTTTATCGATGAAGAAATCAATTGTTGTTTGCATATTTTTTTTTTTGTGGGAAATGTTAGCAATATATTTCGTGCTGCAACCCCAACCGATGAGAACTACTTCATTGGGTAGATTTGTGAGTGGTCTTCCAAATTTTAAGAAAGGTGGCTCGGAGAATAAATAGTCTCTTTGTAAAGATATTTCACAAGGTTGTTAGTTCACTGATGCACAACGGGTATTGTGTTGGATCATTATTTTCTTATACCAATCGTTTTAGAGGTTTTAACAATGTTGATTTGTTTTGTGAATTCGTTTTTTCTTAAAGAACAAACTCTGGATTTTGGAAGATGAAACTGGCAAATTTCATTACTAAAGACATCTTGATGGCTCTCAGTCTGCTACTTACTATCTCTTAGTGATTCTGAACAAAGAGTTTTTCACCATTCCTGATGGTTCTTGGTATGGAGAAACAAATTTATATGCTTCTTATGTTGATATGTTTCTCTATTAGAAAATTATGCGGTACAGTACAAACAAGATGTTTTTCCGTCTCTTGATTTATGGAAATGTCTTTAGATATATCAGTTTGTTATTTTTCAGCTTATGTTTTGTTTTTGTTTTTTTTCTATTGTGTTAGGTATAAATTTAACAAGGTTGCACAATATAAGCAACTTACGTTGGAAAAAGCAGAAGAGATGATGAAGAATCGTAGAAAAAACGATTGATGGGTTCCAAAGGTGGATGATGAAAGTTACAATATAATGGTCCTGCATTATTTGGAGAAGTCGAGAATGATAAAGAGATTGGTGGAAGCAGTGGGGGTGGTGGTAGGGGTCGTAAAAATTTGTCAGACGGTGATGGAGAAGAAGAGAATGTCTCTGATAGAGGGGATAAAGAAAGTGAAAAAAAAAAACAAATTACTTAATATAATTGTTTTCACACAAAAAAAAAAACAGTTTGACAAACAAATAAAAAAAACCAAAAAAATATCAACATCAACAATTTAAAAATAATTATTTTATAATTAATGAATATGAATATACCAAATATGAAACACCGAATTCATTAAAATTAATAAAAGATTTCTCAAATTGATTACAATATTAAGAAAAAACAAAACAAAACAAAAAACAAAAAAAAAAAAACAAAAACCAAAAATTAAAAAAATTTAATAATAACAAAATACCCCGCAGCGTAGCGCGGGTACAAACCTAGTTTTATTATACAATTAGAGATGTAGCAATATCTTAAAAAAAACCTCAACACGTTTTTTTTTTTTTTTCAAAAGATGGAACTAAATGCTATAAACGTTTTACTTTTGTTAATTTGTTTTTTTCTCTTCTTTTTTAGAAACCTAAAAATTAAAATTTAAACTAAATGTGAGAATTATAAATTAAACCAAAAACTTGAAGAAAAGTTGAAAACAATATCAGTAATGCGTCACTCTAATAAAACCATGCATTTCCTAAAAAGATTTGCCTTTCATCTACTCCTTACCGAGTCAGGAGTAGTAGTACCAACCCTTAACTCATCAAGGATTGAAACTTGAAAGATATAAGGATGTCCAACGAGTTGTGCTTCATTACTATAAACATTTTCAAGAATTAAAAAGAAGATGAAGTCTTCATTACTATCAGCATGGTAAATAAATTGTTCGACAATGTCGCCACTCGCCAGGGCCGACCCTAGGATTTTTTATGCCTAAAGCGATATTACAAAATAAAATGTTTAATATATATTATTAAAATAATTATTTTAATTAATTTTAATATAAAATATACAATATAATAATATCATATATTTCATCAAAAATAAATTTTATAATTTTAAATATAATATACAAAAATCTGTTAATGTAAAACTTTTTAAAAAAATAAAATTTTATTATTTAACATATTTCCAAGATTTACTTGAATATTTTGATTTATTTTATTTTATCTTGATAACAATTGATATATTTAGTTATATTTATAAGAAGTAAATAGATACCAATCAAAAAGTTTCATATGTAAATAATATTAAATTTATATGATTAAACCAATCAAATAAAAAAACAACTTGTTGATTAAAAAAAATCAAACACAACTATAAAATATTTACTAGATCCATTCTAATTAAGACAAACAAAAGTAAAAGAATCCAGGCCCACTCAGTTTTAAGTAAAAAAAAAAAAAAAAAATTGACATCTCACGGATAAGACAAAGAATATATGACCGAATTAATCAACAAAATATTTTAAATTGATGCTCCTGAAGCAAGAGATTTCTTGCCTAAATATTCTTGAGTAGGCATGAAAATCGTTGAGATTATCGGACATGAATGTAGCCAAGATAATCTCAAAGATTTTCACGCCTACTCAAGAATAAAGTTGTGAAACACAATGAATGGATATACGATTAGTTTTACCTATATTTGAGACGAATGTCACTCCTGATGAACATGAGGAAATGATTTATCATATGCTTTTGGAGGCCTAAAAACATTAAAACTTTGTACTTTCATTTTTCGTACATTGTTGAGAAAACTATGTCTATTGTTCTGTCTCCCGAATAAGTTTTTACTTTTACGGTTAGCATCATTTTAATACTACTAAAAGAAAAACGGTTAGTTGCGCTTACATGTATGGAAATAGTTTCTGGAGGTAAGAGTATATCTATCTCATTCACCGACGAGTTTGTATATTTTTGGAGTAGCGCAATGAAATGTTTTATCTCTATATGTTTAGGTAGTAGTATTCATTCAAAAAATGTATACGCATTAATTTGCTTTCCTAATTTGTTACATGGATTTGTAGAGTTTGACGGTCAGACCTTAAAATTAGTTAACATTTAACATGTCTTATATTGTTTAACTAACTTCTATTTTAAAGTTATAAAAAATATTAAAGATAAGTTTGATATTGAAGACAATAGTATTATACAGTAAAGTAGAAGATTCTAACACATGATGATATTGGTGAAATAATGAGTTATTTTTTGATTTTAGTGTTTAGGCATCATTCTTATATGAAACCGTTCATGATTTGTTTTCAGTATTCTTACAGAAAACAAAATTATTGGATCGATTGATGAAAATATGTGACGTGGACTTTGCATTATCTTTTGTTTACTATTATTATGTTATGCATATTTTCATGTTTTTCTCATACTTTGCAAACTTTTTGATGGATGTGTTTGTGGGTTTTGTATGAATTCAGTTATTCTTTAAAATCTTATTAATCAATTTGAACATCATCATCTTTCCGCATCAACTTGATCTAATCAAAGTGGACGGTGGATATGAAACACTTACTTGAGCCATGGATGGACAATAACTTTATAATTTAATTTAAAAGAATACAAGCCAAATAATAATTATTTTAATAGATTAAGTAGTTCGTATATTTTTCATAAGTCACATTCTTAATCTATTAAAATAATTATTATTTGGCTTGTATTCTTTTAAATTAAATATAATATTCATGTACGGTTTCATGAATATTATATTTAATTTAATATTTTTTATATCCACCGTCCACTTTGATTAAAAATTGTCCATCCCTAATTTTTTTTTTTTCCGTTTTCGTCCATCCCTAATTGGTTGAAACTTGAAAGGTTCCACATACAGTAGAACCTCTATAAATTAATACTCGATAAATTAATAATCTCTCTAAATTAATAAATTATCCCGGTCTCGAGTTGGACCGGTGTAATAATTGACACATTTTGATAAGATAATAAGATAATAATTTTTTTTGAAATCTCTATGTAAATATATGGTCTCATTAATAACATAAATTAATAATTATATAAATTTATTGTATGTATATAAGATATTTTAGTAAAATATGATTATAATGTTGTTTATATATTGGTAAATTTATAATTTTATTAGAATTTATCTCTATTTTTCTTAAAATATCAAAATATATGATATTATCTTCTCAAATTGCATCCAAAATTATTAAAAAGCTATATATGCAATAATTATTCCCTAATGTGTAAATGCATTAAAATACATCAAAATATTGTCTTAATTTTTCTACTTTCTATATAACATTTTTTTTAAATTCAGAAAAAACTCTCTATAAATTAATAACTATTAATTTAGCGATTGATTAATAACCTCTATAAATTAATAAAATTTTCCGGTCCCAACATTATTAATTTATAGAGCTTTTATTGTATGTTAAATAATGATTTTTTTAGCTAATGACAATAGTTTAAGAGAAATTCCCTCAAATAGCATCAAATGATGTGTTTGTTCTATAATTAGCACACATTTCTATTTAAGACAAAAATAACATTTTATAAAGTTCATAATTTAATATTTTTTGTTTGGGTTAATTATATTAGTATTTAGGGTATAGTTTTTAGGGGGTAAAGGGTAAGATTTAGGGTTTAGGGCTTAGAGTTTAGGGTTTTATAAACCCTAAACCCTTAATCCTAAACCTTAAAATTGTGAGGTTAGGATTATCCTTTACTAAAAATGTTATTTATGTCTTAAATAAAAATGTGTGCTAAATATGTCACAAAAACTATATTTTGTGCTTTTTTTATATATCTAATAGTTTAATTACATTTGACCCAACTAATATAATTAAAACTATTGGAAATTAACAGTGTTTCGTACTAAGAAAAGTTTATATATATATATATATATATATATATATATTGGTCAAACTATATATATATGCATATATTTTGGTCAAACTATAAATATATTTTTCTTATTGCTAAATAGATAGATATTCTATTTTTATTGGAGGTAAGTTATTAAATAAGTCTATTGCCTAAAACATAGAAACACACATAAAACACTTGTACGACCAGGGGCGGATCCAGAAAATATTTTTAGATATGTCAAAATTTTGAATAAAATAGATTTAAAGTACTAGATGGAGTTAAACTCATGTTTAGGATGGTCAAATGCTAGATACTTCAACCAATTTAGCCAAATGATCTTACAAATACAAGCTTAAAATTTCAAATTATGTTATTTTACGTAGTGCAGTTGACCACCCTACTTATCACATGGATCCGCCCATGTGTCCGACCACTGTTTTCTGACTAAGTAACAATTAGTAAACGACATCATAAAGCAGCTAAGAGTGGTGGAATTGCCTCTGCTATTGTTGAATGCTGTCAATAGAATCCTCTGCTCCAGCTTCAAGATCAGACATTTCGTCGTCATCATCTTCTTGTATGTAGTATTTGGTGTTAGAAGAGTGACCAGTGGTCTTGGAACGGTGAAGAGTTGTTGCAGAGGAAGAGGAAGAGATACTGAAACTCTCTGAACTACCAAGTGTCTTGCTCGGGAGCTTCCTCGCTTTGCCTTTCTTCATTTTGATGTCTTTGTGCCATTTCTTCAATGCCTTTGCCATTTGCTCAGCAAACACTGCTTTCTTCATGTGTGAACCCATCTGCTCCACACACCATTTCATCATTTCTTTTAAGAGATCGAAAAATATCGGATATCGCAAACTGTTGTTTACAAGGTTACCTGAGTAATGAGGGCGTACAACGGGAGTGTAATGTAACTACATAAGATCAAAGCACCTAGGCTGCACAAACATATAACATCCTCACATTTCTTTAAATACTTTTTCCTCTATAATAATTAGAAACATAAGTTAATTAGGTTTTTAATAAGCTTTGTTTTTTTACCATAGAAAAAGTTTGATGATTACAAGATTGAAATCTTTATGGAAGCATGATTTTAATCCAAAAGAATACTGCAAAGCCCCCAAAGATAATATGTTAATCAGTAATATCATTCCAAAATACTAAAATTAAGAAGAGATGGTTCTTTGTTTTTACCCATATCCAGAAGAAATGTGTTATCTGGAAAGCATTCTGCATAAACACAGAAGAAATAAATACATATTAGATAGAAACACTATAGAATCAAGAAGAAGATGTTTCATAGTGGTATTACCTGAAACAAGGCAAAGTGAATAAGATGAAGAAGAAGTTGAGGACAATCGAACCAAAAGTATCGATCTGAGCCTTGTACTAGAGGCAACCCCTGAACTATTGCATGTGTCTCGACGATTTCTAGCGCCATTGTTGCCATAATAGCTTGAAGCTTTGTTCCAACAGCTAGGATTATCTGAAACAGGACTAATTGTTCATTATAAAACTTCCAAGAAGATGTGTATATTAGAGAGAGTGAGATTGTCTTACGAGCACAGGAGGTATTGATGCCCAAAACAATGTTCTCCAGCCTAGAAGTTGAACAGAAAGATTTAAGTATATGAACTGAATTTTGAATTTAAAGATTGATATATACCTTACCATTAACATTAAACAGCAAGAAGATCACAAATGATGCCCAAAGAACTGGACTGCGCAGAGCAAGAAAATGTTTAAAAAATCGTCATATAAGACCGGATTAGGAAGCACAGTTTCATTTTTCATTTGATGATTTGAATTATTTGTAACCTTATTCCAACTACCAACTTGAAATCGTCTTCGAGAGATCTTTTGATATATCTCTGGAAGTTGAACTTTCTTCCTGGCGCTAAATGAGCCTGAATCATAACATAATGAGAATCACACATCGAACAAGATTGTGAGACAAGAAAATGGTTAAAACTCACAGAGATGAATCCATGGCGCAGAGTCAAGTAGTCGGTTCTTCTAACGGATACAAAGAACTGTCTTAAGAAGCATCCCTGTAACCAAAGAGCTAAGAGTAATCAAATGAAGAACGTTTTGATGCATTTTGGAAGAGATATGTAGGAGAAAAAAATGGTTTCTTTACGACGTAGAAGAAGAAGGGAATGGTTGTCCAGAAACTTATATGTTCTCTCACAAAAGAAGTCTCATGAGTGAGCCTAAGTCTTGAATGATCTGTAAAAAAAAAAGTGAGTCTATAAAAGGAATAAAACTCCACAGCTTCAAAACAAGAATCTGATGGAACAACATTTACCAATACAAAACTCATAATCATGAGATAATGTCTCTTGCTCCCACTTTTTCCATCCACGAATCTTACAAACAAAATCCAAACACAAAAAATGAAGCATTTCTTCACTCAAATCAAACACAGTTTTGATCAAAACCAGATTTATCGTTTTATTACCTTGAGTCTGCTAAGCATCATGGTGATTAAACTATAGAGGACATGAAAAATGGCCAAGAAGAACAATAAGATGTGAAGTTGGTGCAGTCCTTTCAATGTTATGAGTGGCTCAGATCCTTGTTTGCATATATCACCAGAAGCTAAAAGATGTCTACTAAGAGATGGAGCGAGCTCTGTGTCTTCAGGTAAACAAGGTAACATAGAGAGAGCAGCTTTTCGAGGAACGCAGATCTTTAAAATGTATGTTTCTCCAAAGGTCATTAGTAAGGAAATGAATCCAAGGATCATTAGCTCTGTAGAATCAAATCATCACTATTTTCAAAACCAATTCAAAAAGCTTTTGAGACAATCAAGAGGATATGTTTTTACTTTACCGGCTTTGATTTTCTCCAAGGCTTCAAGGAGAGAGTTTTTATGTTTCTTCCATAGCCACTGAGAAGAAACAATTAAAGATGTTTTCAGACGTTTTGATCAAGAGCACTTGTAAGGAAAAACACAAGAAGAAGAAGAACTAATTCAGACATTGGCGAGTCTTTGAAGACCCTTTTCGATGAGAATGGAAATGAGGATAAGAAACGTGCAGACTACGGCAACGGCCCAAGTGGGAGTCTGAGAGAGCTGTTTCTCGCTGGAGGGAGATCCGGTAGCCGTAGCTCCGCCGTGGAACACCAGAAACCATAACAGAGATCTTTGGCAACTGATTCTTCTTGTGATCATGAGTGAAGGGAGAGGTAGAAACAAAGAAGATTACTAACGTAGAGAATCAAACTTATGTTAGTGCTTCTTTAATTACTATGTTGTATAAACGTAAGTTATAGTAATTGGTTTGCGTTTGAATATGTTTAATGTGAGATTAATCAAAACTAATAGGTACAAGTACATTTCTTTCATGTTTTGAAAATAAATCAAAGAATAAACGAATACAAATTTTAAAGTGCATAGTTCAGTCTTGTAACTTATCTCATTTAATTAATGGAAGTTACATTAGCAAAGTTAATTACATTAAGTGAAACCGATGATAAAGATAAAGATAGTCCCTCCGTTTCATATTAGTTGTTGTTCTAAGTTGTTTTACTTAGACTATAAACAAATGCAACATCATAAACAAGGAAGGGGCCATTAAAATATAGTATTTGGTAGACGATCAGGTCACCAGTTTGATGTTCTATTGTTGGAAACTAAAACATAAATTTTACATTTTAGAAGTGTTCTTTATATAGAACTGATAATTTCATCAACCATCAACTCTAATTTGGTCATATTTTTCAATCCCCATGAAGTAAATTATGTTCATAAATTCATGATATCATAGACATGGTCATTCTCAGTATCGATCATTCTTAAACCAAGATTTATGTCACATGACATAGCCAACCTAGTGTAACCGCACGCAAAGTGTACATTGGATGCTGAAAATGTTTCTTGCTTCCGTTCCCTTGCCTTTGAAACTCACACTCACATCCTTTGACCCTTGTTTTCCACTACGTAACCCACAAAAAACCTTACCGTGGAACACAGTTGATGAAAACATCAAGAGAAGAAGAGGCCAACTTAATTAACCTAATAAGATCTTCATTCGTTTCCTTCTTCTCCTCCTCTCTATTCAACCACTTTTTTCGCTCTCCTTCTCCTCCTCTTCGGCTTTCTCCTCCATTGTATGATAGAATTTGTTGCTAGTTATCATCTCACCGTTAATGGTGTATGTGAATCCTTTTGGATTTACATGGATGATAGCTTTTTCACTTGTGTCTTGGGTGACATTGTTGAAGGTGAATGAAACAGCACATTTTTCCTCTTTCAAGCCCAAACCTTCAGTAAAGGTAAATGTACGATCCTCAAAAATGATCCAAAGTGCATTTATGAGGAAATCACCTAAATGCTTGTATTTGAGATACCTTGCATTGGAATGTGGTAAGTAGATCTTCTCCTTGATGGTCTGAGTCTCTACGATTGTGTCAAAGAGACACACATCATTGGAGTACTTTGAAACCATTGTTTCTTCCTTCTTCCCATTGGTGTACATTGGATGCTGAAAATGTTTCTTGCTTCCGTTCCCTTGCCTTTGAAACTCACATTCACCCTCTCAGCCTTTGACCCTTGTTTACCACTACATAACCCACTAAAAAACTCTATCGTGGAACACAGTTGATGAAAACATCAAGAGAAAAAGAGGTTTGAAAGAAAGCTTTGAAGTTGAAGTTTGAAGGAGAGAGGTTTGTTCATGCTCTCTCCATTTAAAGAAAAATCTCATTTTTTTTGTAAAATAGTTATTTTCATTGTGTCCCCTATGCAAAACAAATGCTGGAAGGAAACTGCCCCTCTTTGTTGTTCATTCTAAAGCCGCCTACCAAAATGGGTAAGTTTGCCAGGTGGAGAGTGGAGGTGGGATCGTGTAGTTATATCACCAACCGAGATTGCTCCAACGCAGCCGAATTTTATCATTACATAAGGTTAAACTTATTTTCATTTATTTTTTTTTAATAAAGTTTTGTTATTTTAAAATATTTGTTAAAATAATAAAATGATCTTATTGGAGAGATATAAGAGTTGAAAGCATTAATATTAATGCTAGTGGCTAGAGGACAAAAAACCTACTAGTCATAAAACAAGAGACTCCATGAAAAATTCTCTGGAGAGTAACGCATTAAAAATTTAGAACATGATTCGTCATTCCTTTTGTTTTATTTTTTAAAAGCTCAAATATTTGAATCTTATTTTATTTTTTTGATACAGTTGTTCTCTTGATTACATAGAGGCAGAAGAAGGTAAATGCAACTTATGAAAGCGATAAAAATGTTAATATTCGTTTCTTCTTCTTCAACTCAGACATTCTCTCTCCCTTAGCCGCCCGTTTCTTCATTTGCAGAAACAAACTTATGAATCTTTCATCTCGCGTAACAACTGCATCTCCTCTCATTCTCTCGAAAAAGTGTATGCATGCCTCTTATCTGCAATATTCTATTAGAGTCAGAAAATAGTTCAAAGAGTGGAATTAGAGAGGCCAGAGTCGTTAAAAAAACAGGAGGAACATTGAGTTGTTCATTATTGCACAAACCACAAGTCGCTAATTCCTGGTCTAATATTCACATCTTAGAGCACTAATTTGGATAGATGAACCTTGCTGATAAATTTTACTCCAAAATCTGAAACAAAGACTAACATGTTCAAGGACAGAATCAACATCGCCTGATTCTATGAGCAAGCCTCACATCAGCACTTTGAACCAATTAATAGCTACGATGAGGACTTTTAACTTTGACGAGGATTAGAAACATTAAAAAAAAAAAAAAAGAGTTGGCTAACTATATAGCTTCACAGGCCTTCATTCTAGCTTTAATGTTCACTAAGTAATAAAACAACGAAAGTAAGTTAATCCATTAAGGGCACCATCATCTACAGAATAGGAAGTGGACAACTTCCATCACAATATAAAGTGGTGACTATTTCATTAAGAGTTATGCAGCACAAAATAAGGTCAAATAAAGGAGAGTCAAAAAGAAAAAGAGACAATATAAGAAAGAATAAATGGTGCAGTAGTTGTTAATTCCGATGTTACCAAACCCCCACCGTTTCGTATCCAGAGCTGTAATTTGCTCAAGCGGTGTCAGCTATGTCTCTGGCGAACCTGCTAATCATCAGAGGAAATTATCTTAGCGTAAAAATATGTGGAAAGTTCAACATAAATAACAAACATAAAAGATCTGCTCAGATTGTAACTAAGGCTAAATGAGTCCTCACTCCTCAGAAAGGGTTATTGATCTAGAAATTAGAAAAGATAAACTAAACAATGTTGAGAGCCTTTAAACTAAATATCAAGATAAGAGTAGACTAACATAGATAAATATCGGGGAGTGAAGAAGGATTCCAATCTGATGTCTCTGGATGAAAGAGGTATTATGGAGTTCACTTGAATATATATGACCAACTGATCCAGCGATGATAAGGACTTGTCATGAGTGATTGTGTTCTGAATTGAAGGAAATGTCTGCTGCTAACGAAGAGTTTGATAAATATGGAGATCCCTCGGGGTCGCGTCCCCATTGTTGTTCTATTAAAGAAAATCAAATTCATGTGTGTAAGATTCTGCGTTAATTAAGATACATAGAATCACTCAAGTTTCAGAATTACTCAAACCTTGCTATATTCTGTGACTTCTTGGAGATGCAGCACAGCTCTTGCAACTGCTACAAGTAAACAGATCGTAAGCAAATAAGCTTTTCATCCTGCAAAACTCAATCATGATGCAATCAGTATGATCAAAGTCAAATTTGCAAGAGCATAGGATTTTACTAATGGATGGAGATAATTCACAAATAAAATTAAGAACATTGAAAAAACAGAATCTAGAGAAGAAGCTAAAAACCAGAATCATAACACATTATTCAAGGAATTAGCCAAACCTCCACTAAACCCTATCGAATCTAAATCGACCAATCAACAAACATATCGTTAACTATGCTCCAACCTAGAGATGACTATATTCCAAAATCGAAATTTTCACCTAAAATCACAAACGTATGAGAAGAATGGAATCGAGGAGAAGAAAAAAGCAGAAGCGAAGCGACAGAGCGTGACAGCTTAATTCTCTACCGGTACGGGAGGATAAACCGGGAACTTGTACCAGCGATAGAGTAAGCGCTTCTTTGTTTCCCTCGTTGGCGTCGAGATGGTGGTGGTGGTGGTGGTTGTGCCTGTGTTAAAAGAGATGATCAGTCAACATTCTCTCTCATCGAGGAGAAGTAACCAATAAGACGATTTACAGATATTGTGGTGGAAGTGGGAGAGAAGAAGGTAGAGAGAGAGAGAGTTTCATTGCGGAAGAAGAAGCGAAAGAGGTTGGAATGAAGCGGTGGTGTTTAGTTTATATAGGATATGTTTGGGGGGTGATGAGAGGAGATGCAGTTGTTACGCGAGATGAAAGATTCATAAGTTTGTTTCTGCAAATGAAGAAACGGGCGGCTAAGGGAGAGAGAATGTCTGAGTTGAAGAAGAAGAAGAGAGAAACGGAAGGGAGAGAGATCGGAGAAGGCGAAATGTTGGAGTTTTTTTTTTTTTTTTTTTTTAAGGGGGACAGGTGTCACCCTCAATTAATTTATATTTGATTTAATTTTATTAGTTAAAACATTAAAATAATATAGACAAATTTGAAAATTTTACCAAACATCTCTATTGAAAACCTAAAACGACAACTAATTTAAAACAAAATTCTTTTGAAAAGGAGGGAGTAATTTATTTGTTTAGGCGATAATTAATTCATAGTTGTCAAGAATTAACCAATATTTATTAGTTTCCTTGAGATTAGTAACCTAACATTTCACAATTGTCTCGAGCTTTAGAAACTTCAATCCATTGATTCAATTTAAACTGTGATTACATAATCAAATAAAAAATAAAAAAAGTCCTCTCACCTGAGGAACAAATCTAAAGAGGAATTGGTCGAAGCTGTGACAACTTAAGAGTTTACAACTTGGCACAAAATCCAACTGCAAACGCAAATATAACAAAACTCTACTTAGATTGTATTTTTTGAGACCAATCTGAATCTTTTATTGGTTATGAAAATGACAACAAATAAGTCTTTATAAAATGGATCCTTCTCCTAGACCTTCGCTTTAATCTTTCTTACCCTCCTGAGACCCAATCTCTTGTAAGTAATGCTCTGCATCCAATGCCGCCATGCACCCTACACCATCCATAACTTGTTTTTTTAGTTCATGAAACCGACAAAAGATAATAACATTTGAAGGTAAATCACTATCTAGAACAGTATGAAAAATGGTTTTGACAGAAACACGCAATCACTCGACCACCGAGAACAATCTAAACTCAGTTTTAGCCATCCAGTCCAGCAGCGTTCAAAGACCAAACACCATGCTGTGTAAATAGCAAACTACGCCTGCTTCTTCTTGTAGCAAGAGAACATTACGATACCAAATCTTATGACGATACTTGAAACCCTTGCAGGCTCTCAACAGTCAAGACACCTCCTTAGTAATGACCACTACTAGTTTTCTAAAGAGTATCCAAAAGAGAACGTAGCTAGCCTTTAACCGCAAACAAAGGCACAACACAAATCCAACAAAATTATGCCTCAACTACTAAGTTAATCAGATTATATTCAAAGAAAGGCACTTTGAGAAACATGAAAAGGTTCTATCATAAGAAGCTAATGACTTTCAAAAACCCAACTCCTTTTGCACAGATCAAACAAACAATTATCCTAAACAAATAAACAATTGTTCACTTAACTACCAAATACTCCATAACACATTATGCTATTAGGCAACAAACACATATCAGATACTCTATCCTAGATTTCAGTCATTGTGGAAAATGTAAAAAGACAAGTAGAGACAACAAACCAGTTCCTGCAGCCGTGATGGCCTGTCTATACTTCTTGTCTTGAACATCTCCAGCAGCAAATACACCAACTACACTCGTCTTTGTAGTACCAGGCTTAGTCACTACATAACCATCTTCATCAAGCTCAAGCTGCCCATCTAAAAACTTCGTAGCTGGCTCATGACCAATAGCAAAGAATAATCCAGAAACCTTCAAATCTGAAACCTCTCCAGTAACAACGTTCTTCACTTTCAATCCTCCAAGAACACCTTTCCCATCTTCATCTCCATAAGCCTCAACCACTGAAGAGTTCCAAATCACTTCAATCTTAGGGTTTGACAAAGCTCTCTGCTGCATAATCTTAGATGCTCTAAACGTATCCCTTCTATGGATAATATAAACCTTAGATCCATACTTAGTGAGGAAATTAGCTTCCTCCATAGCCGAATCACCACCACCAATAACCACAAGAGACTTATTCCTGAAAATCGGAGCAGCTCCGTCACATACAGCACAAGCGGAGATACCACGATTCCAGAAACCACCATTACCTTCACCAGATCCAGTGAAGCTAAGACGTTTCGCTACAGCTCCAGTCGAAACAATAACAGAATCAGCGAGAACAGTTCTCGAATCAGTGAATAGCTTAAACGGTTTCGATGAGAAATCAACTTTGTTAACCGTTTCAGTGAAGATCTTAGTACCGAATCGTTCCGATTGTTTTCGGAATTTCTCAACGATCTCACCACCGAGAATACCTTCAGGGAATCCAGGGAAGTTCTCGACGTCGGTCGTTGTTGTTAATTGACCGCCGGGAGCGATATCGTTAGCCATCCAACCTTCGAAGAGAAGAGGCTTAAGCTCCGCCCTAGCTGCGTAGATCGCCGCCGTGTGTGCAGCTGGACCACTGCCGACGATGCAAACTTTGGTTTTGTGAGTTTCCATGACGACGACGTCGGAGGAAGAAAACGCGGTGGCTAGAGACGGTGGATATAAGGTAGATCCGGAGAGAGCAGATCCAAGTAGAAAGCCTCCTGCGATGCTTATGAATCTTGAATGGCGCATAGAGATCCAACACATATGTTAGTAGTACATTTCAAAACGACGCCCACTTTATTTGAATTTACTTTTTCTCCTTGATTATTTTATTTAATTTTATATAAATATACACTAGTAAATATGCTTTTTGGAAATGAACCTCATCATTTGCAAATTATTATTATTATTATTATTATACGCAAAGACTTTAGAATATCAACAGAAACAAGAATATAATTACTTTTCAATATTAAAAGTTAAAACCTTGGATTGCATCTCTTTACAAGCTAATATGATTCTTGCAAATTTGACACAAAATATTGTCTAAATTTTACAATAAAAATTAGCAAAAAAGGAAAGAAAAAATTGGTCAAAATAGCTAATTACAGTAAAATTAGCTAAATAGTCTCCTTTTTTTTAATATAGATTAGCAGAAAAGAAAAGTTCTAAACTAAACCATTAAACCATAAAAATTCTAAGTATCCTTTTTTTAAATGAATTAGCAGAAAGAAAGATGAACCATTCATTAGTTCCTTACCTTAACAAGTAAAAGTATAGTTTATTTTGTTTCATACAAAAATTGCAGCCTATTCTGTCATTTAGATTTTTTTTTTTTTTTTTTTAATAATTACAGTTAAGATATAGAAAAACAGAACCAATAATGTAAAAGATAAATAAATATGAAGAAGAAGCTTAAAGGTGACCAAAAAGGCAAAACAATATATTAAAAGAAAAAGCTGTAGATTTATGTTTCTTAATAAAAAGGTTTAAAGATGTTTTTGCTACAACAAATCAATAGTGGTGAAACTTGGAACTTGGGAAGAAATCTAATCAAAAGCGAGGGAGAGACCATAAACTAGATGGCCTAATTAAGAATTCCTAAGATGGCTCTTCTCACATTGTTGTTGTTATGCTCTCATCATAAATAATATACAAACAAAAAGACTCTCTCAACAAACTACTTCTAACAATCTTCTTCTCTCTTTCAGATCTTCATAGGCTTTTGTTAAACTGTAAAATGTTTCTAATCAATTTGCTCGAGTGGCACACGCACAAATAACTGCCCGTTTAAGGTTACCACAGCCGATGTGTGATGCGGATCAATTCTTGTCGGCAAACTTACCACCTGCAGTTCCAATGGATAGAGGTTTACAACTGTTAATTCAACAAAGAATAAGCGGAATAGTCGCAGAACGAGCATTACCTTTTTGAAAGGAGTAGCTCCCCAGGGATTCATAGGGTTCTCGGGTTCCCCACTTATTACCAGCCGCCCCGCCGGATCTGATTGGACTCGGACCTGTGTTATTTGTTGCCAAGACAAAACTGATGAGTGCTACGCTCAATCTTGGGATCCATATGTAAACAAAACAGAGTGTTTCAAATGTGACAGCTAACCTCTTCGCGGACTAGTCCTGGGACTAATGCATACACTTCAAAGCAATCTTGCTGTGGGTATTAGAAGAGATTATAAATACATGTAAAACCATGAAGTGATTGCTCATAATTTTAAGAAAGTAGTGATTAATTATATTACCGTCCTCTGTACGTTAATCTTCACCCAGTCCGCTGGTGGTCCAACATCAACAACTGTCACATCCAACCTAGAAACAACAAATAAAATTAGAATCAGAATTCAAATTATGTAATATCACCCGTCGAAACTCAAGACAACAAAGCTAATAATCATACATAGGTTTAGACACTTGGGTGGAATTTTTTGCACCATGTTCAGCAGATGACGGCCTCTTGCGTTTGAGCAAACCTGATGACATTGCGAGATGTAAGTAAATAACCTGAATCAAAGTTTCAATAATAATACAAATGAGAACCAACACTTCTTCGACAAACAGAACCCATACCAGGGGTGGTTCCAATCTGTTTTTCACGCTTTTGATGAAGAACTAGGTTCTTATCCTACAAATTACAGAATAGCATGTTTGTTCAGACTAGGAGAACAAAGATAAAGAGGGACTGTAAAATGAGATATATGTTTGGTAACAAGATTCTGCCAGACCTTAATTGCAGGATCACTAACTTCACCGTTACCATTAAGACGCTGTGAATGCCAACCTTGCATAGCACGCGCTGCTGAATCTCTCCTCGCTCTACCTGATCCAGATGCCTAGTGCAGAAACAAGGCTCCGGGTTAAGTTAAAACACAAACATCAATCATAAGAAAAAGATCAAACAAAACTACAGACGAATGATATGATTTTCTCAATCTTACCTGATTATCAATATTCATTGGTTCTAGTTCAAGAGCAAGGGGTATCTGAAGTTCACCCCCACTGACTTTGTGCCGCTCATATTCAAGAAGAGCCTGAAAAATGACAAAAATGTAATTTTACTCTATCTAGATGAAAACACATCCCCAGATGATTCACAGTTGTTCTCTGTGAAATCATTTCAATTACTTCTCAGAAGGATTGATGCACAGGTTTCCACAAAAGTCGCATGAAAGAAACCAAAGTTGAGAATTTAAAAAAGTGGTGATATATAGTCTCACCTTTTCATAGAAACCTCGGAAAGTCCATGATACTGTTGTACATGTCCTGAACAAAAAATTGAGCAATTAGAGGTAAGTCGTGAAAATATGCACATGTTCCTATAAACTTAAGACAAACCACTAATAAGAGAAGCATTCTTCTTACTTAGGGGGCCTGAAAGACTCTCCGACTTGCCGCCATAATTTGCTTCCAGTAACCTACGCAGTTTAAAAGCATATATTAGTCATATTAGAGAATCACCGACAGCACTACTGCTAGATCATGAACAATAGTATGCATGCGAGATATAAGTAGGAGGAAGAATAGATGAAAAGCAAAAGCCACTTTTTCTTGTCAAAAAAGATGCTGTGATGTGCATCAGGCGTATTCATAGTGACCCATACCTTGTCATATCCGCCCAATCTAGTTACAGCTCTCCACAACCTTGCGCCAAAGAAATTGATTGACTATCAGCTTCTGCTGAAAATTTAACAATGTGTAACTAAATAATGATGGGAAGCAAGCTTACTTAAGGCAGTTTAGTCCCTCCCCATAAAATTTTGGAGGTTTGAAATCCATGTTTCTCTCTCTAAAAAAACTATCCAATTCTTTCATAAAAGCAGATTGATCCTCTTCTGTTCCAGATTCATTACCCTCAGATGTATCATCCAAGAGGAAAGAGCGCTTTGCGCTCATGGTCCCATCAAAGCTAGGTGGTGGCAGAGTTTTATGCTTTGCGCTCATCATCCCATCAAAACCAGGTGGTGACAGATTTTTATGCTTTCCCCTCATGGTCGGATCAATGCCCGGTGGTGGCAGATTCTTATGGACTCCATTATTCAAATTTCCAGTAACTCGCGCTTCAGACTTTATATCGGAAGATGCAACACAAGGAAGGCCGGGGTCAAGTATCACTAGTGCACTCTCATTATCTGCATCTTTTAGCTCGGGTGCTCTACAATTATCTTCCTTTTCAGTATTAGCCTCAACATTGGCATCCATGTTATTAGTAGAGTCAACAGTAGCATCAGCAACCAATTTAGAATCAGGAACATCAAGTTTCATGTCTTCCATAGGTTCATCCTCAAGTGCAGTCATTCCTTCATCATGATCAGAGGAAGGATGGGTAGCCGGCAAGACAGATAACCCTTTGTCAATATCTCCTGAAACCCCAACTGCCAACAAATCAGAGTCTATGTCATTGTCTGTCAAATTTTCAGTGGCAGGCATGTCTGGCTCTTTTTCCACATTCATTGAAGTTTCTATTAGAGGCTCGGATGGCTTATTCTCCAGTTCTGATACGGTCTCAGAGCCAGGAACCTCTGGACTTTTGTCAAGCTCCGTTGTGGTTCCTTGATCATGATCGACTTGTCCACTTTCTTTGTCAGCCAAATTCATATTGTTAGCCTCACCCTCGTCCATCCTGTCACTACTCTCCTCAATAACTTTGGTATCAACAGGATTGGCTGGAAAGTCCTGATGGTCTCCTGAGGATATGATCTCATGTTCTTCTGCAGCTTTGTCCTGCTCCATCACAGTATTAGCATGATGATGCGGCGATCCATTTTCTTCCGAGAGTTTGGTATCAGGATTGACTGGAAATTCTTCGTGGTCTCCTGAAGATATCATGTCCTGTTTTTCTGCAGCTTTGTCCTGCTCCATCACAGTATCATCCTGAAGACAAGGTGATCCTTTTTCCTCGGAGATTTTGGTATCAGGTATTGTAGTCGTTTCTCCATGGACTACTGCAGTATCTTCGCCGACAATGACAGAATCTCCATCATTTTTTAAGATATCTGAACTTACTTCACTGGACCCAGTGTTCTGTTCTACAGTATCTTCCTCAGTAGGGTTGATTAACCCTTCTTCAGGATCTAAAGCCACTACAGGAGAAGGACTTAAATGCGGGCTTGTTTCTATTTGGGAATCCTTCTCCTCATAGGTTTTCTCATCATCAATCTTTGGTGGATCATTATCATTGGTCCCCTTATCAAGGTCAGTAGTTACCTTGCTAGAAGCAAGCGAAGTACCTTCTTCAATGACCATGGGACAAGGAGAATCATTCTGCTCCCCGATGGTAGCTTCCTCTCCTACTATCTCTCCTGGATTTTCATTCTCGGCTTCATTTACATTATCCTGACTTTGCTCTCCAGTTTCAATATCCTTATCGGTGCAGTGTTCAATTCTCTCACTCTCCATTTCCGTTATATTCTCCATTGTTGATTCCATCTCAACAGCATTCCTATACCAATTCAGTCATACAAGAAATACATCAATTACTAATTGCAGAAACAAATGAAAGAACCACAGGTTTCATTGAAGTTCACTCATTAATTAGATAAACCCTAAACACAGGAAAAAAGTAAGTGATATGCATAATAAAAATAAGTGGGAAGGAGAACAGCTTATAGGTCTTTTGATCATTGGTTGTGTGGAAGCCATAGGGTTTGGGAGCATTGCAGATCTTTTTAATAAATCACCAGGATATTTTTGATTCTTTCTTAGGGTTTTGGTTTTGTGTTGTAGATTGTAATCGCCAATTCAAGATCAATAAAGTGGAATCGTTTCAGAACCTATCAGTATCACAGTTTCATATAAACAAAAAAAAAAGCATAGTCCAATACTTGATTCTCAACTAACTCTCACCAGACTCAAAAGACCACAACGCAGGGGAAAAAAATCAAATCAAACAATACACACAAAAATGAAGGCAAGATAAAGTAAAAAACTTTTCTATATTTATGAAGGAAGAAGCAACAGTTTTGCACCTTATCTCGTGTTATTAAATCAAACCCAGAATCCCTTTTTGCTCAAACTAGAAACCCAATTCTTGAAAAATCATTAACAGTAAACACAAGCAAAAGCCTAATTCCTAACAAAAAAAACTCCACGAAGGTGAAAAAAAAGACATCGAAATTGAGATGAAAAATCTCAATATCACGCAGTCAATTTCAGATTCCTAACAGGGACGAATACGATTTATAAACCCTTTCAAACAAGAAGCAACATAGTCGCAAATTCCGGATTCGTTTAATAACAAATTTTTTTAATTTCCAAATTCAGAATACAAAACGGCTTTGAAAACAAACCTTGATGGTAGAGAAGAAGAAGAAGAAGAAGAAGAAGAAGAAGAAGAAGCAGATATTGGAGACGACAAGGTAGGAAATTTTCCGAGCTCCTTTGTCTACTGACTGAAACACTCTTTCGTCCTCCTCAGAATTGTACCCACCGATCCAATTGCGCAAATCACAAAATGTAATCGAGGGTTTTCAGTTTGAACCGGGTTTTCTAGGTTTTGGGCTCATGGGCTTGACCTAATCTCGGCCCAATAAACATCCACACTTTTTCACGGGTATGTATTACTTTTTTTTCTTTTTATTTTTAGGGCCATTTCACAAATTGGGATAGTTTCAATTTTAGAAACAAGTGATTTTATTGGTTGTGGATATAAAATTCTTTGATTTAATATTTGTTTTTTAATAATGAGAGACAATACCTATGATTAAAAATTTCTTACCCGTTCAAGTATTAAAATTTCGGGTCGAGTTCGGGTTTACCCAAATATCCGAAAAACAAAATAAATAAATTTAAATCTATTAAATTACTTAAAAATATCTAAATATTTGAAAATATTGGCTTATTACAAATATAATTATTACTAATATATTATTAGTATATACGTATATGTTCAGTACATGTACAAATTTAGGTTCAGATCAGATTTAGGTTCGGATTTTCGAGTTTTGAAATTTAATACCCGTTCATGTATTTTAATATTTCTGGTTCAGATTCGGATTGATTTTTCGGGTCAGGTTTGGATATTTTGCCCACCCCTACTCGCTCGGTAGAGAGCTTTTGTTTCAGATTCTATAAACGATTAAGTTTTCAAACCTTAGCTTTTGGGGTCTTCTTAATCTCTTACTGATCAATTTGGTTTTTTTAACTGAATATACAACAAACCAAAGTAAATCCCTAAAAGCATTACAAATCCACTCTTTTTTTTTTTTTTACTTTCTCCTATTTGACTTCTTCTTTCTAACTGAGGAAACTGGCTCGTCATTGATAGGTATTGGTAAGACAGTTCCTTCACGTATACCATCTGAATCTGACGCCATCTCCTTAAGCGTTTTCTGGGCTTCAACAAACACCTTTATATCTCTTATCTGTTACACAAAACCATTATTACCAGTTCATATTATACTATAACTCAGTTAAAATGATAACAAAAAAAAAAAAGTAAACTCTCAAATGAGTATTCGAAGCTTACTTGTTCTTCAAGTTCAACGATAGTCTCGTCTTTTGATACTAGCGATGCAGCTTTCCTATATAGACAACCAGAAAAAATCAATCCACTACTATAGATGATGATTGTTTTATGTAAAATAAAGAAAAGAGTAAAACATTTTGCACCTCTCTTCTATTTCCTTGGCCTTTTTCTTCCAAGTTTCTTGCTCTTTTATAAGATTTCTATTAACCTGATAACCCGATATTAATTAGTTTGCAGCGTAATCAGTACATCAAGGAAACTTTTCAAGAATGGAACAATCATCAGATGAGAACTAAGGCAAAGAGAGACTCTCACCTCAGTGATATCATTTTTTTCTCTTTCACATTTTTCAATCTCATTCTGAAGCTCCTGCATTTTGTTAACAACAGTCTGCTCAACTGCTTCCGCGATACTACTTTCCTGCTTGCTTCTCGCCTCAACAATGAGAGATTCATAGTACTGAAAGAAATCACAATCATAAGTAATTAAGATCTCTTGCATTAATATACCATTAGGTTGCTTCAACTTCATCCTCTATTAAGTTTGTTCACATATAAATTAACAAGAGAAAGAAACAAGTATCAGAAGAACCACTAACCTGTCGCTGTGCTTTCAGCTGACTTGCAAGAAGGTCATTATACTCCATTACAATCTGTTCCACAAAAAACTTAGTCAATTAACAAAATCATTAAACCACTGAGCAAACAGATGATCTAAGTGATTCATATGCTTTATGCAGGGAAAAAACCCGATTAAGGTGGTTAAAAATCATACTGAATCAACTTTGCTGTTGAAGATGGCTCCACTAATTCCTGTATCCTCACTACACTCACAGAGACCACAGTCTCCTTCATGTGACAGACAACGGTTGTTCATTTCTACTGACTTCCCATCAATTCTTGAATGGTTTAACCGATGAACATAGCTGTCACCAACATAATCCCAGATTTGTTGTGTTCGTAAATCAAGAGAATAGCAGTGATGCGTCTCTTTCCAGTGCCTGATAGAATGCCCTTCCTTGTATCTACAATTGGAAAACATAATCCACTGTGAATGAAACTTCCATCTCTGAGAAAGATATAGAGATGTGGTTATAATTTCAGGTAATCAAAATCTTATTACGATGAAAAGGCAAACAAAGCACTTACCTTCCACAACCTAAGAAGCCACAGACAAGGCATGCCCATACGTTCTCTGTTTTTCCACAAATAGAACAGCTCAATATCTCATCTTGCTGTTGACACAATCGACAAACCTACAAACAAAATGAGCATTGGTAAAACATGAGCAAGTTACTTGTTAAGAACTGGATGACTCGGATTCGTTTACACGAAAAAATGCAAGCATTAATGCAAACTATGGAACAAAATATATTAGCAGGGTAAACACTGCCAATAAATAAACACCGCAAATGCAACACCAATCCACCATATAAAGTGAAAATGCACTGATAGGCATGAAGGAGAACCACTCACCTGACAGGACAGATAAGTCCATTTTGAAGTGCAAGAACACTGAAACGAGTGATCACAAAGAGTGCTGACTATACCACTGGTGTCAGGATCTAATCTCTCTGCATGAGTCAAATTCCAAATACTGATATTAAAAAAGGAACTTAAAATCAATCAAAGAGAAAATAACATGGAAATCTTCTTCTTTAGCACAACTCACCAAGACATATTGGGCAAGTAGGTAACTCGGTAAATCCCGCAGGTGGAGAAGCAGCAAGCTCATCAAATTCCGTGTATTCCACCGACGTTACATAGAGAATATGGCAAACCTCAGCCTAAAACCCAAGAAAATTTAGTTTTATGCAATGAACTGAGCGAAAAAAAGTATAAACAATAAGCTCATTTCCATATTATACCTCAGATGGTTCATATTTTTTCCCATTCAGGTTCTTGTAGAATCCATCTGCCGCGGATTGATCAAAAAGTTTGATCAACACATTGTATCGATCTTCCATTCCATCGTTCCTAATAATTTTCAGGAAGCACCAAATCAGACACTGCAAGCTAATTGTTTTATTCTTTTTCCTCATCAATATAATCATTCAAGTCCCTAATATCTTCACATTTTGAATAAAAGCATACAGTCAAAATCAAATCAAAGTATCCAAATGAATCACTTAAAAGAGGCAAACCTGATGAAGAGGATTTCAGAGACATGGGTGATGCGAGAATCACAGAAGCGGATAAAATCAAGGGAGGAAAAGTAATTGGGAACAGCGACAACAAAGAGAGTGGTGGATCGAGAGCTAAGGTTAGGGAGGGAGCTATGTGAAGAAGAGTTGCGGTAAAGATGAATAAGCCCTTTCCGTTCTGCGAGTTTGAGGGATGGTATGAGTTTCTCAGGAGGCTGAGTTCTCTTCGATACATAGCTGAAACCGGTTTCGTCTTCTTCAACAGAGATTGGCCGCTCTAAGTCAACCGAATGAACTTTGAGAACAAACATCGCCAAAAAGCTGGAAAAAATCTCAACAACAAAAGCTACTCAACCTTATCTACATTTTTTAACAACAGATACACAAAATCAAAAAACAAGGTTAATATTAATTAATGTTATTAAAAGTGGAAACAAGAATGCATTTACAAGATTCATTTTCAAAATCAGAGAATGAGAAATGAATTTGTTGGGAGCATAACTGATAATGATCTTGTTTAATCGGCGATTCAAGATCAATCAAAAGAAGAATCGTCTCTGAACCTATCAGTATCATTGTTTCATTTCTCGAAATTTATCAACAGTAACACAAGTGAAGCCTTAATTCCTACAAAATTCCAACAACATACATCGAATTTGAGATTCAATGCTCCGAATTGTGCTGAGAGTAATCCGATTTACAAAACCTCTGACAAGAAGCAAACATAGTCGCAAATTCTGGATTCGTTTTACAACTAAAAAACAGTGAAATTCCAAATTCCGGTTACTAGACGGCGTCAAAAACCATAAAACGTACCTTGGTAGAGAAGAAGAAGAAGAAGAAGAAGTAGAATGACTGAAACACTCTTTCGTCTTCCTCCGATCGAATTGAACAAACTCAACAAATCAAATCGAGGTGTTCAATTTGAACCGGTTTTTTTCTATTTTGGGCTCATTGGCTTTATCTAATCTCGGCCCAATTAATATCCAAAACTTATTCTACACGTATCAGAAATCGTATGGTTGCACTCTCCCACAGGCTCCTGACACGTAGCTCTCTATATTGGTAGTTAAAAAAAATCAATTAAGAAAAAGGGAAAAAATTAAAGATGTAGTGAAAAAATACATATCTCTTTTAATTAAAAAAAAAAACCACATCCTCTCCCAAAAAAAAACAAACACTCCCTCCCCCTCGTCTTCTCCTCAGCTTTTCTTTCCCAAACCGTTTCAGAATCTTCTGAGGCTTAATTATTTTATTTAGAACAAAAAAAAAAAAAATCAACGAGTTCTCTTCGGAAAACTCTTTGCTTGCTTCTGTTTCAATTCTGAAATCAATTACGGCCATTTGATTCCTCCACATCTCAGCTCCTTCTAACATGGCTACTAAAGATAATTCAATCGTCGTTATAGTAATGGAAACCTTGACTCAGGGCTCAATTGGATCCAAATTTTGATAACTCTATGTATCGGTAGAAAAACCTCCTACGTTTCTTTCGTCTTCGCATCTAAAAGTACCTAACGGAACTCAACTGCAATCGGGTCTATAGGGAATAGCGGCAACGAATCTCAAACACATCTTCAACAATCGCCTCCGTTTGAGTAGCTACCTTCCAGGTACTGCTCACTAAATCTACTCTGCAAATTATATTAAAGCCCAAAAAAAAAGCATTCGCCTTTGATTCCAAGGGAAATCAGCGCAATCAAGTCAGACGTTAGTGGAATTTAAATCACAGTTTTGTTGTGTACGTAGGTGAATCACCAGCTAACGTAGCACATGTTGAATGAACCTTCTCTTCTTCAAAACCTCCGGGTGAGATTCACAAACTTATGTAAGTTCAAAAAACATTCTGGTTTGTTTGATTATTTTTCAATTTAGCTGAGTATTATTTGTTGACAAGACTTCATGTTTTCTCTATTATAGAGTAAATCCCTTTAAGAATGTTCATATCTATGGAAAAGAAATTCTACCAGCCTTTCAGAAGAAGGCTTTGGATGCTCCTCATATTATTGCAGTGGCAGATGCAGCTAATGATGAGATGATGAGAGGTGAGATGAAGCATATTCTTTCACACTCTTTGGTTCTACATGAACCTGTGAAACTTAGTTCCTTTCCATGGTGTTAAAATAGTTATTGTATGTCATTTGAATTTTTCTTCACGCAGAGGAGAAGAACCGATCTGTTATCATAAGGTACGAGGCTTTCTATTGAGAATGCTTTTTGTGCTCATGTGAAGGTGGAAAGTAGAGCTGGGAAAACTGAGACATCAAAATATGATTGCAGCAAAATATGCAATCATGAAAAACTGATGGAAATTCATTTTAGTGCTTGGGGAAAGATATGTGGAGCCAAACTTTAAACTTGTGAGTAAGAACTGAATATTTTGATGATTCTTTGTTATCTTTGCTTGACTATGGAGCTCACATGCTTCTTTTGTTCCCTCACCATGTGTTGTGTGACTACTTGTTCAATGACCATAGTTTTACTAGAAAAAGTAATTTTGTTTCTCCTGAGAAGTTTTAGTCATATTCCACTTGTTAGCTATTCTGGGCTAATTAATAGTACTCTCTTTGGATCAGTCAAGAGTGGCTTAGCTGTGCAATGGCAAGAGATCATGCCATATCTTTTATGAATTGTGTGCAGGAGCTCCACCAATTCTTGAAGGTAACATTTCAAACTGAAATATCTAATAACTAATTCATGTGTTTTATTTATTCAGCCGCATATGATATGCTTTGGAAGTGTCTCTGCTGAAGCAAAACGTAGACATAAAAAAAATATTGATTAGCTTACTTGCTCATGGCTGAGAAGCTAGAAGTTGCTTAGCCATTTCTATAATTGTATTACGTTATTTTGTTTGCAGAGAGTTTGAAGCTTCGAGCAGCATATGAATACAATTATTTCCAACAGAGCACTTGCTTAAACATTGATGGCATTGATGATGCTCATAACAGAATTTGGTAACTTCAACTCCGTTAACAACTACTTATGAATCCTTTTTCATTGACAAAGTGATGGTACTTTTTCCACTTCCAATGCCTCTGTTTTCCATAGTTTTTTAGTTTATCAGAGACTTATATGTTATTATAAGAAGTTTTCAACATTGTTAAAATTCCTCAAGAATATCAAGAACGTGCATTTCCACTACTTGCAGCTGTGCTATGGTTAGGAAATGTATCTTTTGAAGTGGTTGACAATGGAAATCATCTGGAAGTAGTAGCAAATGAAAGTAGGCTATTGTCTATCATTTATCATATTGAATTAGTCTGGTTGTGAGCTTAATAGAATTTATGATTATCATTTAACTCCAGAAATCACTAATGTAGCTACGTTAATGGGCTGCAACTCAAAAGAGTTTATAGTGGTTTTGTGTACATGCAACCTCCAAACTGAATTAAAGGTAAAGCTAAAGCTGAGGATTTTAAGTTTTGGAAGCCAAAAAGAATCGTCTTTGACTAATCATTTTGATGCATTTAAACTTTTCTTGAGTTGTGTATCGTATATGACGATGAACAATGATCTTTGAATAACCTTTTTTTTGTTTTCTTCGTGAAACAATCATGTTGGTTTAGGGATCTGAAAATGATTAATTTTATTAGTGTTTGTTTTATAATCAATGTTGTTCGGTAATGAAGATATATAGGTGTTGTTCAAGACCTCCATGAGACAATTTTATTGGGTTTGAATTATAAAATCTTTTGCTAATGTTTAATTTTTGCTTAATGTTCATTTCATGATGAGAGATCAAGTTTTTTTTTTTTTTTTCAGTTTTATGTAGTGTTTGTTGTTTCTTAACGAGTACGCAATAGATGATTGACTGTAATAAAACATGATAAATAATTGCAGCTTTACTTGGTTGGCCATAAGCAACCTTTGCATTGAAGGTAACAAGTTATACCTTAAAAGCTTTCAATAATACATTCTCTTATATTTCTATTCTCCAAATTATGATTATTTGTTCATGTGCTCTGCTGATTGTTGTTTAGTAGGTTGTGTTGGATAAAGATAAACATATTGCAACTATGAAGAAAGCTCAAAAACGAAGCGCATGTAGTTTTAAGAAAAATACAAAATCTCCGATCAAATAAAAATAAAATTTTTATATAAATATAAACCCGCGCGTCCAGCCTAGTTAACCAGTAAAGATGAAACTGATAAAAAATGAAAAATTGAAAAATAAGACCAGATAGTAAGAGATAAGAAAGTTCTAGCGAAGAAGATATAACACCGTTTGATAAGCAGACAGTGGTTCTGATCTTCGTGCCGCAGTGTTTTTCCATAGAAGATGATGACTCGAAAATGCGTAAACCTCAAACAATGTAAACGGTACAAAAGATGAGAACTTTTTTTAAGTACAACTCTTCAAGATAAATATTTATTTTAACTTTATAGAATCTCAAATGATCAAATGACAGGATCCAAAATCCGGTTAATCTTAACATCATTTGATAAATTTAGTACTAAAATTATTAAAACAAAAACTTTATTAAAATCCGTTAAATAAAAAAATCACAATAATAAAATAAACCTAATTATGAAAAAACATATTGAATTTATGGAATCTTTATTTTAACAATTTGAATACTAAATAAACTTAATGATGAAAAAACAAATTGAATTTATGGAATCTCTAATGATCAATTGACTATGTCAAATGACGGGATCCAAAATCCGGTTAGTGTTAACATCATTTTGATAAATTTATTACTAAAATTATTAAAACAAAAACTTTATTAAAAATCCGTTAAATAAAAAAATCAAAATAATAAAATAATTATTTTAAATTTTTTTTTTTTTTTTTTTTTTTTTTACGACAAAACATTTCATTAAAATATCAAAGTAGAAAGAGTATTACAAAGTCGAATACAAAACATCGAATTACAAATTATTACATAAGCAGATATATGCGCCATACACTGAAAACGAAATATTAGAAAAAACGAAATTGCACGCTGCTTCCTTTCGAAATAAGTCTTACACGCTAACAACCATTGTATGTTGTTATATTTTTTCTCTATTCGTCTTCCTTTGATACGATATGTATGCCAGATTGGCATTGCTTCTTTTGCTTTCCAAATCGAACAAGAATAAGCCATTGCATCCGTTACATGTTTTGGAATGTTGACACGATACCAATTAGTCCGTAATCGCGTCCTTAATAAAAATATTGACTTTATATTTTTCGCTTCTTGACTTCGTTTATCCTTGCGTTTGTCGGAAGCTTCTTTGGGTGAAACCACCGAGATCTTCCATTTTTTCACGGTAAATCTTTTGAACCACCATATGCATCGCCGATTAGTGACAATGAATTCTCCTTTCATGAAACATAACCATTCTGACTGAGGGACAACGAGATCAACACCATCACCGGATTGTAGTCTTAAGAAGAGAATATTATCGCGGGAATCAATTCTTTGGAGTGAAAAGGTGAGTCCATTAATTCCGGGATCAAATACCCAAATGAAATCTCCAAAATTTTGGTTAGGAGAAGACTCATCGGTTGAAAACCGGAGATGACGCCGGTAGAGACCACCGGAAAGAAACCTTTTTACAAGGAAAATACCATGATTCCATTGAATCGACATCAAAACGATGCGAATATGAAAAAGACTACAACCCCAACATCGACAAAATGAGATAATTCTTGCCTCATATGAACTCTGTGCCACACAATATGCATATGGACATAACCCAATTCATAAACAGGGCTAAAGACATCGAGATCTGGTTTTTCAATTTTGTCATTGTGAAAACCAAATGCAAGAATTATGATTAGAAAATACCGTAATTATTGCCTAAAACTATACAGAAAAGAAATTAAAACAAACTGAAGAGAATGGTGAAAGCCGACCGACGCCAGAGAAGCCAGCGCCGGCCGGAATCGAAGGGACAAAAAAAAACAGTTACTTGGAGAAGAAGCAGTTACCCAGAAAATTTTAAGAGAGAGAACAGAGAGAAAACAGTTTTTTTTTTAAGAGAGATAAGTTTACATATATTTTTTTAAATTTTTTTATTTTAACAATTTGAATACTAAATAAATCTAATAATGAAAAAAAACAAATTGAATTTATGGAATCTCTAATGATCAATTGACTATGCCAAATGACGGGATCCAAAATCCGGTTAGTCTTAACATCATTTTGATAAATTTAGTACTAAAATTATTAAAACAAAAATTTTATTAAAATCCGTTATATAAAAAATAAAAAATATTTTGTATAATAAAAGCCGATTTATTAAAATACAATTTTTGAAAAAGCTTGAAAAATAATTTTAAATCCAAAAAAAATAAAAAAAAGTAATAAAAATAATTCAAAGTTAATGAAGTTACCTGAATAGATAGAGATGAGCCTCCAAACGGTCAGATATGCATTCATGTTGAACCTCCTCCACGTTTTTGTGACTGGGGCTGGCCCAATAAATTTGCAGCCAGAAGTTTTATTGGGCCATTGGCCTTCCAAAGTTTCTAAAACGTTTTGTGCATGCAGTGGACAATTAAGCCCATCAGGCCCAGTAATGGATATGACTCATCTTCCTCCTTCCTCGTCGCCGTCATCTCTGTTGATCAGAAAAAAGAAAAAAAACCCTAAGACCCATCTTCTTCTAAATTGAGAAAGTAAAAAAATCTCCATGTCACCTTGATTTTAGAGAAGTTGCTCTGGTCAGTGCGGTGGCGTCAAGGTGAGTCTCTGAAGACTAGATCCGGAGGAGGCTCTCTTATTCAAGGTCCCGCGGTGGTTCTAGGTAGTTGCGGCGCTTGGTGCTTGCGGAGGTGAGTGGGCTCTTGGAAAGCGTTTCGTCGGATGTCTCTCATGCGTCGGTGGCTGGATATTGTCGCTCTGTTGGTGTTGCAATAGGACTCGAGTACCAGAGACTCAAAATTGCTGTTGGTGCAGCAAGAGTACTTGCTTGAGAAAGCAAACCCTCATGTTATTCACCCATACATTAAATCCAGTAATCTGCTTCTGTTTGAATTCCTCACACCGATTGTTTTTTATCTGTAACAGAGAAGAAGACCCAGTGGAAAAGGATTCATCATTGGATCTCAAATTTGTGGCGAAATTCAGAATCAGAGAGATAAAATAAAAGAGAAAAAAACAAAGCTTCAAGGAAGGAAATATTAGTTCTCAAGAAGAGGTGAGTATTTATAATGAAAAGTTTAATTCATGAAAAAGGAAACTCTTTTTAACGGTAAAAAAAAAAAATGGAAATCACTAAAACTAACTTTTTACATACAAAGAAAAGGAAACGTCAGTTTTTTTTTCCTGAAAAAGAAAAAAAGAAAATTTAGTACCGTTAGAGAAAAAACAAAAAAAAAAGGAACCGTTGGAAAAAATCAAAAGGAAATTTAAAATTTTTCCTGAAAAAGAAAAAATGGAAATTGGGTACCGTTGAAAAAAAGAAGAAAGGAAATCTGCTTTTTTACCGTTGGAAAAAAAAAAGGAAATCTGCTTTTGTTAAAACAAAAAATACCAAACGGCACCGTTTATGAGTTAGACATCTAAAAAGGAAATTGGGTAGCGATGCTCATCTCCCTTTATCTAACGGCTACAAGGGAGAAAAAAACATACACAACTGTTAAAGTCTTCACCTGCGACTTTGAATATGTAAAAGGCCCACTAAATGATGGGTCTTAAAATTGTATAGCAACAAACCAATTTCCCAGCAGCTTCAAAGATTGTGGGCTATTTATTTTGATTCGAACCTGAACAATTCGTTTTGGCATCTAAATTTTGAAATCTCCTTATTTAATGGGATCATATATGATTTATATCATACTTGGGCTGTACGTACACCAGTGGGCCTCGTGATGCAAGCCTTTTATCATGTTAAATTTTATATATTATAAAAATGAGTGTCATGAGTTGTATGATCGACACGTGTCCTCTTACGAAAAGTTATGTCTCTTAAGTTTAGACAATGATTTGGTTCAATGTATACACAAACGTTAGAAATATTCAATGCACCGTATATTTGGTTCAATGTATACACGCACCTTAGAGATATTCAATGTATCATATATTTGGTTCAATGTAAATACGGTTATATAAACTCCAAAAAGTCGCAACTTCTCAATTTTTAAATGTATGGTAGCAAAAGATACTCTTTATTTCTCAAAATATTTATGGGTATTTTCTATTAATAATTTTATATTCTAATATAAACATATAAAGTTTTCTTAAAAGAAAAAAAAAATTGATTTCTTCTCACAATTATTTTTCCTTTTCTTAAAAACTAATCTTCTAAATAAACTTTTCTCCATCGTTTTTTTCTGCATCGTTCATCTGCCCGCGTCGACTCCAATGTTGGCCATATTCTTTCTAATTATAGGTTATTTAGGTTTCATTTAAATAAAAACTTCAATATTTGGAGAAGTAAATTTGAAAAGACACGAATCTCGCGAATGTATCTTCATATGTTCTTGATGAATTTCATTAATTTTCATAATCATTGTTAAGCGCCAGTACTTTAGGTATGGTTATATGTTTCCACAAATTTTAACTTTATTGTATGATTGATATGTGTTGTCATTTTTCGTAAGAAAATAAAACCAAAGGTTGCAATTTTGTATCAGTGCTTTGTCACTTTTGACCAGAAATTGTGTATTTTCCAAACGATGCATCTGTTATAGGGTTTAAAAAGATTATTCCACTTTGGCAATTGCAGTTAAACCATTTCAAAAAAGTTTATGGTATATCAATCATGGTGATCGTACTTTCTTCATCTCAGATTATACGAGTTGTTATAGTGATAAGATGACAGTGAAATGGTGATAGTAACAAAAGCGAGAGCATGCAAAGACAAATAAACAAGCTAATAACTATATTTGGGGATGTAAAATTGAAAAGCCACGAGTCTCGCGACTGTATTTTCTTTTTCTCTAGAAAGAATTTTATTTATTTTTATAATTATTGTTAAGCACCAGTACTTTAACGGGGGTTTTGGATTTTTAAATTTTTTTTACTCTATTGTCTGACTGACCTGGCCACATTCAATGATTTTGAAATCCTGAAGATTCTTAAAAACTAATAAAAATTTACTGCCTGCGCGTATGCGCGGGTATTGCTCTAGTTGTTCTAAATAGAGCTTTTTCTTTTCGAAAAATGATAATAATCTTTAAATTGTTATAAAAAAAATATAATTTATCATGAATATAAATATAGTTAAAGACGAAAATTTTTTAGCTAATAGAATAGCCGGATACTGATAAGAAAAAAGAATCGAAAGGGAGAGAGATTTTGGGTTTGAAGTTACTGAATATTGTATTGTGTCTTTATTCAAATGATTTCCAGCGATCGAAGTGATCGTTTATATAGAAGTAGAAAAATACTATATGTACATTGTAATGGTGAGTTTTACATGAAATAATATTTTATGCAAAAACTGTGTTCGGAGTAAATTGTTGAAGTTATGAGAAATCTTATATTGTTGACATTTATAACACTCCTTGGAGACAATTGTAACTATTAGCCCTGTCAATTTACCCGCAGGTCCCGCTCCGTTATATTCAATTGGACCAAACAGTAGGCCAATGAAATTACTGTGGTTTCTGCTTAATTTGTTAACGAATCTAGCAAACATCATATATTAAATATTTGGAAGCTTATGTGATTTGAGTCAGTTAGTGAACAATTGAACATGTTGGAACCATGGTGTGTGATAGGTTGGTATTATATCAAATTCAAGTTTTTATTCTGAAAAGAGCAACACATGTAAAAACACCATAAATTTCCTGAAACGTGACATCAGTACAATGTAAATCTCGCACAAAGTTCACCGTTACCTTTTAGAAATCACTTTCAGGTAACATTGACTTGACGTCAATAAACAACTACACAAAAATCATATCCTATTATTGCGTCACTTCTCTTCCAACTTGAAGACGTTTAAGTTGATTTGACTTTTGAGCCTTTGCTTGATCAGTTTG
Source organism: Barbarea vulgaris (assembly GCA_963667165.1). Taxonomy (NCBI): domain Eukaryota; kingdom Viridiplantae; phylum Streptophyta; class Magnoliopsida; order Brassicales; family Brassicaceae; genus Barbarea; species Barbarea vulgaris. The sequence continues at coordinate 23,116,262 of OY763893.1, read as the reverse complement.
CCAAAAGAGATCGACATCAACATGACACCAAAATATATATATATTTTTTTTACTTTTTTAAACACCTAAAAAGTGAAAAGAGAACAAATTCAAGAAGAAAATAATTTATTACAAAACCACAAATAAAGACAAGGTTGAAAGCAGACGATGATGGTCTATAAGACTATTACAGGAAAAAGAAGAGACATGTCCTTCAAGAGTAAAAGAAGCTCAGAGGAAAGCGTCTTTCTCAAGTAGCTTCACCACATCGAGCTGGTTGTTAAGTTTGGCCACGTCAATGGGATTTTTACCGTCCATGTTTGGTAGAGTTCTGCATACACAATGAAACCACTCAAGAGTCAATACACAACCATTTTAAGCTGTCGATAGTCATAGAATTTGCGTTGTTGTTGTTGTTAAAAAAACTTACACTGCAGCACCATTCTCTAGGAGAAGGCTTACACAATCTTTCCTCCCGTAACCAGCAGCATAATGCAATGGTGTGTTCTTGTTTTTGTCAACCGCATTCACATTTGCTCCAGCATCAAGAAGAACTTGCGCACATTTCATCTACAAACAAATTCAACTTAAGTCAGTTAGTTAGGTTCAACCCTACGAATTAAGCTCTTATAACAACACAAACAGATTAATCGTAATTGTGTATAATAATCTACTAAGTGAAGCTGAAGATGCTAATCCACAAAAGTGTGTGATAGTGAAAACTCTTAGTTTGTAAAGCTATCAAAATTGCTTTCTATGATTCTGTGATAGTGACATTTTCAAAAGGCTTTTGTTGTTAAGACATGGACATACCTCGCCATATCCACATGCAAAATGCAATGCTGTCCTTCCCTCAGAGTCTTCTTCATCTTTGTTACCACCCGATTGTAAAGCAGTTTTCAAACCCTGATTGGTTCAAGAATGCTTATTGAGTTTGAATGCAATTAAGGCTAAAAAATAAAGACCAAGAGGACGAAGTAGGTACCTCCACATCACCTAGACTAGCTGTCTGGTGAACAATAGATTCCACCTCTTCCTCGTCTTCTACAGCCTCCTCCTCAGGTTCAACTGCAACACTCTGGTCAGCCCCAACAGCTAAACCCATTGCTTCACCCAGCTTTTTCAACACATCTTTATCATTCCAATACCTAATACCCGAAAAAACAAATTTTCTCAACCATACACAAAGACTAAACCTTAAAAAATATTAAACAAATGATGAGATTTATCTATCACATACTTCATCATAGCAGGAGGACCACCAGCATCTATCTCAGCTAGTATAGGTTTCAATTCAGGATCTTCTTTCATTTGCGCCATACGTTCGGCAAACTGTTCTGTAGCTCCAGGGTTTGAGAAAGCCTCAAGAAAAGGAGACATTTGTGGATCCTACAAAACCAAAAAAAACAGAGATTCAGATATTATTGATTAACAAGAACCATTAAAGAAAAAGAAAAAAAAAAGAGAGCTTGTATATTATTACAACCTGAATCAAGGCGTTACCGAGACGCTCAGCCATAGTTCTGAATTCAGGATTCGCCATAACTTGATTCATTGTGTTCATATACTGATCTGGATCAAAGTTAGGAAGAACTCCTTCATGTGATGCACTTGGAACAGATTTCTGAAGCTGGTCAGCTAATTGGTTAAATGCAGGATCTTTAGCTATTTGCTCAGCTAGTTCTTTGATGCTTGGATCCTTAATAAATAAAAAACAATCAAACCAGTCAACAGAAGATATTTGAGAGTAATTTTAATAATCATGCAAACACAAAAGGGGGCACATACATTGAGAATACCAGCCATGCTTGAGAAATCGAAAGCATCGAAGTTAAGTCCATGATCAGCCGGTGAAGGTGAAGCTGTACTCTTAGATTCTTCCTTGGAATCTTTTTTCTCATCTACAGAAACATGAAACGAAATCTGACTTACAACGTTTTAAAATCGAGATATATAAAAAAAAAATTTGAATTGTTAAAAAAAAAAAAAAAAAATTGAATCTGAATAGAACACATGAAATCGAGATAACACAATACCTGAAGGAGGAAGAGTGGTTTTGTCTGAACTTGAAGCCATCGTATATAAACTAAAACCCTAGAAAAAGAAAGAAAAAAAATCACAGAGATTTTATTTAGAGATCGAACAAAGAAGATATCGAGATTGAAACTGAAAAGAAGGTGGTGAAGGCGATACCTATCGAAGCGAATGAGTAAGGGAAGCTGAAGACACAGAACAAAGAAAAATTAAAACCCCCCAAAGGAAAATGTCTGTGGCGAAGGCAAAACACAGTAAGAAAAAAACGGATATTCTTTACTTCGTTTTATAATTTAATAAAACTATAGAAATTAATTTTATATTTAGAAAGATTAATTTATTATCATTTATCACATTATTATCATCAAATAGATTGGCCCGACTAGACTAGAGAAAGAACGACACGCTATCACGTTGAAGTTTGGGCCTACAGATTTTTAAACTATTTGTGCCATTAGGCCCAATCTTGTAAATGTTACTCCCACTATTCTGACACGCCCATTGTATCAAGAGTAGTCATTTTTAAATATTCCAATACTGAAATTGTGAAATCGCATTTAAAAACGTTGAAAAAGTTTATACCATCTATTACACTAAAAATTGCGAAAAAAACAATAACAATCACTACTTATAAACCCACAAAGATCAATACTTGTTTCTTCTTATCAATCAAACAAACACATATCACGTATGACATAACTCGACAAACCAAGTGTGATTCAAAAGAGAATTTCTTAGAAGATAAGGAAATATGAATCATTTACGATGTTTGAACTGCGCAAGAGCAGAGAAGAAGAAAGAAACTACTTGGTAGCCTGAGCAATTATATTACTTATTGAACTCGCCTCCTCTTTCGCAGCTTCCACCAATTGATCCTTCAAATATCATAACACACATCATTAAGAACTAATCCTTTTGTCTCAGCGGCATTAGGATTAAGAAACCATACCTGAGCTGATATTATCCTTGCAACTGTTTTCTTGCTCGACTCTTGAAGCTCACCGGCGATCAACAGCTCATCCAATATATAATACGCCTAGAATGAAACCAACAAGTTCCAAAAAATGTCATAACAAAGTGAAATACACAGCGAGTAGAGAATCATTGTTTTTTCCCCTTAGAAGGTCCTGTAGAGTTACCTTGTGGAAGTTAAAAATCAAATCAAGTTCACACACCTGAAGATCAAAGAATAAACAGCTCTTAATCAAAATCCAAATGTTTTGTGAGGCTATGATAGAGTAAAGGAACAACTTTTGGATATGCGTTTACTCACACTGCCAAAGTAACGGTCAAGTATCTCAACGTAGTGATGGATTATCTCCAACACCTCTAACTCGTTATCTGCCTCATCAATACACATGCAGAAGTACAAGCTTGCATATCTGCAAAAACACACAACCATCATGTTTAGAACCAGTATTTTTTTAAGTGAAGCAAGAATATGCTGCGTATACAATATAAACATCGACTCAGCGTTTTTTACCTTTTGTAAACAACCTTGTACCCTCTCCATTCGATAAAATTGCAGAGCTTGGGACCTCGGTTCAGAATCACGCCACTGAGTTCGCGTATAACCTGTCCAGATCGTATTTCCAAATGTAAGATCAAAATGCAAAGCATCTGCATAAGCCGAGATTAACTCAATGACACCTGAGCTATACATTACCTTAGATCTTTCCTTCTGTGTATAAGGCGAGTACCATTTAGTAAGCCTTACTTTTCCTTGCCGACTAACAAGAAGCACAAAATGTATCTGGAAATACAAATAAAACCCAAAATAGTCACCTTTAGAACTTTTCTTGTTTTTTCAGGCTTATCACACTAAAATATTTTGCGTAACAATATTCTAGATGGTATTCAACAACTTAAATCATTATGAATGACAAATCTATAGCACATAATTAGTTTTCCTAATCTCCTTACCATGGGAAGTTATCAAGCATGAGAAAATTCTAGATCACAAACACCAAATTTCTAAAACTAGAACTTCAAGGAGAGAAGAAAATTTTGCAATATACAAAAGAAGCTCTTAGAGTATACAAAGCATAAAAGGACCAGCAGTATTATCACCATTGCTATAAACTCATAAAGATTTGAAAAGCAAACAATGGATAAGGCAAGCAAAAGAGAGAATTTTGAGAAGTCAAGTAGCAGAACTCAAAAATCAATATATCTAAAACCTTTGCTACCACAACTCAAAAGAATCTCAAGAGATATTTCAATTTCCAATACAAAGAAAAAAAAAAAAAAGTAAGAGATATCAAGATAGAGAGATCCACGAGCTTCCTTTTGCCAATTCAGAAACAGAGACACATAAAGAGATGTGAATGATTCGTTCCTATTGCATTTTTGATCCGAGAAGCTAAAATCAAACAGGAAATTGCAATTTCTACCTCAAAAAAAAAAAAAAAAAAAAAAAAAACAATTTCAATACATTCAATTCCTAACAATCGATCAAATCTTAGGCAGATCTAAGCAGAAACTGAATCCAATACCATAATCATAAAGAGAGAATCAGAGATGCGAAATTCAGATTCAGAAGTTGTTGTTGTTTACGAGAAGCATCTACGATCCGAAATTTGAACAAAGTTACATAACACAGTAGCCGAAAAAGCAAAGAGAGTGACAATAGTTACCATTTTTTTAGCCGATTGAGAAGAAAAAGCGAAGCTCAAATCCCAGAAGAGATCTCCACAAGCTGATGATCGTCAAAAGAATCTTTTCGTCCGGCCAGGCACACCTCTCAATAGAATGGCCTGAAATTTAGGGGTATAATAGTAATAATTTAATTTTTTAGATACGGATCTTGTCCCGGGTCGGATTCTTTTAATTTTTCAGTCCGTTTTTGTTCCTTCTTTTAATCTGGACCGTTGATAGGAAAACTTCTGGAGAGTGATTCGACGGTCAGATTGAATCGGATTGGATTTCTACAAAATCCACGAGTAAAATTTTAACCAGATTAAACCAATTGGCTGATATACTTTATTTTCTTCATATCCCTATTGTTTAGTCATTTAAACATTTTAATTTCTGGATGAAAAAAAGAAAAGAAAAGCATAAGTTCTAATTTAAAGTTAGGTCACTCGAGTCTCAGTGATTTAATAAAATCAATGCCATATGTTTTGGTAATTGATACTGCTACTCGTTGTGATTATGTATGAAACAAGGCATAACAATGGAAGGACAAAATTGAATTTACATAAATCAAGATAAAATTTGGAGAAACTTGGAGTACAAACAAAATAGATAGAAAAGAGATCGATGAAGAAGAAATAAAATAAAGGTTAAAATTAAAATTACATCAATCTAATTTGGGATTCTGTTTCTTTGTTTTATTATCTGTCAGTCTCGTCGTGCTCCAAACATTATCTGTTGACCTGAGACGAAGGGCCAATGTCTCTGCTGGATCTGTTGTACTTCATGTGGCTCTTCACAAGCTGTCCAGCTGCAATAGCAGACATTAACGATAGCTCTCCTGCAAGAACCGAACCAGCCACAATTCTTGCCAACTGCCTCGCGTTCGAGCCAGGTTCATCGTTGCTTGATCCTTTCACACCAAGCAGATTCAAACATGCTGATTGTGATGCAAGTTGTGTCCCACCTCCAACAGTACCAACCTGTGGATCCAACAAACATCATTAAAAAAAAAAAACAATCATGAGTTGGATCCAGCAGTATTCAAAAGCTATTATAGCTTTTTATGTTCTCTGCAATAATGTGGTTTTAACTTTAGACAGAACATGCATTATTATTACCTCAATGCAAGGCATAGTGACAGAGATGTGAAGGTCGTTCCCTTGAGCTTCAATCATAGTTATACAGTGTGAGCTTTCCACGTTTTGAGCTGGGTCTTGTCCAGTGGCGAGGAACACAGCGCTGACGATGTTGCTTGCATGAGCATTGAATCCACCAAGAGAACCCGCCATGGCTGAACCAGCAAGGTTCTTGAGCATGTTAAGCTCTACAAGAGCCTCAACGCTAGACTTCAACACTTTCTTCACAATCTCCTCCTTAATTAAGGCTTCACATACAACAGACTTACCACGTCCTTCGATCCAGTTCACAGCTGAAGCCTTCTTGTCCGCACAGTAATTTCCTGAACACCACCACCATGACACCAATAATCAAAAAGAGTTGACTTTAATTACAGAAATCAAGACAACAATACCAAAGAGAGAAAGAAAGAAGAGTTAAACCTGAGATGCCAATAACATCCATGTCAGGAAACTCAGCTTTTATAAAGTCCAAGACATTCTGAACACCTTTAGAAACCATGTTCATCCCCATAGCATCACCAGTACTACACGAAAACCTCGGATACAGATTCTTTCCAGCAATCTTGCATTTAATACTCTCAAGCTTAGCAAATCTACTCGATCTATACACAATAGCAAAAAGGCAAAAACAAGTCAGCAGAAAACATCATAATCAACCATCCTAACTAAGCAAAAAGAAGAAAAGTTTGAAACTTTACTTGTTAAACATAAGAGACAATCTCTCGAAATTAGCAGGATCTTGTAGATAAAACATGACAAGAGCAGCTCTTCTTGCAGAAGGGAATCTAACAACAGGAGCTCTAGTCATGGAATCTTTCATAATGACACTAAAAGCACCACCAGACAAGTGAATAGCTTTACAACCTCTATTAGTACTAGCAACCAAACAACCTTCAGTTGTAGCCATTGGCACTGAATACTCAATCCCATCAAGTAACAAAGGTCCAGCAATTCCCACTGGGATCTGAACATACCCAATTGGCATCTCACAGCATTGTCCCAGAATTGACTTGTAATCAAAACCTTCCAATGGTAAACCGGTTAAGGATTTACCGGTTATCCTCTGAACCGCTTCTCTTCTAATCACTGCTGCTCTTTTGCAATCTCCGAGTTTCGTCTCTAATGAGTAAGATGGAATGATTCCATCAATCACCGATTTGACGATTTCTTCATCTTCCGCTGAATCAAGATCCGATTCACGAGGAGGAAGATCGATTGAATTAGGTTTAATACAATCTAAGGATTGACCACAAGGAACAATCTTGCGTAAATCTTCATCAGTAGCCCAAACATCATCGTCGGAAGAAGATCGGAATATAAGATCGATACCACAGAAACCGAGAAGGTAAATAAACGAAGCGACGAAAGTGAAGAGAGCACAGATCTCAGAGAAGTCAACGACGTGAAGAGGCGTAGAGTTACGGATCTTCTCGCGCCATCGGCTAAGAAGGAAATAAACGGTGGCGAAGAAGAGGGAGAGGAAGACGGTGTTGGTTAGGTATAAAGGAAGAGGAAGAGCGTCGGAGGCTTTTGGAACGACGATTTCGTTGTGGTGGTTTGATTTGGCGGGTAATCTACGACGGACATCCATTGATTTTGACGGTGGGTTATTGGATGATCGGCCGCCGGCGCCGGTGAAAGAGAGAGAGACTAAAATTGGATTTTTGATGGTTATTTTTGGGCTCCAAAAGTCTGAGATGACAAAAATAGGTGAAGAAGGTTTTATATATAGTGGTTGGAACTGATGATGTGTGACATCGAAGTTAACGTCAATGTCAATGTTGTAGTTTTGATGTTTATCATGTGGGAGAAGATGATTTTGTCTCCGTCACAATCTAACTGTCTTCTTCTATGATTCTCTTTTTTTGGGGGTATGACACTTAAGGTGAAAGCTTTGTTACTTTTTTGAGTATTTTTCTTAGTCCAAAACAACTAAATAAGTTACTGTAGAAAATATTCCTTTTAAAGTTATTCATAGAAGAAAACTAGAAAAATATATATATAAAAAAAAAAATCAAATTCAAAACTTCGAAGCTTTTAGGTTTTTTTTTTTTTTTAATTAAATTTTTGAAAAAACAATTTCCTTTGTGTTCTAGATTTAACTTAAATACACTAATATGATAAAAAAATTTCTTAAAACAAAACTAAGAAAAAGAATAGTCCATTCAAAGCCTAACTATTGAATGGATATGGATGTAGTTTTAGACTTGTTGTAGTTTTATTTGGCTTTTAAATATCAATTGGTTTTTACCATTCAATTTTTTTCTTAATTTTTTATCACTATTACCTCCATTTCTAATTGTTTGTATTTTTTAAAAAAAAAATTATTAAAAAAAAAATATATTTCTCAATTTCCTATGCAAATTTAGTTTTATATTTTTTAATGTCATTTAATTAATTATGTTTTATTAAAAATAGTTATATAGTTAGTTAATAAATATAAGGTTAAAATTGTATTTTTGACAAATTTCTTAAAATATATGAAAATATTAGAAATGGAGGAAGTATATTTTCTTATTCTATGTTACCTTACAATTTTAAGTTTTGACCTAAGAGAAAAACCATGTTTAACAGTATTATCATTTCACGAACTTCAAAGTTTAAAACAGTGCCATCATGCATGCATTGCGTAGGATATCATATTAGAAAGAAATTGTTTTCAATAAACCTGAGTGCACTTGCATTTCCGAGGCACTTGGTTCTACATTTACTTCATTGTCGTTTTTGTTTGATCTCTTCTTATTTTGGGGGATTTTTTGTTTGACCAAGTCACCAAGGAGAAGAATCTTAGAAAATCATGATTATAATGATGCTAAAATAATATTCCAAATGGCGTGAACGTAGCGATAGTAACAATATACCCATGAGTAATTGAATATTCTTAAATTAGACACGTAGGCTTGTGCACCAAAATCTATGTAAGACTTTCTTAAATACTATTCACTAATTAAATAAGAAAATAAAAGAACATTTTCAATCAACTTATTTAATCGGTATGTTTAAAAGAAAACTGTAAGTGCTTTATTTTGGAAACATGATTGCTTATTTTATTTTGTTATGTGTAAATAATGGTTTTGAGTTATACGAGGTTTGCAACAAACAAAAAGAAAAAAGTTATACGAGGTTTGCCCAAAAAAAAAAAAAAAATTATATGAGGTAGAATTCGTATATAGTTATTTGAACCAACTAGTGGTTTATTAGTTGAAATAATGATTTTAGCGTTAAGAATTAAATGACATAAACGCAATAAATGACAAAATATCTATTTTTAAAGAAGTTTCAAGGATAGGTTTGGATTTTGGGTAAAAAGAAAGTCAAACTTGATTGAACAAAAAATTATTCAGTTCTTGCTTGGGTTTAACGCCATGTTATATGTAACTCAAAAATATAATTGTTTGAGATTTATTAATTGTATGTGTTGAATTGGTCTTATTTGCTTCACACTTTGAGCATATAGTGTCGTCTAAACCAACCGATGTTGATATGTATTAAATTGGTCTTATCTTCTTCACACTTAAGAGTAGAGTGTTGTCTAAACCAACTGATGTTGATGTGTGTTGAATTGGTCTAATCTTCTTCACACTTAGAGTAGAGTGTTGTCTAAACCAACTGATGTTGATATGTTGTGTTCCCTATGGCAACAACTGTAGGACCGAAATTGGCACACTACGAGATTGGAGAAGAATTGCAATAAGAAAGACGTTAAGGGAAGAGATCAAACAGAGAGTGGAGTCGAGATACGAAATCTCTTTCCTTAACTCTAAGAATCTCCCGCAGTGCGACGGGTTTTTATAGAATCAAGAGTCCCAGGATGAAACCACTAACAATCGTTTTCGCAAGCACTCGAAGAACGATTCTAACGAACTGATATAACTACGATACTCTCGGAATACTTACTGAAAAAACACAGAGAGAGATTGTTGTTGTTGTTTTTCAGATTTCAAAACATGTGTTTCGAAGATGGAGACAAAGGCTGTTTATATAGCCGTAGGAGGGAACGGTTTTAAAAACCGCAAGCAGAACCGTTGTGGCTTTTCGAATTTGGGCCGGTTTATTTGTAGCTTTTCGAATTTGGGCCAAAACCGGAAGGTTTTTATAAGCCCATTTACTTTGTCCAAAAAGAATAGTACTTGATGGACCTTCGGTCCAATTGCCCGAGCCGTGCCGTGCCGTGCCGTGCCGGCTGGCGGCGGCGCGCGCGTGTGGTCCCCCTTTCCTTTCTCCGTAACCATTTAAACAAATGAATGAGTGTGACTATATTTATAGCACTTCAAAACACAACTTGCAAGCAATGTGAGACATTTTACAAGTTACTTATTCAATAACCAATAGGCTTTTCTCATTCACTTTTTAACCAATTTGCATAACACAAAGGCCCAATACAAGGTCCATTTGTTTAGTTCAAAAATTGGTTCCAACAACAACCGCCCACGGTATGCGAAGTTATCTTGCGGCAAGAGACCGTTGGAATCAAGAACAGTCTTCTCATGAGATTTCTTTGTCATAGCTAGGAGATAAATTTTCAGTCTCTGAGACCCATATCATTAAATAGATGATGGTCATGGACTCATGGGGCTGCCCAAAGCTTGTTTACAATTTGGAAGATCCCACCCAAAAGTGATTGGATCATGGACATTGGACATGTCTAAGTGGATTTCACTCATAAGTGGTAGGTAGGCCTGGGCGTTCGGATATTCGGGTCGGGTTCGGGTCGGATTTTTCGGGTTCGGGTTTTTCGGGTTTACAAATTCCTTACCCGTTCGGGTATTAGAAAACTTCGGGTCGGGTTCGGTTCAGAATTGGTCGGGTTCGGGTTCGGTTCGGGTTTACCCGAATATCCAAAAAACAAAAAAAATTGAATGTAAATCTACTAAATTATTTGAAAATATCCAAAATTCTAAAAAAATACAAGTATTATTACCCAAATCTACCAAAAAAATAACTAAATATACTCAAAATAAATCTAAAATATCCAAAAATCATGAATATTTAAGCATTTGTCTTATTACAAGTATAATTATTACTAATAATATATTAGTATGTACATATATTTCGGATATGTTCGGTACATGTTCGGATTTCGGTTCGGATCGGATTCGGGTTCGGGTTTTCGGGTTTTGAAGTTTAGTACCCGTTCGGGTATTTTAATATTTCGGGTTCGGATTCGGGTTGATTTTTTCGGGTCGGGTTCGGGTCGGATACTCGGGTTCGGATATTTTGCCCAGGCCTAGTGGTAGGATCATGAGCCTCCTATAACACCCACCCGAGCTAAGGTAAACCCACCAATATGCCAAGCAGGAATTGAAATAACTTTATAAAACCAACAAGGCCAAGTTAGAAGTTTGAAGAACCAAATTTAAATGAAAAAACAATAACGTCTACTCAGACCAAAACCAGTTACATGGTTTACAATTAAACCGATTATGTACCTTAATCTCGGATGAAAGCTACATTCCTTGTCAAAAATCACAAAACCCCTCTTTTGAAAAATCACAAACCCCTCTTCTAAAGTGGTTGCACTTGCACCACTTTAGACCACCACCTCAGTTTCATAAAACCATTACTAAAGAGAACTCCTTGCAACTGAAATCTACAGAATGAAAGTCGAAAATCGCATAACACTAAAAAGATCAAGTGAGAACTATAGAGTAAATTTTACCTGCAGCATCTAATTGCTTCTGGAGTTCCTGACCAATAATTACCAAAAGCATTGAAAGTGATAGCAGCAATCGTCGTATTCACTTGTTCTTGCAACTGTGAGATTATATCCATATTCTAAAACCTTAAAGACAACGCCATTGTTGTGACTTAATGATTATTTTATGTATAAAAAAAAAAAAAAAAAACACTTTTAGTGGAAAATAAATGAGCTGAAAATCTAAGGAAAAAAGGTCCCGTGGTGGCCACGAAACCTAATAATTTATTTTCACATTCATTTGTCTTACTTTTTTTTTTATCAGCACACAACAATTTTTTTTTTTTTTCATCTCTTCTTCTACTTCTTCTCCCACAACAATGGCGTCTCTTCTCGGGAACGGCATTTCCAGATTTTCTCCACAACCCACATCTGATTCCTCAAAATCACCAAAAGGGTTTCACCCAAAACCCGAATCCATGAAATTCCCATCTCCAAAAACCCTAATTTCAACGAGACTCTTCAAAGTCAGAGCCGATAGCTCATCTGATAAACTTCAACAGTATTTCCAAAATCAAGATTACGATAAAAAATACGGATTCGTTGAAAATATCGATTCTTTCACAATCCCTAAAGGTTTATCTGAAGAAACGATTCGATTGATATCGAAATTGAAAGATGAACCTGATTGGATGCTTGATTTTAGGTTCAAAGCTTATACCAAGTTCTTGAAATTTCAAGAACCTAAATGGTCTGATAATAAATACCCTTCGATTAATTTCCAAGATATGTGTTATTACTCAGCGCCTAAAAAGAAACCTGAAACTGTTAAGCTTTTCGATAGATTAGGTGTTCCTTTAACAGAGCAGAAGTGTTCGTCTAATGTTGCGGTTGATGTGGTTCTTGATAGTGTTTCGATTGCTACTACTCATAGGAAGACTTTAGAGCAATCTGGTGTGATCTTTTGTTCGATATCAGAAGCTATTAGTGAGTATCCTGATTTGGTTAAGAAGTATTTAGGAAGAGTTGTGCCTTGTGATGATAACTACTACGCAGCTTTGAATTCGGCTGTGTTTAGCGATGGATCGTTCTGTTATATACCGAAAAACACGAAATGCCCGATGCCTATTTCGACTTATTTTCGGATTAATGCCATGGGGACTGGTCAGTTTGAGAGGACTTTGATTGTTGCTGAGGAAGGTAGTTTTGTTGAGTATTTAGAAGGATGTACTGCTACTTCTTATGACACGAATCAGCTTCATGCTGCAGTGGTTGAGCTCTATTGTGGGGAAGGAGCTGAGATTCAGTACTCTACTGTGCAGAATTGGTATGCTGGGGATGAAGAAGGTAAAGGCGGGATTTATAATTTCGTTACAAAGCGTGGTCTTTGCGCTGGGGATCGTGCCAAAATCTCGTGGACTCAGGTTGAGACAGGGTCGGCTATAACTTGGAAGTACCCTAGTGTGGTTTTAGAAGGAGATGATTCGGTTGGCGAGTTTTACTCTGTGGCATTGACTAATAACTATCAGCAAGCTGATACAGGTACCAAGATGATTCACAAAGGGAAAAACACAAAAAGTAGAATCACTTCAAAGGGAATTTCGGCCGGGCATTCAAGAAACTGTTACCGTGGTCTTGTTCAGGTTCAATCCAAAGCTGAGAATGCTAAAAATACTTCGACTTGCGACTCACTGCTTATCGGTGACAATGCAGCTGCTAATACCTATCCTTACATCCAGGTAAATTTCCTATGATCCAAGCTGTGAACGTTTTCGCCCTTTCTTGATTGATTACTTGTAACTACAACACCTCTAAAGAAGATGTTAAATCTGTACACTTTTGTTTTTGTGGTGGGTCTGAAACGATAACAGGTAAAGAATGCTTCGGCGAGAGTAGAGCACGAAGCGAGTACCTCAAAGATTGGAGAAGATCAGCTTTTCTATTTCCAGCAGAGAGGAATCGATCATGAAAGAGCATTAGCGGCGATGATTTCTGGATTCTGCAGAGATGTCTTCAACAAGTTGCCTGATGAATTTGGAGCCGAAGTTAACCAGCTTATGAGCATCAAGCTTGAAGGATCAGTGGGTTAAACAAAAACAAACTCACAATTAGAGAAACTGTAAAGACAAAAAGAGTCTTTGTGCTTCTTAATAAAGTTGGTGGCCATAAGCTTGTTTACAATTTGGTCGGACCCCTTCAATAAAGTTGTCGAAAGTTATAAGACATGGGACACGTCCAAAGGCTTGAGTTAGTATCCGAGTTTACGAATTAAAATTACTTGTTAACAAAACCTACAAAAGCCAAGTTACAACAACCAAAATTTAAGGGCAAAAAAATTCGAAAGAGAATGTTGAAGATACCAAGCTTAAGTTCCAACTCATGATTCATAGCACAAAAAGGTCCAAAAATAGCTCATAATAATCCCAAAAGATAAGTTATAAAAACAAAAATAAACTCATTAAAAATGCTGCAAACTAAAAGCTTGGTTTTGTTCTGAAAATTGGGAAACAGAGTATTGTTTTAAGCAGCTTGCTGAGCAGAAAGTCTCTTCCTGGCTTCTTCAATGATGGTCAACTTAATACCTTTACCCTTTGGAAGAGACACCCATGGTTTTGTTCCTTTTCCAATTGTGAACACATTTCCCAACCTTGTAGCAAACTCATGTCCTGTCGAGTCTTGAATGTGGATAGTTTCAAAGCTTCCCTTATGTTTCTCACGGTTCTTTATCACACCAACACGCCCTCTGTTTCTTCCTCCGGTGACCATCACTACGTTGCCCACATCAAACTTTATGAACTCCACAATCTTGTTCTCCTCGAGGTCGAGCTTGATTGTGTCGTTAGGCTTGATGAGCGGGTCGGGGTAACGGATGGTGCGACCATCATACGTGTTCAAGTAGGGAATGCCCTTCTGACCAAACTGGATAGATCTCACCTTGCATAGCTTGAACTGCAATAGCAACAAATGAGGATACTTTGTTAGAACATATTAAAAACTGGTAATCAACATGCCAATAAAACAGAGCTTCTATGTAAGTCTAAGAGAATCAAATACATAACTCATTCTGTTTCATTTAGTATTAGGTAAATGTAAGGGACTCAGGAAAACAAACCTTTGATTCCTCGTCCTTGATGGAGTGGAGACGGAAACGACCCTTGGTGTCATACAAAAGACGGAAGTTTTCATTTGTTTTTGGGATAGAAACAACATCTGTGAATAATTATGCATTTTTAGTTCAGACACAATATAATGAAAAACAAGAAGCACAAACAACTAACACCAGACTCACCCATGAAACCAGCAGGATAGGTCTTGTCAGTCCTCACTTTCCCATCAACTTGAATATGCCTTTGCATCAAGATTGAAATCACTTCTCTGTAAGTCAGAGCATACTTCAACCTGTTCCTGATGATAAGGACAAGGGGTAGACACTCCCTAGACTTGTGTGGTCCAGACGACGGCTTGGGGGCCTGAACAGAAAGTGCATTATAAGCACAGATCAAATGAAAAACTAAGCTAATCATAATAATAAGATAAAATCAAACAAGTGACTTACAAAGGCACCACCAAGTTTGTCAAGCATCCAATGCTTAGGGGCATTGAGCCTCTTCAAATGCTTCTTCAAACCTCTTGCCTACAGAGAAAAATAGATAAATCTCAAAATCAAAAACACAATAAATCTTCATAAAAAGCTCAATCACTATAAGTCACATCATTCAACACCTCAAATCACTAACTGGATCTAATCAAAATCGATCCCAAACCCATTTGAAAGATCGCAAGAGACACAAAGCAATTGACTTTATAGAAACAATAACAAGAACCCATAATTCAGATAGATACAACGACTGAACCCAGAAAGAAGATGGAGATTATCGTCAAGCTCAAAACGAAATTCACAGATTGAGAGAAACTATATAAAGAAAATGAACACATGTGAATAAGAGATTTTAGAGAGACAAAGATTTACGAACCATTTTTGCAGCGAATGTGTTCTGATGACTCCGCGGCTAAGCAAACTCCAGTCTCACTTATTTCTCTAGGGTTGGAGAAGGGAAACACAAAACCCTAATTTTAACGTGTGTATAATCCAAAACTCCTCTCCCCACACGTGTGAACTAACCAGCTGAGATCAACGTAAAGTTGTTAAGGCCCATTATAGGCCCAAATTGTCAAGTTAAAGCCCATATAGTTTTCTCTCTTTTATTTATTTTTTTCCCTCTTTCAACAAAGATTAGAAGCGAAAAAGGAAAAATAAAAGGTTGTGAATGTCTCCGTCCCTTCTCAGTTTCTCACGCAAGCTCAACGAGAAACGATCGGGAAATCTCGCCGTCGGTGAAGCGCCGCCGTAATTAAACGACGGAAAATCCGAAAGTGGTTGTATTTATAATTCTAGAGTGTGTGTGAGGAAGGAGGAGAGATTTGTATGTAGTTAAGAATTTGTTTGCGAAGAACGATGTCGCTGAGGATTAAATTAGTAGTGGATAAGTTTGTGGAGGAGCTTAAGCAAGCACTTGATGCTGATATACAAGATCGGATCATGAAGGAGAGAGAGATGCAGAGTTATATCGAAGAGCGTGAGCGTGAAGTCGCTGAGCGAGAAGCTGCGTGGAAAGCTGAGCTTTCTCGCCGTGAGGTATGTTTTTAAAGTTTGTTTTTTTGGTGAGATTTTTAGGGATATTGATTTTCTTTTCTTTTACAGACAGAGATTGCGAGACAGGAAGCGAGGTTGAAGATGGAAAGAGAGAATCTGGAGAAGGAGAAGAGCGTTTTGATGGGGACAGCGTCGAACCAGGATAATCAAGATGGAGCTCTTGAAATTACTGTGAGTGGTGAGAAGTATCGGTGTCTTAGATTCTCTAAGGCTAAGAAATGAGATATGGGTTCAAAAGATAGGGCACAAAGGTTAATATTTTATGCTTCTTTCCATATCGATAAGGAAATGATTTGTTCTTCGTTTATGATGGATTGGAATTGTGCTTGATTTGTGTAAATTAAATTCAATGAAGAAAGCATTGTCTTTTCTGCAAACGGAGTTGTATCTGATTATCACTCTAAGGTGCTTCATGCTCAAATCAAATATTTGTTGATTGCTGTGTTGTCATTATTGACATGTAGAAGTTGAGGGATTTAGATCACTGTCTTTCTGAATGATGGATGTAGTTTTGCTTGAATGTGCAAGCTTTGTATAGCGTGAAGAGAACCAAAGATGCAAGAGTGCTTGAGTTAGAGTGAACAGTGTGGATTATTGATGTTAGTATCATGATGAGTTAATAATAGACAAATGTTTTTGGTTAGGGAGATTAAAGCACTTACTGTGAACTCCTAGAATCCCTTTCCTGTTCTTTCAGCTTGGCTCTCTGAAAAAGCCAGCAAGTAGCTGGTTTAAAGTCTAAGGGGTTTCAGAATCTAGGGACGAAGTAGAAGGTTGTCTGTAAGGTAAACCGTGCTCTTGATAGTGTTCAAGTTGATAGTCAAACAGATGAGCTAGGTTCCGTTACCTTCCTCTATGTGCAATTGTAATGATGGTCTTGTAGCTATAACTTACATTGTGGTACATTCTACCTATTACCATATTTCTTGCTGGTTTCTTAATTTGTTTTACTTAGGTATTTTTAGTGGAACCAAATGAAAAACATATGGCCTCAAGGTTCGTATAGCTTATGATCTGAAAGATAATTCTTTCCTAGCCCTATTAGATTTGCTTGACCTGAATAGATGTGTCCACCATCAGTATCTATCTGAAGGTAAGAGGATCCATATGCTTTCATTTGCCTTGCACATTCTCTCTTTGAATTGAGTCTACAAAACAAACTTACAGGAATACCTATCCAATGGACTTATTTAAGCATTAGATGGTGTGGTTGGTTTGAATTTAGATCACTGACTAATTCACCCTACTCTGGAGAGCTCCCTTTGCAAATCTGGTGCGTAGGCGTAGTCTCATGATAAGTTTCCAGCTGATTTCAATTGTGAACTCCTGCATATTGGTTGCCAGGTAGCTGCATTGAGCAGCGCAACGCGAATTCATCCACAATGCGGGAACTTCAATAGTTTCTACAATCCAGATTGCTGTTCCCAGCACAGGTATCAACATCGATTGAAGCTTGGCATATCAATCAAACACAAAGAAATTTTCATATCACAGCTATAAGCATCATTTTTGGGGACAGGTAGGTACATACCCTAGGGTCCTTAATAAACATTTCACCTTAGGGTGTATTATCACAGTGGACAACAAACAACACTAGCCGATTTCCAAAATATTTATTTAAACAAATTTCTTGTATGAGATCAAGAACAAGATTCTTTTGAGATACTACTGTTCCAGATGCTCCTGCTAGAGCTGAAATATTTGCAAAAAGATACATATTTTTGTGCATGTAGGTAGTAATTCTCAGGGTTTAGTTTGTAGACGTTGATACCATTGTGTCAGCAAGTTGAGTATTTCAAGGAATGCAAAAGCAAGATCATAAAAGTTGCAGGAAGTAAACAAATCTGATTCGAGGAGCAAATCTATCTCTGGAGTGCAGGATGCAGCGACATTGTTCAAAACTACTATGTGAGTCCTCTGCTTAACAAAGTCTACACTGTTGATGAGTACAGATCTTTCCTTATCGATAACCTCTCTACATTTATCAAGGTAAACATTTTCAATTGCCAAATACCACAAGAAAGAGGAGATAATCTATGGTTGAATTCTGCAGCAAGTGTATGGGATTGGAGCAAGAAAGATCGCCAATTCCATCCCTTCTTTCAAGTTACGAGCTTTGGTTTCTCTTTTACGTTTACCAGATTTTAGATTCTTTTGGTAGCCAGTGATGTTAATGGGGATTGTTCATGTTCATTGGGTCGGATCAAAGCTTTGATTTTGTTACCAACAATTGCTTCTCTTAAGGCTCATACTCCAATATTTTGCTTTGACTTTTGTTATTGTTGTTGTTATATTGCAAATTCTTTTAAAACTCAGGAAACTTTTAGCCCTTGAGCAAGTGTCATTGGTTGATGTTGCTTTGACTTTGCCGTGTTTCCATGATTTTTTTTTTTTAGTTTCTGCTAGCTTATAGAAAACAGTTTGAATCCTGATTTTAGCAAGAAATTCCCCATAATTCTCAATGTTCTAAAGCTGTTTCATTTGCAGAGAGTGATACGACTGTTCCAGATGCTCCTGCTAGAGCTCAAATATTTGCTGAAAATCTTTTGCCAATGTTTTACCTTCATAAACTAGACGAGTTTTGGTGTCCTGCGGTAATTTCAGAAGGGCTTTTGAGTTGTATGCAACTCAGAGATAGTGTTTCAGTCATTTGATTTACATATTGATAAGGGGAGCAAACCAATGAAGAAGCATAGCTTGCTAGGACGCCTCCAAATTAACCAAGGGACTGAAACTACTAAATGATAAGAGTTGCAGGGGAAGGACGAAGTCAAATATGGCAAACAAAAACAGGTTATTATTATTATTATTATATATTGATAGAACAGAGTAATAAATCATCTTGTTCAAAGAAGATGACAAAAGAGAAAAAAAAAAACAATGCAAGAAACAGATTATAGGAGGACTAATTAAGTTGCACTAAACTTGGAACATAAGAGCACACAAGAGGGTAACAACTCTTGTCTGCAGATTCTCCGAGATCCACTTCTTTCAAGGATCCATCCACTCCTAAGATGTAAGCTATGTTGTTGGGAGTGATGCAATTTATCTCTTCGCCTTTATCAGTAACCACAGCGACTTGCTTCTCCTCGTCAATGAAGAAACTGGCATCTACAAACTGAAACTGACTTTGAATGAGTTGTTTAATATTCGCTGTTAAGAACAGCTCGGTGTTCCAAGACACAGTGTTGGGCTCAATCTTAGTAGTAACCCAGATGTCCATCGTTAACGTATCCCAGGGCTGATATAAAAGTGCAAGCTGCTCTTCTCTAACAATAGATAGACTCAGAGTATCTTCAGAGTCATAAAACTCAAAGGGTAGAGGCAAAGGCGGACCAAATGTCTCACTAGTGAAATCAAAACAGACTAAGTAACTATCTATTGTTTCTCTTGTTTCCGAATACTTCTGAGTAGCAAACCAGTACGTATTTCCCTTGAGAGAGACGCCCTGATGACCAAAAAATATATTCCAGTCTCGAGGAGCGAGGTCAAGAACTCTCCATGAATCAGATTTGAAGTCATAGATTGTGAACTCAACAAAAGTACACATGCCGTCATCATAATCAATAAACCTCAAGATTTTATAGGATTTGCTGCTCTTGTCGTATCCGAGAGCATAAGAATACCTATCAAGTCTGTGGAAATTATGTGTGGGCTCGATCCGCCAGACTTGCCCCCAATACGGATTCCAAACCATGAGTCTAGCGTTGTCTTTGGTGATACATAACAATAAACCATCGCAGTGAAAGACTTGAGATACATTAACATCGATGTCATCGTCTACGCTGCTAATAAGCTTACCTTGAGGCTTTATACATGATTCCTTCTTGTCAAGATTGACACTCATCAAATAAACCTTATATTCCATCATCATCACCACCATATACTCTCTTTCCTTTGCTGCTGCAACTTTTGCTTGGTGCTTCTTTGCAAAGCTCCTATGTTTGGATAGAGTGTTCCACTTTTTGCAAGTTGATCGGACGGTTCTCAGAGATGTCAAAGGAACTCTACAGAGCACCTCCTCCGACAAATCCCTTGGAAGATTGGACACCGTCTTCATTCTACGATGATCGATGTAACGCAAACTAGTTAGCTTTGTCGGAAACTGTAGTTAGGTTAACCTTAAAAAAAAATACTTTTTCCTCTTGTCTGTATTTTTTCGGATTTCTTCCGCCTCTCCCACATATATATAACAATCGAAGGAAAAGGATATTTTTCTATTTTTCTTAAAAAAAAAAGAAAAAAAAAAAAAAGAGGATATTTTTCTTTTTTCTTTTTTCTTTTTTCTTTTTTTTAGGGATTCGATTACGATCGAAACGGCATCGTTTCAGTCGAGCCTTTAAAAAAAAAAAACATTTGTTCTTCGTTACAGGATTCAGCAACTACCATTCCGGTCAAAACGTTGGGTTTCATTTTCCACGAACAAGACTTTGGGTTGACCATCACTGAGTCGTTAAAAGTTGTTAATGAAGCTAGTGATGCAGAATATAATCTAAATGATTCTTCCTCTTCATCTTTCCCCTTGAAGGTGGTGCTGGCTGCTAACGAGCTGCCATCTATTAACGATGTAACATATACTGAGCTTACAGAGATCTTGTCACAAGTGATGAATGAAATAATTTTTGATATTCAACAATCTGTTAGTCTTACTTTATTACCAGTTGAAGGAAGACATTATAAGCTCCCAGAAAGAAATTGGTTTTATTCATTAGATTCTTATGGTTATTGATCTCTCAAGAGTATGTATCACAGGAGCTTGCTTCCCTTTCATCTGATGCCGACTTAGTGAACGTAGAGGGCATGGTAAGGTCCATTGATAGTGTATGTGAAAGTGAAGTGCGATTAATAACTAGTCTTGCCTTTGTTAACTGACTTGTTGACTGTGCTCATCAGGGTCGTGTGATTCTCTCAATATCGGATTGGTAGAAGTTTTACATTTTTTACTTTATCGAAATAATGAAAAGAGATGTCCTGTGTTTACTGCTTCTTTCTCATTTCTCCTGTCCATCTTTTTGTTATGCAGGTTAAGCATCTTGAAGTAGCAGAGTTTCTTGGGTTTTCTGCAAACCGAGTTCTGATCATTCACCGTGCTGGCTGCTATGTTTTGGTAGAATCAAACACTTGTGTTGTCTGTCATACTGACATGTAGAAGTTAAGGTAAATTAGATCACAACCTTTCTGGATGATGCATGTAGTTTGATTTAGTATAGATATTTGTAGGATAAACAATCGCAACAGCGGGACATATCTTTCCATATTCGTTCTTAAGGATTTTTCAGGTGGTTTAGCTTAACGTTCAAGTATAGTGTGGCGTGAAGAGAACCAAAGAATCTTATATAATATAACAATAACAATGTTTTGGGGGGGGTAGGGAGATAACAGCACTTACGTTATACCCCTAGAATCTATTCTCTTGTTCTAGCAGCTTTTGGTCTTCTTCAAAAACATATTCCAAGAGTGATATCCTGATTACCAATTACATCGGTCAAAGCTTTACGCCATAGTGTTTCTCATCTTCTGTTTCCTTATTGCAAGTCTTCTCAAAGGCTTCCCAAAGCTGTAGAAAATGGGAATCTCCAATTGACTCAATTCTTCTTTGCATTTAACAATCTTTAGCAACTCGTTTTTGCGTAGTTTCTAAAGAGCACAACTACTGCAACCCTGGAATCTCTAATTGCCTGAACGAGCTCGGGGTCAACTTCTCTGGATCTTTGAAAACACTGACCAATTTGCGATCGAGATCCTTGAGAAAGTGGCTGAGGAATGTTCTGCGGACATTTCGTCGAATCACCTGCGTTTACGCAATTGCTAATTTCAACTGAACCTACCTTCTTCTTCTTTGTATTCCCAACAAAGGGTGTTGATTTTTAGAAACGTAAAGAACATTTGTTATCTTCAAAGAATGAAGCAAACCAATCTATATTTTTGTTAGACTTTAAGCAAATGATCAAGACATAATAACAAATATAATCAATACTGACACATATGTGGAAGAATGTATCAAACCTACCAATGATTTCTTTGGACCTTAAGAAAAAAATGACAACCTCTGGATATAAAGAACACAGAATCTGTCTTTGATTTTTTCAGAGATCTGTGTATTGCTTGCAACCATTTGGTCCATAATGCTGAGAACTTCGCCTCTGCTTCACCACTTCCTCGCAAAGGTAACAAAAACGTGTTCGACATGCCCAACAAAACAAGTGATTGTTGTTTCCCACCTACACAAATATATACATATAACCAACTCATTAACCCAAACGACCCCAGAATTTTACTCAATGAAACTGAATAAGTTTTACCTTTACGTTGAACCGGTGACACTTAGGACATAACTGACCGGGCTGCGGAAACTCTCCATGCTGCCCAAACAGTTGAGCTTGAATCTGTCCAATGGCTTGTAGCTCATTCCATTCATCTTCTGGGAATAGATCACATGATCCCTCGCTTTTCCCCAAAGAGGTTTTTATTTTAGTTCCAAGTTATATAACATAAGATTGTATCTATTTACATGTCAAAATCACAGACCTGAAATGTTGATAACCACTGATAGCTTTGTTGCAACGGTAACAAAAATATTGGCCACAGTTACTGCAGACCATTTTGTTACAACCTTCGGTTTTCGAGATGGCCATCTTACAGGAGGGGCATTGCTTAGCGCTTTTCTTTATCACTGTCATACTGATAATCTCATTGATCATCTCTTCTTCTTTTCGCATTTGTTCTTCTCCAAGATGAGAAGAACCTTGACGCTCCTGAATAGCACAATTACATGTAAGAAAGAGTCTAGTTTAAGGTTTTCAAGAGTACTAAAAATATAGTGATACCTGCAAGAATTGAAGCCTATCTTCTGAGCTTATACAAGCGGCACCTACATGTCGCTTTTCTTTACAAAGCGTACAGAAACTGAAATAGCATTTGAAGCACAGCGCGAGCTGCTCCTCGTCCTCTATGCACGGGGTTTCGCATCTAGGACAGTAAGTGACATCAGTCATGGAATCCAACGTTTTCTGCAACAGTAGAGTTTCCCAACTTTCATACGCTTCATTGCCCAACAATCGCTTCAATATACCTGGCGGAACAATATCTCCACATCCCGAATCCGGACACTTAAGCTTGTTAACCGTGCCTTCAGAGACGTGTATGTCTGTATAGGTCTTCATACACTTGATACAAAAGAAATGTTGGCATGGTAACTTAACAAAGTCTATACCTGCAGATTCAGAGTAACAAATAGAACACTCGTGCAAGCTTTTAAGGAAGCTCTCACGGCGTTTTTCATCATCGTAGCTCCTAATATAAGGAATATCTGCGTCCAGGGAACGACTTCCAGAAACAGCACGCTTATCTCTAGAACATGAAACACTATAAGGACCAAGAACAATCTCGTTATCTACAAAACCGAGATGAGAAATCGAGGAGTTTTGTAGCCAATCTATCCATTGGTACAAGACCTCTTGCCCTTGTTGTTCTTTCCAAATCGAATCCAGCATCGAGCAAAGACTTGAAATCTTATCAAGGTTCATCCACTGAACACTTATACCGAAATAAGGCGGTAGGTGGCTAGGATAAGCGTTTGGTAAGAAGCATGTCAACACAATCGACGGAAGGTGCTTGGCTTTGAATGAGTAGAAGAAATCCTCTGACTCGAGTAAGTTAAGGTTTGCAGAGACAGTAAATTCACTAGTAGCTTCAACGTTTACATGAATCTACAAATAAAAGGTGTTTTTGACTATTAGAACATTTTCTATGTCACATTGCTGATATGAAAGTTCTGACCTGAAAGTATCGCATATCTTTATATCGGTCAAGGATGAACATGTTCCCTCCATAGATGTAGCCTAGTGCCAGAAGCTGCAAAGAATTTCAAACGACTTAGTAAATATATAATGAACAGAGAAACTAATTGGTACTTGGTAATATTTACCTCATCTTCTTGAGATTGATCATTCTTCCTTATCTGTTCCTCGGTTAGCTCTGGCTCAGCCACGCTAGATCGTAAATCGTTCAGCATAGTCAGCATGATATCTTCCTTCTTCTCATACTTTTCATCATCATCATCATCATCATCATCATCATCAACATCATCATAAGCGATCTCTTCATTTTCAGCACTCATAACTTCCGATTTCTCACAACTGGAATGATCACCAGAACTATGAAGAACCTTATCCCTGGAATTCGTAAAATTTTGTAGCTTTAAGCTACTCCTATGATTCCGGTGATGTTTTGAAGGATGATCCAGTGATCCTTGAGGTTTTGTGTCACAGAAAATTCCAATCTCACTCAACCAAACAAAAATCTCAATATCGAATTAATGTTCCTAAAAACACCAAAACGGATTCACCCTTGCCCAGCTCGAGATAAGCTATAACAATGGTGATACAGAGTTTCAGAGAGAAGAAGAAGAAATCGAGGCTTTGTTTTAAACGTTTCAAGTGTAAAACCCTTTCTTTTGGAACTGATCCTCAGCGTACACGTGTCCTTATCCTGAGTCTTCTATTCTAACCCTCTACTTTTCTTAGAGTCACCTGCTTCACTCTTCCTACATCATTTTGCAATGGCTGAAAAGTAGACGGCGACCATTCTGCCACCTCACTACTCATTCCCACCAATCAGCTCTTAACAAACGTCCACGTCATCCACTCTTATGCTTCACTTTCCTGTATCAAAACAGAACAAAAACCTTGACTAAGTTCCAAACAAACGCCGAGTGTGGCATTTAGCTAGTTGCAGAAACAGACACCACAAAGTTTGGAACTTGGCTACACTTACAATCCGAAATATTTAACCCGGCTCTGTACAGACTCATTTCTTCTTTGTCGTCATCAGTTCGGAGATGATTCCGTTTCCTCTGTTACCGACGCCGATAGAATCCAATTACAAGGCTTGCACCATTCCTTATAGATTCCCTTGTGATGATCCCAAGAAAGCCACTCCTACTGAAATCTCATGGATCAACGTCTTCGCCAATTCCATCCCTTCTTTCAAGTTACGACCTTTGATTTTAGATTCTTTTTGGTAGCCAGTGATGTTAATGGGGGATTGTTCATGTTCATTGGGTCGGGTCAAGCTTTGATTTTGTTACCAACCATTGCTTCTCTTTGGCTCATATTCAAATATTTTGCTTTGAATTTAGTTATTGTTGTTGTTATATTGTGAATTCTTTCAAAAATCAGGAAACTTTTAGCCCTTGAGCTAGTGTCATTGGTTGATGTTGCTTTGACTTTGTTTATAGAAGAAAAACAGTTGGAATCCTGATTTTAGCAAGAAATTCCCCGTAATTCTCAATGTTCTCAAGCTGTTTCATTTGCAGGAAACGTGCAGAGAGTGATACGACTGTTCCGGATGCTCCTGCTAGAGCTCAAATATTTGCAGAAAGGTACATTTTGTTTTATGTATGTATTGTTTAGTTTGTATGCCAATGTAAACCTTCATAAACTAGACGAGTTTTGTGTCTTGCGGTTTGCGTTTTTATCATAGTTTCAGAAGGGCATTTGAATTGTTTTTGCAACTCAGAGATAGTGTTGATTTGTGTTTAATATGTCTTACTTTGAAATCTGGAAGATATGGGGGAATTCTTGATGACTGGAAGAAAGATCCACAGAGCAATGGCGGGCCACCAGATGGCGTTGTAAGTCAAAACACCTCATGATCTTGTTCTCTGGTGTAGTGAGGTTTTGTTTTCATGATTTATTTTGGCTTGTTTTCAGATTCTCGGCCGAGTTCGTGAGCATTTACTCAGAGAGTTAGGATTTAGGGACATATTTAAGAAAGTCAAGGTGTGAATTTTCTTTCAAGGGTTCTTGAAGTTTTCAGATAGCTAGCACCAGTTCTCTTATACTCGCTCTGTTTGATTAGATGAGTTCACATTCATTGATGAAACTGAAATAGGATGAGGAGAACGCAAAGGCTATATCACTATTTCCTGAAGTTGTCAGCCTGAGTGATGCTATTGAAGATGACGGAAAACGGTTAGAGAATTTGGTGAGAGGGGTATTTGCTGGAAACATCTTTGATCTGGGTTCTGCACAGGTATCTCCTTTCTTGTACAATGTCGGTTTCTCCCACAGGAAGCATGTCCTAATTTACAGGCTCTTTTTCTTTTTGCATCTTGAAGCTTGCTGATGTTTTTTCAAGGGATGGTATATCTTTCTTGGCTAGTAGTCAAAACTTGGTTCCGCGACCATGGGTCATTGATGACTTGGACAACTTCCAAGCCAAATGGATCAAAAAGCCTTGGAAGAAGGTCATCCATTTGTTTTGCTCTTTATCTAATGCTTTGTTTAGGCTCAAGAGATCGACCGCTTGACAAAACTCATTGTTTATTTTCTCTTTCTCATGACAGGCAGTGATTTTTGTTGATAATTCTGGTGCAGACATAATTTTGGGTATTTTGCCGTTTGCAAGAGAGATGCTGCGTCGAGGAACTCAGGTAGGAGTCTTTTTCTTAGAGTCTCTCTTGAGTGAGCTTTCTGGTTACTATCTTAATGAAACTAGTGATGCAGAGTATACTCTAAGTGTTTCTTCCTTTTCATCTTCCTTCTTGAAGGTGGTGCTGGCTGCTAACGAGCTGCCAGCTATCAACGATGTAACATATACCGAGCTTACCGAGATCTTGTCAGAGGTGATGAATGAAGTAATTCTTGATATTCAAGGCTTTAAAAAAAATAAGTGAAATCTGATCTGTTAGTCTTACTTTATTACCAGTTGAAGGATGAAAATGGCCAATTGATAGGCGTTGATACTTCGAAGCTTCTGATTGCAAATTCAGGGAATGACTTAGCGGTAAGACATTATAAGCTCCCTGAAAGAGAAATGAGTTTATTCATTAGATTCTCAACTATTTTTTTCATCCCTCTTGTAAATTTGTTTCAAGGTTATCGATCTCTCAAGAGTATCACAGGAGCTTGCTTCCCTTTCATCTGATGCAGACTTAGTTATCCTAGAAGGCATGGTAAGTCCCATTTTACAGTGTGAAAGTGAAGCGCGATATAACAATATATTTAAGTAGTCTTGGCTTTGTTAGTTCACTTATTGGCCGTTCTGATCAGGGTCGTGGAATTGAGACAAACCTTTATGCTCAATTCAAGTGTGATTCTCTCAATATCGGAATGGTAGAAGTTTTACTTTTGTTTTTCTCTTTGTGGAATGAATGAAAAGAACTGTTCTGTTTATTGCTTCTATCTCATTCTCATGCCCATCTTTTTGTGATGAAGGTGAAGCATGTTGAAGTAGCAGAGTTTCTTGGAGGACGGCTTTATGATTGTGTTTTCAAATACAATGAAGTTGAGAATTAATTATATTTCAGTAATCTTCACTCTGACCTCTCCTCAACTGTGATTTTTTTTTTTTTTACTGATTCAGCCAATCAGCCAATCAGTATATTATCAATTTATCATATAATTAAGATCCAAAATCTCACACTCTGCATTCAGACATGCGAATTGAGAGTTCTGCATCCGCTTTTTCAATTGCTACTCAGTATGTGTTGTGGGACAGTGTTCATCCTTCTGAATCTGCAAATGAGACTCTTGCCAATGCGGTTGGTTCTCTAAGTATTTCTCTTGTTCTATCTTTCAAAATCCGCTGTTTCTATCAAGATTGAGTCATACATTTATTTATCTTTGTATTATTTATCAAAATGTGGAGAACACTTAATACCAGAAAGTAGATACAATCTCCCAGTGCATGTTCTGTTTTACAAAGAAAAATGATTTGAAGGCTAAACAGTAGTTGATCTAAACATCTACAGACCGAAGCTCTTGGAATCTATACGGTGGTTTGTAAGAGCAAAACATAGTAGTTTTCTAAGCAAAGCAGTGAGAAAGCTCATGCCACAGCAGCAGGGCCAGTTTTTTTTTAAGAAGTTTTCAATCAGTGAGATTTGTTTTCCTGATTTCTTTGCCTTCACATTTGGTAAAGACCAGTTTCTGTTTAGCATCCCCCTCGGGCGTCGGTGATATAAGAATCAGTATGATAAAGGTGCTTATAATATGGAGACCTGACACTACCTTTTATTCTTCTTTAGCATCAGACCCATTGTGCCCATTTGCCATCTTCTTATGGTTCCATGTAAACAAAGTCGTAAATGTTTCAGAAAATCTGAGGTATGGAATACACAAAGATTGGCAATACCAAAAATTATAACACCAAACTACTAACTTGAAACATATAAAGAGTTTGGAATTACTCTTCTTTTCTTAACTAAAAAAACGTATGGACAATTAATTTATGCTTCTCAGCTTTTCAAATTACACATTTTCAAAGCTCAAACTATAACGGAGACATTAGAAACCAACACAAACTTACTTGAGAGCCAATTTCTGATAAGCACTCTTAATTTCATGTTCAGTTGAGTTCCTTAAGACGCCAAGAACCTCGACGGAGCTGCTTCTCATCATCCTTCTTCTCCGACTTGTATCTATGAGCTGGCATTTCAACGAAAGGAATCTCACTCAGCCAGGTGGCAGAAGAAGGAGAGCAAACTTGTCTTTCATATAGTAGATTTATGAAAAAATTTCTTCTGTTTTGTTTACAAAAATATTTTATTAATGTGATTGATATCGACTAATATTTATTTTCTGAGATATCATTAGCAATGTATCAATATATATATGTCTAATAATAATGTAAAATAACATTGATTTGAATAGATATATTTTATTATGGAGACAACATTACATTTCATAACTCGACAACATTACATTAGATCGTCTACTAAAATACTCATTACTTGAGCCTACTACAATACTCCATTACATTATTATTAATCTACTACAATAGTCCATTACCACTACTTAAACTACTTATTATTATTACATGAGACTATTAATATCGTTACGTCACTACGTCGCTCCGATTAGCGTTCACGTGCTTCATTCACAATTTTAACCGTTGGAATGTAGCTTTCGCCAAGGCTTAATTATACAACTACTTGAGGGGGCATGCCAACAAGCTCCCCTACCTCTTCCATGGTTACTCTAGCATGGATAAATACAGCTTTTTGTAGCTAGTTCTACTAGGTCACTAAATCTTCTCGTCTTCTCAGCATCATCCGCAAAGATAACCAAATATGCGCGTTTGTGAGAGATCTTTACATTCACTATAAAAAAATAGAGTGAAATGTGTGAGATTTAAAAGAGATTAAAACGGATTGGAGACAAAAAAATGTTATGTTGACAATTCATAAGCATGGATCGCTTATTGAATTATGTTGACAATTCCAATATCAATTGCATCTTCTGAAATAACTATTTTAAAGTTGAAGTGGACAAAAACTTATCTTTTGTACGAGAAATGTTACAAGAAAGATTGAGTGGTTTGGTTATTTTGTTTATCGAAAGGAAATTGGTTAAAAATGTTGTCATTGAGAGTTTGATGCAAATCTATATCCAATTGCATCACTTTCACAATATTGATACAAATAACAACTGATGCTAATTAAAGGATTAAGCACTAGTTATAAAAGGGGATCTAACTATTTCCTCAATTTGTCTACGTTCTACGTCACTTCCACTAAAAAAAAAGAGGTTTCATAATTTTCTTAGTAAGCAGCTATTATCTCAAATAAAATTAATGGTTTGAATTCATATTAATTAATGAAATTAAATAATATATATATATATATATATATATATATTAATTAATTTAATATTATTTTATTAGTTTTAATATCAATTATTTATAATTGATTTAAAACTTTAACATCACTTATTATAACCGTTGCAAATTTTAATCAGCGGTTTTGGGTCTAAGCTTTTTAAAAATTGGATTCTCGAATGTTAATAATCATCATTCACTCTTTCTAATTAATGGTTACGTCGGAATCTACTAATAATAAAAAAGAGCTTTTGGAGCTCCTCAGAACCTCCATATCACTAATTTTAAGCTTCTTTCTAAGCATGCCACGTCAGCAAACTACATATGATATTTGTTTGGGTAGACTGTATGATTTACAAAGCGGTTTCATAATGAGTAGCAGAGGAAGAGACTACTCATGAATGACCTGAACAACTTACAAGATAAACGGATCAAGAAGACTTGGAAGAAGGTCACTCATTTGTTTTGCTCTTTAACTAATCCTTCAGAGATCGACCGCTTGACAAACTTCATTGTTTATTTTCTCTTTTTTCATAACAAAATTCAGCTCTTTATTCATCTGACTTCGAACCTCTATGCTCAGTTCAAATATGATTCTCTCAAGATCGGAATGGTCACTATGTCAATTTAGATTCCAAATAAAACAAAACAAAACAAAAAAGACAGAAAAAAAAGCAAAAAAAAGGCAAGAAAAAGAGAGACTTGTAATTCACTCAATCTCACCTCTAATTAAAGGAACCGAGATCAAACTGGGAGTGTAAACACAATGATGAATCCCATAACCTATATGAATCTTCTTGCATAGATCTTCCCTCACAATATAGATGCAAGCCACTCCAGTTCCAAGGTCGCTATAACACATGAATAAGGTCAAGTCATAGATGAAATAACTAATGTGATTAAACTGCCCACAGAACGTTGGTAAGTTAGTTGTTGGCAAAGTCATCAAGTTTATCCACACCACTTCCTCTTCTTCTCTATCTATATTTTTCGTTACCCAAATCCTAATCTTCCTTGTTTCATAACATTGCTTTAACAAAGACAACTGATCTCTTTTATAAACTGCGAGGATAATTTCATCATCATTATGGTTCTTTTGATACGGAAGGAGACAAAAGGGTTTGAAAATTTTCCCTCGAGAAGTTAAAGCTTCCGATGTACTCATGGTGAGTTTCAAGATTAAAAGTAACCCAATAGAGATTTCCATTCAAGGACACCTTTGCTCTTTTAGTTGTTTTAACTATGGGATAGTCTTCGTCGATAAACTTCAATGTATGAGACGCACACTCGTAGATCACAACTCTACTCTGATCATGAAGGGGAATAATGAAAGTAGCCCAACATCTTGTAAACCTTTTCGGGTCTACTATTATCGTATCCTAAGCTGAGAACACAGAACTGTTTATCCTTCAGAATCCATTTAACCTGTCTCAACCATGGATTCCAGAGAGCTGTCTCCATCTCCCAACGCCGATAGAAGTTACAAAACAAGAGCTCATCGCAAGTAGTGATGGTTGTCCAATATAAAGTATTTATTCTGGTAAGGGATAACAGAGGAGGGTAGCTCACACAACTCTATCGTTGAATCGTTGCTGTTGATATCGTGATTGATAATGTCTATCGAATAAATCTTGGAATTGATCACGATGATGAATTGGGGACGGGAGCGAGACATATGATTATTGCGGAAGCCACTGTTGGTGAAAAGAGAGTTCCATTGTTTACAAACAATTCTGAATCGAACAAGAGATTGAGGTGGAAGACGAGAGAGTATTTCTTCTTCTAACTCACAAGGAAGCTTCACCAGTGCAGCCATAATTAGGGCTTCTGTTTTTACCATACCTTTATAAATATTTGTGTTTATTGTTGGCCATATTGATTGTTAGAACATTTTTACTACTTAATTAATATAATAGATAAATTTGGAAACAATTAAACATTTATATTATCTCTTTTTTTAATAAATAATTTATTGTTCAAGAAACTATGTTTGATTTCTAATTTTTTTTGGAAGTGATATTAATATTCTATGGAGTTTAAAAAAACATTCGGTTATCTAGAATGTATACTAACTTAAAAATCAATTGATTTTTTTGTCAAGATTAATTGAGCATCCTATTTTCAAGATCGCATGACTTAGTTTTTTTTTCCTTTTGATAAAATGTCAACTTTATTACCAAAAGGATCATTGTAGGGAACCTCCAAAAAAATGGATTCGCATGACTTTAGTTGGATTTTTGTCTTTGGTAGGACTTAGGAGATTAGTTATGTTAACACTAACACTAAACATTAATTTTGACAAAACTAAGGAGTAAGTGTGTGTTCTTTTGGTAAATATTATAGTTTCCGCTACCATTTATAAAAAGATGTTCAATTATTTTGCCAAGCCACCCCAGTAAATGTAAAACATGATTCATCTATAACTCCGTTAGAAAATCTTTAGAGAAAACAAACCAGACGTAACAGAACATTGGATTTTTTTTTTTTTAACGTCACTTTTAAAGAAGATAAGAGTTGAGTTGAGAACAATATATATATATATATATTATCTTTTTCTCTAGGGAAAAAGAAAAATCTTTGTTGAATTTATTATTGGTTGAGAAAAAAAAAAATTTCTCTCTTAAAACATAAGAATGATATTAAAAATTAAAACTCGTAGAATACCAAAATGACAATCATGAATCCAATCTATTTCACCATTTTTTATTTTTGGAATACTAATCAAAGGTGACGTAAAGAAAGAATGTGGTGTGGAAAGGATATATACATAGATATAAATAAATGGGAGCACATGGTTTCCCTGTCATGTTCCATTCAATCTACCATATTGGAAGTTTGGAACCATTATGTATGATTGATTGTTTCGAACAACCTAACTTTGGTTTCAAGACATCTCACTTTAATTACATGCCCGAGTCTTATTAGCTCATCATATTCCACATTTTACGTCAGTTATTTGCTCTTTTCATGTATAAATTTACATGCACTTATGTGTATAATAAATATATTCAACTATAACTAGAGAAAAATATGGTTTCAATTCAAAAAAAACAATGACTTTAGTTTGTACTTTGTAGTATAGCTAGCGGTTGTCTTAGTATAATCGTCATGACATAAGCCAAATTTGAAATGTCGAAAGTGTGTATGTGAAAATTATCGATGATGATTAACATTGTTTCACAATTCTTATTTTGATATACTTAATGTAAATTTTTTTTTGGGGGTCAAAATGTAGGTTTTTCTTATTTAATAAATAATTTTTTTTTTGCCGAGACATAGCTTTGATTGGTAAGATGCATAGTCTGTCTAATTGCGTTTTTTAATGTGTTTATGCAACTTTTTTACCAATCACAAAAAATTGCCTAATGATAAACAATTAGGCAAAAACACAAGATTTATTTTTTGCCTAAAAAAATACAAGTAAAAATCCATTATGCAAATATGCATCATTTTAGTGGTTTATTCCAATATGTCATTATGCAACTTTTATCCAATCATACAAAAATTTTATTATGCAATTTTTCATTCGGCAGTTTTTCATTCTGCAATTTTTTATTCTGCAATTATGCTATTAAGTAATTATGCATTATTACCAATCAGAGCCATTTCACGCTTAAATCGTGATCATCAACAAATCGAATTCTCGTACTTAGAAATCGTACTCCAAAATCGTTTGGATTGTTTGATTCTAGTTAACGCATTTTAGTTATACTAGCTAGTTTTTGAAGATATTAATTTATATATACGTGAAAAGTTCTTCCGAAAATTCACCGTGTTTAAATTATTTTTAGATAACTACATATTTTTTGAAGGTTAATTATATTTGTTTCCTAATTTATTTATAAAAATTACAGCGCAACATAAATTATACCGACCAACTTTGCGGCAAATCATATTAAAGAAAATGGCATGTAATTATTGGCAAGGAATAAAAACGAATGGGGTCCACAACATACACGGAATAAAAACCAATCTGTGATCAAAGCTGTTCGATCACAATCTCTTCCTTCTTCATCTTCCTCCTCTGTCTCTCCCTCTCTCTCTCAAGATCAAAGTTTTAAGCTCAAACCATGAGCTCCTCAATTATGAAAACCCTGCAGATTCGTAAACCCACTTCTCTCCCAGTCTCTTCCACCGCCGTAGATGAGCCAGGTCTTCTCCGCCGTCGTCTCTCTTCTCTTTCCCTGAATCTCACACGTAACCAGCCTTCCACCGTCCCAAGATCCAAATCAGTCTCCGCCATGGGAGAGCAAGGAGGAAGCTCCGTGAAAGAATGGTGGGAATGGAGTTGGTCATGGATTCTCTTAAGGAAGTTACCAATCTTTGAGCTTAACAAGAACGAAGCCAAATCATCGATGGGGAGCTTCACTCACGTCTTCTTCAAGCTCCGATCTGAGATCCGCCGTCTCCTCCGTCCTTCTTCTGACTCTCTTCCTTTGTCCTGCAAACACGGACAGCGATGACGTGGCAATCTTTCTCATTATGATCTCTCTCGTTGGAGGTTTTAAGATTTTGTGTATGTGGTGGCTCTACTCTTATTATTATAATTTTTTTTTCCTTTAGTTCCTTAATTCAAATGTATAATTTGCGTGAAGTGATTTGCTGTAATTTCTTGATTTCGTCATTCTAAACTTTTTTTTTTTTTTTTTTTTTGTCTATTGTACGTAAAATGTGTAATTATTTTCATTTGTTTTAGAAGTTGTTCTAAAAATGATATATAATTAAATAGAAGCCGGTGTTTATTATTTTATTTATTACATGCCTATTTCTTTAGGCTGATGATTATGAAGGAAATAAGATGTTTTCAATGGTTAAAAATCGAAGAACGTTAATACAATACAAGTCAATTTAGAACATTTAGAGATCTCAATTAGAAGTCAAAAGTATTAGAGTTGAATAGAGTTTTCAAATTCTCCTTTTACTTTGCTTTTTCTTTCTGTCTTTGCGTGAAAATAGGCAGATGTAGCTTTTGATGTGTTACGTCTTACCCAAAAAAAAAAAAATCTCCTAAACGTCGGCTACAATTAAGGTATTTAGCTTTTTTTGGTCGGTGGGGACTAGAATAATCGCTTGGGTGGCGCATTGTTATTAGAGATTTAGAGTTACCTCGAACGGCCCTTTTTTTTTAATTGAAATTTTTAAACTAATCCAAACTAATATAGCTTGTAAAAGTCTTCTTCTTGATTAACAAGACGTTCCAAACTAAAACCATAATATCAGAACTTTAACATCTAAGATGTATAAATTACCAATACCACCATGGTATTGAGTACTATTATGAGTACGATGTTTCACATAATATGTGCAAATAGTGGCAAATTATGGTAGTCTATTTCGTTATAAATTGGGCTGTTTTCTGGTTCACGTTTACATAGTATTGGATTTAAAAATTAAAATTATCTTTAGTTTATGACGTATTTTACCACTTATGTGTAGAAATCTACTATATTAGATATAACTGAAATTTAAAACATTTTTCATAAATAAATATCTTACAATTATTTTTTTACGAAACTATAAATATTTAATTAAACACAATAACGTTGTTATTTTCAAACATATGAAAATTCATAATATATATATATATACACTAATAATAATATTAAATAACATAAAATTTATACGAACATTATTCGCGCTTTCATCTACTCTTATAGTTTTTGGGCCATTGGCGACTACCTTTAGCGGGAGATGTATCAACATGTGAAGATCATGTTGGCACATTCTTTGGTTGTGTCGAAGTTGCTCGACCAGGACATGTACGACGAGAGATACTATGAAGGATGCGAGGAAGGATGATACGAGGGATACTATGATAGATATGTATGATACAACAAAGGTCACGAGCATGGTATGTTGGATGAGTTCACTTATAGAAAAAGGGTTTGTTGTATCAATTAAATTTTATTAATCAAATAAATGATACTAATTTTAGTTACTTATTAATGATCACTACAAAATTTATAAATTAACATCAATTACAATAAGTGATGTCACTACTAATGATGGCATCAATTAAAATTGATATTAATTTATCTTAATTTGTATCACTTAATAAAATAAATGTAAAATAAAAATAAACATCAATTATTTAAATGATACTCCACCTGTTTTATATTATAGGATGTTTTAGAACTTTTTTTTGGTTTCTCTATATAATATTTTTTTAGTAATTTTTTCAAATTTCTATGCAAAGAATTAAATGTATATAGCTTTTATGACTATTTATATTGTGTAGTATATTTTATCATTGGTCAAAATATTTAAAAAAAAAGCAAAAACAAAAATCATTAGTTCATTTCTTAAATATTGTGCATTCACCTAAAACATCTCATATTATGAAACAGAGGGAGTATAAATTTGTATCATTTTGAAAATAATGCAATTTGTTTTCTTACATTTGTCCCACATCGTCAAAACAAGTTGGGAAGATAAAAATACTTCTCTCTAAATAAACTTATATATTTGGAATAACTTTAGTAAGGATTTATATGAAAAAAATCATCACCAAATATCTATTTAAACATAATTATTTTAGTTAAATATTAAATAATATGCAAGTCATTTTTAATAAATTTATATAATATCACATAAATTTAATAATATTTTAATTAATTAAATTTAATTATGAAAACGAAATAATTTTACCATCAATTTTTATGTAGAATCAATCGATGCAAATATAACAACAATTCTAAACAAATGATATTTAGCATCAATTGTTTTAACCATTGCAAATACAAATATCTTTATTAACAGATGCAAAACTAGTCTCATTTATATAAATTGATGCAAAACTAACATCGTTAGTTTGTAACCGATGCAATTTAGCATCGATTACAAAAGTATTACAAATATTTTGCATCATTGCTTCCATAGTCACTTACATAAATAATGCAAAATAATTTTGCATCAATTATAAGTAATGCAAATACATAAAATAAGTGATGCAACATACTTTTTTTTTTTTTGTAGTGAATCATCTTTTTAAACTGAAAAGCCTCAGTTAGCCAGCGTTTTCACATCAAAATATTAAATAAAGGGAGTGTGCACGAAGCGGATTTTATAGATTTGGTGATATTTGTGTTATGCTCCATCCGATCATCAAGTTTTCATTCATATTTGTTTGGTAACTTACCGGATATCCGCTAAAATCCAAATTATTTTTTGGATATCCGATATGCTTTATAAAATTTTAAAAGTAAAATTAAAATAAATATAAAAAATCAAAATTTAATCTAAAATGGCAATATTTGATAAATTTTATATTTTTCATGTTAATTTATTAAAATTTCATATTTGAATAAATTTTTCGTCAACATTTAAATAACTAATTTGATAAATTTACAAATAAATATAGCAATTATATATATATATATATATATATATATATATATACTAGATTAGAACTCGCCCGATGGACGGTTTTTTTAAAATTAAAATTTTGTTATTAATCATATATTTTAAAATTGATTTAGGAGTACATAACATGTTTTGTTATAAAAAAAGACTGATTTACCTAAATTAATTTTCAACAAGAATAAATTAATTTAAATTTCTGTATTATAATACCATTATTAATATATTGAAAATTTAGACCATGTACATTACCTTTTGGTTTTCATCTTCTCGTTTGTTTTCCCGACCACTGTATGAGATTTGGAAAAATGGATCCGGTAACGAACTGTTGTGCTCTCTCTCATATATGGAGGATACATTTTTCAAGAAAGATATATGTTATCTATTTTCTCTCCATCTTTTGTATGTTATCTCGGTTTCCAACCGAATATATTTTTTCTCTCATACTTTCACTCACCAAATTTCTTCACCATTTCTTTGTCTCTTGTTGTTCCTCATTAACATTCTCTAGCTCAGTCCTTCCGTCAACAGCTCTTGTTCTTTTTTTTAATCATGTCTCAAGTTCTATTTATGAAGTTGTTTGGTTCTTGCGATTTTCTTTCTTTGTTGTCTGCATATTCCCATCCACCATAATTTTTAATCTCCAGCAAAAGCCTCACCGCCTTCATGCCTAGACCGGATTCAAAATTTTGTATGAAAATTAGCTCCGACGAAAGAAGTTCACTCTAAGTTTTTAGTTTTATCAACCATTTGATCCATAAAATTAAATACATATATGTGTTAATTCGATCCATTAAATTCCGTAAAATTGGATATATTATGGGTTAATCTAATAAATTCACACTGAGATTTATTTAACATTTAACTAATTAGAATAGTGAATTATGTTGGATTATACTCAATCAATTTTTCGTTCAAATCATTAGAAGCGTATGATAAAAAGATTATCGGAGCTTAAATAATATAAAAATTTAAACATCTAAATTTGAATAGAAATTTTAAATTTTATTTAAATAAAAAAATAAATAAATAAATTTAATCTATATTAGAAAAATGGAAAGTAAAAAGTATATATTTTATTATATAAATTTATTTTCAGGTGTTTTCTTTTTCAGTTAAATAAAACATATATAACACAATATTTTTTTTACATTTTTCAAAATCTAATCGATTAAGGTAAAGTTATCGTGATTCTGCTAATTATAATTTTGTCACGTGTCGAGTTCTCTTGAGTGTGTGATCATGATAGTTAATTTTTTTGTTCAAATAATTAGGAGCGTGTGATAAAAAAAATTATTGGAGGTTAAATAATATAAAAATCTAAATCTGAAAATGAAAATGAAAATTT
Organism: Barbarea vulgaris; assembly: GCA_963667165.1. Lineage (NCBI taxonomy): Eukaryota > Viridiplantae > Streptophyta > Magnoliopsida > Brassicales > Brassicaceae > Barbarea > Barbarea vulgaris. The sequence continues at coordinate 23,077,875 of OY763893.1, read as the reverse complement.
AAATTTTATTGAGATAAGAAATTTTAGCCTATATTAGAAAATTTAAAATATATTTTTTATTTATTTTTATTTGTTTTCTTTTTATTATTATTAAGTAAAAAAATAAATTACTTTTTTTTGCACATGTCAAAATTTCATTGATTAAACGACACGTATCAAGATATGAGATTATAGATGACACGTGTCACGATCTCGTTACTCATAATTTGGATACGTGTCAAACTCTCGTGAGTACAACCCAAATTTATATAGAAGATAATATATATATATATATATATAAACATAGTTTTTGCTCATGTTTTAAATTTTATTCCAATTGAGTACAAAAAATAAACAAAGAAAATTTGAAATAAAATTTACTTAGACTTTTAGATAAAATATAAAATATACAAATCGAATTGAGTAATGGCCTAGACTTAGAGAGTATTATTACAAAAGACTATCATTGAAAGACACTCATTTACAAAAAAAACAAAAAAACAAAAAAAAAACTCAGTAATAATAATAAATAATATTATTTAATTACAAAAGTCTCTAGAAAAATGTTGAGATTAATTACAAAAGTCTCTAGAAAAAAGTTGAGAGAATCACTAAAAAAAGAGCATTTGAGAGACTTTTGTAATTAAATAATATTATTTGTTAGATATGATCGGTGTTTAGGTGCGTGTTTGAGTAATTTTTGTAATCAATTTTGCATGAGTTAACATGCATGCATCATGAGGGTTGTGTCTCTAGCTTTTGATCATATCTCCGCTAATGATAGTCCCATCATCTTTTTCTTAATATCACTAGAAGTGGAGGTAATAATAATAATAAAAAAAAAATTGATCTGAATCAGGATACTGGATTTTGAGTTGTTGGGTCAAGTCTTCATAGCCATAAAACATTAGGTGGCATACTACAATGTGCTTTCAGTGGATATATAACGCAAAGTGATAACTTTGACCCGACCAAGTTGTTCGTAAGAGATGTCACTTGTGTCGAGAAAGCATGTTCGGTGTAGTTGAAGGTGAGCGTGCATCTCCGTACATATGCATTCTTCTAACTGTAATGACGGCGAGTTGATTGGAGATCTAAATGCCAAAGCCCCCTCGACCCAAAGTTGTTTAGGGAACTCAACGCTTTGTATATTATTGCCAAAACACAATCAACTATTTTAATTTTTAAGAAAACGGTTGAGTAGTGTTAAACAAAAAGAGTCTTGATTTATTTAGAAACATCAGAAAACAAACAAAACAAAAAGATTGTCATTAAACTAAACTATGAAGTTAACCCGCGCGTTACCGTGCCGAATAAGTAAAGTTTTTTAAGAAAATACTATTGCTAATTTGTGTCAGTTACTAATTCATTATTGTGTAAAAAATAATGTATAAAATTGGTAACACAAAGATTAACACTTAAACAAAAGAAATTTTTTGCTACGAATCTTGTTCATCATGTTGATATGCTTTCAGCAAATATAAACGCTAAGCAAACATTTTTAAAATTCAAAACATAAGATGTTAACAATATATATAAATCTGTGTTAAATATGCAAAATAGAAAAAGGCAAACGTTGGATGTGTTTTTCCAAAATCTTAACTATTTGCAAAATAGAAAGACGCAAATGTTGGATATACCTTTCCAAAATATCAACCGCTTGCAAAATAGAAAGACGCAAACATTATATATGTCTTTCTATGAATCAGACTTATTGGAAAAAGATCTAAAATCTAAGATTAAAAAACGATATCAACAAAAAAATGATGTAAAGAAGCATTAAAAAGAAATCAATGGAAACAAAATAGAAAGACGCAAATGTTGGATGTGTTTTTCCAAAATTTTAACCGTTTGTAAAATAGAAATACGCAAATATTGGATGTACTTTTCATATATCTTAACCGCTTAAATCTGAATTGTTGAATGAAAAAAATAATAAAACAATCTCATCCGTTAGATTAAAAATATAATATCAGCAATCCCTAAAAGGGAATTTGTTATTATATATATATATATATATACTATATAAACCATGGATGAATCCAATCTGTTTCACCATTTTTCGAAATACTAATAAAAAGGTGGCATGAATAACTCAATTAGACTTGTCAGACGGGCATGCCCGCAACCGCCTGGACAAGCCCGCCGGAGACCGCCATTTTTTCAGACCGCCGCGGGTCACCCGCAAAGGACCGCGGACAAGAATCGGAGTGTCCATACCCGCCCCGCAAAGACAAGCGGGTATGCGGGCAGGCCCGCGGGCTATTGGTTAGTTCTTCTTCTTCTTCTTGTTCGATTGAATCTTCATCTTCGATATTTGGAGTTTTCAAAGATGAAATCAATTGATACTTGAGTCGAGCTTTGGGATAGATTGAATTATCTTGATCGTTTTCCAATTTCAAAATTGAAATCAATCGATCAAATTTCAAGATTTTCGGTTAACCAATTGTGTTGATTTGTTGTTGATTCGGGAATCATGTGTTTGCATTATACGATTAGTCTTGCTGATATTTGTAGTTATCCATCTTATAGAGGAAAAAATTACGATTGTCATGATTCTTCTTTTGGTATGCAATTAGGCACAAATGAGAAAGCATACGCTGCTGGAAGAAAATAGTGCATATGAGAATGCAATATCTATATGTGAGACTAAAATAGAAGAAAAAAGGAATGAAGCAGATTCTCTTCTTAGAAATTTGAAGGCTAGTTATCAAATGATTGAAATTTTCTTGTTTAATGATAGATAGTAGTTCATTTCTTGTATGTGATCTTGTTTTAGATATAAAGTCTGGTCATGTTACCACTTGGCTCTGTGTTATATCACATGGTTTGCATGAGCTAGAAGATCTGAAGGAAGAACTTAAAACTGAGCAGGAAGATGCACAAGATTCTCTAGATGTAAGGCAACCCGAAAGCTCTGTTGAATCTGTTATCTAGCCTGATGGGAATGGAAAAGATGCAGCAGATACAGAGGCCATGAAGTCTGTTATGCTAGAGAAGTTAAGGAGCAAAAATAATGATTTGGTTAGTTTTCGTTTTACCTTTCATGGGGTATGTAATTCTCTAATTCTATATATCTGATAGCAGTGTCAATTATTTTATTTTTTTAGAGTTCAATAGAAGAACAAGTTCATGATTTAGAGAGGAAGTGGGCTGTTATACAAAAAATAAGCACTGAAGCAGCCTTCCCCAGGTACTTCTTGTCATCAATACTAATTGTAATTCTCAGACTTCCTTCAAGTTTTATCACAAGAATCTGATTATTTGTTAAGTTACTAGTTCAGAACCATCACATCTTCAATATATACAAAACTAAAAAAAAATGCATGATAGATTATTTTCAGTAAGAATCCAATAGGGATCTGTTTTTGGTTCCGTTGGATAGGTTGATAGCATGAAAAATTTCATTGACATCACACAAGCTTCAAAAGAATCAAAATCTCTAGAAGAGACAAAAACTTTCAATTTTGCGGATTGCCCGCAAGCCCGCCGAGGACCGCGGATATGTCCGCCAAAACCGCCAAACCGCATGGACAGAGTCCGCAACGCCCGCCATTCCCTGGACATTCTTCTAGCTGTCCAAGCCCGCCCCGTAACGATCCTAAACGGGAGACGCCCGCGGGCATCGGGCATCATTGACAGGTCTAAACTCAATGCATGTGCTGTGAAGAGTATATATGCAAAGGTATAAATAAGTGGGGAGCACATGGTTTCCCTGTCATGTTCCATATTGGGACCAATGTATGATTGATTGTTTCGAACGACCTGAATATGGTTCCAAGACATCTTTTTGATTACATGATTGAGACTTATTAGCTCATCATATTCCACATTTTCATCATTTATTGCTCTTTTCATATATAAAGAATTAAAGTTACATATGTATGAGTATAAATATTTACACTCATCTATATTAACATTTTTGCAGCAATTTTTGAAAAAAACCTTTCATCTATGATATAATTACACGTTTTGCCACCAAATGGGTCGGGTAATTATTATTGTTGACCCGCCTTTTTGTACCCGAATGATATAAACGATTTAAGCTGTGTGCACAGCCAAAAAAAACAAATCAAATTAAAAATATTAAACTTTCTTGAATGAAGCAATCTTAATTCTCGACACCAATTCTTAGTCATCAGAAACTATTCTCCAGACAACTCTCCTTAAAAAAATACATATTTTAATTTCTTACCCACACTCCAAAGGTGGAGAATACAATTGTCAACAACACTTACTCATTCCAAGAACTCATAATATTTAAATTTACACACATTTCACATCTCCGTAAATCAATGCGCAAAAACATTATCTAATTCCAAGAAATAATTCTACAATAAATTAAACTATCCCATTCAAAGAATACATAAAATACACAGTTCACATCTCCGTAAATCAATGCGCAAAAACATTATCTCATTCCAAGAAATCTTTTTGCAGCAATTTTTGCAATAAACTACACTATCTGCATAAATCCCGGCATGCGCAACGCCCTTTAGAAATCTGCATCTTACGTTTACCTTCTCCCTAAACACCTTTCATCTATAACTTTATAAGTAGACAGTGGTGTAACTATATCTACCTCATATCACCAAACTCCATACATACTACCAAACAAACTAAACTCCTAAGATGACTGCTACATGTGCTTTCCTATCAGCTGTTCGACCTTACAAAACCGCATGGAGAGTACAAGTTAAAATCCTCCACAGTTGGCGCCAATACACTACCAACACTGGGGAGACGCTTGAGTTGGTTCTCTGCGACGAGAAGGTCATTATCTACAAATCTGTGGATAATAACACCAATTTTTGTGACTAATATAATGTATTACCATGTATACAGGGTGTTAAAATCCATGCATCTGTGAAAAAAGAATTGGTAGGCCGTTATGTTAACCTTCTACCTATTGGAGAATGGAGGCTCATAGACACCTTTTCTCTTAACCATGCTGGTGGTCAGTTTCGACCAACACGTCATGCTTACAAAATGACTTTCGTAAATGGTACTAGCGTCACTCGATGTGAGCCCAAATCAGATTCCAACTACATGGAATTTGCCAAGTTTGAGCAAATTTTGAATGGTGATCTAAATCCGTACATGTCGGTTGGTAAGGCTTACTAAGCCATATGTATGAAAAGCGAAATGTCTTCATCTATGTTGGTTACTAATTTTTAACGCTCGTGCTTTGTAGATGTTATTGGCCAATTTGTTAACGTTGGTGAGTTAGAGAAGCTAGAAGTCAATAATAAACCAACTCATAAGATCGACTTTGAATTGAGAGACGCTAGGTGATATTCAGATTTTCCATCTATGATATTATCAAAATTAACATATGAGTTTCAATTAAAATTACCTAATTCTATATGTTTCAAAGGGATGAGAGACTACCGTGTACCTTGTGGGGTTCATTTGCTGAGAAGGTTTTCAGATCATGCCAGGCAGCTGAAGGAGTCAATGTCGTCTGTTTGATTAGGTTTGCAAAAATAAAAACCTACAAAGGTAAGCTTTCCTCCTTAAATTTGATCCGATATTGTTTCACCTACAGAAAAAAAAAACGTTTCTGCTATCAGGTATTAGAAGTGTCTCCAATTCTTTTGATGCATCTCAAGTTCATGTCAACCCTCCTTTTCCTGAAGTTGATGATTTTATAAAATCGTAATGTTTATGCCACATTCTTATCATCGTAATCTAATCAACAATCAGTTTTTAAAAAATGGGATCTTTACAGTTTTATTATGCAGGCTCCCATCTGACGGGCTTACACTAACATTTCGTGAGACGATTCCTAAGCTTCAAATAATAACCCGCACAGAAGAGGATAGTAGTCACTATCCCACAAAGTCAATTGCACAACTGATTGACAGCGTTGAGGTTCCTAGAATAACTTTATATTCTTTGCGGTAATGGGTTCTTTTTTGTTATGCCATAATGTACTCACCTTTCATTATATTTATCCTAGGTTGGCAAGGTTAGACTCATGTGCACCATCTACGCTATTGACACCGATTGGGCATGGTACTATTTCAGCTGCCGTAATTGCAACAAAAAGGTTACTCATATCCATGCAACCAACAATAGTATGACTCCGACTGCTAACAAACAAAAATTCTGGTGTGAGGTTTGCCGATGTGTAGTCACCAGTGTTATTGCTAGGTATGAGTATCTAAATGTTTACTGCCAAGTAGATAAATGACCTGAGGATATCTTTTCCTTTAAATATTCTTTTACTTTATACTTGTAGGTACATGGTTTACGTTAAAGTTATGGAGAGTACTGGTGAAAGCAAATTACTATTGTTTGATAGTATTGCAGCAGAAATCATTGGGGAGTCAGCACCATCTATTCTACGTGGATCCCTTGACGAGGTTATAATATGAAACTACTGCATATTTGAATCATAGACCTTCACATTCTAATATAATTCGTAATCATAATTTGTTTTGCATTATAGATTTCTGATCCTGAAGATTCTCTAAGGAACCTGATTGGTAAGACTTTTGCCTTTCTGGTTTGTGTTGAGAAAGAAAACATATGGGATGGAAAGGATTCCTACAGGGTCGCCAAAGTCCTCTCTAAGGATGGACTCCTGGCCGAACAAGTCATTGAGGATTCTCAAGAAATTGTTAATCCAGCATATGGTCGGATCTGCTGGATTTTGAGACAAAATGTTTTCTTTTTTTTCCTCGCCATCAGACAAAAAATATCTGACCTTCGACTTTTTTTTTTCTTACCATTTCAATTTTTTTTCCTATATGCTAATGGGTCAGTTAATTTAACATTTAAATTTCTTTATAGTGGGTCATATACAAACATAGCCCACCTAACGGGCCATTTAACTGAATTTATTCTTATCCTTATTTGATTACAAAAAAAAAAAAAAATTATACCTAATATTTTTTTTATCAAATCACATGTAAATTAATATCTTAACTTTACATAATAACTACAAAGTTTTCATTACACGTAATGCTATTACATGTAATTTCAATTATTAATTTTCTATTACTTAAGTAATGAATTTACGTCTATTTCTAATTTTAATTAATTTCTAGGTGTTTTATATGATGAACATATAGCTTCATTTTTGTAAAGAAAAGTTCTAACTTTCCTAATATTATTATTACTAACCCGAACATTACTGTTTATCTTATTTTTAAATTTGGTTTCACTTACTCTAACAATTGGTTTAATGTGATAATTGCATTTTCTTACTTTTTTCCCTCACAAAACATTTAAAACTTACATATAAGTTGCATTTTTCAATGATTTTTTCTTATATGTTGGTCAAATAACATCTGAGTTTATATAATATAATTTTAAACTCAAAACTATTTAAATCATTGCTCATAACAAAGACAACTATTACTTTGCACTAGGTTAGTACCCGCGCGATGCGCGGGTTTTCTTTAACACAATGTACATTAAATCTTATTCGATTCTATAGACTTTAGTATAATTTTAAAAAAAATATATGAGCAGATGTTGTGTTAGTTTCCATAGTATACTGTGTTCTAAACTGTCTTTATAATGTTACTTTTTCTTTGCATATGTAGCGGCTATAAGTATACAATGTTTTAACAAATTAGTTTATGCGTAATTATTAGATATCACCTATAATAAAATAAATCACATATAAGAAATTATAAGTAATATGTTAGTGAGTCAAAGTATAAATCTCAAATTAGAAAATTTAAGTAATATGTTACTGAGTCAAAGTATAGAACACAATATATTCATCAAACAAAATCTCAAATCCAACATACGTAACACAAATCTCAATCCAACATATAACCCAAACCTTAAACTAACATCAGTTCGACTAATAATCGGAAAAAAAAAACAACGTACATGACCAAACCTCATCATTTTAACACATGATCACTTTATCCTCTAGCCATGTAATAGATGTCCTCATGGCACACAACCTACAATGGTTTTAAATGGATTATTTTAAAGGAGTTACACAGTAAATTTTCAATGCCCAGAAGAGGAAAAAAAAAAAAAAAAAAACCAACCTTTCTCATCTGTTGTTTTGTTGGTGGTCTCAGCCAATTGATGTGTCCTGTAGGAAAAGTTTTACCGATTAAGACAAGCTACTATATACATATAAACAGATTCATGATATGATATCAAAATTTTGACATTGTGGAGGTTAAATAAATAGTGAAAAATGTGAGGTTGTTATCATGGTGATGAGAATTGGCTGATACCGAGCCCATTGCAAGTGAGTATCACTTCCTTAAATCTGGCTAGATATTCATGCGTTGAAGAATGAGTTGGTACTTCTAGTTTCCCAAAAGCTAAATAACATTTTCAAACCGATTTCTAAATCCCAAAAAATATATGATACATACCCGTAAAGTATACTTGTGAATCTCATAAGTACCGGTTAAATCATACTCAAAACGTTTAGCTGGGTCCATCAGCACTGAAAAAAAGAAGAAGAAGCTAAATCAGGTTAAAAAATCAATTGATGTGAGACATTGCTATAGAGAGAAAGAGAGCATTTTTCTTTATCATATTCTCAGTTGTCCGATAGAAACCATAAAACATATATTCAAACAGAACTTCATACTAAAATTCAGTCAATTAAGGATCTCGAGATGATGGTTGAAGCTATAGTTAAGGAGACCATAGACAAACAAAAAGGCTGTAAGATCCTAGACATAAAATTATCAGAGGGTGAAACTATATAGAGTTGTATCAATACTTCGACAGAACTAATCAGAAATTTGAAGTAATCCTTGATAAAAACAGACATGACGCTTCCATTGAATAACACACTTAGCAAATAAAAAGCCACACCTACAAATCCATACATAATCAATAATCATTGGATCTAAGAGAATACTCAACGAAATGTAATAGATCAAAACCAGACATTATCTAATAAACCAGATTCTATGGAACTCACGACATTTTCCTAGGAAAATTTCAAACTTTTGGATTTAAAAGACTTGCTCATTATCCGCTCTAGCAAAGTTTAATAAGAAAAGAATCTCCTTTTAAATAAATGGGTAAATCAGCTAAGAAAACTTAAATCAAATTGCATTTAGCGGGTTTACATACCAGCTAGAGACACTTCAACATCTTCAAAATGATCTCCATTGTTCAAACTACCATACTCCTCAAAGAGATTAATACTGTTGGATCCATCTCCTCATCATCTGCTGCTCCTGACTTCTGGCTCTGTGATCTTGCCTTGGGAGCCTGCATCAACATATCAAATCTCTTTAACTATTAAACTGGAAAATCTGAATCGATTTCAAGTTTTTTCTTGCGGACCAAATCATATGCAAAGAAGAGAGCTCATCTGTTTAGTCTTTTCTTCTTTGAGTTTCCTCTCTTCTTATCTCTACATCAGCTTCAGTTCCTTCTTTAGAGCACTGCAAAATTCTCACAAAAAACCCATACACCACAATAAGACTCCGAATGAAGATTCACAAAAAATAGGAGAGTAAAAGAATAACATTAGACGAAAACGTAAAAATAATCCGAGCTGAACAAAGATTAGAATGAAACCATTATCGATAAAGTTCTCTTACCAAATACATGTTCTCTCTTGGCAATGAACACATCACCTAATAATGAAGGTGAAGCATTTGTCTTCTTAAAAGCTTCCCTTTTCATATCACCAAGAAGCAAAACCATCTCTTTGTCTACAACAACACCACATAGATCCTCCTAAAGCTTCAGGACCTGATCCAAATTTTGCAGATGAGAGATCCCAAAAAACATCAATGTTACATGAATACGCCTCTAGGAGTAAAAGGACTACCAAAGCACCAAAAGGAGTAAAAGAGGCGTAGATAGAATCAGAGTTACAATCTGTGTTCTGAACAATAGTTGTTGGGAGAAAACGAATTATGAGCTGATTCTTAGTAACAATAGTAATTTAAATCTTTATTTGTATAGTTTTCTATTATGTGAAATTGATTTACTCTTTTAAATTTTTGATATCTTTGTTTCCCTTTATTATGTAATGCTGCATTGTGGAGCTGTGACTAAGCGACAAAGAGAAGGAACCACCACCTTCTTCATTTACCTGTTCCTCTCCCATTTTGTGTCATTTATCTCATACCATAAAAGAAACTTATGAACTGTTACTCGTATTTTTCGATACTAAGAAGAACAAATTGATGCATAGCGAAGTTTCTTAATCATTCTCTATCTACCCTGATTCTTCACAAAAGTAAAAGGAAAACAAAATCTAGATTAATAGAGTAGAATTAATATTCGGAAAATTTGCTAAACAAAGCGTTATGAAAATTCTATTTACATACAATCGAATAGCTTCAGAAGGAGGTACCTGGGAAATACGGATGAGTCAGCTTCTCCTCATCGATGATTGAGCTCTCGTTGTCCCTGAAATATACAACTAATAGTTTCCCGATGTCGATAGAATCAGTGCCGATTGATCCCTGGCGTCTCGATGAGGAAATCGGAAAATTAGGAGGTGAACTATCTGAAGTGAGAAAATGATAACCGTTATATGCATTGGTTACAGATTAATAACCGTTCTATAATCTAAATTTCAACTTTCAAATATCAAGTACCTTGGCTTTTGGAATAGCTTTGGTCTCTTCACGTAACCGGTCCTTAATCGATTGTACCTGAAGTTCCATTGAGCTCAACGCCGTGTCAATCGCAGATAAATCCGGGATACTACTCGCCGGATACACTGCAGGAAGTTGAAATTAGTTTATCCAATGGAAAAAACCACGAATTGTGTTTAGAAGTGTTAGAAGAACTCGAGACTCACTGTTCTGGGCGATGACGAGTTCCTGTAAGTCGCCGATCCGTTTATGGAACGAAGCTATCAACGAGTCTAGAACGCTAGAAGCAGATTCTGAAATCGTAATCACACTAAAACAAATAAAAGCAAAGATATAAACCAAAAAGACAAACCCATACCGAATCACGAGCTATGTAGCCGGAGACGGGGGTGATGGAATCGGCGAGAGTGGTTAAATGTGTGAGGCGAAGAAAAGATGAAGAGACGGCGAAGGAGGAAGATGAGCGAATATTATCTTCTTTTTTTTTTTATTTTCTTTTTTTAGAAAAGGGGGACAGGTGTCACCCTCTGGAGTGATGACGTGGCAGAAGAAGAAGAGCAAACTCAACTATTATAGTATAGATTTTACTATAATTTTTCTAATTATATTCATCATATGACATCTGAGTATCTCTATTTTACTTTTAACCTCATACAAAATAAACTATTGCTCTTTCGTAGGTCTTTTATTAATGTGATTGTCATTTCTCATTATGAACGTACATCATGTATTCTGCTAAAAAAAAAAAAAAAAAAACCCTCAACCCGCGGGGTAATCCCTAGTGTGTTTATATAAGTGTATATATGTTTATGTATCTACTTATTCGGCTGTTAACTAGAGAAATGGTGTAAACAAAACTATAGCATAGTACTGTAGTTGTAACACTTCAAATTCGAGAGAGAATTTCAGAAAGCTTAAGAGGTCACACAACTTATGTAACACTCTTGTGCTCTAATGGAAGATAATTGATCTTTTAAAAACCCAAAAGAGGGTCAAAGCTTTCAACGATGGAGATGAAACAAAGCTCACCAAACCTTAACAATTGTTACAAACAAACAAACAAAACAGAGAGATAATGGAAATAGTCCTCACAGCTACTGATGTAACAGAACGAATACATTTTTTTTTTTTTTGTTCATCCTCCATTTTTTAATCATACAGTAGTTTTTAATAAGTTAAACTCAAACCTTCAAGGATCCCGCTAGCTCGCTGCAGCTATGAATCTGGTTTCTCTTCCACCTTTTCTGTCACTGTATACTCCAAATGTTGATTCCATGGAAAACATTTGCAGCCTCACCGAGCAAACGGTTAAAAAAAACTATGTGTTTGTGCCTACACATCTCTCATGCTGATGTTTAGGCTATTTCTCATTGTTCTTCTCCCAACACCCGCATTTCCCTTTTGCATCATCGCAACAAATTCTCCATAGTCAATCCGTCCATCCTACAGTCAACAAAACCGGAACTTTAACAGCTAATACCAATGCTGAAAAAGGTGAACATATCAAGAAGAAAAAGCTTACATTGTCTTGATCAACTTCTTTGATTACATCTTCAAGAAAAACATCGGTCATCCCATGTTCAACGCAAGATTGTTGCAACTCATCAATGGTGATGTAACCACTTCCATCTTTATCAAAGTACTGAAATGCAGAGACAAGATGTTCTTCTCTATCTAGTTTGTTCAAATGGATCGTTGCTGCAATAAACTCGCTGTAATCTATTGTACCACTGTTGTCCACATCAGCCTAAGATACAACACAGAATATGGTTAATTGTCATCTATATAACGAATAGTTAGTATATTTCTCAAGAAGGATGCATTTTTACCGCTTCCATAAGATCTTGAATCTCGGTGTCTTTCAAGGTTGAGCCATATCTTCTCAAGCCAGCTTTGAGTTCATCAAAAGTGATTGCACCACTGTTATCAGTATCCATTGCCTCAAACATTGCTCGTAAACCCGCAATCTCTTCTTCTGAGAGGCTCTCAGCTATCACCTGATCATTCCATAATAACTAGTAGTAAGTAAACTTTTCTCAAATGAGGAGACAGTAGAAGATAGAGTAAAAATACAAACGGACCTTTAAAGCCATCTTCTTTAACTTATTCATTGCAGAAAACTGTTTGAGACGAGATAAGACAGCCGGATCAAGTGCTCTATCTGGTGCAACTCCATTCTCACAGATCCATGGATGACCTGAAAAAGATAGAGATACAAGTTTAATGTTGTGTGGTTGCCAAATGTAACCTCTTATGTAAATGTAAATGATTACGTACGCAAGACTTCATGAGCGGTCAAGCGTTCAGAGGGACTGGAACATAACATCTTTCGGATCAGATCTTTAGCGCTATCGGATATGACAGGCCACGGGTCTGACTCAAAGTCGATATATCCCTTCAACACAGCATCAAATATTCCTTGCTGTGTTTCTGATTCCAAAACACACAATACCAAACTTCAGAAAATCTCATCTATGGCACTTAAAAGAACGCATTTAAGCGGCTATATGCCATCGCGCATACCTGCCCAAAAAGGCGGAACACCGCTTAGTAAAATATAGAGTATAACACCAGCAGTCCACACATCAGCTTCTGGACCATAATGTTTGAGAAGAACCTCAGGAGCAACATAATATGGACTTCCAACAACATCCTTGAATATTTGGTCTGAAAAATATAGTAATATAACACATTATGCAAAGTTGCAACATTTACAATTCCATACTCTTTTGGTGAATCTAACTAAACTCATTGTAATATATGCACAAATGTTGTATCCCACAATACCCATTATGTTACTTAAATAGATAAAGAGAAGCTCGCAAACAAAGCAAATCGAGGTTCATTATCTAAGATAAATCTAATTCTTTACAACCAAATCATGCTCTACAATTTGCCAAAGAAACCACAGTACCTGGTTTGAAGAAAACAGAGAGCCCAAAATCAATAGCCTTAAGAGAGAAATCATCATCTTTATTAACCAACAAGAAATTCTCAGGCTTCAAGTCTCTATGCATAACACCAAGAGAATGACACGCCTCGACAACACCAACAATGATCTTAGTCAACTCAGCAGCTTTCCTCTCACTGTAATGCCCTCTTTGGATTATCCTATCAAACAACTCACCACCAGCACAAAGCTCCATCACAATATGAACATACAAAGGATCTTCATAAGCTCCTTTAATCGTAACAATGTTCTTGTGACCAGCTAAATGATGCATAATCTGAATCTCCCTTCGAACATCTTCAACATCTTCTTTAGATATTAATTTCCTCTTGGAAATAGATTTACAAGCATAGTCAACACCTGTAGCAACCTCAGTACATAGATACGTTGTACCAAACTGTCCTTGTCCTAACTTACGACTTAAAGTGTAAAGATCACGAATGTTTGGAGTCTTGTGACCAAGAACATAGTATGCTTGATTGTCCATACGTCGCATAAAAGGTTCTTTTACAGGAATCACAAGAACTGGATTGTTCTGTTTCTGATCTTCTTTTGGGAAATCTTGTTCTGTTGTTGTCGGAGAATGAACAGAGGAAACGTTTGTGGTTGAGTTTTTTGAATTCTCCTCGGGCCTACTATTACTGCCCTCGTAGATTTTGTCCTTAAAAGAACCACGACATGAATTTCCCATGAAACAACTCTTCTTCTCTATTTTTTTTACAACTTTTTTTTTTTTTTCACTTTCTTCTTCTCCTCATCCAACGAAACTGTTGACCAAAACCTCAAAATCAAAACAGAGAAGCCAAAAAGTATTGAACTTTGAAAGAAATTAAAGAACCCATATCAGATTCAGAAATTATAAAGTTTTGTTATTTAAAAAGTCGTAATCTTTAAGATTATTCAGGAGAAAGTTTCATTAAATGTTCATCGATCATTAATCAAGATCCCACGAAAGAGTCAAAACACAATCATAAATGAGGAATTGGTAATAAAAAAAAAAAAAAAACAGAGGATCTAGTAATACCGGAACAGCAGAACAGCGAGGAGACGACGATGAAATGGATTAGGATTGAGATTAAGAAATTTGATTAATATTTTCTGGGAGATAAAGGAAAAAAAAAAAAAAGGAGAAAACTCAAAAAAAAAGATAAATATTCGTTAGATAGTTTTAAGTCAATAACAAAAGAAAAATTGGTTTCTTTTTCAATCTCTTATTTTTTTAAATATATATTTGTGTTTGCTGTTTCTGATTGGGTAGTTGGATTCGTTGAATCAATTCAGAGTGTAAAGATTTATTCTTTTTTTTTGTGAGGATTTGATATTTGATGATGAAGGAGAGAAAGGTCTTAGTGCTCAACACCTTACGCGGTTTCGCCTCACCTTCATCATTTCGTTAATTGCTGATTTAATTATTAACTAATCCTATCTTTTTACTTGTGCAATGATAATTGCAAGTAGAGGGAATAAAATTGAGTTATTTTTTTGTTTTATGATTAATTTAGGATAACTTATTTTTAAGACAATGATTATAAACCAAACGTTGTAGTAGCTTTTTTAGAGTTGGATGTGCTTATTATGCCCAAGTTAGCTAACTACAAAAATATTATTATTAGATGCGTATAGGTAAGACTTATGAGTTAATTTATGGTAACAGTGGACAACTAATTGGTTAAAAAAAAAAAAAAAAAAAAAGTCAATATAGACTTTTCTGATTGGTGTTCGTCAAGATTGTACATTTTTTTTTTTGTTTTTTTTTTTTTTTGCTAGCATCTAGATTGTACAGAATATATATATATATATATATATTTTTGAATAAACACTTTGGTTTGTTTGTGTATCACCAACAAGTCAACAACTATAATTCAAGTTTTTAGCACTGAAAACTTTTACAGTGAATCCATTAAATTGCAAAAGTTTACCCAAAAAAGATTATTACAAATTTAGTCAAATTCAATATATCAATTTTATTACAAGAACTAAGGCGAGAGAGACATGTAATTGTCGGTTAGTGGTTAAGATCGCAGACTACAATGGTCTCGCACGTGGTGCAAATTTAGTTTTGGACTTTCGGTTTTTATTTATTTATTTTCTATTAACTTTATAAACTTGAATCTTGTCATGTTTCTAAAAAAATATGTTTTCTTTGAGAAAACAAATCGGTAAGCCGATAAGAAGATAAATCTATTTTTAATTCTACATTGCTGAGTGTTCTTTATACAATTTTATCCATTTATGTGTTGAGTTGTGGATTCTAATTTTTTTATTTATTTGCTATAATAATGAAAGTGAACATAATTAATTAATTATCATGTTGTGACAAAATCATTATAAATCATATGTACTTTTATTTTTGCTTTTAAAGTCGTTTTATGAAGATCCAATTTAATTTTCAGCATAATGTAGCCCACATAAAAAAAAAAAAAAAAAAATCTGAAAACCCTTTAACAAAAAAGTAAGGGAACAAATGAAGATCCAATTAAAAATCCAAATTCTAGCAATATGATGTTGTAATTATTTGTCTCTAAAACAAAATAACAGTGATAATATGGTTGGATTCTGATTACATGTATATGTTTGTTCTCTTTTCGCCTCCATTATATTCTGGACATTTTCTTTTGTTCTCAGCCTTATGTTTATAACAATGTTTATAAATTAAGGTACTATAATTTGTAAACGTGTTTACTAATACATACTACATATTGCAATGCAAATAATATAAATTTAGGAAACATCTTATGAAGAACATTAAAATTTGATGTGCTTCTATAAAATCCCTTGAATTTTAGATAATCAGAAATATATGTCCACACTAAACAAATCTGAAAATTAATTTACTCAAAAAGGTAATAAAAACTAGTGAGTGTAATTATTGGAACTTTCTCTTTGTTTCTATTCGAATGTTCGGGCATAAGAAAAGTCATATACAGCTGCCATAAAATAGTCAAAGCTTTTTATAAATAACAAATTTCAAAAAGAAAATACGAAAATATAAAGACGTCGTCACAAACTAATCAGCTGTGGAGTCTCTATACTTTTCTTAAACCAGTGTTAAGATTAATTCCAATTTCCAAGTAATTGGTAGCTTCTGAGTTCTAAGTAATCTAAGAACAATAATTTGAAAACCCTTTATTTTTTTTTGTTAAAGAATTTGAAAACCCTTTAACAAAAAAGAAAAAGAAAAAATGAAGATCCAATTTAAAATCCAAATTCTAGCAATGTGATGGTATGATTATTTATCTCTAAAACAAAATAACAGTGATAATATCGCTGGATTATGATTACATTTATATGTTTGTTCTCTTTTCGCCTCCATTATATTCTGGACTAATTCTTTTTTTTCTCAGTCTCAGCCTTATGTAATAATATCAGTCTCTTTTGTATACATGGACCATGGTGTACTACAAAGTTCGCAAAAAAGAGTAACAATTAATGTATATAAAGGTATTATTATTTGTAAACATGGTTTCCGATACATACTACTACAATGCAAATAATATAAATTTAGGAAACATCTTATGAAGAACATTAAAATTTCATGTGCTTCTATAAAATCCCTTGAATTTTAGATATTCAGAAAAATATGTCAACACTAAACAAATCTGAAAATTAATTTACTCAAAAAGGTAATCAAAACTAGTGAGTGTAATTTTTGGAACTTTCTATTTGTTCGTATAAACCATGGATGAATCCAAACTATTTCACCATTTTCGAAATACTAATAAAAAGGTGGCATGAATAACTCAATGCCTGTGCTGTGAAGAGTATATATATATGCAATGGTCTCGCTCTCGCACGTGGTACAAATGTTTAGTTTTGGACTTACGGTTCTCTTTTTCTATTATTTTCAAAATCTTTTTTTTTTTTTTCTTTGAGAAAATAAAACGGGAAGGCTGATAAGAAGCTAAATCTAGTTTAAAATCTACATTTCTGAGTGTTCTTTATAAGATTTTATCCATATATGTCTTGAGTTGTGTTCTTTTACAACATGCTGATCTGAACATTCAAGTATATAGGGACTGGAAAGATGTGATAAATTATCTTCCCTAGAAGTTTAAAGAGTGTAGAAACTCCTAATTTAATTACAGTGAAATCCGTAAGACTGTAACACTGAATCACTAAAAATCGTGTGTACTTTTATTTTGGTTTTAAAATCGCTTTCTGAAGATTAAATTTTAAGATCCAAATTCTAGCAATACGATGATGTAGTTATTTGTCTCTAAAAGCTCACAATGATACGCAAAATTCTAAAACAAAATGACAATGTAGTTATTTTTTTATATATTTGTTGATATGCTTTGAATCTGATCACGATGAAGTGAATTATGATTACATTTATAGTTTTGTTCTCTTTTCGCCTCCATTTTTTTTCTTTTCTCAGCCTTATGTAAATTATATCATTCTCTTTTGTATACATGGTTATTGATACTTGCTACTACAAAGCAAAGACAAAAAAAAAGTAACAGTGTCTATAAAGGTACTATGATTTGTAAACATTGTTATTGCTAATTGCTACTTGTTACTATACAATGCAAATAATTTTAATTTAGTAAATAATCTTATGAAGAAATTCAACTTTGATGTAGAATCAAAAACCCCTTGAATTTTAGATATTCGGAAAAATATCTAAACACTAACCAATTCTGAAAATTTACTCAAATTCAAGGGTTTTTAACCCTTGAATAAATCACAAATGATTCTAATTTATGGAACTTTTTCTTTGTTTTACTTAAATGCTCGATCGGTCATAAGAAAGGTCATATACAGCTGCCATAAACTAGTCCAATCTTCTTATAAATAACACAAACTTCAAACAGAAGAGACAAAAAAAAATATGAAGTCGTCACAAACTAATAAGCTGTGGAGGAAATACTTTTCTAAAACCAGAGGTAAAATTCTATAGCAAGACTCGTTATCTACTTGCTAGAGAATCTTAGATAATAGTATGTTTTGAGTTTCTGATTCTGAAGTTGACAGAGATAAATTTACACTTGTAAGTTTCACACTGATAATTTTGCTTTACTTTTACAATTCTATAATCACTGGTTAGATGAGAATTAGAGTTGAAAGATTAGAGCTACCTTTAAATTTTGTGAAATATTAATCATAATAGTAAATTCATGTAGCAACAGAGTCGACATAAATATCATGTAATTTATTCTTTTAGAAGGAAAGAAACTATCTCAGAAACATGTGCTCTCTCTTACTCTTGAGCCAATTAGCCACTTGGAAGATCAAGTCCTTGAGGAATCTTCCCATGATAAAGTTTGTGGTCTCTGCAGAATCAGTCTCTGGCTTCCTACACACCCAACAAACAATCCAACACACTTCTCAAATCTTATTTCTATATTGTCAAGACTCAAAACTCATTGTAAATTGTTTTGCTTACCCTAGATCCACGATGACCACTGAGCGAAGCTCACAGTTTTTGAAACTGAACAAAGTTAAGAGAATTTTTTTATTAGTAAACAGTTTCTGCATTCTTGAAAGTTATATACTATAAGGATTTGTGTTTTAAGGTCTTGCCGTATAGATAGCTCTTTCTTTATATCGTCTTTACAATCTTTCCCATAAGAGCTTAAGAGACCCTGCAAGAAGCCACTATGAGTTACAACTGCAATCTCCTTCTCTTTCCTCGTCCATAGCCTTCACAAAGCAAATGGCATTAGAGTATGCATGACCAAAATCTAACCGTAACCGTATTCTGGACCGTAACCGTACCGTTTTTAACCGTAATCAAACCGTAACCATATAAAATAGTTAAAAACTGTAACTGTTAACCGTAAAAAATATTAGATATGGTTAACCGTAAATTATTAACCATAAGCGCATAAAAACCGTTGGTTAACCGTAATATTATAACCGTAACCGTTTTAAAAATTGAAGAAAATATATATTTATATATTCAATTATAATAATAAATATTAGTTGATATATCATATTTAGTTTTTTAATAGAAGTTAAACTCATTTTTTTCAAAAAAGTCAAAAATATTAATTTTTATCATGATTATCAAATATGAATTATATTTAACCGTATATAACCGTAACCGTTTTAACCGTAACTTTTTTTAACCGTAACCGTTTTAACTGTATATTAAATGGTTAAGATTAAAGTTAAGCAAAAATTATAAGTGTAACCGATAGTTAATTAACCGTAACCATAATAACCGTAACTGTGGTCATGCCTACATTAGAGAGAGCTTCAGCATATGTATATTTGTTTACATCTCCATTGGAAATTAGTAACAAAAATATAACTCACCAGTTGATAAACTCTACACCTCTGGCTGCAACTTCTTCCGGACTCTCTCTTGGACTCGGCTTCCACGAAACATCCTTATCGCTTTCAATCTAAAACCATAGAGATAAAAATAAAAAGCATAAGCAACTTTCCAACATTTCCACATAGATATTAACCAAATCAGATGCTTTTTACAAGTGAGAAATCGATTGCAGGAAAGAGAGCCTTGTACTCGGTGACACTTCTTCGCCTGTCACAAGGATGATCACCCTGCATCCACAAAAACTATCATTGAACAATGTGATCTTCACTCATCTAATTATAGTAACACTCTTTAATTACTTGTGTACCATAGTTTCCCTGCATAGCTCAACAGCAAGGAAAGGTGGACTACTTAAGTTTGAAATCGCAGGGCGATCACTATTTCCAGCGTTAGCCACCATTAACGGTGCTGAATCATCATTAATATCTTCTTCACCTCCAAAAGCACCAACAGCTGTTTGTATAGTTCTAACATTTTCAAAAAAGATCATAAAAAAATGAGTCTTGAATAGTTATTTCTTTATAAGCACAAAGTAGTAACATTGTTTCAAGATGAGAACTCAAGGAAGCTGTGGAAATGTTATACCTAAGCAACGGGGAAACAATGACAAGTTCAATCTTTTTTAGGAGTTGAGTTGCTTGAACTTGGTTTCGTAGATTATCTACCTGTGTCATAGAGAGATGATGATGAGGACAACAACATCTTTGCTAGAGCATTAAAATCCATATAAGAACAGAACAGAGATATATATATATACCTGTTGCCAACCAAGAGAGGTGAGTTGAGCATCAAAGAACTTGTCAGAAGAGTAAGCACTGTGGTCTTTATCTCCAGCGACATTATGAATCCCCTGAGCATGTCTCACCTAATAAAACAAAACGTGTCTCGGAAACTTGGGAGAGAATAAGAAGAACTATACAAAAGAATTCTCTGAGCCGGGTTTTGTACTAACCAGATGAATGGTTTTGCAACGATGAAGCGGGTAAAGACATGTGCCTTCATCCATGGCTACAACAATATATCTTCAAATCAAGATCAGAATCTCTTATAGACTCAAGAGGAACTAAGAAGAAGCAAAAGGTGTGAAATCAGTATTACCTTAGATGATGATATATATAGTACTAGAATAATTGTTGAGAGGTGGAAGAGATCCTAAACCACCAAATATGTTATTAGGATATATTGACTTGTGTATCAAGCTATTCCTTGCGGGGGCAGGCGCTGAGTATAGCAATGTGAAACATTCGCGTAGGACCCCTATTTTAGGGTGGCATTTAAGATTTTTTTTTATTATATATATATACAATAATACTGAGATATATCTATATATTATGTATGATAAAAAAAAATATATGTATATATTCTTTAGATTGTTTTTTCGATAATTTATGTTATGTTACAAACTCTTCTATATATGTTTGAAACTAAGAGACCCCAATTTTTGTTTTGTTTATGCCCCCGAATTCTCAGAGCCGGTCCTGATTCCTTGTGTATCAATCTCTTAGGAATCCAGCTTCTAGATACACAATCTCTTGTGTATATATATATATATATATATATATATATATGTACCTATTCATTAATAAAGTTTACAATTCACATCTTATATGGTATCAGAGCATTCATCCCTAAAACACGAAAATCATACAGTTTTCGACTTTTCTTACTTACCAAGCCGCCGCCATCATGACTGGTTCCAAATTTGCTACACGAGTCATTGTTGTGCTCACTCCGACCTCAAACTACTCTCTCCTTTCTGCTAATATCACCAAACTTACAAAAACACCAACTACTTGATGTAAAGTCGCCAAATCGCTGCCATGCTTAAGGGTCTTGAACTTCATCCGTTCTTGACCAAATAAGACTCCACACATCCAGCCACCATCATCGTTGACGGAATCACTGTTAAGAATCTAGTTTTTACGCCATGGAGGAGACAAGACCATCTTCTCTACAGTGCTCCCATAGAGGCCATCACCATCACAGTTCAACCTTTGATGGCGAGTGCAACCACAATGTACGAAGTTTGGCAAATACTTGAAGGTGTGTTTGGCTCTCCAACACGAGGACATATTCAACAACTCAAGTTTCAGATCAAGAGTTGCACTAAAGGGACCAAAACCATTAGTGGTTTACCTTGGCTTGATCAACATGAAAGCGGATGAGCTTGCTCTTCTAGGGAAACCTTTGGACGATAAATATCTCATCGAACAAGTTCAAGCCGGTTTACCTTAAAGGGGGGAGGGGGAGGTATTGAACTGAGCATTTAGAGAAATTTGATTTAAAATGAAAAATAATGTGTTATTGAAACATGAATTTTAAAATATCTTTTAAAATCCATTGTTATTGGACTAATGATTGTTAAAAATACAATCAAATCCACGGTTATTGAAAACATTATAAGATTTGAATTTGAAAGTTTCATGTGAGATTTCAAGGGGTTTCTTAGTTAAAAATACAAATATCAAAATCTCATGATTTTAGGTAATATTTCAGAAAATTTAATAATAAAATTCTAAATTCACCAAAATTCAACTAAATCTTCCCAAATCTTATTAAAACTCAAATCACACCAAATACTTCATCCAATACACCCCCTAAGAGTATAAGTTGGAGATTGACGCTACCAATGCTTGAGATCACATGATCTCCTTCACGGAACTAACAGAGAAGTTGTTGAACAGGGAAGCGATGATTGTGTGTGAACAACCAACATCACCAACGTTTCCGATCACAGCTAGCGTCACAACAAACAAAATGAAAACAAACGACAAGATGCCGATCACAACAACAACTAGCGCAATGACATCAACATTCAACAATTGACGTGGTGGTTTGAATCAAAACCGTAACAATTATCGCCAACCACGAAATACCCCGGAAGTGTCAAGAGTGGGTACGGTAGGACACAATGTCCAACGCTGTCCAAATTTTTGTATGGTAGCACATACTGAATCGATGGGACCAACTCAAACATGGCGCCCAAGTGCAAACCCAACAGGCTTCACGCCAATGCATGTGAACTCAACTGCCTACACTCCGGTGAATTTAAATCATTGGCTCATGGATTCCGAAGCATCTCATCACATCGCCTCTGACCTCAATGAGCTCTCGCTTCATAAACTGTATGGTGGCTCATACGCCGTGGCTCAGACAATGGCTTCGGCCAAAACATCACCCACACCGGTTATGTTTCTTTACTCAATAACTCTCGGTCTTATAAGCTTGACAATGAGTTGTGTTCCTACCATGCATAAGAACTTGATCATCGATCGTTTATCAGTTCTGTAATATTAACAAGACCTCGATCGGATTTTTCCTAAATATTTTTCAGGTAAAGGATCTGGGAAGGAGGTGCCACTCTTCACGGGACAAGTTTAGACTGCACCTACTAGTGGTCTAATGGCTAATGCATTTTCTTCACATGCATTTGCTGTTTCTGAGTCGTCTTGTTCCAATTGGCATCATCGCCTTGGACATCCAGCTTTTCCTATATTAAAAACCAATGTATTAAGTTTTTCAAGTATTTGTCGTTGTAATGCTTTTGAATTTTCTGGGTGCAATTCATGCTTAATAAACAAGAGATAAACTTCCCTTCTCACAATCTTCTATCACCTTTTCTAATTCCTTACAAATTATCTTTTCACATGTCTTGACCTCACCAATTATGTATGTTGATGGTTACAAATACTATCCTACAATTTTTTATCATTACACCTGTTATGTTTGGTTTTACCCTCTCAACCTTAAGCTGGATGTCGCAACCTACACATTCATAAAATTTAAAGCCTTGGTAGAGAATCAATAACGACACTGCATAGAGACGTTCTATATAGCAATGGAGGTGAGCTCAAGTTGTTACGAACATGTTTGGAGGAAAATGACACTACTCTATCTTTTTATCTATGTTAATGATATAATTAGTATGGGAAACTCGACAGCTGCAGTGAATGCCTTTATTGGAGTATTGTCGACATGCTTTTATTTTCTTGGTATAAAAGCCACACGAAGTTCTTTGGGTTTATTACTTACGCAGTGGGAGTATATCGTGGACTTACTATGTCACACTAATATGGAAACTGCGAAACATGTTACTACTCCAATATGCTCGTCCACTTCACTCTCGATACATGCAGATGGTGTTGTGCTAGATGAAGCATCTGAATATCGACAAGTGGTTGGGAGTTTGCAATACCTAGAGCTCACACGTCCTGATATGTAATTTGTCGTCAACAAATTCTCACAATTTATGCATCAACCCACAACAACACATTGGACTGATGTGAAGAGAGTGTTGCGATATCTTGGAGGCACAATGAGCATGAGTATTTTTCTTGAACGTTATAAATAATTTTTTTGATCTCCTCATGCTTATTCGGATGTTGATTGAACAGGAGACCATGATGACTATATTTCGATGGGAGCATATGATGTTTTTCCTAGCAAACATCCTTGCCGTGGTCGACCAGGAAGCAAGCATGAGTGGCTCGCTCATCGACAGAGGCAGAATATTGAGCAGCGCAACGGCTATGGGAATTTTTTGGATTTCCTCGCTTCTTCGTGAGCTTGACATACTAATAACTATTGTACATGTTATCTTTTGTGACAATGTAGGCCCAACGTATCTTAGTGTCAATCCAATATTTCACTCACGCTTGAAGCATCTAGGACTATTATTTTGTATGCGAGAGAGTACATGCATGATCTATGTGTGTCCGACGTATCTATGACTGATCAACTAGCGGAGGGACTAACAAAATCATTCTCTACGAAACGGTTCATGTCACTTTCTGTCAAAATTAGTCTAGCCTCTCGATGTCCGTATTGAAGGGGTGTATTAGGGTATATTCCATGTATGTATATATATTACTTTTGTATTAAACTATTCATTGGTATCAATCTCCTAGGAATCTTCTAGATACAATGTCAATCAATTAAATAAGCATTTACTCAGACAGAAGAAAAGAATAAAATAATCAGATTATAAGGCATCCTAGTCCAACAGTGGAAAGATAAGTTATGTAAGACGCAAAGAACCTGCTGGAGAAAAGGAAGGTGAATGGTTTTTAACTGTTTTACACTTTTTACTTTTAAGAAAGTTATGTGGATGTGACAAGTTACAGTGGAGAGACTCCTTCATGATGCCATAAAATAGTCCAATCTTCTTACAAATACCAAAATAACAAAGAAACTACGAAGATGTCACAAACTAATCAGCTGTGGAGTAAATACATATCTAAAACCAAGTACTTGGAACTTTTGAGCAATCTAAAAACAGCAAAATCTGAGTCTTCTCTTCTACAACATAACAAAGATAAAACCAGACACTTTCCTTTTAATGTTAAAGATCATAGTTTATGTTTACAGCAATATCACTCATTAGCACTTTATATACTTACAATCCAATTTCAGGTGCATTTGTGGGCGAAACGAAAAGATCAAGACGCTCACTCAAACCGCTGCTACACAAACACTCAGTAGCAACTTGCAAGAAAAATCTTACATAATAGTATGGTTTGAGTTTCTAGTTCTGATGCTGACAGAGATAAACCTACTCTTCTAAGCTTCACACTGATAATTTAGTTACCTCCACTGGTTTTTTTCACTCCTCCACTTGTATTTGTATAATCACACTGGTTAGATGAGAATTGAAGCTGAATGATTAGAGCTTCTAATATGGAAATTTGGAGAGATGTCTACTTACAATCCACTTAAGACTTAAATGGCATCAGAAAAGAACCAACAAACCCAATGTTCCTCACAGCCTGAAGTTGATGCATATGATGCATCCTTTGTTTAAATTTATCTAAAAAACATTCAAAGATTAAAAGAAAAAAAAAAAAAAAAAAAAAAAAAAACAGAGCATGAAATGGGATTGCAAGTGAGTGGCCAAAATCAATTTCTGGTCGCAAACCAGAATTGTAGGCCTTCGTTTGGTTGAGTTGAGCATCGAGAATTCTCGTCGCAATCAAGAATACATTCCTCGATGATATGCGAAATTTTGACAATGGAATTCAAAGATTGAATTGTTTATATATGTTGGTTAAGAGTCTACCTGCAGCACTAGTTACTAGTTAGATGAGAAATGGAGCTGAAAAAGTTAGAGCTATAGTTAAGTTTTGTGTAAAATGATAGTCATAACCAGCAGTGGAGTCAACATAAATACCAAAAGTTCATCAATAGCAGAAACTGAAAAATTCTAGTTCAATGGAAGAATCATGTAATTTATTTATTTTAAAAGGAAAGAAACTATATCAGAAACTTGTGCTCTCTTCTTACTCTTCAGCTAATTAGCCACTTGGAAGATCAAGTCCTTGAGGAATCTTCCCAGGATAGTTTGTGGTCTCTACAGAATCAGTCCCCTGCAGGTTCCTATACACACCCAACAACATATCAATCCAACACATTCTCAAATCATAGTTCTATTATGTCAGAAACTTATTGCAAATTCCTTGCTTACCCTCGATCCACGATGGCCATTGAACGAAGCTCACAGTTCTTGAAACTGAACAAAGTTAGAGATATTTGATTAGTAAACAGTTTCTGCATTCTTGAAAGTTATATACTATAAGCTTTTTGTTTAAGCTCTTACTGTACAGATAGCTCTTTCTTTATATCTTCGACACAATCCTTCCCAAAAGAGCTTAAGAGACCGTGCAAGAAACCACTATGAGATACAATTGCAATCTCTTTCTCTTTCCTTGTCCATAACCTTCACAAAGCAAATGACAATAGAGAAAGATTTAGCATATAGTATTTGTTTTCATATCTCCATGGGAAAATTAGTAAACAAAAATATGAAACTCACCAATTGATAAACTCTACACCTCTGGCTGCAACTTCTTCCAAAGTCTCTCTTGGACTCGGCTTCCATAAAACATCTTTATCGCTTTCAATCTAAATCCAAAGAGAACAAAGTTTAAGCAACAACTTGACAACATTTCCACAGAGATAATTAACCAAATAAGATTGTTTTTTACAATTGAGAAATCGATTGCGGGAAATAGAGCTTTGTACTCAGTGACGCTTCTTCGCCTATCACAAGGATGATCACCCTATATCCACCACACAAAAAATCATTTAACAATGTGATCTTCACTCATATCTATCTATACTAACCACTCCATAACTACTTATGTACCATAGTTTCTCTGCATAGCTCAACAGCAAGGAAAGGTGGACAGTTTAAGCTTGAAATCTTAGCGCGTTTGCTGATGCTAGGGTCAGCCACCATTAGTGGTGTTATATCCACTTCATTAGTATCTTCTTCACCTCCAAAAGCACCAACAGCTGTTTGTATAGTTCTAACATTTTCAAAAAAAAAGGATCATTAAATAGTTTTTAAAACAAAGTGGTAGATAACATTGTTTCAAGATGATATATAACTCAAGGAAGCTTTGAAAACGTTATACCTAAGCAAAGGGGAAACAATGACAAGTTCAATCTTGTTTACGAGTTGAGTTGCTTTAACATGGTCTCGTAGATTATCAACCTGTGCCATAGAGACAGATGATGATAAGAGTAAAGCCATCCAGACAAGAACAGAACAGAACAGAGATATATATATATATATACCTGTTGCCAACCAAGAGGAGTGAGTTGAGCATCGAAGTATTTGTCAGAAGAGTAAGCACTGTGATCTTTTTCTCCAGCGACATTATGAATCCCCTGAGCATGTCTCACCTACACCATAAGTATAACAAACAAATCAAGTTAGAAAACTTGGGAGAGAATATGAACCACACGTTTTTGTCTGAGCCGGTTCTATTGTATACGAACCAGATGAATGGTTTTGCAACGATGAAGAGGGTAAAGACCTGTGGTTTCCTCCATGGCTTCTCAACAAATATGCTCAGATCAGATCACAGAATCATATGAAAGGAACTAAGAAGAAAGTAGTGTGAAATCAAATGTTAATATTGAAAATATCGTTTGGAAGATAGGAGAGATCCTAAACCCCCGGATATTCCACTCTCTCTATTATTATTTTTTATTTTTTATTTTTTGAAAAAAAACAAAAATAAATGATAGATTCATAGACTTGCACTAAATAAATAAATAAATACTCAAATAAATTATAGATTTTAGAGAATCAAAGCGCCCATAGATCCGTGATCCGTCACCGTCACTCATTTTTTTCGTCCAATTGGAAAATTTGGTAATTGTATCACAATTAACAGACAGACGTAACTAACTTTTTTTTCACGCCGTATCAATATGACTTAGATGTTTTGTTTTAATGTTTGAAAACATAATATTTTGTTGTATTGTTTTTCTAACGTTTTCAAAAATAAATCTGGTATGTAGTGACCCAAAATCTTTTGCATAACGGATGATCAAACGGATGATCATCATCAAGACTCACGATTGTATCGGAGTCAATGAAAAAAGCCTACGACAAACGCGAGGATATACGGAGTCAAAACGGGAAAAATATAAAGTCAGCATTATTATCAAGGATGCGAATACGGACTAATTGGTATCGTGTCAACATTGTAAGGCTTTTTTCGGAAAGAAGCAACGTTCAATTTTATTTTATTTTAATTTTTTGTCTTTAATATATGACGCTTATTTTTGTTTATGTAATAATTTGTAATTCGATGTTTTGTATTCGATTTTGTAATACTTTTTGTATTTTAATATTTTAATGGAATGTTTTGTCATAAAAACAAAAATCTAGTATGTAGTGTTCAGATATGTATTTTGCCAAACGTAAGTCCGTAACATTAAAATCTTCAACTAGAGAGCAATTTAGAAGAAGTATCATCATTTGGTACATTAACAATTTCACTAAGATAAATATGATATTTACGCAGGGGAAAAATGTTTTGGTGAAAAACTCAAGTAGAACAATGTTAATAACAGTATCAGCAAAGTGGAAAGCTCTCTTCTTTTCTAGACCAAAATGTAAATCATTTATACATATATGATCGATGAGATTGCCATCGATTTTCGACAAAACTAAGAACAAGAATGAACTCTTAATCAACAAGAGAGTAAGTAGTAAGTAATCAAATGTTGCAAGAACAAAAAAACTTTACTAAAAAGCCATTTACTTTCCTTTTACCTGAATCAGTTAAAACATCTTTTATTTCTGTTTACAGCAATATATCACTAATTAGCACTTTACTTACAATCCAATTCCAGGGTGTTGAACAAATGCAATGAAAAGATTTCAAAACTTTCATTCCAACCGCTACACAACGCCCGATATCTACTTGCAAGAGAATCTTACATAAGAGTATGTTTCGAGTTTCTAGTTCTCATGTTGACAGAGATAAGATCTATTCTTCTAAGCTTCACACTGATTATTTAGTTGCATCCACTGGTTTCTTCACTCCTCCACTTGTAGGGCTATATTTTTTAACAATTGATAATTACACTGGTTAGATGAGAACTGGAGCTGAAAGATTAGAGCTTTTTTCTATGGAAAAAACTTGGAGAGATGTCTACTTACAATCCACTTAAGACTTTGATGGCATCGTAAAAGAACCATTGCAAGGTAATGACAGGTCCAACAATCGTGATTCGAACAGGAAGACTTCTGGTGAAAAGACCAATAAACCCAATGTTTCTCACAGCCTAAAGCTCAAGCAAATAACCAACATCAGTCAATAATACATTGCTCGCTGAAGTGAAACATCGATATGGATTTAAAAGAATAAATGATTTGCTGATGATAGTAAAAGAGTCTACCTGCAGCACATTCTTGGCTTTATTGTTGTAGAGAGATGAAACAACCACGTCTGCGGGGTTAGAGACGAGTGTACCTACGGCTCCAGCAGTATAGCCAGCAAGACATGTGACACCGAGTTGTTGAGCAATAGAGCAATCTTGTTTCCTTTTGTGGATGATTTTTTGATATATAAACTCAACTGACTGCTCAAACGTTGAGAACATCACCATAGAAACTGAAACCACATAGGAGATATAGTCAACAAGATATGGTTTTGGTAGAGAACATAACCAAGTCTACGAAAAGGCTAATAATGTGCATCTATAGTTCATGTACTTGTTTCATATCCTTAAAGCTAATGCTTAGAGATTAACAATTTGATTACATAACTGACGGGTTGATAAGTCTTAATAGATAAAGATCAAACCGATGCAGAGAGATGATGATATTCAAATTGATTTAGTAAAAACAGTCATTACACCGAAGCAGTAATATTACATGGAAGATTGCGACACCAAAGCGGAAATAGTCCCCTGTGGAAGCTGCATTTGGATAGATAAAGACTCAAACACAAGCAAAGTGAGACAGCCAAGCAAGAATGATTCTGAAAAGAAAGGGCTTACCCAGCAAGACCTTCACTTCTATATACTCTTGGAAACCCATCAAGCAACCCTTTTGCAAACCGAGGCTGCGTCTGAACTCTAACTTTTATGGCTTCAAAAGGACATAAAGCCATATCGGCAAAGACCTGAGCAGAAGCACTACTGAGAAAATATATGGAAGTTCTGTTATGATTAGGTAACACATTGGCGTAGAGTGTCTTGAAGTACTCATAGAGTCCAAATCTGCATCCACCTTGAACACCATAGCCTAAAAGCTTGCCTGACCAACCTCTCCATAGATAAGAATGACCATGCTCTCTTAAAAGAGTAGAGAAACCCGAGGGAATGCTATTGTACTTCACAGGATTCACCTACAAAATAAAGATCCAATTTGAGCACAGAGAAGAGCCACAAAAATCCTAAAGCTAACAGCTTTATTCATCGTTACGTATCCCTAAAAGCAACGAGACTAATAACAACTAGAAGAAACAAACAAAATTAGAGATCTTTAACATAAAAAAACGAAATCAAGAAACAGAGAAAGGGAACAAAACCTGCATATTGACTTTAAGAACATCAAGAGGAGTTATAGCTAAATGAGTTGTTCCAGCACTGAGCATTCCTCCCATAGTACAAACAGTATAAAACCAAGGAGATGAAAGTTCATCATCTAGCTTCGTCTTGACTCTTGTCATCTTCTTACCAAAAATAAAAACGTTTCTAAATCTCGATAAACCCTAAATCCCTCAGAAGTCAGAACAAAAGTTGGTCTTTGGCTTTTTCTCTGGAGAACCCAAAACGCAGAATACGAACAAACAGGTCACGGAAGTGTCAGAAAGAAGGTATAGTAGAAGAGGAGGAAATAGCGTACGTGGAAGGTTTTCATTTCTGATGGAGATGGTTTGTCCACGTCTCACGGACGCCAAAGACAAGGCACAGAACTAAACAGAGCGTTCTCTTTACTTTTTCCACATAAAAAGTTCCAACCTTTCGGGAACGGGTTGGCGGAAAAAACGCATCTTGAGCGAAGAAAAAAAAAAGGGGTAAATTTCAATTTTAGGTTTTATGCCGGCGGATTGATTCGTTGCTTACTGTTCACCGGATTCTTTTAGGAGTCCTCTTTTCTCTAATTGGGCCTTGTCGTTTGGGTTCCAGTTTACGCCAATAGGCCCAATACCATCAACTTTGATCAATTTGAAGAAAAATTCCTCCAAAACTGGTATTTCCTTCTTTTTTTTTTTATAGAATGTAAATTTTTTGTTTACATCGAATGCATCATTTTTTTAGAGATGATGTAACTGTTTATTAAAAAGAAAAAAATCAGCATATTTATTGAGTTTCAAACCAAAATTGCATTCCTTTCTCCAACTGAGTGTCTCCCATAACTCGAATCATTGTGAGTCTATTGCGAACTTACTTGTCTATGCATTTTTTTATTTGAGCCTGATGTGTAGCCGGTTAACCATGTCGTCTACCATTCCGCTCTCGCAATGAATTGAGATTTGAAAGACATACTTCAAAAAGGAACAATTTGATTTCCTCTTGCCTGGTGTCCACGAGTATGTCCAAAACTGGTATTTCCATTTGGTGAAAACATATTATATCATGATAATGAGATAGGTTAGTTGATAGAATTACACAAATCATTCAATTAGTGTTAGCAATTTATCACCATTCCATTTTAACAACTTTTGATACGTGCCAAAATGTGATCTATCAATTGACATGTACCTGCTAGGTGCTTTATAGTGCAGTGGTGTACACTTGCCTTGGCACACACCACTTGCCTCAACATTTCATGCATGTGGAGTTCAAAAGAACAAAATGAGATATATATGGGCTAGTGGGCCATCCTGTTGTGGGCCCACAGACGACAAAAAGAAAATAACATTTGCTTCCTCATTTTGTTCTTTTGGTGTAAGTGTTCAACTTTAGTTTCTTAGTTGTGTGCTCAAAATTGAAAAGGAGTTCTGGTGATCAATTGGAGAGTGATCTTCTCAAATGAAAAAAGTCCCATAAACCAAAGCCGTACCAAAAATGAGAGACTAAACAAAACTCAGAGAACATTGTCATTTTATTTGTGTAGAAACAAACAACCATCTCTCTATTCTTCTTTCTAATATTAAATATTAAAAGTTGAAACCTTTATTATCATCTAGAAATTACACAATACAGAAGAAAGATCAAACTCCAATCTCAAAAACAGAATCAAACACCAAAAAACTCACTCACCTAGAGATACTGTTAACAAGCCTAGCACCAATCTTATCAAGCTTCTTAACACAAGCAACAGATTTCAAATGTCCAACATTCCAAAACGCTTCAACCATCTTCTCACCAATCAATTCCCCTTTCTCCTCCACATCAATCACCGCAACCGCCGTCGGTCCAGCTCCACTAATCGTACAACCAAAAGCTCCAGCTTCTAAAGCTGCCTTCTTTACAGCTTCCATCCCCGGAATCAACGGAGCTCTCTTAGGCTCAACAACTTTATCAGACGACAAAGCCTTCCCAAGCATCAAAGCATCTCCTTCTAACACAGCCGCAACTAAAGCAGCAGCTTGACTACTATTCCAAACATGGTGAACCATTGGTATCTCTGTAGGCAACGCAGCTCTCATTTTCTTAGTTGGAGCTTCAAACTCAGGGCTCACTAACACAAAGAAGAGATCTTTATCCGTTGGGAATCTCAACGGTTTCAAATCAAGCGGTTCGTAGTTTCTAATCAGAACAAAACCACCCATAATCGCCGGTGCTATATTATCAGCGTGATAACCGGAAACTTTAGCTTCCGATTCTAAACCGGCTAAAACCAATTCATCATTCCTTAATTTCTTACCGAAGATTTCGTTAACCGCCACGGCAGCTGCGGCGGCGCTAGCTGCGCTTGAACCTAAACCGCTTCCTAAAGGTAAGCCTTTGTGTAAATCTAATGATAAACCAACCGATCTAATCCCTAACATCTTCATCGTAGCAATGGCGGCGATACCGGCGCAGTTCCGGAGAGGATTTGTGCTGAGTTTCGTTGTGGTTCCGGTGATCTCCGAGATTGAGATCTCACCGGCACGAACGGAAGGATCTACACGGAGAGTGACGTGGTCGCCGAGACCATCGACGGCGCATCCTAAGAAATCGAAGCCTGGTCCTAAATTAGCGACTGTAGCTGGCGCGAAAGTCTTGACGGAGACGAAAACTGGCTCTGGCTCGACGGCGACGAGGGTTTGTACGGAAGCTTTGCATCGAAAGACGGAGACTTTTGAGAATAACGGCGGCGATGGATTTGATTTGAGTTGGAAATAGGAAATGGGTTTGGAAGGAGATTGGAAACAGAGACTCGCCATTAAAGAATTTGTCTAATGAGAGATCACAAAAGAGTAAAATGAACAAAAGACGAAACCTTTAAGACAAAATATATAAGAGAGAGATGAACAAACGTGACTCTACCTAACCTAATGTTTTCTTTTATCAGTAAAGCTGATTCCTTTTTAGAGTGAAGTGTGAGATCACAGATTCAGATTCAGATACCTAACCAGTGAAATTAACGGTTTAGCCTCAAACCGAACTCAACCAGACCAGGAAGTGTGTCCACTTTGGACT
The DNA here is from genome assembly GCA_963667165.1 of Barbarea vulgaris. Classification (NCBI taxonomy): domain Eukaryota; kingdom Viridiplantae; phylum Streptophyta; class Magnoliopsida; order Brassicales; family Brassicaceae; genus Barbarea; species Barbarea vulgaris. The sequence continues at coordinate 23,044,229 of OY763893.1, read as the reverse complement.
TTGGAGGTTATTGTATTTTACAATAGTTTTGTTTGGCTCTAACAAGTACTGTAGTACTTCTTCTAAGGATAAGTTTAGGTATCGGCATTTGGATTTTGGATCGGGTTCGGTTCGGATTTTCTCGGATTCGGGTCATTTGGATAAGAGAGTTTAGTGTACATTTGGTTTTTAATTATAACTCTTTTATTCGGTTTCAGTTTAGGTAGATATTGGTTCGGATTAGTTTCGCTTTGATTTTTGAAACCGGAATTTTGTTCCAGTTCGGTTTTCTGGTTTCAGTTTTTATGCCCATGCCTTGTTAGGTTAATGGGTTCAGTTCAGTTTAGAGTGGACAGATCAGATTCAGATTCGGATACCTAATCAGTGAAATTAATGGTTTAGCCACAAACCAAACCAGGAAGAAGCTTGTCTACTTTGGAGGTTATTGTATTTTACAATAGTTTTGTTAGGCTCTTACAAGTATTTCTTCTGAGGTTAAGTTAATGGATTCAATTTCGATGGTTGTAACTTGTAAGTGTATTTATCTAAACAAAATCCCATTTTGGTTAAAAATGAGGTGTGTGTTAAAATATACAATAAGGACAGTTTCTGTATTTCTTCATATAGATCATCTAGATGCACTCCTTGCGATACTATTCGCATTCATAGAATGATCGTTGGTCCTTTTGCGCTTCAACCTTCGCTTTGATTCTTCGTCTTTTTCATCAAAAAATGCTAGAAAAGTATGTAGCTTTGTTAAACGTGAAGGTTTTGGTGCAGGAGGTATAACTTCTTCTTCATATGGCTTGTGTTTGCAGAAGTCGCGGATGATCTTGAAGAAGTGGAAAATGATAGCGACGAGACAAGCGATCCCAACCACAAGGAACATTCCCCAAAAGCTACGCACATTGAGCTGTGCTGTGTCACTTGAGTCAGACCAGTGCGAGTTGCTGCAGTTAGATTTGGAAAGCCATCTGTCATGGATGTTCTGAAGCTCACCAGTTTCGGATAGACCAAGAATCGCGGTTGACATGTCAACTGCTAAAGGAGAGTCTCTTGGGAATGCCTTATTTGAACAGGAAAATGCAAATAACTTTTATCAGGTTATGATCGAAAATGCGAATAAAGAGTGGTGAAATTCAGAAGGTTATGACTCACAAATCCCCAACCGCCTCTGGTGAATTCTTGGCCTCTTATGGCAAACTTACAGTAATTTGAGAGGAAGAGATCTATATAAGGACGTTCATCAACAATTGCAGAAACAGTGCCGTTTCCAAGTGCTTCAGCGTATTCTTGAGGAGAGCTAAGAGCCACAAGTCTGGATCTGACAATGTTAAGCTCATCAACCATGTAGTTTTCAGAAAAAGAACCAACCTGGAAGCCAATACGACCAGTGCTACTGATGAGTGTATCTACTCCCTTTATAGGTGAATTCAGTTGTTGCACTGTAAGTATCGATGTGAGACTCGCAGTGTAGCTAGATGTAATGATCAGAACCACAAAAAGCCATATGAGCAGCACCATACGACCAAGCGTGCTCACTGTTTTCTCTCCTGATTTCATAAAGATGTTAAAAAAACATCACACAAGAACTGCAGTAACTAGCTTGAGGAGGGGGTTTTGAGACTTACTGTGAGAGAAAAACATCGTCGAGAAGGTGAACCTGCATTATAATTAAAGATTAGAGCTTGCATTAGCTACAATTTATGCAGACAAATGAGATGACTCTTGTGTACTAACCAGAGAATGGTAATGATTTGTCTCCTTGGCGGACCTCGAAAATCATCGTTTATTCTGTGTTCAAGAATCCATATTACAGCTCCAACGATAACGAAAAAAGCTGCTGTTACTGCCCACATAGGAGGAGTAAAAGGGCGTAAGAAGGCCCAAGGATTTTCGTTAAGTGCTGTGACGGGAGCAACCACGACAAGGCCTGTCTCAATGTATGGCTGAGTGAAATCCACAATCCTTGTTCGCTTTGTGACAATGGCTACATCTCCTACAACAGCATCAAATTCAACACCAGTGGTGACCTTGTTAACCAAGTCATTGTAGTTTGGATTCTCGAGACCATCTCCGAAAAGGATGAACTCATGAGGAACCGGATAAGAAAGCAGTTTCACAGCAGCTTCAAATACATCAATGCAATATCCTTGCACTTTGTTGCTACTTCCATTGACCCTTGAAACAAAGTCCTTGAAGCTTGCTCTATCAGGAACACCGATTCTCAACCGCCTCCCGTTGTTAGGAAAAACCCATCCACGAGGCTTAACCGAAGTCCCACCAGGCCAAGTTACAGATTTCAGATGCTGGTTTGAGCTAGAACGGTTCGGAGGTTTGTTGTAAAATGATTCAGTAGGCACAGTAGAAAGACCAGAATGGTTAGACCAGTAACCTATTTGGTGAACCTCGTCATCAACCAAATTCATAATATCATATGAAGGCTGTACCATTGATCTGTCTGGAAGAAATTGAACTGCACCTGTTAGACCAGACATCTTTGTATGCACAATATAATCAAGAAGTTGTGGTCCTTCATCAAATCTACTCAATGCACTTAGATTCAATGCCTCATCTTTCAAGCGGCTTAACTTTGCATCGTGAGAGAAGGAAAGATTACCTCCAGCTTCCAAAAGTCTCTTAACGGCTCGAGCAATGATCCAGACAGTATCATAAGCATACAAGCCATATACATTCAACCCAATAGTCTTATTATTACTCAATCTGTTCTTCCACCGCGCTGCAAAGTCCCTTTTCTTTCTCGAATCTGGCGTGTGAAGACGCAGTGTTAGAACTCCATTGAGAGATTTGGTATCCAAAGGCAAACCTGAATCTTGCAGAGTAGACAACCAAGGTGTAGCTATCCAAACATAGCCTTTCTCCATCATCCCTAACTTCTTTGCTTCCTCAAAGATCATTTTGCCTGTATTTGGGAAAGTGTTCACAATGATGATCCGAGATTCCATTCCGCGGATCTTAATCAACTCTTCTATAATAACAGCTGGACTAGTAATCACAACATCAAGTGGAAGTACAGCCTTGTAAGAGATCCTACAACGTCTCTCTTCAAGCTCATCGCCTAGCGCTGTAACGCCATTTCTACTGTTATCATCATCATTATATAACGCCACAACATCTGACCAGCCATAGAATGTAACCATCTCTGCAATGGCGCGCATCAGAAACAGATCGCTAGGTGCTGTTTGAACAAAGAATGGGAACTGGAGTGGAGAAAGAGTAGGATCAAGAGCCGTGAATGACAACATCGGAACAGTAAGCTCATTAGCAAGATGAGACAACACATGAGCCATTATTGATGTCTGTGGACCAATTATAGCCACTGCTTCAGTCTCCATGAATTGCAAAGCTGCAAACAAGTCAACAAAAAAGGATAAAAGTGAGGTTAAGTATCAAATCCAAAAAAGCAAATCAAGAAAATGGATAGAATGAAACAAGATGAGTTATCTATTCTTTCTTTAACCTCCCATAATACTTAGGAATCCACTGCGTTTAGCATCATTCATCATAATCCGCAATTTCGATCCACCAAGGAAGCTAGGATCAGAATTAACATCTTCTTCAGCAGCTTTAAAAGCAATACTTGCAGTTTTACCAAACATGGTGTTGATACCAAATATTGCACCAACTTTAATAACACGAGGCCTAGAGCTAGAGCTAGAGCTAGAGCTAGAACTAGAAGCTCCTTCTGAAAGTAACATAACACCACCACCAAGAACAATAAAACTCCATAGAACCCAATTCATTGAGCTTAACATTTAACAACAACAAAAATAAGACCTTGAGCTAAGTTTTCACAAGCAGAGAAGCTAAAGCAAGTAGCTTTCAGTTTCACCAGTGTCACGGAGATTAAAAAAAAGTTAAAACCTTTATTATAAAAGATGGTAGAGATGAAATCAAAGGTACAGATTATGCGAAACCCAACAACAGAAAAAGGAAAGAATAAAGATAAAATTAGTGGCTGAAAAGTGAAGACATGAAGAACAAGCAAGAGAAAAAGAAAATGACAGGAGAGTGGGGAATATGAAATGGTGGGTATATTTGAAAATTTGAGAAAGGAACAAACTTTATTTACAAAGAGAATCCATGGAGGAGAGACAGCTTCAGGGATTAAAAAACAGAGGGAAAGCTTTGGATGAAGGGAAGAAGCAAAACGTGCAAAACGACTTTGGCCATTAACGATAATTGATCACTGAAACGAAGATCTCTCCATTTGGATTTTAAAAATGAATTTTTGTCAGAACACTGGAAAGGCTGAAACTAATCTTTTTGTTTCCAGACTCAAAAAAAAAAACAATGGAAGGAAAAGAAATTGACTAGATCATTGAAAAAAATGTTTTTTTTTCCTTGACTTAAAATATTAGTATTTCATTCGATACTAGGATTATTAATTTTTAAATAAATTATTTGTTAACTAAACTTTAGTTACTAAAGGGAATTTAGTATTTCATTCGAGATCATAGTTTAGTTTGCTACAAAAGGTTTTTTTTGTTGGAGTGCTATAAAAGATAGAATTTTTTGGAAATTTCATGACTAAAATGCCATTAGAGACAAGAAAAAACAACAATATTTTCTATTTCTTTTAGACCTTTTTGTTTTAGTGATACTTTAACAATGGTTAGAATTTGTGATTTGGGGTTAGATTTTAGATTTCATAAGAGTCGATGATCTTTAGTACTACATTTAGAGTTTAAATTTTACGATTTAAGTTTTCCAGAGGAAAAACAATTATTAGTAGGAGAAAGATGTTATATAATTTTCCAAAAATTATTGTATAATTGGAAACATATTTGTATATTGCCAAAAATATTTTTTGTTTTGTTTAAAAGATGCCAATATATATATTTTAAAAATACAACTTCTCAAAAAAAAAATTAGAAAAACTTGTGAAATTTCCAAAACAGTTCAGAACTTTTGGAAACTTTTAAACATTAAGGGGGGTGTATTCAATCGGGCATTTGGAGAGATTTGAGTTAAATGGACAAATCATGTGTTATCGAAACTTGGATTTCAAAATATCTTATAAAATCCTGTGTTATTGGATTAATGATTTTAAAATATACAATCAAATCCACTGTTATTGAAAACAGTATTAGGATTTTATTTAAAAGTTTCAGGTGAGATTTGAGAGGATTTCTTACTTAAAAATACAAAGACCAAAATTCCATTGTTTTAGGTGAAATTTCAGAGAATTTAATAACAAAATTCCAAATTCACCAAAATTTAACCAAATCATCTAAAAACTCATTAAAACTCAAATCACACCAAATATTTAATTCAATACACCCCTCTAAGTATAAGTTTATCAATTTTATGTATTTCGTTGATGTCTTTTTTTTGTTTACACTTCTATTACTCAAAGGTTGCGGCAAGCCAAACATTTTCTTACCAACATTTTTATCCCCAAAAAAAAAGCAACATTGGACATTTCTATCGATTGAGTTAATGCCACTAAATAGTTTACCATTAACTTTTTTGATGAAAGTAAACTTGCTATAGTTTCAAAAAAAAAAAACAATCTAACATGGATGGATAGTTATAGACTTATAGTTGGATACAAATAAAATGATAATATATAATAGAAATTTTTTATAATGCAAAGTTGGTGTTGTGCGTATACCACCAACCAAGGCACGATGAAAAGATTGAAATGATGAATAATTGGAAACTAAAGAGTAATATCTGGAATTGGAATTTGGAATGAGGAAAAACAAAGTGTAATGGCTAAGTCTATAGGTAAAGCATTCGAGACCAAAGTCCTTATGGTCCATGAGAAGTGTTTAGACACGATAAAGTCAAACCTGAGTTTATAAATTTAGGCCCTTGTAATGATTAAAGCCGAGACTTTCAGACCACCATGCATGGATCAAATTTTGTTCACACACTTAAGAATCTAACATTTTTAAACATATTTGTTGATTTTTTTTTTTTTAAACATTTTCTTTAGATTTCTTTTCCTTGTGCTTTGTTTTCATGGTTCACATCTCTATATTTCAGTATAAGAATTAGAGTGGCCTCATCTTCATAAACTAAAAATTTATACCCGCGCAAAAAAAATCCTCAAAATCAAGTATGGCCGGGGTTGACACGCTTAACGACACATTCAGTATCAAAACCAAAACTATTTCTGATCGATCAAAACTACAAAATTTGGTATCACAACAAATTCTTCGAGTAACCTGCACGCACTTTAGTTCATGGGTTGGCTACTCTTTCAAATCAGCATTTGCCTTCCTCTTGCGCAAGGTTGAATGTCCACCCTGGAAAATCTGAATCCGCAAACAGCGATGTTGGAACCGCTTTGTAGAACGCTAAAGGAACTTGCTTTACCCTTCTCCGAATCTGCCAATTTTAAGATCACCACAAGTTTAGTTTGTCTAATGGTATCGGTTTTGCACCCATAAATCCAAGACCAACTTCAAGTGATCTCTAATTACTACAAAGAGTTGATCTTATGAATGGGAGATACATTACCTCGTCCCCGAATATGGTGGCATATGAACCAGAGCTGAAATCTTCAATTTTGATTTCAGCAGTTTTTGCTCTGATGGTTAGATCAGTTTCTAGGGATGAAACAAACCTATACAAGAAAACAAAAAACCATATATCAAGGAGATGACCAAAAGTGAAAACATTTTTAAAGTTTTTGGTTATAACTGTTGGGTGTGTAAATATACATACCTTGAAACTGGTGGGCAGTAATGGTGACGCAAAGTGTCAATCTCCCAAAGGGAACTTTCTGCAACAAGTAGATATTGGGGTTTCCAGTAAAACGAATAACATCAGTTCTCTTATGAAATGACGTTACTCACAGAAAGCAAACCAATGCCTTGTTTTCGAGCTTTCAAATCGGTAAAAGCTTTACTCTATGTACGAATCTAAAGAACCAGGGCATTCTTACCAAGCTAATATATCTACTTATGCTACAAAGCCCTAGGTAGGAAAGTAAAAAATCAGGATATCAAAAATCATACACATGATAAATTTCCCGTGGATGAATCATGCTTTCTACATAGAGAGGTGTAATTATGTGCTAAAGGCGCAGACCATAAATATTAAAACGACTGGGAATGAAATGTCAGTTAACTTACTTAAGGCACCAGATTTCTTGGGATCACTCTCCTGATTGTTGAAATAGTCGATACCAAGCTTTCGCTTTTTGTTGGTCTTTGGTTGGCTCTCATTGTCTTCATCAGCCTCTGCGTTGGCTTCATTGGTGTTTTCAATGGGTTCCTGAACAAGAGGGACCTCTTCGTAAGTCCATGCTTTTTTATGGTAACATACTTTTTGCAATTTCAACCACTAACAAAATAGGTCGTACCTGCACAAGATGGTTGATTGTGGGATGTCTTCGTAAAAGGTTGTAGATCAAAGCCGTAATGACCAACGATCCAGCGGGAGGAATGGAAAGCGACAATCTGCTTAGTTTTTTTGTGAATGAAGCTGCCAGATATGCTGGAAGTAATGATGACTTCAGGCAAGTATCAAGAAGCTGCAGAAAGCGTTTCAGATATAGAGGGAAGAATAACAGATTATAAATCAGTAATTCATCGGTTACTCAAATCTCGCAATACCTGGAGAAATTTTGCTCGGTGCTTCGCCACAAAGACAGAAGGAACCAGTAACGCATAAAGTTTTTCATAAAAGTTTGGATACTCCAAACCATGTTGGGTCATGAGGATGAAGAGGCTGCTAAGAGCCATCACACTGACAACTCCTCCAATGTCGTATGATTTTGTTAAGAAGTCACTGCAAAGTATGGTGAAACATACATATAAGCGCTTATTGAAGAACAATGACAGATACAGACTGATAAAAGCTATGGTAAAATATGCCCACCATAACATTGCAGGATTAGATAGATGGGGTATGACTGTCTGGTGAATACTAGCAAGAACCTGGTTATACAGAAGATAACATATTGATAAGTCTTCGTCCATACGAAATTCGAGAGAAATGGTTAGTTGTGAAAGTAAAATTGGCTTACCTCCTTGTAGACATCAAGGGGAAGAGGCAGTCTGAGAAATGAAATCCATGCTTTAGTGAACTTTAACTTCATCCTCTTGCTAATTGTAGTCGGAGAAAGCAGCTAGATTTTTTAAAAGAATAAATTAAGAGACAAAAGTAAGCAACTTCATTCCAGGAAGAAAACTTATTCACGGAGTCAGAGTATTTAGCAAACTAGTAACTGGAAACTCACACTACTGTCTTTTTCCTCAGTTTTTTTCTTATTATCTTTCGGTTTGTTGCTACTACTTTCATCTGGAAATACCAATAATTATTAGCAAATCTAAACACATAGACATAGGTAGTCCTTTTAAACCAAATTGGAAAACAAATAGTCAAGTGCTCGGGAACAGTCACCTAACCCACTCCACATCTCGTGGTTAGACTTTTCAGCTTGTTTCTCAGGAGGTGGAATTTGAGATAAAACTTGATAGATGTTGCAAACAGAGAGTTCTAGGCTACAATTCACAATTTTTACAGATCATCAGCAACACAATAACAAAAAAAAAAAAACAGCTTAAAAATTACATTCAAACAGTCTGGAGGAAAGAACAACAAACATAATAAGAAATGCAATGAAACATTGAATATTTACTCATACGAACCTTTCTTTCGAATCATTCTCAGCCTCACTATTTCCAACCACCGCTTTATCAGCTAAGAGTAACAACACCCAAAAAAAAAAAAAAAAACTTACATAAAGCATCAAGATGAAAAGTAACAGAGATGATGTCAAATAAGAAAGCATGAATAAACGCACCAGACACGACTGATGCTTCCAGTGTTTTCACAAACTTCTCCATGCTGATATAGGTGAAATAGCTGGCAATATATCCATACTTAAGAGTCAAATCCCAAATGCGCAAATAACATCAGGCGAATGAACACAGAGAATACATATAAAGCAAAAGGGTTTATCATTTATCAACATACCGGACATCAATGTAGTTGAAGTACTTTGAAGTAAGTATATTCAAGAACACATCAATATCAACTGCAGAGTGAATCTACAGAAACAATTGTAAAAAAAGCATTAAGCACAAATGAGTAAAGAAGAAGAGTATTATTTTCAATAAGTCTAAAGCCAAACTTACAATAGCCTGAAGTAATCTATGGTAGATTGAAGAATGAAATCTTCCCACATTCAAAAGCTTTACAAACTCCATTAATGTTCCCAACACAATTCCCTAAAATGCAATTAAAACATTAGAAACAAAACAATGCTAAAAGTAACTTCAAGAGAGAAGATATAAAAATTTACTCTTAGAGCATCTTCTGATTGTTGAGAGGTAAGAACATCGAGAAGAAGCTTAACGAATTCGTCAAATTTTGATCTAAGCCAAGCTTTGAAGATAACTTCAGGATCTTCGGTTTCAGTTGTCTTTGACGAATCATCGTGAGAGCGTTTGGTTGAAGAAGTAGTAGAAGGAAGCTGAGAGAGAAGAGGAGTGAAAAAGGATTGGAGGGAGAGGAGTGATTCGACGAAAAACTCAGGTTGAGTCTCAGGTGAGATGAAGGAGAGAAGGAGAGGAAGGTTATTGATATGGGAACGAGAAGAGAGTAGCTCAACACCTAATGATTTGAGCTCTTTCAATGTGTATTTCTCTTTCTTCTTCTGCTTCTTTGAGAGGATTGACGCCATTGTGTTTGAGCTCTCTTTCTCTGGTTCGTGGCGGAGACGGAAGAGGCGCAATAATAATAACCTAAACGACGTAATTTGTAAACAATACGACGTCGTATTTAGTACTCAAGATAATGACAATTTATCTAACATGTCCTAATATCATGTAAAATATCAAGATTGGCACACTAAAGAATGATTGAGGGCCCTGGGCATAATATCTGGACCCGAATAACTGATCCGAACCCGATGTGAAAAATCTATCCGAATCTGAACCTTAAATTTTAAAATATTCGAATGGGTTTTAAATTTGAAAACCTGAACAGACACTCAAATATACCTGAAATATTAGTATATACTAGTATTCAAAAATTTTGAGTATTTTGAATATTTTTTGGTATTTTCGATTACTTTTGGGTAGATTTAAGTAATAATATTCGTTTTTTTTTTAATTTTAAATATTTTTAAATAATTTAGTAGATTCGCATTTGCATTTTTTCGATTTTCAGATATTTGGGTAAACTCGAACCGAACCCAAATCCGAACCAAATCCAGCCCAAAATTTTAAAATACCCGAAAGTGTTCTAAATTTTTAAACCTAAAAATCCGAACCCGACCCGAATACCCGGGTGCCTAATTGAGGCTAGTATACTTTGGGTATATTAGCCGAACCGAAATTTGGCTAATTCGGTTCAGATTCGTTTTATGTTGAAAATTCTGAATGTTCCAATAATAAACCAAACCAAATTCGGTTTCAGATTCTTATTTCTCATTTTTTTTCCAAACCGATTATTCCGATTGACCTGTCCTAATTTGAACATACAACATGGTTCGAAATCATAGTGTAAACGATAATATCTGAAACTGTAGCATTACACAAATACAGTAGATGGTATGAGATTAAATCTAGCAACTAAAAGATTGATTGATTTTTCTTTCTTTTTTTGTTTTCTCTTCCAAAACACTACAAAACTCGAAACAGAAAGGCTCTTAGATCTCTCCATCGTTTCCATCTTCCTTGTCTCCATACTCAAAATACAATCTATTGTTGCTTATCAGGTTGTTCCTCTTCTTCCTTGTCTGGGTTTTCTTCTTCCTCTTCTTTCTTCTCTTCCTCTTCTTCATCTTCTTCTGGAGGATCATAAGGCATCGGCGGTGGCAATGGTGTCTTCATTGGACTAAACTTTGGGAAAATATCAGGCCTCCTCCCAGGTTTAGGTCTCTCCCATTCCTATCAGTAGCTCACAACAAACAAATTAAAACCAATTTTAGCGAAAAAAAGTAAAGAACATAACAACGGAAAACACGAATTTCTAGTCGATTGTTTGCTTCTATAAGGAGAATAGCAAGCCAATGCCTTGACGCGCCAACCAAAAGAACCGTGCAATGTGCTCTTTACATCGAACCTAAGTAGATTCTCGAGGTATTCATAATCAAATCTATAGAGAAACAATGAACAATAGCAATCCAATGCCTTGACGCCAACCAAAAGAACCGTGCAACGTGCTCTTTACAATTACATCGAACCTAAGTAGATTCTCGGGGTATTCATAATCAACACTGATCCCTCCTAATGCAAATGAGATACCAATCACTTTGAAGTCATGCTCATGAATATTATTAAGCTTTTCTCTAGACTTGTATCAATTGATTTAACTGTTTTAACACTTTGTAGATTTATAATTAGAAGCAAAACCATATAGTAGAAACATAGGTTATACAACTTGAAAACATATGATGATTAAAGCGCTATGATAACATGAACACAAATGATTGCTGCAAAATATTTTTCATCAATTCGTCAAATTCGTGATGTAATTGTCGAACAAACAGCAATACAACGCCATCGAGCGAATTGAAATGTGGAAAACTGGAAATTTTTTGTAGGAAGATCCGAAATTAGACCCGACCCGGAAACTTACAATTGGGAAATCGAGAGGATTACGACGAGTGAGCTTTTCTTCTTCAGGAGCCATAGCCACAACGTGGAGCTGATTCTTAGCTTTTCTTGTCATCTGAAGACTCGGATTCCGATAACGGCGAACGGACGAGAAACCATGTACACGCGACGAAGAGCTAACAAGCGAGCACGAGGAAGACATCTTCGTGGTAGATAGAAACCCTAGAACATCGAGGGATGGAGAAGGAAGCAACTTCGCAGAGCAAAGCGACGCCATGGCTCCGGGACTGGGGGGCGGCTATCGAGATTTCTACCAACCAAGAATTATCGTCACAGATTTCCTAAAAGCTAAATGCTGCGTTTGCGTTTTGATATTGGACCAGGCTTTGATTTGGATGGGCCATAAACGCAACACTTTTCGGCCTTTTAGAGATTATTATCCAGGGTTATGATATAAGTATAAAAATGATTTTTTGTATATAAGAAAAATATTCCAAACTTTTTAAAACAATATTTTTAAGACGTCCAAATTTTTTTTTTTTTTCAGTTAGTTATTTTAATATTTATTTAAAATTAGATTCAAAATTTTAGTTATGATAATACAAATATTTGGAGATTTTATATGAATTAAGTATTGCATGTATTGTTGATAAATTTTATGTATTATAACCGTAACATCTGTCAACTAATCAGTATTTTCTCGAAAAAAGCAGAAGTTTCCAACACTTGGCTCTTTACTTATCATAAAAATCATCGTTTATATTTTTGGATTTATTTTGGATTTAGAAGTAATTTATGTAGGGGTTTTAGAAAGGAAAATTTTTTCTAGGGTCTATTCGAGTATTTTATGTAGGTTCAGTTCAAGTTCAAGTTCAAGTTAAATGCCTCCCAATTTGGATCGGCTCGGTTTGATTTTTTGGATCTGAATTTTTTGTCCACGCCTAATAGAGAAAATAAATAAAATTGGAAATCCAATCCGATCATCGTACAAGAATATACCGTTCGTAACATACTTTAACAAGAATGAATCTAAACTCTAAATAAAAGTGAAAATTCAAACTAGTCTACAAAAAGTATATCATCCATAACAGAGTTTGACATGAAAGAATTTTAAATAGAAGTGGGAACCCAAATATAGCAATTTAAGATATGTCGTCAACAACAAAGCTTTAAAAGCTTTCACCGGCTTTTCGCGAGAGTAGCCAAGATGGGCCTCCAATAGATAAGTAAGATCTCAGTCTTCCGTCACGTATTACACTCAGGGGCGGATCCAGCCTAAATTTTTATTGGGTGCAAAAATTGCTTTTAGCAGGAATTGAACTTCTTACCTCAAAGAATTAATGGGTGCACTACTAACCAAATTGCCATTTTAAACATACTGTCTTATGTAAAAAATTGAATGCTTATATTTTAATGGGTGCACGTGCACCCACACTCTGAACTGTGGGTCCGCCCCTGATTACACTCTGAGCAATATCACGCGCCGATTTGTTCACTTTGGAGTGTGAAGCACAAAATACAATCGAACGGAAAAGAGATTTAAGCCGATAGATGTTAACCAGACGAGCTCTATATCTTGGCCAATTTTTCACCATATTTAGAGCCGTCATAATCGAGCTAGCTTCAGACCAAATCTCGACCTCATGAATCTTTAGATCAAACAGAGATTGCAGAGTCCATTCAACCACACTTAGCTCAGCCCCAACCTTGGAAGAACATGCAGGGAAGGCATCACGAGCATGGAACACAGCCTCTCATGTGTGGTCGCGAACAATCCAGGCAGCCCCAACCATAGACGAAGCGTTAGACCAAGACGAAAACATGTTACATTTCAGTACTCCTTCTTTTGGTTTCAGCCAACGGGCTTTAGGCGCAAAACATAACGTCTTTGTTCAAATGGGTTACCAAGAATCGATTCATTTGATTTACTCCATATCTTTGCTTCCTCTTTAGTAAGGTTGACTATCCTCATCATATCTCCCTTCTTATCTTCAAACAGAGTCTCATTTCTGTTTTTCCATATCCCGCATATTATCCTTGGTATTGATTTTTTCAAGATGTTAGATATCTTGGAACTTTCCATCAGCCCAAAAATCAAATCAAAATTGTCATGCAAAGAGGATGAGAACCTCTGAACTTGTATAGGAAACCCTGACAACTCCCAGACCTTCATCACCAGAAAACAGTGAAACAAGACATGAGAAATAGTTTCTGAGTCACATACAAAGTAGGTCATGTTTGGATGGAGACCATGAGCTTGAAGACATTCTGACACAGCTAAAGCACCCGATAATGCCCGCCATAAAAAAAATCTTGATTTTATGTATGGTTTGGAGAAACCATACCTAGATTTTTAGTCATTGGTCACTTTGGTGGCAGGCGGGACTACTAATTCAGCAGACTCTACTTTATATACTAAACAGTTTTTACAGAATAATATGTATCCTTAGAGCATGTGCAGTGGTAGGTTTTTAGAGAGTCTCTCAACAAAAAAAAAGATAAAAAAAAAATAAAAAGTAGAAGAGAGAGGGAGAATCGGTTCTCATTTGAGAACCTCTGAGAATTTTTCTAGAGAATCCTTTGACACATGCCAATATATGATTAGTTTTAACTTTTATTTATGATTTAAAATATAAATAAATAATTTAAATTTTTACAAAAATATTAAAATAATATATTTGAAAGACCCCAAAGTCTCTAACTACCCCCACATGCTTTAAGAGTATGCCCAATAATACCAGTAGTAGAAGGCTTGGAGGCGATGATAGAATAAGCTTCACATCACCTGGATAAAAGATCTCATTGAGTCTGGGAATATATGCCACTGACCTTGAGGAGTGATGAGCTGAAACACTTTCAAATCCAAATCCATCAAGGTTTGTTTGTTATAGGGCCGACGTGGTTCACCATCTAGGATCCACTTATCGAAACCAAACAGGTTGCTCTGTCTTAGAGTTTTGTTCCTGTTTTCTAGAGTTTGTATCAGACAGCAGAGCTATGCTCTTTTGATTATTGAATTTCTTGATGGCAAAAAAAAAATATATATGTCGCATTAACATATATCTGTTGGGGTTCCTCCTAGTGGGGAAACCTTTTTTGGGCTTGGTTGGAGTGAACCAAGCTTGGGCCATTAATATTGATCCATGAGATTATATTTGGGCTTGTGATTGTTAGAGTTATGAGAGTCAATATATAAGCTGTCTTAACCTAATTGTTTTAGAGAGAGTGGAGACAAGAGCTGAGCACAAAAGAAAAGAAAGAGAGAAAAGAGGGAGAGAAAGTCATTTTCGTCTGGGTTTGTCAAGACAGCTTTTGGGGGCTCGAAAGTGTTCCTATCTGGCTGATATTTTGTGGGAAGCTTCGTGACTCAGTGAGAAAAATATTCAACGGTGGGATTGTCGTTTTAACGGTTGATGTTTTGGTAATCTGAGTTTTAGCGTGGCTGGTCGCTACAGTCCTTCAGCAGGTGCAGTCTTGAGTGTTTAGAAAATCTGACGGTGGAATCTTCTTGGTTTGGGCTTAAATCTGGCAGAGGTGTTCTTGACCTGTTTATCTAGGATTTGTACGGTGGAGATTCGAATAAGTTGCCGGAATCCTAGTGAACTAGGGTCATTTGTGACTGCTTGTTTCTAAGCTCTTGTATTGCTCTCTTGTGGTGTTGTTCTTGTTGTTGGAGATTGCTCTTTGTAGCCTTAGTCTCTGGAGGACGTGGTTGTAACTCTTATTCATTTGATATAGTGGATTTTGAGTGGACTACGGTCCCGTGGTTTTTCCTTCTCACATCGAGAAGGTTTTCCACGTAAAAAGTTGGTGTCTCATTTACTTTATGCTTGAAGTTCGTTTTGTCATAGTCTAAGTATTTTCCTCACAAGGTTCACATAAGTGTGGGAAACTTTGTTCCGCTGCGCCGTGTTGCGTTTTTGTGTGTTTCCCGGACTTGGCAGACTTGTATTTGGAGTAAGCAGACTTGTGTAGCAGACTTGTCCGGAGTTGGCAGACTTGTCCAAGCTTCGGCAGACTTGTGTCCAGACTTGCCAGACTTGTCCAGATTTGTGCAGCAGACTTGTCTAGACTTGTGGCAGACTTGTCTAGACTTGTGTGGCAGACTTGTCAAGGGTGGTTTTGGTTTTTAAAAAGGCCAACAAAGTGGTATCAGAGCTTCTGGTTTTGAGCTTTGGGTTTAATAACTTTGGGTTATTGATTTGCTTGTGTGAGCGATGGAAAATATGGGCAGAATGATAAGTCTTAATGGTGCTAATTATCATCTATGGAAAGGAAAGATGGAAGATCTTCTTTATGTGAAGGAGTTTCATATTCCAGTTTTTCAGGAGAATAAACCTGATGATAAGACTAATGAGCAATGGACGTTGTTACATCGCCAAGTTTGTGGTTGCATAAGGCAATGGGTAGATGATAACGTGTTGCATCATATTGAAAATGAGACTAATGCTCGTTCTTTGTGGTTGAAGCTGGAGCAACTGTTTGCTCGGAAGACCGGGAATAATAAGATGTACATGATCAAGAAGTTGATTGAGTTGAGGTATCAGGAGGGAACTCCGATGACAGATCACTTGAATGCTTTTCAGGGATTGCTCAATAAACTTTCAGATATGGGAATCAAGTTTGATGATGAGATTCACGGTTTGTGGCTTCTTGGTACTTTACCAGATTCTTGGGAAGTTTTCAGGATGTCTCTTTGTAACTCTGCATCAAATGGTGCTATTTCGATGGACTTAGTGAAGAACAGTGTCTTGAATGAAGAAACGAGGAGGAAATCAAATCCTAGTTCTTCACATTCAGATTTAATGGTTACTGAGTCAAGGGGGAGGAGTTCATTTAGAGAGCCCAAGAAGGACAAGAACAGGAACAGGAGCAAATCTAACAAATTTGCAAATGTGGAGTGTCATTATTGTCACAAGAAAGGGCACATAAAGAAAGACTGCTGGAAGTTGAAAAAGGATAACAAGCAGCAAGGGAAAAAGCAAGAAGATGGTGAAGACAGAGTGACTATCACTGAAGATGAGTTTCTTATTCTTCTTGAGGGAGATGCCATTAATGTTGCTAATCATGATACTAGTTGGGTTGTTGATAGCGGAGCTACTACTCATGCTACATCGCAGCGGGATTTGTTCTCTACCTATACTCCGGGTAATTATGGTTCTGTGAAGATGGGTAATGATGGTGTGTCTCAGGTTATTGGCATTGGTGATATTTGCTTAGAGACTAATATTGGTACCAAGCTTATGCTTAAAGGTGTTAAGCATGTTCCAGATGTCCGCTTGAATTTGATATCTACTGGAAAACTTGATGATGAAGGTTTCTATAGTTTATTCGGAGGGGGTAAATGGAAACTTTCACATGGTTCTATGATTATGGCTCGAGGTGATAAGTCTTCATCTTTCTATTAGATGCAGGCTAAGGTCTCCAAAGACATGGTTAATGCATTGGAGAATGATAATGCCATTGAGTTGTGGCATAAGAGACTCGGTCATATGAGTGAAAAGGGATTGTCTATGTTGTCAAAGGAGGTTATTCCAGGAATCTCCGGTTTACACTTACAGAAGTGTGCACATTGTTTTGCAGGAAAACAACACAGGGTCTCGTTCAAGTCTTCTGTACCGTCGAGAAAACCCGAGATACTTGATCTGGTGCATTCAGATGTGTGTGGTCCAATGAAGACAAGATCTCTTGGTGGAGCATCATATTTTGTTACATTCATTGATGATCATTCTAGGAAGTTGTGGGTTTTTACTATGAAGACAAAAGATCAGGTTTTGAGATATTTCAAGCATTTTGTGGCACTGGTTGAAAGACAGACAGGAAAGAAGTTGAAGTGTATCCGCACTGACAATGGTGGAGAGTATTCTGGACCATTTGATGCTTATTGTAAAGAACATGGTATTAGGCATCAATTCACGCCACCTAAGACACCACAATTGAATGGGTTGGCTGAGAGGATAAACATGACGATTGTCGAGAGAATGAGATGTTTGATCTCACAGTCAGGCTTGGCGCAGACTTTCTGGGGTGAGGCTTTGAGCACAGTTGTTCATGTGTTGAATTTATCACCGAGTGCTCCATTGGAGGGTGATGTTCCAGAAAGAGTTTGGACAGGTAAAGATGTTTCTTACGGTCATTTGAGGGTCTTTGGGTGTAAGGCATTTGTTCATATTCCCAAGGATGAGAGGTCGAAGCTTGAGATGAAGTCGCGACAATGTGTGTTTATTGGTTATGGTCAGGATGAGTTTGGGTACAGATTTTATGATCCTGTTGAGAAAAAGCTCTTAAGGAGCAGAGATGTTGTGTTCATGGAAGATCAAACAATTAAGGATTTTGAGAAGTTCGGAAAACCAGCTCAGAGTAGTGATAGTTTGATTGATTCAGAGGTTGTTCCTTCTACATTGGTCCACGGTCAGATCGAGGATGAGGTTCAAGATGATACACCCGGTGCAGATGCTCCCGCACATGATGATGATGGTATTGGTGATCATGGTGACGATCATGGTGAAACACCAACTACCGAGAACCCTCCTACTGTTAGAAGATCTGTGAGAGGTCTTATACCGTCGACTAGGTATAATCCTAATGAGTATTTGTTACTCACTGATGGAGGAGAACCTGAAAGCTATAGTGAAGCTTTGGAGGATGAACACAAGGATGAATGGCATGATGCCATGGGTGACGAGATGGATTCTTTTGAAGAGAACCAAACGTTTGAGTTGGTGGAGTTGCCTAAAGACAAAAAGGTATTGCTTAACAAGTGGGTGTACAAGATTAAGCATGATGAGACCAGTTTGTCACCTCGATACAAGGCTAGATTGGTTGTGAAAGGATACAGCCAAAAGAAGGGGATTGATTATGATGAAATCTTTTCTCCTGTTGTGAAGATGTCATATATTCGGGTTGTACTTGGATTGGCAGCGAGTCTTGATATAGAGGTTGAACAAATGGATGTGAAAACTGCTTTCCTTCATGGTGATTTGGAGGAAGAGATTTACATGGTACAACCGGAAGGCTTTGTGAAAAAGGGCGAAGAGGACTTAGTTTGTCGCTTAAAGAAAAGCCTTTATGGATTGAAGCAGGCACCAAGGCAGTGGTACATGAAGTTCAAGTCTGTTATGGGGGAGCATGGTTATAAAGAGACTACTTCTGATCATTGTGTGTTTGTGCAGAGGTTTGGTGATGATGATTTTATCATTTTGTTGTTGTATGTTGACGACATGTTGATTGTGGGCAGGAACTTGAGCAGAATTGAGGAGCTGAAGAAGCAGCTCAGCAAGTCCTTTGCCATGAAAGATTTGGGTCCAGCGAAACTGATTCTTGGTATAAGAATTGTTAGAGACAGAGGTGCGAGATTGATTCACTTGTCTCAAGAGAAGTACATTGAGAAAGTACTTAAAAGGTTTCACATGGAGAATTCTAAAGTTGTAAGCACTCCTCTTGCTATGAACTTTAGATTAAGCAATCAACAAAGTCCTAAAACAAAGTTGGAGAAAGAAGATATGGCACGAGTTCCATATGCTTCTGCAGTTGGTAGCTTGATGTATGCTATGGTTTGTACTAGACCAGATTTAGCTCATGCTGTTGGTACAGTTAGTCGTTTTCTTTCCAATCCAGGAAGAGAACACTGGAATGCAGTGAAGTGGATTTTGAGATATCTTCGAGGGACTTCTAGTTTGAAGCTTACCTTTGGAGGTAATAAGCCATTGATTGTCAGTTACACAGATTCTGATATGTCTGGGGATGTTGATTCCAGTAAGTCTACTTCGGGTTATTTGATAACATTTGCGGGTGGAGCTGTCGCATGGCAGTCAAGGTTGCAAAAGTGTGTTGCACTTTCTACCACTGAAGCTGAGTTCATAGCTGCAACTGAAGCTTGTAAAGAGTTATTGTGGATGAAGAACTTTTGTGAGGATATCGGTTTCAAGCAGGACAAGTATGTATTGCTTTGTGATTTATCTCGGGAAGAACTCTACATTTCATTCGCGTTCGAAGCACATTAATCGGAGGTATCATTGGATTCGTGATGTGGTTGCTTCTAAGGAAGTAGAACTTGCAAAGGTTCATACGGATGATAATGGAGCTGATATGATGACAAAGTCATTGCCGAGGGGGAAGCTTGAAATATGCCGAGAGATAGCCGGAATGGCTGTTTCCTCCACCTAGTCGGAGGGGGAGTTTGTTGGGGTTCCTCCTAGTGGGGAAACCTTTTTTGGGCTTGGTTGGAGTGAACCAAGCTTGGGCCATTAATATTGATCCATGAGATTATATTTGGGCTTGTGATTGTTAGAGTTATGAGATTCAATATATAAGCTGTCTTAACCTAATTGTTTTAGAGAGAGTGGAGA
This sequence comes from Barbarea vulgaris, assembly GCA_963667165.1. Taxonomy (NCBI): domain Eukaryota; kingdom Viridiplantae; phylum Streptophyta; class Magnoliopsida; order Brassicales; family Brassicaceae; genus Barbarea; species Barbarea vulgaris. Next base: position 23,024,356 of record OY763893.1, on the reverse strand, counting down.
CAAGAGCTGAGCACAAAAGAAAAGAAAGAGAGAAAAGAGGGAGAGAAAGTCATTTTCGTCTGGGTTTGTCAAGACAGCTTTTGGGGGCTCGAAAGTGTTCCGATCTGGCTGATATTTTGTGGGAAGCTTCGTGACTCAGTGAGAAAAATATTCAACGGTGGGATTGTCGTTTTAACGGTTGATGTTTTGGTAATCTGAGTTTTAGCGTGGCTGGTCGCTACAGTCCTTCAGCAGGTGCAGTCTTGAGTGTTTAGAAAATCTGACGGTGGAATCTTCTTGGTTTGGGCTTAAATCTGGCAGAGGTGTTCTTGACCTGTTTATCTAGGATTTGTACGGTGGAGATTCGAATAGGTTGCCGGAATCCTAGTGAACTAGGGTCATTTGTGACTGCTTGTTTCTAAGCTCTTGTATTGCTCTCTTGTGGTGTTGTTCTTGTTGTTGGAGATTGCTCTTTGTAGCCTTAGTCTCTGGAGGACGTGGTTGTAACTCTTATTCATTTGATATAGTGGATTTTGAGTGGACTACGGTCCCGTGGTTTTTCCTTCTCACATCGAGAAGGTTTTCCACGTAAAAAGTTGGTGTCTCATTTACTTTATGCTTGAAGTTCGTTTTGTCATAGTCTAAGTATTTTCCTCACAAGATTCACATAAGTGTGGGAAACTTTGTTCCGCTGCGCCGTGTTGCGTTTTTGTGTGTTTCCCGGACTTGCCAGACTTGTATTTGGAGTAGGCAGACTTGTGTAGCAGACTTGTCCGGAGTTGGCAGACTTGTCCAAGCTTCAGCAGACTTGTGTCCAGACTTGCCAGACTTGTCCAGATTTGTGCAGCAGACTTGTCTAGACTTGTGGCAGACTTGTCTAGACTTGTGTGGCAGACTTGTCAAGGGTGGTTTTGGTTTTTAAAAAGGCCAACAATATCGACAAAAAGGAAACTAAACTCTAAACGAAAATGAAAAGCCAAATATATCAACATCCAATATATTATCTTCAATGATATGTTGGTAATAAATGATCAAAACAATAGGTAATGGAGACTTTTTTTTTAAGAAAAGAAAAGAAAAGGTAATGAAGACTTTAAAGTTTAAATCATAACATATGATAATACTGTAAATGGTCACAATGGGTTAGAAGACAATGGAGACTTCCCAAGAAACATAGAAGATATTGGTCAGAATCATCAAGTACATTGATTTCAGGAAGACGACAAGATTTAGAATCATCTTCAACGACATTAGATTTATATTTTCTAGTTAAAGTAATACCATTGGCATTTTGGAGTTTCAGCAGGAAGTTGATAGCTAACGAAGGATATATGGAAGGGGGACATAACTGAATACATATGTTAGCCTATAAGCCTATTAACCAAATTGCTTGGTTACATCCACTCTTTCATCGAAATTGTTTTTCAATTTCCTTATTTGTGTTACCGGTTGTAATGAGAATGTTTCTGTATCTTGTAAACTCTTTATGATATCAATATATTTGTTTGTTTTGTCGTAAAAAAAAAAAAGATAATACTGTAAATATTTGTGTATTATTAGACGTTGTTTTTCTTGGTGCATTTTGTTTATGTAAATATTGACTCGTTAGTATAGTTAATAGGTCTTATATAGTATTTGGAAATTTTGGATATCTTGTAAAATCTAAACATTAAAACATATACACTAAACTCTAAATGAAAATAGGAACCCAAGAAAATCAATTTACAATATAGTAGATGTAACGGACATTGAAAAAGGAAATCTAAACCCTTTCATAAAGGTGAATCCAAACCATTCAATATATAGAGGAGGTAAGCATAATTGGAAACTCAAACCAACCATTATGCAATAAGCCGTTTGTAACGGACATTAAAAAGAAGGAATCTGAACCACTATAGAATGGGGAACCACGTTTTCAGGATGCCCCTAATAACAAATGGCAAGTGCTTTTCCTTGTGTGGATCCTATTTCAATTTTGATTTACACCATTCGGGATGATTATCGCCCTTCAGTCACTGGGGCATCTACCGGGAGGATCCGCTTCAGCAAGTATTCTCTCTGTCAATCGGGGAAGGATTTTGGTGACAAGACTTGGAGAGTCTTTATATTTATAAACCCAAACTAACAATAAACAACATGCCATCCTTAACAGAATTTTGTCAAGAAAATTTTTAACCCTAAATGAAAATGCAAACTCAATTTCAATGTAAATTATTTTGTTACTAACAAATATTGACAAGAAATATTCTAACCCCTAAATTAAAAAAAAAATCTAAAAATATCAATATACAATATATAATCTTTAATCGATATATTGGTAATCATATATATGAAAGTGCAATGCCACTCTCCCACAGCTTGCCACGTCAGCATCTGTGGGAGTGACACCTGTCGTCTTTTTTTTTTAATAAAAAACTTTGCTAAATTCGTTTAACCTTCACGAAAACTTTAAAGTCGCTTTGTAATCCCTTCGACTTACTACTACCAAAAACCATAAATTAACAAACGGAGCAATACTAGGGTTTATACAAACCATCGTTTCATTATTTGTTCAGTCTCAATAGATCAGCATCCATTGGACGTTGTAAGCTCTCTCTTCTTCTTTTCCACAAAATATTCGACTGTTGAATTGAGCTATGGAGGTTTCCTGTTCACTCAAGCTCTCATCGTTGTTATCTCCTTCCATCTTCAACCTTCAGGTTACTTCAATTTACCCTTTTCTTTGTTCTTTGATCTTATTTAATCGATATATTGGTAATGAGGGATAAAAATCCTAAAAAAAAGGGGACTATCAAAGATATTAATTTAACTCTAAACCACAACTCTAAATCATAATCACATCCACAAAATACAAACATATCCAAGACGGACAATTAAAATATAAATGCTAAATCCTAACACATTTACCCTAGACATAATTTTATATAATTTTCTTATTTATCATCTAAAAAAAATCTTCAAAATTAAAATTTATATGTGTTACAAAAATTAATTTAAATCGTTAACCATAAACGGTAAACCCTAAACCATAAATATAAAATATTAAGTTTACACTTTTCAATACATTATACACTAAACCATATACCTAAAACTCAAATCATGAACTCTTAAACCCAAACCATAATGCGGTAAACCCTAAAACCAAGATATTGTTCTAAGTGTTTATAAAACAGCATACAATAAAATTAAACCTAAGTCCTCTTCATAAAGATTAAACCATAAACCATAAATACAAGATATTAACTTAAGATTTTACGAGTATATGATGTTTGAATGGTGTGAATTGTATGATATTTTAGAAATTATGTAAAATTAAAAAGAGTTAGAATAATAATTTGGCACAAAATCTTAGAGATACTAACTTAACACTTTATAAAATGCGTAACATACAAACCAAACCTAACATTTTAAATGGTTTTATATATGTACCATTCACTACACCTAAATGTATCGTATTTTTAGGGGCGCATCTCTTAAATGTTCAGTTGAAATCACTTTAACCACAAACACAACTTTAATGTATAACAAGATCTATTTAATATAAGCATATCTAATATAATAGTATATCATTTAGAACATGTTTTACATGTCCAACTGAAATAATAGTTCAGAAATAATATAAAATTGAAATGGTAAATATTAGTGATTTGGAAGTAAAGTTTAGAGATATTAACTTAACACGCTACTAAATATTTAACTCTAAAATCAACCCTAAAATTAAAATATTTTCTTATATATCGTCCAATACACTAAAGCATATTTAATGTAACGTCCATGATATGTCCTAGACATCTAATAAAAACGTTTAAAAACTCTAAAACATATGAACTCTAAACTTTAAATCCTATATATATATATATATCATAAACTAATGATACATATTTAGTAAAGATATTATGGGAAATATCACGTAAAGAGTTCGATTACATATTGTTGTGGTTGACATCTCTACACTATTATTTAAGCAATGTTAAAACAAGATTAATATTTCTTTACGTGTTATATTACATTATTTGTTATTGGACTTACATTATTAGTCATATTACTAGATTTATACCCGCGGTATACCGCGGGTCAATTATTTTAATATAAATTATAGTTTTTGGTTATTTACTATTTATAAATATTTTTAGTTGTTCGTATAATTTTATTATATTTTTAGTGTTTTTTTTTAATTTCTTTATTGTATATACTATATTTAATGTGCTTTAAACATGAAATTGTTTTATTTCTATGTAGCAATAGCAAATTACCGATATTTGAATCAAACCTAATCAAATGAATGATGTTCTTTACTCTCATTAAAATATTGAAGAGATATACTATATTTCTTTGTATATATATTTATGATTAATGATCCAACACTTCTGTTAGACATGCTCATTTTAGGACGGAAACCTGTCATGTCCCGCATCCGTCGAGAATTTTCTGTCTTGTACACAATCCCTTTTATATAATTACATGGTTTAGATTTTATTATTTTAGTTCAGCAAGTAAGACACTGAGTAAGAGAACATGATAATCCTGTATAGATTTTACCAACCCGCTGATCATTATTTTAGATTATTTTGAATCTTATTTCTAAAAAAAATAAAATATCTTTAGTGTATTTAATAATAACAAACTAACACATATAAATTATTATTTGACTCACGGTAACACACAAAAATTACAAATTTATATTAAAACAATTGACCCGTGGTATACAACGGGTTCGAATCTAGTTTTATTTTAAAATTAATAGTAAAAATTATTGTGGTTTGTTGTTAGGATTGTAGAAAATTACATATCCAAATATAATTTGGGTCAATTTAAAAGTTTGCTTTTAAATGATCTCCATTTTCTATATTTTTAAAATTTTCATACAGTTTAAATATTAATAATTATTTTCAATTATTAACTAAAAAATCAGATTAAACCGAATAAATTTTTGAAATTTGGACGTCTGATAAGTCAAGTTTTCTGCTCATTCGTATTTAAAATTTTTATTATTTATTTTTAATAACATGACTCTAAACCATTGTCCACAAATTTTAGTCAATGTGACATGTTTAAATTATTTAAACTAAAAAACCGGATCAAACCGAATACATTTTATAAATTTGGACGCATGATAAGTCAAGTTTCCTGTTTATTCGTATTTAAAATTATTTTGGTCTTTTTATAATATGACTTTGAACCATTACCACCAAAATTTAGTCAATGTGGGATGTTGAACACACACTTTTTTTTTCTTTAATGGAGTAATATATGTTCATTTTAAAAAATTTTAATCACAATATATACAGAAAAATATAAATTTTTTATAATTCTATGTATTTTAATTATAATTAATAATTATTTGAAAATAAGATAGAAGAATCATGATTCATACTATTAATATTGCAATATTAGATAAAAAAATAAATGATGAAGAGGAAAAAGGAAAAAAATGCAAAGGTATCTTTAGATATAAAGATTTAATGATTTTTTTTATTTTAACTTGAATAGTATTTAGAAACACCCTCTAAGATTGTGTATTTCTTCTTTAATTATGTAATGTATGTCCGTTTTAAAAAATTTTAATCACAATATATGCAGAAAAAAATATAAAATTTTAATAATTATATGTATTATATAATAATTCAAAATAATTTAAAAATAAGATCTAACAAAGATAATAGGAGAATCATAATTCATATATTAATGTTGTAATATTAGATAAGGAAATAAATGATGAAGAGGAGAAAGAAAAAGATACAAAATCATGTTTGGATACAAAAATAAAATTATTTCTTTTCATTTTAACTTGAATAGTGTTTGGAAACACCCCATAAGATTAGGTCTTTTTTAATAGTGTAAGTAGATATAATTAATTTAGATTTAAATTTAAATTTAATTTAACTAATTATTCTCTCTCTTCCTATTTTCTCTCTAATTAAATCATACTAATTATTTGTTAATATTTTTTTCTCTTTTTATTTTTATTTGATTATACGATTAATAAATAATTAAATAATCATATATTTTTTATAATAAAATTATATATTTTTCTATATATGTTATGATTTGATTTTTTTTAAACGGACATGAATTGCTTTATATATTATTATATCATTGAAAATATAGTTTTGGTTTACCAATAATAGTTTAACATTTAAAATATGATAATTTTAATTCACTACATATATTAGATATAATTTGTATTTAACTCATTAACTCTATCATATAGTATATCTATTAGTTAATGAGATACTAAAAAGATAAAATAAATATAATTTAAAACACTAATAATAATCTATGACTATATAAACTAACAAAATATGAAGCATACATTTATTCGCGCTGCACAATATAGTTTACAATAGACCAGGACGAATCAAGACGGGTCAATGGATCAAGACGGGTCAGAGCAGATAAAGATGGGTGATGACGAATCTCGGATCAAATTTCTAATCATTGATAATAATTAATATTTGACTAAATCAAACTGTTATGAATTTTTTAAATGATGTAAAAATATATACATAACACCATTTAACTTTTACAACCAAATTATGTTATAATCTAAATGATCAAACAAATATGTTTACAAACATAATAATGCATATAGATAATTATATATAAGTAATTTTAATTAACACAACATAAACCACATATAATAATAATAAATAAGATGTTAAAAACATAAAATAAATCTAATTTAAAAAATACTAATAATTTATAATTATATGAACTAAAAAAATATAAAGCAAATATTTTTGCGCGATGCACATCGCGGGTTACTCTCTAGTGAAAAGTTAATATTACAATTCTGGGATGAGATGTATCAATGACTTTTATTATAATGATTACAAATATCAAAACAACAAAATATCACATGAATTTAAATTTGAAACTCTTTGTAAGCGTTCAAAAGTATAGATTACATACTTCTATATACTTATTTTGCCCTTCTCTTAACGTAACATTTTCATTTTCATCAAAAAAAGATTGCAGTTAGTTGTTCTTGTTTTGTTTCTTATCAAATAAAAAAATAAAAAATTGTCTTGTTATGTTGTATATACTTTAAAACAATATTTGTTCTTATCTCAATAATATAGAAATAAATTTTCAATATGTTACATTGTAAATATAAGGCAAAAAATCACATGTTACTTACTACTGTATGAATCTAATTCTACTTTAGATTACATTTAATGTGTGAATCTAATTCTACTTTGCATTTGACTAATAAGAAAAAAAAATGATTACAATTAGTTTTCTTCACCTACCACAAGATATATAAAATACAGGTTCTCTTCACCTATAATTCAAAGCTAAATTGAAAACATAAGACCTCATGGCCCATCCGGTGAAGCTCCCGTGTGATTTGAATGAAGAAATACTCGCTCGTCTTCCACCTCAGCCTCTAATTCGATTCAGAAGCGTTTGTCAGAAATGGAACTCTCTTTTCAACGACAATATTTTCATCAACAACCACTTGTCGCACTCCCGTCCCCAGTTCATCATCCTGACCGATTCTAAGATATATTCCATAGACATCATCGATCACAACAGCATCAATCCAACAATAGAGTTGCATGAGCTACCCTCCTCAGATATTCCTAACAGGGATGCGCATATGACTAACACAGCCATCACTACATGTGATGATCTCTTGTTTTACAGCTATCGGTATTGGAAGAACATGTCAGCGCTCTGGAATCCGTGGTTGAGACAGGTTAGATGGATCAAGTTTGATGATAAACAGTTCTGTGTTTTTGGCTTAGGTTACGATAATAGTAGACCTGAAAAGGTTTACAAGATCTTGGGCTACTTTGCTAGTTACTGTAGAGTCCCGAGAGATGAGGATCAGAAAATTGTGGTCTACGAGTGTGAGTCTCACACGTTGAAGTTTATTGATAAACCTGAAGAGGGCTGGCCCATAACTGAAATAGCTAAAAGATCAAAAGTGTCTTTGCATGGAAATATCTATTGGTTTTCTTGTAATTTTGAGACTCGTGAGTACTTCATCAGAATCTTTGATTTCTCGAGAGAGAGTTTCAAACCCTTTTGTCTCCTTCCATGTAAGAAGAACTATCATATTGATGAATTAATCCTCGCGGTTCATAATGGTGATCGGTTTTCGCTGTTAAAGCAATGTTGTGTAACAAGGGATATTGGAATATGGGTAACGAAGAATAGGATTGGAGATGATGGAGAAGGCGTCGTGTGGATAAAGTTGATGACTTTGTCATCATCTAACTTGCCAAATCTTTATTGTAAGTTTTATCGAATTAGTTACTTCATCTATGAGAAGACCCTTTTCATGTGTTGTGGCGACGATGAAACTACAATGACTTACATCTATATTGTGAGGGAAGATTTGTTTAAGAAGATTCAAATAGGTTCTGGGATTCGTAGATGTTGTCACTGTGTTTATATTCCTAACTTGATTCCAATTACTTGAGAGGATGGATTGAGTGAATTGCAAGTCTAATTGTATTACTTATATTGTGGCATATTCCTGTCTTTCTTTCTTTTGTTTTTGTTATGGATTGATAAAAAGTTAATGTATCGGTTAATAAAATGGTTTGATTATTCTTACCTGTTTTGAATTTGGATCTCCAAACGCTCCTCCAGATTTTAAAGAAACCTACAACCACAAACGCAGAGACAAGCTGATGCTTGTGCACAGAAAAAAAAAAAAAAAAAAAAGTGCATGTTGCATGCAATGAATAATGAAACATGTCTGTAAATTTTAGATTTTCTATTTTTGTTTTGTTTTTTTTTTCAATTCTGTACTGTTTCTTTCTTTGGTATGTTAAATTTTTTTTTAATTGTCTACAAACCTAAGTAGCATGTAAACGGAAATGGATACGCAGAAGCAAAACGTGAGGAAACGTGAAAACGATTTTTTCAAAAAATTAGGAAACGAATTCGTGTTGGAAACATGAATATATATATAATATTATATATGTATATAATTAAAAATATAGTGAAATATTAGAATAATTTGTATAATTATATATAATTAAAAAAATATAATGAAACATTATAACCATATATATCTAAAAAAGTATTTAAAAAAAAACAAAAATCTAATAAATAAGTATTAAGTATCTCATGTTTCTAAATTATTTAATTAATAAGTTTCCAAATAAATAATAATATGTTTCCGAAACAAAAACCGACGTTTCCATCGCGTTTTCAAATTGCGGTTTTTAGGAAACGTGTTTCTATCGCGTTTCCATTGAGTTTTCGAGAATTTCGCTTTCCGAAATGTTTCAGAAACGGGAAACGGAAGTTGGAGAAATTTTTCATGCTACCTAGCTACAAACTACAAAGGGTAGACGAGAAAAAAAAAAGTTGATTCCATTTAGAAATAAAAAATTATGATAATTAATATACAGTTTCTGTTTTACTAATTTAAAAGAGCTATAATATAATCTATCCATTCCTTATTAATCCTATTTCTAGGGGAAAAAATTGTTTCAAAAAGATCATTTTTTAGGCTTTCAATGCATATTGTATTAGTTACTGATGATAAATTGTAAATTTTAAAGTATTATTGGTTTAGAGTTATAGTAAGTTGTTAATCACAAAAAATGATGCATTTATAATCAATTTTTAATATGTTTTCTTAATGTGTGAAAATCTTAGAAATATGATTAATAAAAACATATGGGGTATAATTTAGTAACTTAAACTAGAAACATAAAACCTAATGACTTTCACGTCTTTCACCTCAATCTCTTGTTCCATTCAGAACCGTTTGTAAACTCAAACAGAACATGTGTCTGTTACACCTCCACAACCTATTCCATCCACTTCAAACCCCACTATACCTCAGCTGCCAGTTCAGTTTATGCCTCCTACTTGTCACTCTATGACAACTAAAAGTCAAACCGGTACTAGAAAAACTAGACAGCCTCTCTCTTTTCGCACTTCCACTATTTCACCCATTCCCACCTCTCACCATAAAGCTCTTTCCGATGAGAACTGGAACCCGGCAATGACTGATGAGTATGATGCTCAAATTAATAATAAGACATGGAGTTTAGTCACTACAAGAAAACCTGCAATTTGTGACTAACTTTTGTGACCCCCGTTTTCGTCGCAAAATTTAGTGACGATTATATGACTTTGTTGCGATTAATGAACGACTACTAATATTTTAGAGGCTAGATAGTCACAAATTTATGACGAAAATATTTTGTCGCTAACTAGTCTTAAATTCGCGACATTTTTCCAACGAATATTTGAATTTATAAGCGAAGTCGCTAAATAGTCACAAATTAAGACGAGTTAGTCACCTTAGGTGTAGTCAGAAACTACCATCGTAAAGTCGTCTTTAATTTGCGATATATTTGTAACTCTACTGATCTGTCACAGTTTCGTTATAAATTAGTCAGTAACAAAAGTTGTTAATCTTCACCGTTATGTGACCATTTTGCTACAAAACACCTGAAATTGTGACTAACTATAAAGACGGTTAAAAAAGAGTCACAAATTACCGACGTATATGTGATTAATCTGCTACTACCACCTGAAATTGTGACCTTTTTGTTTCTATTTAGCGACCTTCACGATTTGATTTAGAGATTTATTAATAGAGAATTATCAATATGTTAAGTTGTAAGTTTCTACATTTGATTGAACTACTATAATTTATAGTGAATCATTATTAAACAAAAAAAAACTTTAATTTGTCTATAGTATACACAAATCTTCTAAACATCATATAAACACTTATGTAATATTAACTAATAGTTTTAAAATTTCTTAATATTTTTTCCATTTAATGTTTATACTCATTAAAACTGATTTGATTACGTTAGTATTGTTATTTAAGTGGTTGTAATAGTATACACATATTTTGTTTGGCTCTTAAGTTTAAAAATTCATATGCACATATTTGTGACTCGTTTTTAATGTCACAAATGAGTTACACTTTGCGTCGAATTTACTACTACGGTCACTCTTTTGTGACCAGTTTGCTATTACCTTAGTTTGTGACGATTTTGTGACCAATTGAAATTTTATGAAAATTTAGGTGAAAATTTAGGCGGTACTTAGTAAATAACTTTTCCCACCCAATTATTTTTCCGACTAACATTTAGCCAATATTTACTAAATTTTGTTTTTACCCTCTCTGTCTATTTTTCTCTATAAACTTTGAGAAACATCTCTCAGTTCTTTCATCTTCTTCCTTTCATATTTTCGAAATTACTCTCAAAATCAACAGTTCTTTCATCGATAATGCTTGTAAAGGGTAAATCAAGTAGGGGTCACGGTCGTAGATCCGCCGGAGGTGTGCGAATCATCCCCTCTGTAACGAAATCTGCCAGAGGAATCAGAATAATCGCCGGCGGTGGGTCATCTTCTCACTCCTCCAACCCTTCCTCGACCGCAAGACCATCGGTTTCCCGACCATCATCATCAACTCTTCCATCTCAATACCCGGCGTCGACGCAGCCTCCTTCTCACTCATGGTCACAAGCCGCTCAACCGCCTCCTTTTCACTCACGGTCACAAGCCGCTCAACCGCCTCCTCCTCACTCAGAGTCCCACCTGCCGCATGTTCAGATTCCACAGACCCATGCTCCGGCTGCTCAGATTCCACAGCAACCACTGGCGCCTCCTGATATTCCAGAGCATCAACCTCCCCTTCCTCCCGAACATCAAGACTTCGAACAGTTGCTAGATGATATGCTAGCTCTACCTGGCCGAAATAATCTACCTCTATTGAGTCAGTATCCTATCCCCGATGTTGAGTCTACATGGTATACAATTTATTACTTTTTTCTAATCATCCGCTTGATTTGGTTTGATTTTTATATTTTTCTAGGTTTGAGTTTTGTCTTTTGGTCAATTGATTGTTCTATCTGGTTAGATAAGAATATGTAATAATAATGCATGTGAAACTAAGTATGAGATTGTTAATCTTCAAAATGCATTTGCTTTGCTGAATTATTGCTTGCTGAAAGATTTTAATATAGATCTTGGTAAGATTGGTTATATTACTTATATGCGATGAACATGAGTTGATTTTGATTTTAGTAACATGTTTTTCACTCTTCACGGAGGTCTATAGATATGGACTACATTGTTTATACTACTGAAATGGATGTCGATGGTCTTGAAACTTCAGAGAATGCATCTCATCGAACCCTCTCCATTCAAGAAAAAGATGAAATCTTTCTTAAGGTAATTTCGTTTTTGTCTTCCTCTACTTACCATAGGATTTTACTTTGTTTTGCTGATGTTGATTATCTGTTCTCTTTCTTTCTGAGCACATTTTGTTTTGGTAAGCACGATTACTAGCTTAGGATAAAATATTTGATGTTGATTGACTGATTTTAAGGAATGAATCGATTATTGCTGATGTTGACTATTGTTTTGCTGATGTTGATTGATCTTTTAGTGTGTCGTGATTTTACAACTTGTGTTCTGAAACTAGAATAGAGAAAGTTTATGTTTTTGTCTCTATGATCCTTTTATTACTTTCTCATCTGTTTCACAATTACTGTCGACAACTTTTAATCTGAACTATTGTTTTTTCAATTAATTGTGAATTGTTATAAGGAATGAATCTTATTAATAATGTTGGTTTTGTGAATTGTTCTGTCATTTAGTGTACTGAAAAAGATGACAAAGGCAACCTCTTCGGACTTGGACGACTTGCTGAGACGATCAAGAAAGAGAAAAGAAGAAAAGAATGCTCTGCAAGCACTTCTTCAGCATCACTCTTGGAGATTGAACGTCTAGGTGAGCAGAATTGCTATGATCAAAGTCAGATCTCAAACCTTCGGGAGCAGCAACACAACGATCAAAGTCGGATCTCAAGCTTGGAGATGATCGTCTCCTACTTAACCAAGGAAAATCCCGGGTTAGCAGAATTTTTGGCTAATCAACCACCAGCCACAACAGAACCCAACGCACCAGCCACTCGAGCACCCAACCCACCCGCCAACGCAACTGCCACTTCACCATTGTCCAACACTTCATCATCTTCTTCCTTATCTTAGAACTATGTACTCTCTCCCTTATCGTAAACTACATCTTCTCCATCATGGAACTACTAATTTGGTTTGTTTGTCTTATGGATTAAAGAATGTTATGTTTGGTTCTTTTGGAAAACAATGCTTTTGGGTATAATATAAATTGAATTCGGAATTTATGGTTTTTAAAAAAAATTCAAATTAGGTTGGTAGCAAATAAGTTGTTATAATGTTACCAATTTGCGACAATATATATCTTTAAAAAGATCAAAAGTGTGTCATATTAGTTACTAATACGTGACGCTTTTGCGACTACAAAAGTCTTAAACCAGTCACAAATCTATGACTTCCAGATCCTCTATAATTTTAGTCACTAAGTCGTCTTCAAGTATGACTCGGTGGTGTAGTTGTAAGATAGTCGCTAATATATGACGAAATATTTAAGTCACAAAAGAGTCGCAAATTAGCGACGGTTTTGCGACCTGTTTTATTTGCGACGAAAAATTTGCGACGACTGGTAAGCGTCTCTAATAAGTCTCAATTAGGAACTTTGCGACTCTTTTGTGACGAACTTGGTGGTCGTAAAACGCAGGTTTTCTTGTAGTGAGTATTTCGACCTAATGATGCTAACATTGTCAATTCTATGTGGTTGTTTAAGCATAAACATAATGCAGATGAAAATTTAACTACAAAGCTCGCTTAGTAGCTAAAGGGAAAACACAACAGGAAGGGGTTAATTATTTTGAAACATTTTTTCATGTTGTAAATCCAGCGACGATCAGAACGGTGTTACATGTTGCAGTATCTAAAGGCTGGAACAGAAAGCAACTTGATGTCCAAAATGCATTTCTCCATGGAGATGTTACGGAGATAATATATATGCATCAACCTCCTGGCTATGTCAACAAGTCAATTCCTCATCATGTCTGCAAGCTCCACAAGGCAATTTATGGATTAAAACAAGCTCCACGGGCTTGGATTGCGAGGTTAACCAAGGTTGTGACTAACCTTGGTTTTCTAATCTGCAAAAGCGACACATCTTTGTTTGTCTACAGGAAAGGTAAGGAGATGGCTTATCTTCTCATTTATGTCAATGACATTCTACTCACCGCCTCCAGCCAACATCTCATTGACGAGATAACTATAGCTTGAAAGGCAAATTTCCAATGACTGATGGTGGCAGGTTGAGTTATTTTCTCGGCATCAAGGCTGAATACAACAAAGCGGGTGTCATGCTTACACAAATTCATTATGCCAGAGAGATCATCACAAAGGCTGGGATGTCAGAATGTAAGCCGATCAATACACATGTTGACTTAAAATCTAAGCTATCCGCTGATGCAGGTGATAAAATGGTGAATGCCACTGAATATCGAAGTCTTGCTGGTGCCTTACAATACCTTACTTTTACCCGATCGGACATCACATATGATGTTAAAAAAAATATGCTTATTCATGCATGATCCAAGGATATAGCACATGCAAGCTTTACAGCGGATTATAAGATATATTCAAGGCACACAGAATCATGGTCACCAACTTTTCTGTGGCAAACTTGGCACATTGACTTTCTATTCGGATGCAGATTGGGGCGGCTGCCCAGACTCTCGACGTTCAACCTCCGGATATTGTGTTTACCTTGGCGAGAACCTTATATCTTGGTCTTCAAAATGACAGCAAACTGTCTCAAGATCGAGTACTGAAGCAGAGTATAAAGGAGTCACAAATTATGTAGCTGAAACGTGTTGGATAAGGAATCTCCTTCTTGAGATGCATTGTCCTATGAAGAATGCGACACTTTGTGTTTTGTGATAACATAAGTTCATTTTATCTCTCCAACAATCATGTTCAACACCAAAGAACTATACATATATAGAGATTGATCTCCATTTTGTTAGAGAGAAAGTGTCGCTAGGCCAGGTGAAGGTATTACATGTTCCCTCTTCTTTGCATTTTGCGGATATATTCACCCAAGGCTTGCCTTCCACATTATTCAAACAGTTCCATTCCAGTTTAATCGTTCATTGCTCCGACGATTTCGTTACGGGAGGGTGATCGAATATTGAATATTTTGTCTTCATAGACTTAGTCAAATATCGGTTCAGATTTATTATCATGTATCTTAGGAGGATCTAACTTGTATAGCAACTGATATGTCTTTAAATAAGTTGTAATCTCGATTGTAAAACGATCAACTGAAATACAAAGTCTTTCATGGAGAATTTCAAGACCTTTTGTCTCCTTCCCTGTTAGAAGAACCATGATAGTGATGGACTTATCTTTGCAGTTTATAAGGGAGATCGATTTTCTTTGTTAAAGCAATGTTATAGAACAAGGAAGATTAAAATTTGGGTAATGAAGAAAAATATTGATAGAAAGGATGAGGAAGTGGTGTGGATAAACTTTATGAATTTGCCAACATCTAACTTGCCAAATCTCTATTGTAAGTTTGTCGCATTAGTTAGTTCATCTATGAGAAGACCCTTTTCATGTGTTGTGTCGAAGATAATACTCAAAGGGTTTGCATCTATATTGTGAGGGAAGGTCTGTGGAAGAAGACTCAAATATGGCTTGGATTGCCAATTTTTGTCACTGTGTTTACACTCCCAATTTGATCTCATTTCCTTTATTTAGAGGTTAGATAGAGTGAGTTGCAAGTTTGTTTGTTTTTTTTGCTTTCTCCTGTCTTTTTGTTTTGCTTTATTTGGAATCTAAATTGATTTATATATGTTTTCTGATTTCTGAATGTTTAAGTTCCCCCGTTTGATAAAAAAAACTTGCAACAGGATTGAATACTCCAATCTACTCTAAACTTCATTGTATTTGAAAACACAGTGGTATAGCTGTCCTTTAACAAAATGTGTTACTTCCACATGCCAGCTTCATCTGTATACCAAAAGGATGGAACATGATAAATAAGAATTAAGAAATCATATCTACTATATGAAAGCAAATTTTCTATTTCTCACGTGATTTTTGTCATAAAGATTCCTCCCTTTGTATGCAGACATTTTCTTTCAGGCCTTTCAACCAATCGATACGCCCCGAAGAGCAGCTTTTGCTAAAACTCGAGCAGTTTCTAGAAAACTTGCTTCGGATATAAAAATTCAAAGTTGAAAAACATAAATTGTTTACTCTAATCTACTGAACATATTTAAGAAACATGAGAGAATAACCATCACCGCCATTTTGGTTATTTGTTTGCTCGGTAATTGTCATCTCCCTTTGAATCTAATCCCACTTCAAGTTGTACATGTTCAAGACAAAGTGGCAAAAACTAGATCCTTTAACAGCAACATTGTCAAGGGTTTGTGTGTGTCCTAATCTTTTTCTACAAGTTATGGAATTGGTCTCTATGCAGTTTTTTGTTAGTTAATTTCATCATTTTTAAATCAAGATGAGTTCTTCGTAGAAGACTTTGATGTTGGGACACCATTGATTTCTTCGACGAGAAGAACCCTCATATTTTGACGGCAATTTGCTATATGCAGCTCGTGACAGGACTAGGCAACTCAGATCATTCAAGGTCCTCATTCTCTCTTACACACATAGATACGTTAGTCTGTAAACAACAAAACCTTACTTTCAACAGCGCAGTGGCTAGTAAACATTTAAACACTGAAAATTTCTTTTCAGTTATCCTATAAAGAAAAAAAAAAGGAGAGTAACGAGACATAGTGAAACTAATACCATTCCTTCTAGGATGACTATATCAGCGTAAGATGAAAGGTAAGCAAGCTCTTGGGATACTCATGAGAGATCTAATGATAAACCCATATGATCTCTTTATGAGAGTCTCCAATGTCTTAGCGCTAAGAACGTTCCAAGTATCAACGCCTATCAATTGGCCATTTTCATCCTTCAATAGATGAGTTTCCACTTGCTTTTTTAAAAGCCGCGAATATCAAGAATTACTTCATTCATCATTTGCGACACTATATATGTAATAACATCGTTGATATCTGGGAGCACCACCTTCTAGAGGAAAGATAAAGAGAATGAAAAAACTTAGTGTAGACTCTAAAAAAAACCTGAGTCATTGTCCAAGTTACCTATCTGAATTCCTCGACGGAGCGATACCCTAATAAACTGTGAAGTAATTCTTTTCATTAAAAAAAAAAAAAAAAAAAAATCCTTTTCAGATGGATATTACTAGGCAAAATAAAATCCATTATGTAGGTAGAAATTCATGGGAAGGGTTTCTCATGAACACATGTCAATGTCTTATTAGTTTAGATTGTGTGATAAAATAAATAGATAATAATTTTAGTTGTTTAAGAGAATATAACTCTTTTGATCTATTTGTTTTAATGTATTGCATTTTTAATGTTATTATTAAAATTCTTAATATTAACTATTCATTTATTTGTTGTTACAATTATAATTATTAATATTAACTATTTATTTCTTGTCACAATGATAGATTAAATAAATAAATAAAACTCAATTATGTAATTGAATATATATAAAAATGCTATTTGATATTTTTTAAAAGATATTAATAAATACCCTTTGAGTTTCTAATAATAGAGTTATAAAATGAAGGTAATTAAGTATCTTAGATTAAAAATATTAATTAAATATTATGGAGAATCTTAGTGAAATAGAGGTTGCTGTGGAAAAAAAGCGTTGAGGTGACAAGATTATTACTCTTTTGTTCTACAATTGGATATATTTATGAGAGAATCTCATAAATATCACTGGTGGTGTTACAATTTTCAAAAATATCATTAGAAAGAATCCATTTTCATTTATACCATTTTGGGTGTGTAATTTGACTGAATTACTCTTAATGAATATCATGATTAATTATTTTGATAAAATTACATAATTAATTTTTAGTCAGAAATTACAGAAGACAATTTTTGCCGAAAAATTATGGATTCATTTTTGGCGAGTCCCCTATTAGGCTGTACTATTAAACCAAAATTGGGTATTTAATTTGACTTAATTGCACTTAAGGAATATTATGATTAATTATTTTAATAAAATTAAGTAATAAATTTTAAGTCAGAAATTATATAAGAAATTTTTGCGAGAAAATTATTGATCCGTTTTTGGCGGAATAATTGCAAAATAATTTTTGGGCGGGAAAATATCGGAATCAAGATTGTGGTGGTAAAATTACAAAAAAAAAAAATTGGCGAGAAAATTACGGATTTACATTTTAATAAAAACAAATTACAGAATCGAGTTTTTGACGGAAATTTTACTTTATAAAAACCTATAAAACCCTTAGAAAAATAATTTTTACACTTGTAATAAATAGTTAAAATTATATAAAAAAGGCAGCACATAATTCGTTATGATCCAATTCCAAAGTATCTACTTGCATAATTAAATATATGACACATGTCTCAACAAAAATATATGACATTTACTATATTTCTTAATAAAAAATTATAAATTTGAGACGTGCCAACATCCAAAACAAATGCATGAAGTATATTATCTTTTGATCTCATATATTTTTGTTGAGACATGTGTTAATGTGTTAATATTTTTTTTAATAAAACTACAAATTTGACAAGCCAAAATCTAAAACAAATGCATGATTTTCTTCTTTTGATAGAATAATAAACTTTAATAATTATTTTATTTGAATATATTAAAAATTATTTTCTTTGATATGTTTAAAATTTGTATATATTAACAAATTATTTATTTCCTTAAATTATGATTTCCTTTTATTCTAAAGATATGAAGATTTAATTTTATTTTCTTGTGATTATATTAACAAATTTGACAAGTGGCGAGAACTAAAATTTTAGCTAACACATGTCTCAATCCTATTAATTATAATTTTGACATGTGTGAAACCTCGTGAGAGCAACCAAACTTTATATAATAATATTATAAAATAATTTTCACACATACAAAAAAAAAAAAAACAGGACTTTTTCTCAAAAAAAATACAAATTTATAATTTTTCACCCAAATAAAAAATTCGCAGTTTTCTTAGCTGATTAATCAGAGATGAAAAAGAGAATAACCAGGATTTCTTTTAAAAATGTACCCATTATTTTAATTAATTAAAATGAGAAACATAAACATATGATGGAATGTAAAAGTTAATACAAATATCAGTATACGAATAATCTTACGATTTTAAAATTTTCATAATTATGGAAAATATTTTTAATTTTTGTATACAAACACTACACAAATTTTTTTTATAAAATTTTTTTTTTCCTAATTAATTTTAGATAACAAAATAATTTGAAATTGAGCCAATCAAGTAAAAGCTCAATAAATGAAAGACCTAGTTTTTATTAAAAAAGAATTAACGATCAATAAATTATAAAAAAAAATTCAAATATCTGATATATTACGGTTTTTATGTATTATAATGTATTATAACTAAGGTTTTCAATAGGTTTTGGAGTCTTTTCTTTGGTTTTAAATTCTTTTAATCTCCTATCAAGTCTTTACACGTATTAGGTGTATTTGGAGGAAACTTTGGTGTTTGATGAAGAAAATACGGATTTGGAGATGCAGAATCATGCAGAAGTCTCAGAAGTTTAACATCCGTTAGAGGTCTTCTAGATATCGGATTGAGATGAAATTTTGACACAAGATAGCCCTTTGAGTTAGCTTTCATTTGGAACTGGTCCCATGTCATTATCATTCCTGGTTGAATAGTTATCCCTGTTTTACTGAAGACTTGTCAATCTGGCGAGCAAATAAAGCAGATGCAGAGTTAAGACCAGATCGATCGATCCGGGACCAGATCGATCAATCCAGCATTGCCGAGCGTTTTCCAGATCGACCAGAGGTTCCAGATCGATCGTTCCTGACCAGATCGACCATCCCACCCCCAGAACGATCGATCTAGCATTAAACCGCAAAAATCGCCAAAACCGCAGAAAAAGGAAATTTCAGTTTTTCCTAAAAGATTTCAACCTAACTTGTGGTTTTTCCTATATATACTTATTCTTAGTCATTGTTTAGACTACGCTTTATTTTCTATTGAGAACTTTTGGGAGCAGATCTCTGGACCTCTTTGACATCTCTGTGAGGATTTTTGAACCCTATTGGATTTCTAATCTATTGATCATGAGTTCTTCTTTATCTCTCTGTGTTTTCTCTATTTCAATGTCTGAGTAGTCTTTTAGTTAGGTTTAGGGTTTCAAAGGGGTTCATGAATCATTGAATTGGACACAAATAGGGATTTATCAATTGAGTTCTTCATCTATAGTTGTTCTTATTGCTTAGGCTGAATTGATCACTTAGTCTCTGATCTAGGGTTTAATCTATTCACCAGAAGTGTTATAGGTTGCTTGATAGAAAATAGGTGAGCGTATTGTCCTTAACCAATGAGAGCTGATGCTAAGGCGATCCGTGAACAAATCGAACCCGCTTGTTAATATAATGCTTGTTTAGGATTTTAAGTTCAAACGAGAGTTTAGATACCTAGGTTGCTAGATAAAGTAGTTGATGCCACGAGAGTGGATTGGTTATATATTTATGTTTGAGTTCTGGAACGGTGCTTATTAGTCCTCTGAATAGTTGTCTGATTCATGATCTCTGAATTCCCGAGAATAACCATTTACCTAGCGCTTTGTTTTATTGATCTTTACATCGGTTTAATTGCTATTTTCATTTACTTCTCATCAAACAATCGTATTTCTGTCTTAACTTAGTTTCATTCATTAAAAATTGTAGTGTTATGTTTGGTCCATGTGGATTCGATCCCATCTATATTATTGCGATTGTCTGTGCACTTGCAGTCTTTTATTTGATTTAAAACTCTGTGTATCAAGTTTTTGGCGCCGTTGCTGGGGATCAATTGTGTTACCTTCGAATCTAAGATTGAAATTTAGTATAACATATTTTTCTAATTTTTTCTAAATTTTTCATAATTTTTCTTTTCTTTTCTTTTTTTCTCTAATTATAGCCATGGATTACAATGATTGGTCACAAGACGCAGATGTCATGTCTGAAGAATGTGATCAGGATGAGCCATATGCAGAGATACAACTTGATGAATGTGTACTCACACTGGAACAAAGAGTGGAGTTGGATGAGCATTGCAAAGAAAATCCAACATTGAAAAGGAGTAGTCTAGCAGTTATGATCCGATTGAACATCATGTCACATCGAGCAGCACTTGAAGGAAGAGAGTTGACGTACAATGAGATAAGGATAGCTTATGCACTCGAAGAGGTAATATATTGGGTTCCACCAAAGCCCATACAAGGTACAACATGCTCAACCTTTGAATCTCATGATGATAAGGATAGCTACATGCCTTGCATTGAAGATGTAGCTTCTAGTTTTCATACTCCCCTTCTCATTGATGAATGCTATGATTTAATATGCAAGTCGGAAAGGCTAGATACCTTAAGAGTATAAAATTTTGCTAGAGATTACCATGAAGTGTGTTTTGATATTAATTATTTATGTGCTTTGAATGTTCATGATCTTGAGTTTAAACTTTCAATGCCTGAGGAATCTAGATCTCTTCTTGAAAAATCTTACCTAGGGGATGTGTTTGATATTGACAGGATCTTGAATGAGATAGAGAACGCTAAGGTTGAGATGAATTTTAGAAGTGATGACATTGTGTTCTATAGGATTGATGGGGATGAAGTTGACTATTTTGTGAAAAATTCGTTTGAACCTAAAGTTGATTTTATCTTTTCACCAAATGCATTTGATCCTCCTGAGCATTTATTCATCAAGGATGGTTTTAAGTTATATGCTACATTTGTAGTAAATTTCATTGATGAATACTTTGTCTATTTACCATGGACAATTGTGTGTGATTTTGCACATATTGTTTATTGTGTTAACAGGAGAAGAACCAAAGGTGCATTGGCCCAACCTTTCGATTCTCATGATTAACATTTTCCGTGCAGTGGTCAAGCTATAGACCTTAAACAAGCACTTATGGGAGGTAACCCATCTTTTGTTTTTTGCATTATTTTGGTCTCTTTTCTTGTTTTGCTTCTTTTCAGGTCTCATATGAGTCGATATCCAAGTCCGTGCATTTTTCTTACCAAAAAAAAAAATAAAAAAAAAATCGCACGGTGTCATTCATTATCCAGGTTTCATCTTTTCATCTCTCTTTGATATTCACCAATTTCTATTTCCTCTTCTCTCGGGTTTACTTTCACACCGAGACGGTGTGAATTAAGTTTGGGGGAGAGTTCTTGGTTATCTAATGGTTTTGATATTTTGTTGTTTTCAGGTTGTGTCTTTTCTTTTATCGTATTATTGAGTCAGTTCAGTATGTTTTATTGAATCAAAACCAGTTTATGAAACAATAATTTTTCGACGAAACCACCACATTTGCAGAAACTTAAGTGACCATTTGATTCGAGCTTGTTTGGCATCTGAGACTATTGGAAAAACTAAAGACTTAATGGTGGACATGAGACGCCCATATTTCCAGCAGAAACCCACTAACATCTGAGCTAATTTCTGTCAGTTCTTTTTACCTCATCAATATGACAGATGTTCTGGGGCTTGACTCATCGTCCATACTGGACAAGACAACTTCTGTAAACCAACAAAAGCGGTACTCCTCTCCCTTATCTAAAAAAAAAGAATAATAAAAGCAGAAAAAATGATATGATTCTCTCTTGAGTAAAGGGGTAGGAAAATTTCCTGTGACCTCATTATTTTACTTGAGATTGAGATGATCACGCAAAAGTGAAAGTGAGGGGTAGGAAAATTTCCCGTGACCCCATTATTCACTACACATTTGAATTCAAGAGCCAAAATAAAAGAGAGAGAAAAGAAAGCAAAAAAAAAAGAAAAGAAAATAATAAGTTTGGGGGAGAGAAAGAGTACCGATAGCTATATGGTTGTCTTGTTTTGGTATTGTACGTGAAAGAGTCTAGAAGGCCCTGGGCATCGAGATTAGAGATGATACCCTGCGATGAAGGTAATGTGGACTATGCTGTGAGATTGTGGGTTTAATCAGGGAAGTTGTGAACGTCTACGGTGAAGTACATGGTGGTCTAGATCCTTTCAGGTAAGAATTTCTAGTGGATTACTAAAGTGAATGCGAGTGTGGTGCTCTTATGACGAAATGAGTTTCTGTTTTCAAACCTCGACTCTGTTCTTGGTTTTGCTTGAGGACAAGCAAAAGACTAAGCCTGGGGGAGTTGATATATTACGGTTTTTATGTATTATAACTAAGATTTTCAATAGATTTTGGAGTCTTTTCTTTGGTTTTAGATTCTTTTAGTCTCCTATCAAGTCTTTACATGTATTAGGTATATTTGGAGGAAACTTTGGTGTTTGATGAAGAAAATACGGATTTGGAGATGCAGAATCATGCAGAAGCATCAGAAATTTGACATCCGTTAGAGGTCTTCCAGATATAGGATTGAGATGAAATTTTGACACAAGATATCCCTTTGAGTTAGCTTTCATTTGAAACTGGTCCTATGTCATTCTCATTCCTGTTTGAAGAGTTATCCCTGTTTTACTGAAGACATGTCAATCTGGCGAGCAAATAAAGCAGATGCAGAGTTAAGACCAGATCGATCGATCCGGGACCAGATCGATCGATCCAGTATTGCCGAGAGTTTTCCAGATCGACCAGAGGTTCCAGATCAATCATTCCTGACCGGATCGACCATCCCACCCCCAGAACGATCGATCTAGCCTTAAACCGTAAAAATCGCCAAAACCGCAGAAAAAAAAAATTTCAGTTTTTCCTAAAAGATTTCAACATAACTTGTGGTTTTTCCTATATATACTTATTCTTAGTCATTGTTTAGACTACGCTTTATTTTCTATTGAGAACTTTTGGGAGCAGATCTCTGGACCTCTTTGACATCTCTGAGAGGATTTTTGAACCCTATTGGATTTCTAATCTATTGATCATGAGTTCTTCTTTATCTCTCTGTGTTTTCTCTATTTCAATGTCTGAGTAGTCTTTTAGTTAGGTTTAGGGTTTCAAAGGGGTTCATGAATCATTGAATTGGACACAAATAGGGATTTATCAATTGAGTTCTTCATCTATAGTTGTTCTTATTGCTTAGGCTGAATTGATCACTTAGTCTCTGATCTAGGGTTTAATCTATTCACCAGAAGTGTTATAGGTTGTTTGATAGAACATATGTGAGCGTATTGTCCTTAGCCAACGAGAGTTGATGCTAAGGCGATCCGTGAACAAATCGAACCCGCTTGTTAATGCTTGTTTAGGATTTTAAGTTCAAACGAGAGTTTAGATACCTAGGTTGCTAGATAAAGTAGTTGATGCCACGAGAGTGGATTGGTTATATATTTATATTTGAGTTCTGGAACGGTGCTTATTAGTCTCCTGAATAGTTGTCTGATTCATGATCTCTGAATTCCCGAGAACAACCCTTGACCTAGCGCTTTGTTTTATTGATCTTTACATCGGTTTAATTGCTATTTTCATTTACTTCTCATCAAACAATCATATTTCTGTCTTAACTTAGTTTCATTCATTAAGAATCGTAGTGTTACGTTTGGTCCATGTGGATTCGATCCCATCTATATTATTGCGATTGTCTGTGCACTTGCAGTCTTTTATTTCGGTTAAAACTCTGTGTATCAATATCTTGCATGCCGCATCGGATGGTGAAAGTCGAGGAAATAGAGTTTATTATGACATATGTCACATTTCACTTTTCTTAAAACCGAAACTGTCATTTCTCAAAACCCCCTTCAAATATATCATTCTCTTTTTGAAATGACAAAACTAGTTTTCGGTGGATCGTATCGCTCTTTCTCTCCCTCTCTCTCTCTTTATAAATTCTACTCTCTTCTTTTTCTTCCGTTACTCGTTTATCTCTCTGTCTCTTCTTTTTCTCTCGTATCATAATTTCGAACTTTTCTTCGTTTCCAAAGCTATATATACACATATTTTTGCTAATCGAAGAACAATTACTTCTTCCCTAGGCCGATTCGATATCAAGTGGTAAGCCCGACTTTCCCCTAGTTAAGTCCTCTTTGTTTTATTTTTTACCTTCAAACCCTTCTGTAAGTTCATTGGCATAGGTTTCGCTTTCTGTTTCTAATTTTTTTTACAGCTGTCTCTAGATTTTTTTCCTTTTTTCACATATATCCCAAATGTCTTTTACGTTGTGCATGTCCTATGGAAGGATTGTTTGTCCAATTTTTTTGTCCACAACACTGATCACTGTTGACGATCATGATTTATGGGTCTTTTAGTTTATATTTATCCATAATCTGTTTCTATTTTTTGTATATGGATCTGTAACTTTCCACACCACTGCAACTGCGGAAGTAATTTGTTCTGATTTCATAAATTTTATATATCCACTTAATTTGTCAAGTTTTCTTAATTCTCTTACATTTTTTTCCATCATCTTATATTTATGTGTATAGATCTGTAATGTTTCATAAAAAATTTCCTCTGCCATTTATATTTTCACTTAATTTTTTTCACATAGATCTAATATTTTATATCAAGTTTTTTCAATTCTCTTTTTTATTGTCCATCATCTTTTATTTTTCCTACAGATCTTAACAATGCTTGTCCACACGTAAAAGTATTTTTGTCTTGACAAAAAAATGATGCCATAAAAATAAAAATTTTGAAAGACACTCAAATAAATGACATTTTTGAAAGTTTGTTGTACTTTTGTGGCATTTTTATCAAAAATCCCAAGAAAATATCCAAGGTGATCTATAAATCACCATTTTATCAAACCTCTTCATTCGACAAATGGGCTTCCCAAAAGGCCAAAAATCTTGCAAAAATTTTAAAAAATTTTAAAAGATTTAATCGGTTTAACAGTCACTGCAGGTTATTTGTTTTTACTTTCTTTTATTATTTATTTAATTTTTTTACTTGTTCATGTTAGTGTTGAAATTGAAATTAGATTTATATTTATATGTTTAATACTTTTTACAATATGATTTATGATTTTATTGCTTTCAAGTTTATATTTCTTCTATATATTTTTTTTGCTTTTGAAGATTCCATTAATATTTTGGTTACGAGTTCATCTGTACCAAAAACAAATGTGATTAAGGGTTTGTCTTGTTTATTCTATGTTTAAAAAAAAAAAATTATTTTCCATTCATTTCAACAAGTAAAGAATTTATTTATTTAAGTTTTTTGAAATGAGAAGATGGCTCCTTAGTCAATTGATGTCATCACTAGGATTCTGATTCGAACATATTGCTATGCAATTTAATAATAGTATGCAGCTTTCAAATTACCCAAAACATAAATTTAACATCTATTCTCTTCTGCTTTACTTTTTAAAACCTTAATTATCATCTTAACTCTTAGAATCAAGATTTTCATAAAATGATTTTGATCCTTTCTGCCTTGAGACATAAAGTTGGGAAATGTCGAGTTTGTTGTGTAATTTTCTTAATTATCCAATATATGTTTCTTAAGTATTCTGATTTTCAAAACATCTTATCTTCACTATTTTATCCTTGATTCAAACTTTAACTCATGCATTTTCATTTTATGTTGCAGTCTCAGTTTAAGTGTTATGCTGGTTTGATGATAATGTTATCTTTTTAATCTTTTTTTTATTTGTAATCACAATGACAGGACTTCGTTTGCAATGGATAAGTTTACTCCGACTGATATCTCCAACAAGACCTCTTGTGATGCTGGTCCTAGCACCGTCCCAACCAAACGAGGACGAGGCAGACCAAAGGGTTCGCCAAACACGACGAACCCCAGGAAAAAGCAACACACACCTCATCCCAACAGCAGAGTTGTTAAAGCTTGTTCGAGTTTTAATCCCGGGATAACTGAAAAAGAGAGAGAAATCGGAAACAAGGAGCTGGTTGATTCAGTTTTGATGCGGTTTGATGCAGTTAGACGAAGATTCTTGCAAATCAACTACCCCAAACGCGCCCTCATAGACGCGTCAACTAACTGCAAGAATCTGGGCATCAATACCAATTTCATGGATATAACCGGTGACGTTCCTGGAGTTCAAATAGGCGATATATTCTATTGCTGGGGGGAAATGTACCTAGTCGGGCTGCATAAACATTTGTTCTCGGGGATTGCTTACTCCAAGGCTGAACATGGCGCTGCAAGTGTAATAACATCAGGACTCTACAATGATGAAACAGAGGAGGTTGACACTTTGATCTATACCGGACAAGGTAAAAAGAAATATTGCGATCAGAAGATGAAAAGAGGGAACCTTGCTTTAGTAGCAAGTCAACGGTTAGGAAACGAAGTTAGAGTCATCCGAGGTTTAGAAGATCCGGATAACAAGAAGAAAGTTTTTATATATGATGGGCTCTATTTGGTTTCTACTTGGTGGAAGGTGAAAGGACCTTCGGGTTTCGAGGAGTTTAAATTTCTACTAACGAGGAAACCAAACCAACCTTCAGGGTATGCGAAATGGAAATCTATTGAAGATCTGAGGAAGCATGGCTTGAGTAATCAAAGAAAAGGGTTTCTGCTTGAGGATCTGTCTTACGGAAATGAGGCTTTACCGGTTTCCCTCGTGAATGAGATAGATGAAACCGACAAAAGGACTCCTCCGCCTTTTCATTATATCAGATCTCCGGATTACTCAAGGGCAACGATTGATCTTAATCATGACTCACACATATGCAGCAGTTGTACTCAAGGTCAGTCATGCGTTAATCTTGATCCAAGTTGTATATGTGTTCAACGTAACGGAGGAGAATTAGCGTACCATGACAGCTTTTTACTTTGTCGTAAACCAATGGTTTACGAATGTGGGTTTGCTTGTCCCTGCCCTGAAGATTGCAAGAACCGAGTAGTTCAATCCCGTTTGAAATTCCACATGGAGGTGTTCAAGACATCAAACCGTGGTTGGGGATTACGTTCTTGGGAACCTATCCGAGCTGGCACGTTTATCTGTGAGTTTGTTGGCGTGAAGAAAAGAAAAGAAGAAGTAGAAGTAGAAGAGGATGATGACTACTTGTTTGACTCGTCTCGGATTTATAACCAGTTCAAGTGGAACTACGAACCTCAGGTTGCGGGTGAGGAGGATATTAGGGAACAAGTCAATGAAGTTTTCAATCTTCCGTCACAAGTCCTGATCAGTGCCAAAGATTCTGGAAATGTGAGTCGGTTCATGAACCACAGCTGTTCGCCAATTGTTTTTTGGCAGCCTATTGAGTATGAAATGATATGTGAATCGTATATTCGCATTGGATTTTTTGCGATGAAGCATATTCCTCCATTGACGGAATTGACATATGACTATGGAGTTTCTTCTGTTGACAAGATTGGAGAAGATGAGACACTTTTTCAAGGTAAGAAGATTTGTCTATGTGGTTCAGTCAAATGTCGGGGCTCTTTCGGATAGTTTCGACTCTGTATCATTTCGTTTCTTTCCTTTGTTTTGTCGGTTTTTTTTTTTTTTTAAGTTGTTGTCAACATTAATAAAACCAGTAGAATTTTGGTTCATACTTTTTGCCTACATCGATTAATTATCAGTTGTTATAAGAGACCCAAATCAGGCCTAAAATAGTCAAGGGTTTGTGTATGTCCTAATCTTTTTCTACAAGTTATGGAATTGGTCTCTATGCAGTTTTTTGTTAGTTTCATCATTTTCAAATCAAGATGACTTCTTCATTGAAGACTTTGAAGTTGGTTTATTAGACGCCATTGATTTGTACGACGAGAAGACCTCTCATATTTTGACGACGATTTGCTATATGCAGCTCCGTGATACGTTAGTCTCTAAACAAAACCTCACTTTCAACAGCAATGGCTAGTAAACATTAAACACTCAACATTTATCCGATAAAATCTATTATACAAAAACCAATTCTTTATAAGGTTGGTGTTGATTAATTTTCATTTTGACTATTTTATCAGATTTTGTAAATATTTATACATATTTTAAAACGTACTCACAATCAAAATTAAAATCACATGGATACATATGTTTTAAAAGGATTTATAAGGTTTTTATAAAGTTTCTTATAATATTATTGATTTTTCTTTTTCAGTTTCCTACGATTTAATAAGATTTTATAAAGATTTATAAGATTTTGTAAAGTCGCTAATCATTGGATTTTTTTAAAAAAGTTTTATACGGTTTTGTAAGGTTTTATAATGTTTTATAAAAAATTTAAGGTTTTATAAAGCTTCTTATAAAATTATTAATTTTTATTTTTTGAATTTTATAAGGCTTTATAAAGATTTATAACATTTTATAATATTTCTTATAATATCTTGGTTTTTTATAAGATTTTATAATGTTTTATAAATTAATACATGCTTCCTCTGGGACAAACCAAAGATAAGACCTAAAAATAAGCTTGCTATCTGAAAACATCAATTAAGATCCCTTGAATAAACATTCACACCTTTACTTTTTTGAATATATCCATAGTGAAATCATAACTCTCTCAGTAAAATTCTTACGAACTCAACCGAGAATCTGAAAACAAGTCCAGAAAAATAGAGAGAAACAAGGGAAAACGGCCGATTCCACCAAAAACTAAAGACCAAAAGATTTTATAAACACAAGTTTTCACACCAAGCCAATAACTAGATGAATTCATTTATAACTTAAATTTATTATATGAACTATAAAAATGTGGTCAAACCAACAAATCTACATGTCTAGTTGTACAGTTAGAAATGACAAACTAGGATTCCATGTGCAGAGGCTTGTCTATCATAGTAAAAAAAAAAAAAAGCATTATTCTTAGATCCCCAAAATATTAAGCAAATTTTAGACCTCCAAATTGTTAAAAAATTATTTATATATTAGTAAAATATGTATTTTAGAAAAAATTCTTAAGGTTGTATGGATACCATTCCAACTTTTTTTTCCAAAAATCGGCCGGTCTATCCACTCGATTATATATTACTAGATTAGGGCCCGTGTATATGCGGATAAAATAGATATATCAAATTTTATTTGATTTGTATTTGGATTCTGATTAACAACTTGCACACTTGTGTATCAATACGATTTAGTAACTTTTTGGTAAATCTGATTTTATTCCTACACATTTGATTTTGCTATACAAATTAACTGAAATGCAGTTTCCCAGATTGGCTAAAATTGCAAACAAATAGCTGCAGAAATCTTCAGCCATAATACAATCTCTCTCTAACCTCAAATACTCTATATCAGTCAAAATATTTATATGAAAACAATATACTCCCTCCGTATCACAAAGATTGATTTTCTATAATAGATTTAATGTGTTTTTATTTTCAACTAGATTTATACCCGCGGTACACCGCGGGTCAATAGTTTTAATAAAAAAATTTAATTTTTTTTGTTTATTTATTATTTATAAATGGAAATTCCATAAAAACTTTTAAAGTAGCACACATTTCTACATCAAACCTTCAAAGTATTACATTTCACTTTTAAACCGTCAAAGTAAAAGAATTTCCAGTTTATATCTTCAAATTAAAGTGGCGTTTTGTTTTCCACCGATATTTCTGATCCTGGAAAAGTTTACTCTGTTAACACAGAAGTTAACCCCAACAATTTTTTATATAAAAAACGAAACAAAACGCCACTTTGAAGGTTTAAACTGAAAAAAATTTCACTTGGAGGTTTAATGTAGAAGTATGTGCCACTTTTGAAGTTTTTTTTTTATCGAATTTTTCCGTTTATTAAATAAAAAAATTGACCCGTATATACGTCAATTATCTCAACTAAAGAATCAGATTAAACCGAATAAATTTTTTGAAATTTGGACGTCTCATAAGTAAAGGTTCCTTTTCATTTGTATTTAAAATCATTTTGATTTTTTTTTTTTACATAAAATGAACTGAACTATTGCCCACAAATTTTAGTCAATGTGAGATGTTTAAATTATTTCAACAAAAAACCGGATAAACCGAATACATTTTTAAAAATTTTGACGCATGATATGTCAAGTTTCTTGTTCATTCGTATTTGAAATCATTTTGGTCTTTTTATAATACGACTATGAACCATTGCCACAGAAATTTAGTCAATGTGGGATGTTGAACACACAAAAAAAGGAATTCACACTTTTTTCTTCTTTAATTGAGTAATATATGTCCGTTTTAGAAAAATTTAATCACAATATATGTAGAAAAATATTAAATTTTAATAATTATATGTGTTATATAATAATTTAAAATAATTTGAAAATAAGATCTAACAAATGTGATAGGAGAATTATAATTCATACTATTAATATTGTAATATTAAATAAGGAAATAATTGATGAAGAGAAAAAATGAAAAGATGGAAAGGTGTGTTTGGATACAATGATAAAATTATTTCCTTTTTATTTTAACTTCTATAGTGTTTGGAAACACCCTATAAGATTGGGTCTTTTTTAATAGTTTAGTAGTTATCAATTAATTAGTCAATGCTTTTACTTTTACGATGAATTTGAGATTTTTAACAAAATTTGTTTTTTTTTTAAAACTGCTTTTTAATAAACGTAGAAGAAATCTGGAAAGATCTCAACAAACAAATCATAAAGCATTTAATATTGGGTGTAATTATAATTGTTGGAAAATGGTATATGAAGTAAAACAAAAATCTTGAGAATAACTTTTTTTGTTATAAATCATTGTGGATTGTCATAACCAAGTCTAGCCCACTTAGGCCCGAACCGGCCCGAAACTTCGTTTTATCTTATGTATTGATCCTTATATAAATGATACATGATCTATCAATAATAAGCACGAAATTCCCCATTCTTTTCTCTAGTTTTACAACACGTTATCAGCACGAGCTTGCTCTAAGAAACCCTAAGCTAAAAAAACCTAAAAATCGTTTTTTCACTAAACCCTAATTCCATGGTGTTCTTCCTCCATTGACGTCAATACCATCAAGCTTTGCTCAAAGTAAGTTCATACAGCCTTTCAGAGGTTAAGGAGAACTCAATCTACAAAGTTCATACAGCCATTACAAAGGTTAAGGCGAACTAAAGATCAAAACTTCAAGGTAAGTAGCCTGAAGAACCCTAAAACCCTAAAATCATGAAAATCGCTTGAAACCCTAATCTGATTCATGAATCCGTTTAATTTGTTGATTGATTGATTGTTTAATTGATTGTTTATCATCCTGATTCATGAATTGAAACCCTAATTTGCATGAAACCCCAAATTGAGAAAAACACTAATTTGGTCAAAACCCTAATTTCCTTTTCTCATCTAAATTCGAAATTGGTTGCATGCTTTTAATGAAATCCGCCTGTTTGTTTCATTAAACTGATTGTTTTGATTGATTGTTCAAGCCTGATTGATTGTTTAAAAGTTGAATTGCATGATAAGACCTAACTTGTTAAAAACCCTAAAATCCGGTTCATCTGAAATCTGTTAGAATCCGCATGCTAGGATCATACAGATTTTTGCTAGTTAGGATTATCTTATCAGAATCATAAGACTTGTTTAATGATCATCATGCATCCGCAGATTGGTTTGCATCATATGCATACAACTTGGTTTTCATGAAACTTAGAAAATAAAGATACATGTTTCAGATGTCGAATATCACAAGTCTGGATTTTACTGCCCTTGATCTCTCTGGTGAAAATTACTTACAATGGGCATTGGATATAACGATAAGCCTAAAGTCTAAAGGACTATACGAATGTATTGAGGATGGTAATGAAAGGAATGAGAGAGATAGATGCAAAACAATATTATTCATTCGCCACCATCTTGCTGAAGGTCTCAAGAAGCAATATCAAACCATTGAGAATCCTCTTGATTTATGGAAAGAATTGAAAGTAAGATATGATCATCATAAAACGGTGTTGTTACCACATGCCAGATATGATTGGAGGAACCTAAGGTTCCAGGACTTCAAGTCCGTAGAGGAGTACAATTCGGCTATGTTCTCTATTGTCTCAAATTTAAGATTGTGTGGTGAGACAGTAACTGAAAATGATATGCAGGAGAAAACATATTCTACCATGCACACAGAGAACGTGTTGCTTCAACAGCAATACCGTGGTCAAAAGTATTAGACGTACAATGAGCTCATCTCAGTACTGTTATTGGCCGAAAAGAACAATACATTACTAATGAGAAACAGTGCATTGAGACCTCCTGGATCTGCCCCACTTCCTGAATCTCATACGGCCACAGATGAAAAGAAAGAGAAAGAAACAAATCACGTCCAAAGAGAGTATAGATATGGTGGCCGTGGACGTGGGGGAAGATGGCATGGACGTGGCCGTGGCCAATTTCATCCATACGGCCGTGGTCAAGGCCGAGGCCGCGGGTACCAAAACAACTTCCGTGGACGAGGTCGAGGTCGCGGATACCAAACTGATTCTGACCGTGGTAATACCTCACAACCACAAAACTCGACCGGAAAATCAGTATGCCATCGTTGTGGATTGGGAAATCATTGGGCTAAGAATTGTCGGACTCCTAAACAATTTGCTGACCTTTATCAAAAGAGTCTTAAAGAGAAAAACCCAGAAGCCCATCAGGTCCAGACAGATAAAGAAGGAGATTTTGATTATGAGCAAGATGACCAATTAGGCTATGAAACCTCGGACATTCTTAAAGAATGAAGTTGATTTCGATTTTCTGTTTTGTGTTTGCTTTATGATTGCATTTACGTTTTATACTCTATGTTTTTGGATTTATTTTGAACTTAATGGAATGAAAGTGAGTTATGTTTATAAGTCTCTAAGATATGGTTATTGAAGAATGAAAGATGATGTGGATGTGTTCGTTGTTGTAACGCCCGTGTTCCGAAAAATGGAGATTTCGGAATTATATACGGGATTTATGCGAAGAATCTCTGGAAAATATTTCCGGAAGATTTTGGAGTAACTTAAAGGTTACGCCGCATTTTCCCGTAGGGGTGTGCGGAATCGATTTAGGAAGTTGGGGTCCGTTTTGTGAACTTGTGGAAGTTCAAGGACTAGATCCTAAATAAAAATTAATCTGATTTGTTGCCTCCACCAGCAGCCTCCACCTTCCCTACAAAGCAGCTCTACCCCCCTAAAAGTCATCCACCTTCCCTACAAAGCAGCCTAGTGCCTCCACCTTCTCCACTGAAGTCAGCCATCCTCTTCTCCTCCAAAGAAATTTCCGACACTTCACTTCCACCTGCAGAGAAAAGAGAGAGAGAGAGAAGGAGAGTTAAAGAGGGAGTTGAGTGTTTTGTGGCTTGGGAGAAGGAGTGAAGAGAGAAGGCTGAATTGTCTTGAGACAAAGGAGATAAGGGTGAGAAGAGAGGCCTTGTTTGTGTGTGTGTGGGCGTGGAGAGTAAGAGAGGTGTGAGCTTGGTGGTGTGTGTGTGGCGTGAGGGACAAGAGGTGAAGGAACGGGTTGCCGTGACGGGGAAGCTTCGTGGCTCGCTCGCAGCTTGTGTCATCACCGTGAGTTAGGGTAACGTTCTTTCCCTCTTAGTTGTTTAGTTGTTATGTTGTGTTATTTTGGTGCTGCCGTTGATGTCCCGAAACCGTTAGTTCATCCGGTGGTGAGTTTCGGTAGGCGTGGGACACGTGTTAGGAGACGTGTTGTTGTGGCGGTGTTTTGGGCCACGAATTGTGAGCGGTGTGGTTGCGGAGAGTGCTTGAACGTGACTCCATGGTGGTGGTTTGTGGTTGAGGAGTTTGAGTTCGATTGCCTGGCCAAGTCGGTGTGAGTGGTGTAAGTCGGTGTCGATGTTTTGCACTTGGAACGATCGATCCAGGGCTAGATCGATCGATCTGATCCAAGATCGATCGATCTGGGGGTGGAAGATCGATCCGGTGAGCTCACGGCCGGCAAGGATCGATCGATCCGGACCAGGATCGATCGATCTGGGCAGGATCGATCGATCCAGCCAGGATCGATCGATCTGGTAAGGTCACGCTTGGTGGGATCGATCGATCCTAACCAGGATCGATCGATCTGGTCTTTCTGGTCGGCCAAGTTGTTTTTATTTTGGTTTCTTGTGTCCTAAGTTTCGTTATTTGGCTATTGTTAGGCACGCGTTTGAGGAAGTGAAGTCTATTCATTCCGGAAAGTTTTAGGAATTTCCGCGCGTGGCTAAAGGTGAGTGCATGACCATAAGCTTATCTAAGCGGTTTTATTGTTTGACGTGGTTTCATAGAATAGGCCGTGTTTGATCTCGGGTGATCTAGATCGAGTTTTCGTGAGATGGTTGATTTGGTATTTCGTGTTTATCTATGTTAAATAATTTAAATCGTTTGCGTGTATAGCTTGTAGATGGGAGGATTGCCTCACTAAGTATTTATTGAAATACTTATGCATCTCTTTTATTTGTTGCAGAGAAAGAAAAGTTGGGACTGTGGAATCGAGGCGAGGAAGAGGGGTTGATCTAAGGACTCGTTGTGTGTTTAAGTATTTTTATATTAAAGTTGATTAATTTCTTACGGTTAACCTTGGTGTTTCTGTATTCGTATTTTTAAGGAGTTATGCGAAAGTATCTTATTAAAGTTAAATAATTTTGTTTCGTGTGTTTAAGTAATCCGATGGGTAAATGATCGAACGAACTCAAGTCCGATTCTTGATTATCAATAACCGTTATAGACAACAGAAATTGTCTATGAAAGCCAAGGTGGCTATACAGACCAACTTCGACTCTCAACTCAAGTCGTCGTATTCTGGAAAGTTCAATCGATCAAATATCCTTACGGATAGTTATTTTAAATCGTTGTTGTATTTGAATATTATTTATAGAGTTAAATAATTGATATGCATGAGTAGTTGCATTTTTATTGGTTTTTAATGATTAGGGAAAATTAATTATTATTTAGGGGAATAATAATTAATTAATTAATTGATTAAAAAAAAAACGAGAGCGGTCATTTCAGTTTGGTATCAGAGCCTTTACGGTTCTAGGATGGTTTAGAAAAATTAATTGGTTTTTGATTAATTTTTGGTGCTGTGTGAAGCATGAGTAAATTGATTAAATTGATTATGTGAGTTAGTCAATTGTTTGGGTATTGAGTTATTGATCATCCTCTCCGAGCCTTTGATGAGATTCCACGGTATGTTGTTCTGTTTTTCTGTTAAGTTGTTTGTGTTACTTAACTGTTTGTGGTGAAAGTATAGATGGCTAGAAGAGGTAGAGGTCGTGGTCGTGGTTTCGGCGGGGGTAGAGGTCGCGGTCGGAGGAACGCGAGGGCTCCAGTGGTTGAGGAGAGCGTGACATCGAGTGTTACGGTTGAGCAGGTCGGAAACTCGCATACGGATCGGGTTGGGACGGAGGGTGTGGCCGGTGTTGGTGCCGGTGTTGCTGGAGTTCCAGCGGGTGCTGCGGGTGTGGCAGCAGGGGTAGCTCCGGCCCAAGGGGATCCTATCGCGAATTTCTTGGCTTTGCTGTTGGAGCGGTTACCGAAAAGGGTACCAGTGCAGGCTCCAATGGAACCACTGGTAGTGGAGGTGCAACCAAGGGTTGTGGTTGCGGAATAGCACCCATCATACCTCAAAATGATGGAGCAGCTGCAGAGGATTGGCACGACATTCTTTCAGGGTGGTGCCAAGCCTGAAGAGGCAGATGAGTGGAGGATGAGGATGGAACGGAATTTCCGTTCGATTCGGTGTCCAGAGGGATACCAAGTGGATCTCGCCGTCCACTATCTGGAGGGTGACGCACATCTCTGGGGGAGAGGTGTTTGCGGCCCGGAGGGTCCAGGCAGAGATGTCTTGGGAGGATTTTATAGTGGAGTTTAACTCCAAATACTTTCCCCAAGAGGCATTGGACCAGATGGAGAGACGGTTTCTTGGGATGACTCAAGGGAACCGGTCGGTTCGTGAGTATGAGGCGGAGTTTAACCGTCTCAGAGTGTATGGCGGTCATATCCTGGACGATGAGCAGGCCCAGGTGAGGCAGTTTGTGATGGGTCTTCGGGCCGAGTTGAGGAACCAGTGCCTGATGAGGTCGTTTGACACGGTTGTGGATCTGGTAGAGAAGGCCGCGTTGCTTGAGGAAAGTCTGAGAGACGTGGGGGTGGTAGTCAGCCCAATTCCTCAGGCAAGGAAGCCTCTACATCAGTCTGGTCCTAGTAAGGGCGATAAGCCGATGCAAGGACAGAAGCGGAAGTGGGAGGGCCCTTCTAAGGGTAACCTAGGTGGTAAGGGATGCTTCGGGTGCGGAAGCAAGGACCATAGGGTTGTGAATTGCCCTCGAAAAGGCAGAGCGATCGGGGATACTCGGGTGTGTTACCACTATCATGAATCAGGGCATATCAAGCCTAAATGTCCCAGATTGCAGCAAGGAGTGGTAGCGGAGGCACCGTCAGATAGGCGAGCTGCAGTGACACCGAGGGTTTACACCATGGTGGAGTCGGGAGAGCCGAGCTCCAAACCGATCACTGGTAAATTTTTTAAACTTACTCGAGTTAAATTCTTGTTTTTTTTAAATTTATTACCTTGTAAGTTTGTTTAGGGTTCTTAGCATATGAAAGTTATGTAGGGACCTTAATCGTGGGAGGGATTAAATCTCACGTTTTGTTCGATTCTGGAGCATCGCATTGTTTCGTTACTCCAGAATTGGCGGATAGGTGCGGCATCCGGAGCAATCCGGGCAAGCACGTGGGGTTTGTTAAGGTCGCTGGAGGGAAGTTTTTGAGTAGTCTTGGTCGGGTTAAGAACGTGGATGTTCAGGTGGCCGAGGAGTCTATGCCAGCAGATTTGATCATCTGCTCCGTGGAGCTGTATGATGTCATCTTGGGTATGGATTGGCTAGAAAAGTTCAGAGCACATCTGGATTGCCACTGGGGACGTGTTGTGTTCGAAAGAGAAAAAGGGAGGTTGGTTTATCAGGGAGTGAGACCAACACTCTGAAGTCTCGTGATCTCGGCAATGCAAGCTGAGAAAATGATCGAGCGAGGTTGTGAAGCTTACCTGGCGACTATTAATACCCCGGAGACTGTTGGAGAAGCTGCGGTTCGGGATATTCATGTTGTTCGGGAGTTCGAGGATATTTTTCAGTCGTTGCAAGGGTTACCACCGTCTCGGTCTGATCCTTTCACGATTGAGCTAGAACCAGGCACAAGGCCGATATCCAAGGCTCCGTACAGGATGGCTCCAGCAGAGATGGCAGAGCTGAAGAAGCAGCTGGAAGAGTTGTTGGATAAGGGTTTTATCCGTCCGAGCAGTTCACCGTGGGGAGCGCCGGTACTGTTTGTGAAGAAAAAATATGGGAGTTTCCGGTTGTATATCGATTACCGGGGGCTTAACCGAGTCACAGTGAAGAATCGGTATCCTCTTTCGCGGATCGACGAGTTGTTGGATCAGTTGAGAGGGGCTACTTGGTTCTCCAAGATTGACTTGGCGTCAGGATATCATCAAATTCCTATTAGTGAGGTGGATATCCGGAAGACGGCTTTCAGGACAAGATATGGGCACTACGAGTTTATGGTGATGCCATTTGGGTTGACGAATGCACCAGCAGCGTTCATGAGATTGATGAACGGAGTGTTCCAGGAGTATCTGGATGAATCCGTGATCATTTTTATAGATGATATATTGGTGTATTCGAAGAGTCCTGAGGAGCATGAGGTCCATTTAAGGAATGCTCTGGAGAAGTTGCGGGAACAAAAGCTGTTCGCTAAGTTGAGCAAGTGTAGTTTCTGGCAACGGGAGATTGGATTCTTGGGTCATATTGTCTCCGAGAAGGGGGTTTCGGTGGACCCAGAAAAGATTAAGGCTATTAGGGCATGGCCTAGACCGAAGAATGCCACTGAGATCAGGAGTTTTCTTGGTCTAGCGGGCTATTATCGGAGATTTGTCAATGGGTTCGCGAGTATGGCTCGGTTCATGACAAAGTTGACATGAAAAGATGTTCCTTTTGTGTGGTCTCCGGAGTGTGAGGAGAGTTTTACAAACTTAAAGTCGATGTTGACGTGTACACCAGTTCTGGCTTTACCAGAGCCGAGTGAGCCTTTTGTGGTGTACACGGACGCTTTGAGATTGGGTCTTGGTTGCGTGTTGATGCAACAAGGGAAGGTTATTGCTTATGCTTCCCGTCAGTTGAGGAAGCACGAGAGCAACTATCCAACCCATGACCTTGAGATGGCGGCAATGGTTTTTGCCTTGAAGATTTGGAGGTCTTATCTTTATGGCGGGAAGGTTCAGGTGTTTACAGATCATAAGAGCCTGAAGTACATTTTTACGCAGCCAGAATTGAATTTGAGGCAGAGGCGTTGGATGGAGTTAGTGGCGGATTATGATCTGGAGATAGCCTACCATCCCGGAAAGGCAAATTTGGTTGCAGATGCGTTAAGTCGCAAGCGGGTAGCTTCGGCTAGTGAGCGGGACATGGAGTCCTTGGTGAGCTAGATTAGCACGTTGAGGTTGTGTGCTATATCTCAGGAACCGTTGGGTTTGGAGGCAGCGAATCAGGCGGATCTTTTAAGCAGGGTTCGGATTGCTCAGGAAAAAGATGAAGGTCTGATTAAGGCTTCCCAGGATGTGGGATCAGAATATCAGGTCTCTGCGAATGGGACTATTCTGGTTCATGGGCGGGTATGTGTACCCAAGGATGAGGATTTGAGACGAGAGATCCTGAGTGAGGCCCATGCGAGTATGTCTTCGATTCATCCAGGGGCGACCAAGATGTACCGAGACTTAAAGAGGTATTATCATTGGGTTGGGATGAAGAAAGATGTGGCTAACTGGGACGCGGCTTGCGATGTATGCCAGTTAGTGAAGGCTGAGCATCAGGTTCCGAGCGGGTTGTTGCGGAGTTTACCCATTCCGGAGTGGAAGTGGGATATGATTACGATGGATTTTGTGGTCGGCTTGCCCGTCTCTCCGACCAAGGAAGCTATTTGGGTCATTGTTGATCGTTTGACCAAGTCAGCACATTTCCTGGCCATTAAGAAGACCGATGGAGCTGCGGTGTTGGCCAAGAAGTACGTCAATGAGATTGTGAGGTTTCATGGGGTACCTGTGAGTATAGTCTCAGACCGTGATTCCAAGTTCACTTCGGTGTTTTGGAAGGCCTTCCAGGCTGAGATGGGTACTAAGGTACACATGAGTACGGCCTATCATCCTCAGACAGATGGACAGTCCGAAAGGACCATCCAGACTCTCGAGGATTTGTTGAGGATGTGTGTGCTTGACTGGGGAGGTCATTGGGTGGATCACCTGTACTTGGTAGAATTTGCTTATAATAATAGCTACCAGGCGAGTATCGGGATGGCTCCATATGAGGTGCTGTATGGGAGGCCATGTCGTACACCATTATGCTGGACCCAAGTGGGGGAGAGGAGCAT
Source organism: Barbarea vulgaris (assembly GCA_963667165.1). Lineage (NCBI taxonomy): Eukaryota > Viridiplantae > Streptophyta > Magnoliopsida > Brassicales > Brassicaceae > Barbarea > Barbarea vulgaris. The sequence continues at coordinate 22,984,289 of OY763893.1, read as the reverse complement.
GTTTGGTGCAGATTTTGTTCAGGAAACTACGGAGAAGATCCGAGTTTTGAAGCTGAACATGAAAGAAGCGCAGAATCGGCAAAAGAGTTATGCCGATAAGAGGAGGAAAGACCTCGAGTTTGAGGTGGGAGATAATGTGTATCTTAAGATGACTATGTTGTGGGGTCCTAATAGGTCCATTACGGAGACTAAGTTGAGTCCGAGGTATATGGGACCGTTCAGGATTGTTGAGCGGGTTGGACCGGTTGCGTATCGGTTGGAGTTACCCGAGGTTATGCGAGCATTTCACAAGGTTTTCCATGTGTCAATGCTGAAGAAGTGCTTGCATAAGGATGATGAGGTTATAGCTAAGATTCCGTCAGATCTTCAGCTTAATATGACCTTAGAGGCAAGACCAGTAAGGATCCTCGAGGAGAGAATTAAGCAGGATCGTAGGAAGAAAGTTCCGATGATAAGGGTCTTGTGGGATTGTGACGGGGTTGAGGAGGAAACATGGGAACCAGAGGCGAGGATGAAAGCAAGGTTCAAGAAGTGGTTCGAAAAGCAATCAAAGGCTTGAGCTTACATCGATGGTTCCCAGTTTCGAGTTATTATTGTTGAAACATTATGTATTCGTTTTGGTGTTGTGAACGATTAATACATTATGTTTCCTTTCATTAATAAGATGAGTAGTTCTTATTGTTGATGGTCAGTGTTGACATGAGTTTTAAATGAACATGAGGTTCTGAAAAGAGTTTATGTGGATTTAAAAACTTGAGTTATAATCGGAAAAGATTATGTGAGTACCCTGAGTGACGGGGTATGATGTGGGGTAACCTGAGTAGTGTTTATGGAAAAGATGAGATTCCAGATTGGAATGTGTGTGATGCCAGTATTACCTTGTAAGGTCGTATGCGGATCACGAGAGGTAGTTTCAGTCGGGAGTGCTTATAGACGTATGTTGGGTCATGTTGCTCAAGGGACGGTTGGTCCTGTACAACTCTTAGGAGGATGGATAATTCCTCTGTTATCCAGAACTCGAAGGGTATATAGCTCAGGGTGGCGTGGTATGAGATAACGAGAACCCGTAAGGTTATGCTTCCCAGAGTTGAGAGGTATGAGCGTGATATCCGGAACTCGCAAGGTATATAGCCCAGAGTAGAGTGGTATGTGATTACCAAGAACTCGTAAGGTTATACTACCCAGAGTTGAGTGGTATGAGTGTGATACCTAGAACTCGTAAGGAATATAGCCCAGGGTGGAGTGTTGTGTGATACCGAGAATCCGTAAAGTTAGACTGCCCAGAGTAGAGTGATATAAGTGCGATACCTAGAACTCGTAGACTTGGTGTCTTAGAGGGTAGAGGTATGAGTTTTCTACGATTTAATAAGATTTTATAAAGATTTATAAGATTTTGTAAAGTCGCTAATCATTGGATTTTTTAAAAAAAAGTTTTATACGGTTTTGTAAAGTTTTATAATGTTTTATAAAAAATTTAAGGTTTTATAAAGCTTCTTATAAAATTATTAATTTTTATTTTTTGAATTTTATAAGGCTTTATAAAGATTTATAACATTTTATAACATTTCTTATAATATCTTGGTTTTTTATAAGATTTTATAATGTTTTATAAATTAATACATGCTTCCTCTGGGACAAACCAAAGATAAGACCTAAAAACAAGCTTGCTATCTGAAAACATCAATTAAGAGCCCTTGAATAAACATTCACACCTTTACTTTTTTGAATATATCCATAGTGAAATCATAACTCTCTGAGTAAAATTCTTACGAACTCAACCGAGAATCTGAAAACAAGTCCAGAAAAATAGAGAGAAACAAGGGAAAACGGCCGATTCCATCTAAAACTAAAGACCAAAAGATTTTATAAACACAAGTTTTCACACCAAGCCAATAACTAGATGAATTCATTTATAACTTAAATTTATTATATGAACTATAAAAATGTGGTCAAACCAACAAATCTACATGTCTAGTTGTACAGTTAGAAATGACAAACTAGGATTCCATGTGCAGAGGCTTGTCTATCATAGTAAAAAAAAAAAAAAAGCATTCTTCTTAGATCCCCAAAATATTAAGAAAATTTTAGACCTCCAAATTGTTAAAAAATTATTTATATATTAGTAAAATATGTATTTTAGAAAAAATTCTTAACGTTGTATGGATACCATTCCAACTTTTTTTTCCAAAAATCGGCCGGTCTATCCACTCGATTATATATTACTAGATTAGGGCCCGTGTATATGCGGATAAAATAGATATATCAAATTTTATTTGATTTGTATTTGGATTCTGATTAACAACTTGCACACTTGTGTATCAATACGATTTAGTAACTTTTTGGTAAATCTGATTTTATTCCTACACATTTGATTTTGCTATACAAATTAACTGAAATGCAGTTTCCCAGATTGGCTAAAATTGCAAACAAATAGCTGCAGAAATCTTCAGCCATAATACAATCTCTCTCTAACCTCAAATACTCTATATCAGTCAAAATATTTATATGAAAACAATATACTCCCTCCGTATCACAAAGATTGATTTTCTATAATAGATTTAATGTGTTTTTATTTTTAATATCAATTAATTAGTCAATGCTTTTACTTTTACGATGAATTTGAGATTTTTAATAAAATTTGTTTTTTTTTTAAAAACTGCTTTTTAATAAACGTATTTGGATCGATCGATCTGGTAAGGTCACGCTTTGAGATCCGGTGAGCTCACGGCTGGCAAGGATCAATCGATCCGGACCAGGATCGATCGATCTGGTAAGGTCACGCTTGGTGGGATCGATCGATCCTAACCAGGATCGATCGATCTGGTCTTTCTGGTCGGCCAAGTTGTTTTTATTTTGGTTTCTTGTGTCCTAAGTTTCGTTATTTGGCTATTGTTAGGCACGCGTTTGAGGAAGTGAAGTCTATTCATTCCGGGAAGTTTTAGGAATTTCCGTGCGTGGCTAAAGGTGAGTGCATGACCATAAGCTTATCTAAGCGGTTTTATTGTTTGACGTGGTTTCATGGAATAGGCCGTGTTTGATCTCGGGTGATCTAGATCGAGTTTTCGTGAGATGGTTGATTCGGTATTTCATGTTTATCTATGTTAAATAATTTAAATCGTTTGCGTGTATAGCTTGTAGATGGGAGGATTGTCTCACTAAGTATTTATTGAAATACTTATGCATCTCTTTTATTTGTTGCAGAGAAAGAAAAGTTGTGACTGTGGAATCGAGGCGAGGAAGAGGGGTTGATCTAAGGACTCGTTGTGTGTTTAAGTATTTTTATATTAAAGTTGATTAATTTCTTACGGTTAACCTTGGTGTTTCTGTATTCGTATTTTTAAGGAGTTATGCGAAAGTATCTTATTAAAGTTAAATAATTTTGTTTCGTGTGTTTAAGTAATCCGATGGGTAAATGATCGAACGAACTCAAGTCTGGTTCTTGATTATCAAGAACCGTTATAGACAACAGAAATTGTCTATGAAAGCCAAGGTGGCTATACAGACCAACTTCGACTCTCAACTCAAGTCGTCGTATTCTGGAAAGTTCAATCGATCAAATATCCTTACGGTTACGGATAGTTATTTTAAATCGTTGTTGTATTTGAATATTATTTATAGAGTTAAATAATTGATATACATGAGTAGTTGCATTTTTATTGGTTTTTAATGATTAGGGAAAATTAATTATTATTTATGGGAATAATAATTAATTAATTAATTGATTAAAAAAAAAATGAGAGCGATCGTTTCAGTTGTGGATAGTGGGTCAAGCCACACGATCTTAAGAGACAAGAGATACTTTATTGATCTTATACTGAAATCCGGAAACATAACCACTATTGCCGGTACGGCCAATTTAATTGAGGGACACGGCCAAGCACATATTTTATTGCCTAAGGGCACGCACTTGGAAATCCATGATGCATTATATTCACCTAGCTCTAAGAGAAGCTTATTGTGCTTTAAAGATATAAGATTGAATGACCTTCATGTTGAAACTAAGGGCGAAGGTAACAAATAGTTCCTTCTGATTTCTGAAATAGCCCAAGGCCATAAGAAAGTCCTAGAGACTATACCAGCCGTGTTCTCAGGCCTTTATTGTACTAAGACCATTATGATAGAAGCAAATGCTTCAGTGAACAAGGCATTTAAAGAAAACTTCACTTTATGGCATAACCGGCTTGGCCATCCCGGTTCTAACATGATGCGAAAATTATTGACTAATTCTAATGGACACACATTGAAAGAAAGAAGAGTTATCCCAAAGAATCTCACGTGTGAAGCATGTTCACTAGGGAAACTCATTACTAGGCCATCACCAGTCAAAGTGACTAAGGAAACAATAAATTTTCTGGAAAGGATTCAAGGAGACATTTGTGGACCAATACACCCACCTTGTGGGACGTCTAGATATTTTATGGTCCTTATTGATGCATCCACGAGATGGTCACATGTCTGCCTATTATCAACTCGGAATTTAGCATTTGCAAGATTGCTTGCCCAGATCATAAGTTTAAGGGCACACTTTCCAGATTTTCCTTTAAAGACCATACGAATGGATAATGCTGGTGAATTCACGTCCCAAGCTTTTAATGATTACTGTATGTCCATGGGGGTAAGTGTTGAACATTCTGTGGCACATGTACATACACAAAACGGTCTGGCTGAGTCATTTATAAAACGTATACAATTAATAGCCAGACCATTGCTTATGAGATCAAAACTCCCAGTCTCAGCTTGGGGACATGCGGTTTTACATGCATCTGGGTTAATTCGCATCAGGCCATCTAGTGAACATAAGTATTCCCCATCACAATTACTCACAGATCATGAGCCAGACTTATCCCATCTCAAAACATTCGGATGTGCCGTTTATGTACCAATTGCTCCACCACAGAGAACAAAGATGGGACCTCAAAGGAGGATGGGGATATATGTTGGATATGATTCACCCACGATCATTAAGTACCTTGAGCCAACCACGGGTGATTTATTTAAGGCCAGGTACGCGGATTGTCATTTTAATGAATCCGTCTTTCCAACATTAGGAGTTGAAAATAATAAGCTGGTAAAGGAAATAACATGGAATCAAACGTCCTTAAAATGGCACGATCCTCGGACTCAAGAATGTGAATTAGAAGTCCAAAAGATAATACATTTACAAAAGCTAGCTAATCAGTTGCCAGATTCCTTTGCTGACCCGAAAAGTGTGACTAAGTCATATATACCAGCTGTTAATGCACCAATACGTATAGATGTCCAAGAGAGACAAAATCAAGTTGCTACAGAAACTATGACACGAAAACGTGGCCGGCCATTAGGTTCCAAAGATACGAAACCTCGGAAATCAAAGAAAGGTGCTATACCTGAAACCGTGGTTCAGGAATCCGAGGCCCAGGGAACCCCATACATAACCGAACCGATGGTACCAAACAATGATGCTCGGGACGCCGAGCCTCATGGTCCAGAAGTTACGGATAATAATGAGATCTCAATAAATTACATGATGTCTGGAATACAATGGAATAGAAAGAATGTCGACATTGATGATGTATTTGCATTTAAGGTAGCACTTGAAATTATGGATATGAATGAGGATCGAGAACCCACGTCAATTTATGAGTGCACTCAGAGTAAGAATTGGACCAAGTGGAAAGAAGCTATAAACGTGGAGTTAAGTTCATTAAGGAAAAGGGATGTCTTTGGTCCAATAATCCGGACACCCTATGATGTAAAGCCAGTTGGACATAAATGGGTCTTTGTGAGGAAAAGAAATGAACATGGTGAAATAGTGAGATACAAAGCACGGCTTGTTGCACAAGGATTCTCACAGAGACCAGGAATAGATTATGAGGAGACATACTCCCCTGTGGTGGATGCTACGACCTTCAGATTTTTGATAAGTCTGGCCATAAGAGAAGGTCTAGATTTGCGGCTAATGGACGTAGTGATCGCATACTTATATGGTCCACTGGATAATGAGATATAAATGAAATTCCAAGAGGGTATTGAGCTCAAAGATAAGACTAGTTCCCGGGAACAACATTGCATAAAGTTGAACAAGTCATTGTACGGTTTGAAACAGTCAGGTCGGATGTGGTACAATAGATTAAGTGAGTACCTAGTGAAAGAGGGCTATAAGAACGACCCCATCAGTCCATGTATTTTCATAAAGAAGTTTGAAAAGGGGTACGTGATCATTGCTGTTTATGTGGACGACCTGAACATTATAGGAACCTCTAGGGAAATTGCCCAAACAGTTGAATATCTCAAGAAAGAATTTGAAATGAAAGACCTAGGCAAAACGAAATTCTGTTTGGGATTACAGCTTGAGTACATAAATGACGGAATCCTTGTGCACCAAATGGCATATACAGAGAAAGTACTCAAGAGATTTAATATGGACCAATCTCACCCATTAACTAGCCCCATGGTCGTGAGATCACTTGATCTGAAGAAAGATCCGTTTGGTCCGAAACAGGATCATGAAGAGGTCCTTGGTCCCGAAGTGCCATATCTCAGTGCCATAGGAGCTTTAATGTATTTGGCAAGCCATACACGGCCAGATATTTGTCTTGCCGTGAATTTGCTCTCTCGATTCAGTTCATGTCCGACCCAAAGGCACTGGGACGGGATTAAACATATTCTTCGTTACCTACAAGGAACGAAAGACATGGGTCTGTTTTACACTAACCAAAACAAAGATGGTTTGATTGGTTTTGCTGATGCAGGTTATCTTTCAGATCCACATAATGCTAAATCACAGACATGTTACGTTTTTACACATGGTGGGACGGCAATTTCCTGGCGGTCCATGAAGCAGACCATCACGGCTACATCATCAAATCATGCAGAGATCTTGGCCATTCATGAGGCCAGTCGTGAATGTGTTTGGCTAAGGCTAATTACCCAGCATATAAGAGTTGATAGTGGACTGACCGAAAAGAAACAAGAGCCAACCGTCCTATATGAGGATAACGCGGCCTGCATTGCACAGCTCAAGGACGGATATATTAAAGGTGATAGGACGAAGCACATTTTACCAAAGTTCTTCTATACTCACGATTTGCAGAAAGCCGGAGAAGTTCTTGTGCAACAAGTACGTTCAAGTGAGAATTCAGCGGACCTATTCACCAAGGCGCTTCCAACTTCAACGCTCAAGAAGCTACTTCAGCAGATTGGAATGCGTCGTCTAAATGATCTTCAGTGAGGCTCAGAACAGGGGGAGTAATACGTGTTGTACTCTTTTTCCTTCACCACGGTTTTGTCCCAATTGGGTTTTTCCTGGTAAGGTTTTAATGAGGCAACATCTAAAGCGTATTATGAGCCCATTTACGGTTATGACATCCAAGGGGGAGTGTTATAAATCATTGTGGATTGTCATAACCAAGTCTAGCCCACTTAGGCCCGAACCGGCCCGAAACTTCCTTTTATCTTATGTATTGATCCTTATATAAAGGATACATGATCTATCAATAATAAGCACGAAATTCCCCATTCTTTTCTCTAGTTTTACAACATTTTTATTAATTTCAAGATCATTTATTATTTTTCTTAATTCTGGTGAAACCTTCAAAAAATCTATCTTTGTGATACAGAGGGAGTACATTATATCAAACAAATATCTACATATAGTTAATATTATACAAATAATTAAAATAAAAAACACTATTATTAGAAAATTGGAAAATTGGACAACTAACATTTTTTTGAAATTTATGTTTTGGCATGTCATAATCTTGTAATCTCATAATTAATAATGTTAATATATATCACAATAATACTAAGTGCATCCAATTTTATTTAGTAAAGTATAAATAAAAATATACTAATCTTCTCATCAAGTGAAATTTCATTTCGATGAACTCATTTTTATGAATTAAAATTACTATAAAACAACGATAATAATGTTTTCCGTCCATTAAACTCTTATAATTTTTTAATATATAATTATGCTGAAAACATTAAAATATAAAGAAAATAAAGAGATAATTGGATTAAATAATTATGACTTTATCTGGTTTTATAAATTCGTCACTGGTTTTAGTAAGATAAAATAGGCTACATAATTAGTTGAAAACATAGTTATTAATTTTTATGAATATTTCAAAAATAAAAATATAAAACCAAATAATATAAAAAAATATGAGATAAAAATTAACATTTGACACATGTTAAAATGATCAATCCTATTTTTTTTTCCTTTTCCTATAACTAAACTTATTATATTATATACATACATATGTTGTTGTTTTTTCTACTTGTAATAGAAATTTTTTATGGGTTTGTTTGCAAAGTAGGTATTTTTTTAAAAGTAATTGTGTATGAAGGCACATTACTATTTACAATTAGAGAAATAGACATGAGTCTATCTCTTTCTTATTCTCTCCGTCTCTCTCCTCTCTTTTTCAAACATATCTCTGTCTCTCTCTTCTCACGAAACACTTCCTCCCATTTTTTTTTTTTTCCTCTTTTTCCCATCTCTCTCTCTTTTCTTTTCTTTTCTTTTACTTATTGTTTCTTAATTATCTCATAAATAATACATCAAAAAAATATAAAACCATAATTTTATCTTCTAAAATCTTTTTATGAATCTAATAAGATCTATTTTATATTAATTTAAAATAGGAAATTAGTATATACATCATTTCCGTACACTGACTATGTACACTATATATGCACTATGTCTTTGTACACGCATAAATCATTATGTATACAATCTCATGTACACCGGTTTTGTACACTGTCTCATGTACTGTCTTTGTACACTGTTATATTATTATTATCGCTGTACACTGACAATGTACACCGTCCTCGTATATTGTCTTTATACACCTTATAATTACCATATCTTATTATACATGACCTACCAAGTTCGTTCACTCGCATATATACATATAGCTTCATTTTGTATATCACTAATATACATCGATTTATTTCATATACCATCATCATCTTACATCAATATATACTCAAACTACCAAAAACCCATTCTCTTAGATTTGTATACTGCTTGTTTGTACACCTTATAATCATCATCTCTTATTACACATAACTTAACACCTACTCACGTTGTACACCAATTACTCTTGTACACCAATCTGTCTCGTACACCAATTTATCTCGTACAGTGACTCGTCTCGTACACCGATAGTATATATTTTTATACTATCATATTTCATAAATTTTATATTCTTTATTTTTTTCCGCTATACGAGACGAGTCGGTGTACCATACAAGTATGGTGGTGTACATAATGGTGTACACGGCATTTTTTTTCTGTAAGTTCTAATGAAATGACGACGTGTTTTTTGTAAATTCTAACAAAATGGATTTTGTTAGATTCGCAAAAATTCACAAAAAGATTTGAAAATCTTTAAAAAATAGTATTATTATTTCATAATTTATTTGAATGATAATCATGATATAAAAAGATAAATAAAATAAAAATAAAAGAAAAAGAAAAATGAGAGAGAGAAGATATATAAAGATTTTTGGTTGTACATATAATTATATATGCAAAATGGATCTTGTTAGATTTATAAAATGATTTTATAAAAAATATTTGCTTAAAAATTTATTTGATGAATTATTTGAACAAAATAAAAAAAAACAAAGAAATATAGTTAAAATGAAAGAGAAAACAAAAAAAACAAGATGTAAAAAAGAGTTTCTCTCACCAGAGACTACAACCAAAAGAAAAAGAAAAAAAAAATAAGTAAATAGTGACAGAGATAGAGACCCTTTTACCCAATTGTAAATAGTGAAGTACCATATTCTCTAATTATTTTAAAAAAAGTACCCAATTCACAAATTATCTCTTTTTTATCCATATCTACTATAAGAAATAAATAGAAACCATCATGTTAGAAAATTAAATTATTTTAACATGTGTTCACTACTTGTGATGAGCTCTTGTTTTATAACTATAGGTGTTAGGAGAATGAGACGTCGCTCTGGAATCCATGGTTGAGACATGTTAAATGCATCGAGCCTAAGGATAAATTCTTCTATGTTGTCTGCTTTGGATACGATAATAGTAGACCTGAAAAGGTCTACAAGATCTTGGGCAGTTTTTACAAAAGATTTGTGATCTATGACTATGAGTGTGCGTCTAACGAGGTGAAGTTTATTGATACACCTATAGAAGACCACCATATAACTGCCTCAGTTACACGATCAAATGTGTCTTTGAAAAGAAATCTAAATTGGGTTACTCGTAATTATGAGACTCATGAGTACTTCATCCAAAGTTTTGATTTCTCGATGGAGATTTTCAAACCTTTTTGTCTTCTCTCGTGTCAGAAGAACCGTACTGATGATCAACTTATCCTCTAAATTAGTACATGTTTCATGTGGAACAAAACCAAAGATTCGACCAAAACCTCAAGAGCCCTTGAAAAGAATATTCACACTTTTGACTTTCTTAAATATGTCCCTAAATCCTAACTCTCTGAGTAAAATGCTTGGAGAACCAATTAACCAAATAAGAGTATAAAGACTAACGAGTATATGTGGCAGTTTAATTAACTCAGTGTTAAAATATTTGGATCACCGCTTCGTAGTAGATGAAAGTCACAAGTAACATAGTAGCTGGCTAACGTAGCCGAACATCTTACACAGTTGGCAAAGGAGAAACACCTTAATTGGTGTGCCAATTTCTGATTAAATACATACATACATACATCTATGGATACATCTATGGATGTATATATATATGCAAAAAAGTCTACATAATGATGGACCACCATTCAAAAAGGCTAAATTATTACCAACATAAATCTACGGCTCAAAATTAATGTGTGCACTTGACATTTTATTTCAGCGAAAAAGGAATAAACAAATAATCGAATTTTTGAAACCAGACTAATTAGCAATGAATTTTTTTGAAACCAGACTAATTGAATCAACCTTTTTAGTACTTGTGTTACTTGAAGATTGTATAAGAAGATGAATGTGTGTATTGGATCAAATATTTGGTGTCATTTGAGTTTTAATGAGTTTTGAATTTTTGAGATGATTTTATTAAATTTTGGTGAATTTAGAGATTTGTTATTAAATTTTCTGAAATCTCAACTAAAACCATGAGATTTTGGTTTTTATATTTCTAACTAATAAATTCTTTAAAATTCCACATGAAATTTTTAAATCAAAATTTATTAATGTTTTTAATAACCGTGAATTTGATTGTATATTTAAAAATTATTAATCTAATAACACTGAATTTTAATGTTAAAAGATATTTTAAAATTCATGTTTCAATAATATATGATTTTTCACTTAAACTTAAAATTCTCCAAATACCCAGTTCAATACATCCTTAGTGTTAATTATTAGTGTTACTGAATTTATAAACATAAACTATCGTCGTATTACTTACTATCGAGTGATTATTAGTAGTGTTAATGAATTAATTACTGGATTTTAGCAAAGATACTGCCGTACATGTGATCTAACGTTGGAAGAAAACAAATTCTCAAATGAGAAGAATATGTGAAATTAAATAAAGAAAAAAGACATGCATCAAGACTCAAACGTCTCAATAAGCTTAAGATATTTTCTCCATCCACAGATCTCTATAAAATTTGCCTTTAATTTAATATAGTCAGTGACAAAAAGAAGTACATAGAAAAAGAGAGGGCCAACATTTGCATTTAACTTAGATATTTAGTTGGAAAAGAGTGAAGTAGGGAAGATATATATATTTTATTTTATTTTGACTATTCAAGAAAAGGGTGAAGTACGTAAAACATTCGAAGCAAAATACATGTAACAGTATCCGTTATCCCCATAAATACCGATCGAATACCTTAGTTTTCTTTTCTCATACCCAATTCGTGACTATTTATATAAAAAAGTGAGCATTGACTAATAAACTCTAATAATTTTCCAACCTTTTGAAGACGGTTTAATAATGATACTAGTGCTCGACAAAAAAAAACTGAACCCGAAAATCCGAACCGGAATCGACCAAAAAAATCGGTTCGGGTAAAGTATAGGTATTATCAAATTATTTTATTAGGTAGTGGATTGTCTTACCTGTGGATATCGGATAATACCCAACCCGATCCGATACCCATACGGGTACCCGCTCAACCCGAAACTAACACTAATGTCTATGATTTCTTAGGGTTTTTAGTAGGACTTCCAAATTTAAAGTTTAAACCATGAAGTTGACATTTGTTTTATATTTTTAATTGTATTTCGGGTGTGATCAATAGTCAAAACAAAGTCCCTATTCATTTGTGTATTTCCAGTTTTAACTTCTATCTTTATGTTTTAGTTTCACATCGACTTCTACCTCTATATTTCAGTTTTTATTACTGTTCTATCATCTTTTGTCTTTTGGTTTTGGATGTTAAATTTAAAATTAACTTTTTGGATGTTAAATTTGGTTTTGGATATTTTTTATTTTTTGTGAGTGTTGTCATTTGTGTATGTTATAATGCAAGTGTTTTTGGGTAAATGGGTATACTATCGGTTATATTTCAAGTTTTCGGGTATATTCGAATATATTCGGGTATAAAATATCCGAACCAATGGTATACCTATTTTTTTCGGGTATTCATAGGTTTTTCAATCTGAAACCCGAACCGATCCGAACCCGATAAGATCCAAACCAAAACCGAACCGATTTTTTATAAATACTTTATTAGATAGTAAATACAGAAACTCGATAGACCCGAACCAGATAGAATCATATCCGAACCCGGATCCGTTATCCATATGCCCAGAGCTAAATGATACTCTCTCATTACTAAATTTTTTAAAAATTTATATTTTCCTTTTTCACATAATCTCTTACAGTATGGTTTCAATGTTTAAATAATTACTACGGCATATAGAACATAACAAAATAATCTGTTTGTATACTGTACTCTTATATTTTCGAGACAGATTGTTTTATACCGTAGCTAGTTTACAACATATTTTTATCCTTTTAAAAGCTTGTCTACCTAAATAAATTACTGCACACCAAATTTATGAATTATTAATAAATAAATAAATAAAAAGTTGTCCAATTAGTGCTACAACAATTTAAACCTTTATTCTAGGAGTGGACATAAAATCGAAAGTCCAAAAACTAATTCAAAACCGATTTAAAAAATTTGAATATAAAATCAAATTGAATAGTCTTAAAATTCGAATGCATAATAAATTCTTCTACCCAAATTATCTGAACAGAATCCAAAGGGAAACGAAAACCGAATAGTATATCCAAAAACGCGAAATAGAATTAGATATTCAAAAGATTAGTTATATTTAGTCATAATTGTATAACAAAAAAATACTAAATAATAAAAATATTTGAAATAACCTAAATATCTGAAAATTTTAAGTTATACTATTTATTAAAATTATACAATTTTTACAAAATTAAACCAAGTTTTATTAAAATTAAATTAAATTTTATTAATTTTTTTTCTAAACATTAATGTGAATCTGACACTTATACGAACCGAAACCAAACAAAATAGTTATAAAACCCAAACGGATAATGAACTCTGCTATCCAAATTATCCGAATCTAAAATTTTTTGAAGCAAATCCCATCCAAAATCCGAATGTGCATACCTACTTTATCATATTACAACTACAATATACAGTTAAAATTTATAAATAAAAACACTATTTATTTTCTACATTATTGAATTTGAAATAGAAGATTACGACAGGAAAAAAAAAAAAAAAATGGGAATCCCATTCCCAAATTTATGTCATCCCTTGAGAAGACAAACAACCAGCAAAAGGTGGAGCGCGTGACAACACACGCGCTGCAGCTGGCAACAGCCAATTTCCCTCTCATTCTTTTTTCCAAATCCCCAAATAACATTTTTTCCCCTTTCCTTTATATCATCGCTTCACCACTCTCTCTTCTTCTTATCAAAACTCACTCACTCACTCTGACAATGTCGTCGCCGGCGATTATCTCCTCCTCTTCCTTCTTCTTCTTCTTCTTCTTCACTCTCTTCTTCTACATCTCTTCCCAAACCACTGTTCAACCATTAAATGTCGCCGAGATAGAGCGTGTAAACCCTAAGCTACCACCTCGAAGTTTCACACTCACAACATCTAAAAAATTCGAAGGATCTTCCGATTTAATCCATCTCCGGTACCACATGGGACCGGTTCTCTCATCTTCTCCGATCAACATCTACGTTATCTGGTACGGACGTTGGTCTACACCACACAAATCACTAATCAGAGATTTCCTCAATTCAATCTCCGACGCTAAAGCTCCTTCTCCTTCCGTCTCCGAATGGTGGCGAACCACTTCGCTTTACACTGACCAAACCGGAGCCAACGTATCTCGATCGGTTCTAATCGCCGGCGAATACTCCGACGCTAAATACTCCCACGGCCAACACCTAACGCGTCTCTCGATTCAAGAGGTCATCGCCTCCGCCGCGAGATCCGCTTCTTTCCCGGTGGACCACAAGAACGGTATGTATCTGGTGCTGACGTCACATGACGTCACGATGCAAGACTTTTGCCGCGCCGTTTGTGGATTTCATTATTTCACTTTCCCGTCGATGGTTGGTTACACGATGCCTTACGCTTGGGTTGGTCAGTCGGGGAAACAGTGCCCGGAGGTTTGTGCTTATCCGTTCGCTTTGCCGGGGTATATGGGACACGGTGGTCCTGGTGAGCTCCGGCCACCGAACGGAGAGACAGGTGTCGATGGGATGGTGAGTGTGATTGGTCATGAGTTAGCTGAAGTTGTGTCGAATCCGTTGATTAATGCTTGGTACGCCGGAGAAGATCCAACGGCGCCGACGGAGATTGGAGATTTGTGTGAAGGATTGTACGGAAGCGGCGGAGGTGGAGGGTATATTGGTCAAGTTATGAAAGATAGAGAAGGGAAGACTTTTAATATGAATGGTAAAGGAGGAAGGAAGTTTTTAGTTCAATGGATCTGGAACCCTAATTTGAAAGCTTGTGCTGGTCCTAACTCTGAAGACTAGATGAAGAAGAAGAAGATGGTGATTTGTGTTAATCACAATGATAATGATGAAGTATAACTCTCTTATTAGAATTAGATTAGTAGTATATTTGAATTTTTTTTGCATAATTATTTTCTTTTTGATAATATATATATATACAACTTTTGTTTTCATTTTTATCTCTTTTTGTTTAACAGTATTGGTAAATGTTTGAAGAACTTTTATGTACACTTCGGGAAACGAAAAAGAAGTTTGAATTCAAAATTCTTAGATATTGTTTTTCTGTGCATTATTTAATAGTGATCGGTTTCAAATTCAATAAATGTAAAGTGTCCGATAACAATAACTTATTACATGTAAATAATGAATACAGTTTTTGAGGAAAAGACAAATAATAAAGATAAAAAGAAAAGGTTCGTTGGATTGAGGACAACTGACATGATATTGAGAAACGAATCTTAAAACTCTTACACGGTAAGATTCTTTAATTAATCCATTTTAGTTTCAATTAGATTTAGTTGTCGGATAATCTACCAAGCTCATTTTGCATGTTTTAAATTACTTTATTCTGATATTAGACTTATTAGTGTAATGTAATGAGTTTACTTTTTTTTTTTTTTTTAATTGATGTAAAAATGTGGACGGTCTTTATGAAATAAGGTAACAAGATTATAAGTTTATAACTAATGTATTATGTGGACGGTTTTTCTGTATACGAGTTTTTTTGTACTTTATTTGATTGGCTACACAAAATTTTATACTATATTTGTTTTATTCAAGACTAGTTTTGGTTTGCTCTAAATTAGATTTTAGAATTCATCATTTTTAGAATATTAAGGTATATATTTGTTTTTATTTCTATTGCAGACAGTTATCTTATCCACTAGACAACTAATTACTGATGAGTCTAGAAAATATTTTTAGTTGGGTCAAAATCTAAATTAAATATTGTTCAATTATTTAAATATAGTATTGCCTCAAATATACTATATATTACATAGGTTCTGATTGGTAAAAAATAGCAGAATTTAGAGTAAATGAGAGAGAGAAAAAAGTAGAGAAAATATTATATTGTAATTGTTTACTCCACATTTTATTGGAGTAAATATTTACTCCACTTTTCTCATTTTTAGCTGAAATTGGTAAAAAATATATTTTATTTTTTAATTCTGATTGGTGAATATAAGCTGATTTGAGCTGAATTTTTGTTCAACCACTTTTTATTACTCGAAGATGGCTTAACACAAAAACAAAAACAAAAACAAAAACAAAAACAAAAAAGATGGCTTAACAATCAGACCCATAGAGTATGACTATTAACTAGAGTTTATACTGTTGTTTTTCAAATTTTCAAAAAGGAAATCACCAAGAACTTAACCTAGTAACAAAATTTCAAAAAGAAAATTCCGGTTTTAACGGGAGATATGAGAATTCTTGTGATATTTATTTTGCTTATCTTGATTGTAGACTTTGTAGTATCTCACAATGTATCCATTGGTGAAAAAGAAGTTGTATGAACTTTTTGGTATCTTTGAATGTTGAGTTAAAAAAAAAACTAAAAATAACCTTAGTAAAAAATTTGTTGAAAGTTTTGGACATGAGGCTCTGCTTCTCCTACCAATCAAGATTCTAAATACTAAAAACTAGTGTCACCGCCATATGTTGCAATGTAATAATAAAGGCAAGGAAAAAGACTTTGGAGACAACATTGAGAAGGTGTTTGCGAATGACAGCTAAGAAACGGACCCATTTGAAACTACAATCATTACCAATGTCTATGGAAACTGCATTTATTACCTCAACCTTTTTTTCTTGCTATCTTTACCTCATTACCTATTATTCTGTCTCATAAAGATTTTCGTATAATCACAACTGTAGATAATTGATGTTTTCGGCAATTCATGTTGAAATGTTTATCATCATTTCTTCTAATCTCCAAGTCTATGACTTCCAAATTAGAGCATGTAAAAGTGGACCAAGGCCTGCGTATTTTGTCTCATCCATCTTGTCGCAGGAGTCCACAATTAGAAATTCAGAGGGGCAGGTTTCGTGGGATGGACCTTGTGGGGCGGGCTTGGTCCACTTGAATCTTTAATTGTTATAACACCTTTAGTAACAATGGCTTTTATTGGCTTGGCTGCTGGTTTCAAATTAATTAGTTATTTGAGAAGTTAGAGAAAGAAAGGTTTAAAATATGTCATGAACCAAAAAGGAAAAAAAAAAACAGAAACAGATTGGCTAAAATTCAATCACAAGATCGATTATTTGTAGAATTTTGTTTTTAATATTGTCTTTCAAAGCTAACCTTTTGGTTAGCACTTAGCAGACTTCTTTTTTTACATCAGAATTTTTAGACTAACTAAGTCCATGAAAGGAATATACTAACAAATATTTTTTTTTTTAATTTGATGAGAAATATCTTTACAATATCATCAGTTTCAAATATTGAATATATTTTATATAAAAATTAATTATAAGATATTAATAAGAGAAATTCCCTCAAATAGCACCAAATGATGTTTTTGTTCCACAATTAGCACACATTTTTATTTAGGACAAAATAACATTTTATAAAGTTCATAATTTTTTTTTTTTGTTTGGATTAACTATATTAGTATTTAGGGTTTAGTTTTTAGGGGGTATGGGGTAAGATTTAGGGTTTAGGGCTTAGGGTTTTAGGGTTTTCTAAACCCTAAACCCTAAATCCTAAATCATAAAAATAACAATCCTTTAACAAAAATGCTATTTGTGTTCTAAATGAAAATGTGTGCTAAATATGTCACAAAAACTATATTTTGTGCTATTTTTGAGAATTACCACATTTTTTGGATTGAAAATTTTAAATAATAAATTATTTTAAGGTATTGAACTTTATTTAAAGAAAATCAAATTCACATAAATTTTCCAACACTTACAATACAACATATATTATAAAATGTTGTATAAAAAATAACAATTTATAACGTTGCACAGTTATTATTGTTAATAAAAGAACATATATATGATTAAAATAAATTAAAGTTTAAATATTTACGGTTACTTATAAGCATAATGGTTGGAAAATTTTTATTTTGTAATCAAAATATAATTTATATATTAAAAATATTTTTATTACTAGTAAATACTTGAATCAATTTTACCCATCATATTTTCTTATCAATCAATTTATATATATATATCCATTAAAAATACAGGCTAAGTATTTAGTACACATATAAAATTTATTTAGTAATAAAAAGGATATAAACCTAAAATCAAATATAAAATTTAAGAAATTTAGATTTTAATATTTATAGATCGACCACAATGAACTTAAAGCATTTTATATGATTAAATAGTATTGGCGCAAGATTTACTTCAAGATCAAACAAAACCCAGTATGGATCAAACCTAAGTAGCATCGAAACGGAAATGGATACGCGGAAGCGAAACGTGTAGAAACGTGAAAATAATTTTTTAAAAAAAATAGAAAACGAGTACGTGTTAGAAACATGAATATATATATATATATATAATAAATATGTATTAAAAATATAATTAATTACATATATAATTAAAATTAATTAAAAGTATAGCAAAACAGGAAAATCATATTTTTAAAAAATATTTGAAACATTGATATTAGAGTTTTAAGCTTTTAAATGTTTTAGGTTATAACAAACACTACAAAGAAAAAGCTCCATTGCATCACTGAAATTGCATCAATCAAATAAATAATATAAATTTGAGTTACTTATTAACAATCAATACAAAATAAATTAATTAGCATCAATTAAAATGATACCAACTTATCTTAATTTGCATTATTTAAAAAAAAAAGATACAAAATAAAACTTAGCATCAATTGTTTAAATGATGAAAAATTTGTATCATTTGACAAATGATGCAATATGTTTTCTTACATTTTATCCCACATCGCAAAAATAAGTTGGGAGGAAAAAATTACTCCTCAATAAATAAACTCATCATTTTTTTTAGAATAAATTTACTAAGGGTTTAAATGAAAAAATTGCATCACCAAGTAATTGTTTTAACATGTTTATTTTAATTATATATTAAATAATATGTGAGACCTTATAAATAAATGTACATATTATCATATAAATTTAATTAATATTTTAAATTAATTAAATTTAAATTTAATTTAATTATAAAATTTTACTAGTTTTAGCATCAATTATTTACAACCGATGCAATTATAACATCAATTATAAAAAATGATACAACTATGTAGCATCATTTATATTAATTGATGCAAAATTAACATCATTTGTTTGTAACTGATGCAAATTTAACATCATTTCTTTTAAATGATGCATATTAACATCGATTACATAAACTGATGCAAACATTCATCTCAAATGATGCAAATATTGCTGCTAAAATCACTTACATAAATGATGCAAAAACAGTTTGTATCAATTATAAGTGATACAACTATATTAAATAAGTACATTAAATAACTGATGCAATGGAGCCTTTTTGTAGTGAAATATAAATACCATATATATTATGTTTCTAAATTATTTACTTAAAAAATTCTAAAAAATAAAAGTAAGTTTTCACTGCGTTTCCGAAACGTAAATAGATGTTTCCATTGACAGCTTTGTTTCATTGTCTCCTTGTTCTCCAGCACCTGAGTTGCAATCCACAATTGTAACATGAGCAATATGCCAAAACCAATTTGTGAAAGAATATTTACAAACAAAAATCCTAAACATGAGAAAACTTTGAAGAAACACGCTTTTTGTGATACACTTTAACGGACTCCATGGGCATGAAACTAGTTTTTAAGCAACCAGTGATCTAATCCTATTTATTGTTTATGATTTGTGTTCTTAAGCAACATGTTTTGTGTTCAGTTTTGGAGATATAATATATATATATATATATATATATATATATTAATTATGTTTGTTTAGTTTTAATAAGTATTTTTCTTTATATATATATATATATATATTAATTATGTTTGTTTAGTTTTAATAAGTATTTTTCTTTTAATTATATGTACTTTCAACTTCGTAAATTTGTAAGATGATAGTGTTGTTATTTGTTTAACGTTAATATCTATTTTAATATTTTGTAAGTAGTTTTAATATTAAAAATATATATTTTATCTTAATATATATATTATATGATTAGTTATGCAATATTTGTTTTAGATATGATATTGTTTAGACGGAAACCGTTAATACAGTGTTTAGAAATACTTAATATGAACTAAGTGGTGGTGGTATAGTGGGAAGGTTGTAGATCATATTCAAAAGTCTTTTTATGCCCCGTCATGCATTCAAAATTATTTCAATTTTTTTTTTTTTTTTTTGAACATGAAATTTCAAATGTTGCCCTCGAAAAGATCTTATTAACCCGACCCAATGATAGTTACGTATATCAATACCTTGTATTTCATGTTAACGTCGTTTCTTTCTTACATAAATGTTTGACAATTCTTATAAGAGTTTGTCATTTGCATTTATGAATAATTTTCCATGTAATATACTATCTTTCATAGTTTCATTTGTAGCTGATTTATCATGGAATATGTTACAGAAATGTTAGTCATATTCTTGAGAACTTACAAAATATGGGATACCATACTTACTAATGTAAACTAATCAAAGGCGGACCCACATGTAATAAAGTGAGTTCAAGTGAACCCGGTTAAAAATATAAACAAAAACTTTTTACATTAGTAATATTGTTTAAAGTGGCAAAATGGTATGTATTACACCCACATTTAATAAGAGGTGGAGAGTTCAAATCCTGTCATGTGATATTTTGCACCCAGTTAATTTTTTTCCTGGATCCGCCCCTGAAACTAATTACAATTTTGTGTACTTACTACAAAAGAATCTTTTATTATACGTTTACCCTTTTTTTTTTATCTATAGTTACCCCTTTGTATCTATAATCAGATAGATATGTAACATGAGATAAAAAAAATACCAAAAAAAATCAAAGTTTGTTATCCTCACTTGACAAAAATATTGTTTTCGTATCACAACAATTTTCATTTTATTTTCAACTAAATTGGTCCATCCACAAAAATAGTTATATATGATGATCCTTTGACCATTTACGCGTGAAACGAATGTATGCTTTACATTATATATATTTTATTTATACGCGTGTGATTAGTAATCATCTAAATAATCTTAACTAGTTCTACATTAAATTGCGTACACACACGTTTGTTTTGTTGTTCCTTTTTTATCCAGCTTTTTGTATGTTGTTCATTTAAAACAATACTCCAAATCAAGATTTTGAGATCTTCTTCTTTTCTTTTTTTTTTGTCGACAAGATTTTGAGATCTTCTATACGATAAAATTTGTTTTTTTTTTCTCCTTTATTTTTCTGGAAGGAAAGGGAGAGAAAAATATTAAATGTTTTGAAGTAACGAATGAACACCTAAGTAACATAGAAACGGAAAAAAAAAAAAATCAATTTGCCACATTAGCATAAGCAACACAAACAACCTGTGGCCAAAAGATTTGTTTTTTTCCCCTTAAAACTCTTACACCATAACATATTAGATTGAGTTCTAGATTGTTATAATCTAAGGTTTAGAGCCAAATTCTCAAGTTAGTCGAAGAAACACTCTCCATCCAGTCATGTTAACTTTTTTTGACTAGAGCATCAGAGAACTTTCAAGTAGACAACTTTTTTATGTTTGGCTATATTTATGTCATATGCCAGATGATCCAAATTTGGAAAAAAGTGACTAAGATATTTGATTGCGAACAGAGCAAAATTCGCTCAATTTTGTTAATAGTTATTTATTCTATCTTAAAATGATATAAATTCTATCTTAAAATGATATAAAAGCCTAACACTTAAATCTGCAATCATTAATTTGTGTTCAATATTGAATGTTCATTTTGAAGTGGACAATTTTTTTTTTTTTTAGTGTGGTACACGAATGTGGACAGACTTGAAAATCAATAGAAAATGGTAGCACCTCTTTTCGGAAGATTTTATATTTTTTTTGAAAGTTTCACAGATAATTCTATCAATATAAGCATTAGTGGCTCAATCAACACAAACTATTGTTTTCATAAATACAAAAAGCCAATAAAACAAGAACTAGATTTAGTTAAGGTTTATATCGAAAACAAACGTTATTATATAGTATAAAAGTTCAAGATAAAAGCCAATAATACACACAATAAATCTGATGGCAAACAGATTTTCCTAAGACTTTTTATTATTAATCAGGTGAATATCAGACTAGTTTCTGTGATCCACAAAAAAAATTGGATTTCTTACCACTAAAGACGTCTACAAATAACCAAATAACCAACTTGTAAAATATAATTTTTTTTATGAAATACTTATAGAAAATAATCTTTGAACTAGACCCACATAAAAAAAAATTAAAGATTACACACCTCAAATAGTAGCCAGTAGCCACTAACCCAGATTAAAGATTACACACCTCAAACATTTTCACACTTCAAATTAAAGATTACACACCTCAAAGATTAACCTACCATTATAAAAAAAAAAAGGATTAACCTACCACAACTTGTTTGTAACATATTTCAATTGAGTAATTTCCCATTCACATTAAAATCCAGTACTAGGGGTGGGCATTTGGTTAAACGGTTCGGGTTCGGTTCGGGAAATTCGAGATTCGGGAAATTCGGTTATATAACATCAACTCCAAATAAGAACCAAACTTAATTCGGTTCGGTTCGGTTCGGAAAATTCGGAATTCGGGAAATTTAGTTATACAAATATTAGGTCCGAATAAAAACCAAATTTAATTTAGTTCGGTTCGGTTCGGTTCGGGATTCGGTAAATTTGACTTATTGTGGTTAAAGTTTTATTAATGTTTGTTAAATTTAAACATGAATTGTTATAATTTATTTTATTTAACCTGATTAAAAATCCAATACCATAGAGTATAAAAGATCATCAAAACATCATTATGAATTTTAAAATGAAACAAATCTTATACTCTCTAGAAAAGAATTCCACACTAAAAATTTGAAGGATAAGCAATATTTAAAACCAAAGAAAATTCTTAAAGATTAAAGAATAAATCTCCTTTTTTTTTTTTTTGCATTCCTAAATGCTTCACATTAATTGTTTTCCTCCATAAAAACTATTTTTGATTAGAATCCATCTAAAATTTTATATTATATATTACATAATAAATCAATACTAAAAACTATAAATCATATTTAGAATTTAATTTCGGTTAACCAATTAACCAATTGGGTTTCGGTAAAAATACCGAACCAAACCAAATACCAAATAAATTTATAAATATATCCAATTGGATTATTTAATTAATCTGGTTCGGTACGGTTTAATACCATTCGGTACGGTTCGGTAAATTACCGTTCTGTTATGTCCGAATGCCCATCCCTATCCAGTACTAAGAAAAGCCAACATCACGTCCATGAACTCGAAAAACATTTTTTCCAAAATTATATTATACGTTTGATTTTATCAGTATACAATCAATATATTTTGTCTTCACTTTTGGTCCAATAATTTATCAAAGATGCCGTAAAATATCGAAAACCATATTTAAATTGTTTTCGTGGAAAGAGCTATTTTCTCTTTGAATTATTTAAAAACTTTACCATATTTCATATTTGATTATCTTTATATAAATAATATATCATTTTACTTTTAAAATACATATATAGTAAGCAATTCTGAATTTTGATTGTGTTAGAATTATTAACTTAAATTTTATAAATAAATATATATTTAAAATTAAATTAAGATTTATTATATAAAGAATATAGTTAACTTTATATATATATATATATATATATTATATAATCCTAAGTAGGTTAAAAGGTGGAAATAATTAGGCCTGTCAATTTAATCACAAACCCGCGGGCTCCGCTCCGTTAAAGCCGCTGCGGGGCGGGTGCGGATCAAATTTTATTTTATTTCAAATTGCGGATCGCGGGTGCGGGTAGGCAGAGTTTTTAGCGGGGCGGGTGCGGGTCATCAAAAAATTTTAAACGGGTTTGCGGGTACCCGCATTTAAAAAAAAAATTTTTTTATTAATTAATAATTATTATTTTATTTATTTTAGTAGTTAAAATTTAAAAATATTATAAAAATATATATTTTTATCCAAATTATTATTTTATTTTATTTTTAAATTAGAAATTTATTTTTTTAATACAAAAAAATTATTAATAAATATTAATTTCACTAAAAAAAATTTAAAAATTAATTTTTTATTTTTATTTAATTATTCGCGGGTTACCCGCGGGTACCCGCAAATTTAAGCAGGGCAGATGCAGGTAAGGCTTTTTTGTTTGGCGGGTTGCGGATTGCGGGTTAATGCGGGTCAAAAATTTACTAAAACCCGCCGCGGGACGGGTCGCGGATTGCGGATTGACCCGCTTGACAGGCCTAGAAATAATAACTATTTCAAACAGATAGTGACTTGTTGAAAAGTAAAAAAATAAAGAAAATGCCAAGGATAATTATTTTGGACTTTGATTGTCTTTCTCTTTTTATTTGGTGGTGAGGTCACTGAGTTGGAAACATTTTTTTCTTTTGAGTTGACTTAGACCTTAAAACTTGTCATTCTCTTTCCTCAAATCCTTGAACAACCATTCTTTATTAAGTAAGACTCAGTCGTCGTCTCTCCTCTCTCAATCACTCAATGCTGTCATGATAACAAACCACTTGCTCATGTTTCTCTCCACAAAATTCTCTACAACAAAAAATTTTAGAAAAATAAAAAAAAAAAACAAGTAAAGAAATTTCGTCGAATTGGAGAAAAAAAAAAGTTATCTTTTTCTCTTTTTTTCTTTTGTTTAGTTTTAAGTCATTCACACCCAATATTAAACGGTACTTGTCCGATCTTTATTGTATCTTTTCTCTGTAAAGTTCTCTGTTTTAGCTTCACACGCTATTTTTTTTCTTTGTGT
The DNA here is from genome assembly GCA_963667165.1 of Barbarea vulgaris. Lineage (NCBI taxonomy): Eukaryota > Viridiplantae > Streptophyta > Magnoliopsida > Brassicales > Brassicaceae > Barbarea > Barbarea vulgaris. The sequence goes on along the minus strand of OY763893.1, from coordinate 22,959,431 downwards.
TTGACTTGTATACAGAATTGCATGATTTGTTTAAGACAGATACGTTTATATATTTGAAAAGAGGGTAAAAAGTTTTTGTCTTTCTTTAATTATCTTTTGTTGGGATCAGGATGGGGCTTTGCTGGGGATCTCCATCTGATTCTCCTCCAACAACAACACCTTCCTCTACTGGTACCTTCAGTTCAGGTTCGTCCTCTCAAGTCTCTGTTTGTTTCAAGTACTCTACTCAATTTCTCATCTGGGTTTTGCTTAAACTTGCGTGATACGTTGCGGTTCTTCTTCAAAAACCATTTCGATGCATAAAGGTTTATGCTTTTACATCTCTGTATAAACGATGGAACCCTTTGTTAGTTGGATTGAGACTCTTCTTTTGGTGTTATCTCAAATGGGTTCTTATAAAGTTTAATTCTTTGATTAAAACAGACTGTGTTCTCGTTATGTGACTCTGTGTTTATGATCTGTTGTTATGTGACTCTGTGTTTTGGACTTGACTTTGTGTTTCCTATGGTTTCTAATTCAAGCAGGGGCTTTTAAGTCATCAAACAACACGACGACTACGGGAACATCAAGGGGAAGTAACATATCTAGCAACAGTGCGTTCTCTGTGGGAAGTGGTCCAGATGTTTACCCTGAGGGTCAGATACTTCCTGTTCCGAATTTGAGGATATTTAGCTTAGCAGAACTTAGAGCTGCAACGAGGAATTTCAAGTCTGAGAATGTTCTTGGAGAAGGAGGATTTGGGAAAGTTTTTAAAGGCTGGCTTGAAGAGAAGTGCCCCGGGAAAAGCAGCAATGGAACTGTGATTGCTGTCAAGAAACTTAACACCGAAAGCTTCCAAGGATTCGAAGAATGGCAAGTGAGTAGACTCGGCTTATCGAATGTAGTTTTCTCTATTATACAATGAGGAGTTTTGTGTGTTTATTGGATGGATTCTTTCTTGGTTTTTTTGTGCAGTGTGAGGTGAATTTTCTTGGGAGGATTTCTCACCCGAACCTCGTGAAGCTGTTGGGATACTGCTTGGAAGGTGAAGACTTGCTTCTTGTGTATGAGTATATGCAGAAAGGGAGCTTAGAGAATCATCTTTTCCGAAGTAAGAACCATTTGCTTATATACACAACTCATCCTCGATGTTTGGATCAATCCGCATGATTTGTAATGGCTTTATTTGCTTCTGTTCTTCCAGAGGGGTCTGCTGTTCAGCCGCTCTCATGGGAGATAAGGCTTAAGATTGCTATAGGAGCAGCTAAAGGCTTAGCGTTCCTGCACGCTTCAGAGAAACAAGTAATTTATCGAGACTTCAAAGCTTCAAACATTCTACTTGATGGGGTAAGTATATACAAATGGCTTGTGAATGTAGCAAATCATCAAGAGTGAAGTCTTAAACGATTTGCTCTTGAATCTTGATGCAGTCATATAACGCAAAGATATCGGATTTTGGACTGGCGAAATTAGGTCCTTCCGCAAGTCAATCTCATATAACAACAAGGGTTATGGGTACACAAGGTTATGCAGCTCCAGAATATGTTGCTACAGGTACTACTACATAATCTCATCTTCTTGATATTTTTTTAGTTTCCAACAACAAATTGTGAACATGTTGATTGGTTCTAACAGGTCACTTGTATGTAAAGAGTGATGTTTACGGGTTTGGCGTTGTTTTGGCTGAGATCTTAACTAGTTTACATGCGCTTGATCCTACTCGTCCTACCGGGCAACACAATCTAACCGAATGGATCAAACCTCATCTATCCGAAAGAAGAAAGCTAAGGAGCATAATGGACCCTCGTCTAGAAGGAAAGTACCCTTTTAAATCCGCTTTCCGAGTCGCTCAACTAGCTCTGAAATGCCTTGGACCCGAGCCCAAGGACCGTCCATCGATGAAAGAAGTAGTGGAAGCTCTCGAACTCATCGAAACTGCCAATGAGAAACCGTTGGAGCGAAGGACCACTAAAGCTACTCCAACCGTACGTCACCACCACCAACAAGGCCATTATCGTCCGCAACAACTCTCTTCATTTCGTCCAAGGCATACCATGGCTCGAGCTCGCTAGTGTTGTTTTGAACACACAAAATTCTTTTCTCTCTTTGGTTTTTGTATTTGTTAAAGATAATGAGAAACCATTCGTATGTATAAAGTATAAAACCAATAGACAAGATAAGACATGATGTTGTAACTGTATTGTCTAATGTTTGCTATGTGTAATACAATTAAACGGTTAAACCAGATTAGGAAAGGTTTAGTTTAACTAAATAAGCCATTTTTGACACTTCTGCTGTTAAAGCTTCCAACTTTAAATGTGGGTTTGCGATATGCCTATGATAATGTGTTGGGATTCTGACCTCTTCACCCTTCTTACAAGGTCATATCTCTCTTGTCTCTAGTCTCTCTTAGTTTCAGTTTCTTTGTTTAGAGAGAAAGAGAAAGAAACGTTTTTTCATGATTGTCTCTTCAAATTTTTATTTGATGTCGTTATAACTGATAGCAATGATCAAACTCTTATAAATTTTTTTATGGATTTCCATGAAATTACTAAAAAAGTTCCTCGATGGTCATATAAATGAATAAGTGAGTTGGAAGACTTGGAAGGTGAAAACGAAGAAAATGTAACAATGGAGCCTGGAATTCGTTCAAGAAAAGCAAAACGTGTAGTGGTTTTTACTGATAAAGAGCCCCATAACGAGATTTATACTAATCTCAAAGATAATCAAAATTCTAATCAAAACGACTATTCTAACCACTCTAGCTAGTAGCCATTAGGACACACAAGCAACACATAGGTTCTTACAACCTTGAACAACTACATTACTCATGACTAAGTTACTTGGACTAACTAAGCTTTATTAACTAGATGGGCCTTAGTCAATCCGTAGGCCCATTAGTCTTAACACAACAGCCAAACCCATTAGCTTTCTCTGTTGACTTTCTTTCTTCTTGGTTGACTCTTCTTCTTACGTTTCCTTTTCTTCTCTTCTTCTTCTTCTACGCTTTGCTCCTTACTGATTTCTTCTTTCTCCTTTGTGGCAGGATCAATCAAAGGATACAACTCCAACACTCCCTCTTGGATCCTTTGATTGAATCCCCAAATTCAAGCTAGGGATTTCAAATCCCATCTATTCTTCTTCTTCTTCGCTGGAATTCGCCTCTTTCTTGTGCGAATCCTTTCACGAGCTTTGGCGTTGAAATTGGCCGAGAAACCCAAAATGGAGAAACTCAAATCTACTATATCCTCTAGTAATCTACATATCCTCTTTTAAAATAAGTTAAGGTGTGCAGACGAAAATACCCTTTCAAAAATAATTCAGAAAATAAATTAGAAAACCAAAAAATAAAAGAAATTGGAAAAACAAAAATAGAAAAAATCAAAATTTATTGAATTACCGCCGGCGACATTCTCATCTAATTCCTCCGGCGTGGGCTGTTTCCGGCATCGTGGAACTCCATATTCATTTTTCGTTTAGCTCTGTCTGGGATTTTGATGCAAAATCCAAGTTCTGTGGGTCAGAAGAGGTAAGTATGTTTTATAATTAGAAATGCGGATTTGATTAATTTGCTATGCACATTGGGTGTTTTACCATGATTTGTGGATCGAGTAGGACTTTAAACTGGTAAGAAATGAATTTCTGCTGTTGAATCGCATCGTATTGTGGTTTAGAAGATCCAATTTGAGTTCTTGCGATTTGGACCTGGGTAAAACTACTAGAACTTGTAAATCTGGTATTACTGATAAATTGTAGTATAACTAGTTAACTTGTAGTACTGATAAATGTAGTATATCGGGTATAAATGCAGGATACAATGAGCAACAATGTCAGCATGCATTTTAAATGCCAAGGTCGCATTTATAGTTTGTTGTTGAAGACATCAGTGGAGGAGATAACTTTGTCGATGATAGAATGTAAGATATACAAGAAACTTGCATTAGATGAAAGTAAGGTTAAATTGCAATTGAGTTACTATCCACTACTGGTGGGATGTGAGGAACGGTTAACTATTTCTGATGATGAGGATGTGAGTGTTTATCTTATGTCCATTGATAAAGAGAACCGTAGATGTATTTTGTTTGTGGAGCTCATCACTACAGCGGAACTGCCCGAGCAACTATCCAGAGCCGGGAAAAGTTCTGTTGGTAAGAACTATGAGGAGTTGGATGCAATTGATGGTGAAAACAGAGATGCCATTATTCTGTATGCTGAAAGAGAACAAGGAGAAGAAGAACATGAGGCGAGTGTGGATGATGAAGGTGTGTCACGTGATGAAGGTGTGGATAAAGGTATTGATAGGTCGGATATGGGTGATGATTATGTTGAGGGTCGACCTGTTGTAGAAAGTAGTCAGTTTATAGAGGCATGGGAAGACGGTTTGGGTGTGAGTGTACTTCAAGAATTTCGAAACAGGAAGGCATTGCAAGATGTTGTAGATAGAGCCTCATTTGCTAACAGTTTCTGTTTTGCTATCAAAAAGTCAGAACCTGGACGTTTAGTGCTAAAATGTAGTCAAGAAAGCTGTAACTGGGGTTTACGAGCTACAAGGATTCGAAATACAGATATTTTCTCGATTAGGACGTACACCAAGATGCATACATGTTCTCGGGCTAGTCAGAGCGACAGCAGCAAAATGAAGAGGCATGGCACACCACAATTAGTTGCAGCAATTTTGCAAGAGGATTATCCAGGACAAATGAGAATGCCACCGGCTAGAGCAATCATGGATCTTGACTGCATGCATATGTTTTTTATCGTGACTACATGCATATGTTTTTAATTTCTTTTGTTTAATGTTATTTTGTTTAATTACTCATTTTGATGTTTTCTGGATAAGGTTGTTTTTTGTTGTTTAAATGGGGGAGTACTACTTTGTTTAATTAAATTATATTCAAATTTTGATCAAAATACAAATTAAATTAAAATATTGATCAAAATACAAATTAAATTAAAATGGAAAAATTATGTTTTGAAAGTTGAAAGTACCAACATTGACAAATTACATTATCAACATGGAAAGTATCAACATGGAAAAATTAAATAACTACTATTAGGTGTTGTGAACAACTTTAAAATAACTACTATTATCCCCATATTTATGAATAATTACGACCTTATGATGATTTAGTTACAAGAATATATGCATTCAGCTTTATTGATGCATAAAACACATGGAAATACTTATTAATCAATCTAAATCACCTGTAAAACTAAAAAAACAAATCTTAATTATATGTAATACTACTTATAATGGAAAACAACAAAAGTAGAACTACTATGGGTATTTGGTATTACTACTTTCTTACGTATTACTATGTATACTTTGGCGGCGCACATGTGATAACGGGAGGTACGAATGAATGGCGCACGTGGGATAATTGTAGGCTAAACCAAAAAATTCTCTTCATTTTGGTTTCCCTCCATTTCCAATTTAGTTTTCCCTCCATTTCCAATTTCTAATTCACGTGACTCGGTCCTTTATGTCTCCTTTATAATTGAGAAAAAATCTCTTACATTTCTCTCCTCCTTTCTCCTCTCTATCCTTCCGCTCTTTCCTTCGAGAGATTTACCCCCATCATCTCATCCATCTACAGCTCCACTCAATTCGGGTAAGATTTTCTGTGAATTTTCTGAGAATCACTTTTGGTCCTCGATTGAATTAGGTCCTCGATTCAATTAGGTCGTCGATTGAATTAGGTCATTATGTCATCTATTGAACTAGGAAATCACTATGTTTTGTTATGAATTCCAATCAATTATGAATTAGGTCCGAGATCCTCACTATGTTTTGTTAGGTTACAATGGATAAACTATGTGAGAGGGACCCTTGGTACTATGAAATGAAGTGAAACAGGAATTAAGAGGAAATGCGTACATTAATAGCTGATGGTGACTTTGGCCTTCCTCCGTCAAGATGTCCATGTGGTGGTAAAATGATCGAAGAGATCTCAACTGAACCGCGAACCATAGGAAATAAATTCTTAACATGCGATGAGTTTAAGGTGAGAAGAAGACTACATCGCTTATACATTAATGTATTCTTATATGATGATATATATGTCTTTATGTGCAAAATGATGGCTTACACCTTCGAAAATGTTGGGAACTTGCTATCGAAGAAGAAACGAGAAATGTGAGAATGGATGTTGAAAAGAATTTTCGGGGGCTTTTCAACGTTCATGAGTTTGAAATCAACCAACTGCGCCAAGAGGTGAAAAACAATGTTCAAGAGATTGCAAACCTCAAAGAGTTGGTAGGTAGGCTTGAGGGTGAAGTCCAGTTTCTTTCCGGTCCTTAAAATAAAAAGTTGGTGCCTTGTAAGACTTATGTTTGAATGACTTATGTTTCAATGACTTATGTTTATTTTGAAAGACTAGAGTAGGCTGGTGCCTTGTAAGACTTATGTTTATTTTGAAAGACTTATGTTTGAATGACTTATGTTTGAAAGACTTACCTACTCCCTATTTCCCTTGTTTACAAAATTACGCTTATAAATAAATAAAAACAAGAGTGATAAAGCACTTTTTAAAGACGGGTCCTTCCCTCAAGTACTAAGAATTCAAATAAAATACCAATATACAAGAGATCTCTATATTATAAATCCAAGTTTAACAAAGAAAAGTCTTCAGACCAATTTTTGTTTTGTGGACCTTGTCACCCTCTTTGTCAGGTTCACCTCTAATGCACCTCGTTTAACACCCTTTTTGCCTTCTTCACCATCCTCATTTGCTGCATTTTCTGCCTCTGCATTTTCTGCATTTTCTGCCTCTGCATTTTCTGCTTTTTCTGCCTCTCCTGGTTCTATGGAAGTCGCCGTAGGCTCGTCAGCTGTGTCTGTGCAAGTTGCCGTAGCCTCCTCTGATGGGTCTATGGAAACACCCTTACCCTCGCCTGCTGGGACTGCAGTCACCTGCAATCGAATACAATTATACACTAGTATTACCAGTTATACAATATAGTACTACCAAGTCTTACCAAATCTTACAAAAATGTTACCTTCTCCTTCTCCTTCTCTAAGTTCTTCACAGAACCCTGAACCTCCTTCACAGATTCTTGGACCTCCTTCACACATACTTGTACCTCATTTACAGCAGCTTCCAAATAATTAACCTTCTCTACAATGAACTGCATCTCTGATCTAAAATCTTGTTCAAGGTTCGTTACAAGTTTCACCAAATCAGCAAAATCCTTGTATGTCGGATGGGGGTCATCCATCGTTGCTGCATCTAGAGGTTCCTCCTCTTCTTGGGTTTCCTCTTCTTGGGTTTCCTCTTCTCTTCGGGTTGCCACATCTTGGTTGTACATCTCGTCTAGCGAAATGGTTAATCCTTTACTAATACAATGCATCCAACTAGCAACAACAACATCATGCTCATCATCGTCGTCTTCTACTTCAGTGATCTCAGCCATAAGGGAGATTTCTTCATCTCTAACAGGTAGGATACTATCGATGTCCTGGTGAATGTTACCAACGAAGAACGCTTAAAACATGAAAACACAAAATAAATCAAATGCTAAAGATAACTATGAAAACTCACCACAGTTGTACCAAGAGCTTTATATATTTCCGAAAGCGGAAACCCTTTACTTTCCCCTTTCTTGAACCTTCTCTTGCACATCCTAGGACAATTTTCGTCGGCCCCTGGATAATCTTCTAAGAATTTATTCCCCAAATCGGGAATTGCCTCAAATGCTAAAAGCTACACAACACACAAATACTTAGAGTTAGCTTCAATTAAGACTTAGTAACAATGACCAATACCTAAAATCAATTTTACTTACCTCCATGGGAATACAGAAACCTGGAACCGGCCATAACGTACCCTTCACAGTCCCTTGGAAATGACTCATCGTGTGCTTGATCTCCTTTAGCATGAAATCAAAAGAATATCTCCCCCAAGGAAAAGTCTTACAAAAATTAAGATCACCCACCGCTCTTACAAATAAATTATCCACGGGGGATGCATCTTTTCCGGTACTCTTTGTTTGCGCTATCACTATGCTGGATAAGAAGAAGAGGACAGCCATCTTCAGCCTATCTCGAGAACGATTCACCGGTACCATTTCCTTTAGCTTTGTTTTCACGTCTTCATATCTAATTGTTTTCTTCCCTTTGAAATACGTATTCTTAAAGGCATCACTCCCCGCTTTTTTATAATTAACGGGATAGTTGCAGCAGTTGAATCCAGATATCAAGGCGTGTTCCTTAATGCCATACCGGATGGGAGTCCCATTCACAACAAACCAAGCTTCCTTCTTTTTCTCTATTTCTGCAGTTCGAAGAAGGAGCATCCACATTCCCATAACCTTGTGGTTTTTCTCCCTTGACATGTGGAATATGTGTTTGAATTGCGGATGCTCCTCAAACCACTCCCTCTCTTCCCTAGACAGCGGATAATCTAAATTATCTAGGATTTCCAAAGCTTCAGCTATAAAACACCTCGTCCCTAACTTTATCTTCTTCATATACTCCGAATGCGGGAAGTACATCCTTAGAGGTTGTAGTGGCTGTATTGGCTCCTCCGAACCCTGCCACATCACGTTTTACCGAGTTATACATTTCAAAAATTTCCCTAAAAATAAATGGAGTTCAACGAGTTATACAATAGTTCTACTTATTCTGTTCCTACTACTATTACTTGAAACCCTAACTACATTAGCCCTCATGTCCATTCCAATCAATCGAATCGAGCTCATTCGAATCAAATCAGAGATACAGAACTCGAATTAAGATAAATAATAGATAGAATCCAACTATCTCCTACTTACCCTTGACTCGCTTGTACTTCCGCGCTCTGTATCTTGTTGTTCTTCATTCCGGCCAACAACAGGAGATGACCGAATCAGAATCTCTTCTTCTGAGACTCCTTCACCTTCACTCCTTCCGATTTTGTTTCCTCCCCTTGTCTTCACCATTTTCTCTGACAATCGAAATCAAACACAGAGGAGAAAGAAGAGATACCCTTTTTCCGAATATTGAAGGTTTCTGGGTTGAGAGAGAGAGAGAGAGAGAGCTCGAGAGAGAGGAGGAGGAGAGCGGTTTTCTGATAGTTTCGATTTTTATTTCCAGAAATTTTGAAAAGAGGAAAAACACGAAACAAGATTCGGGTTTTCGGTTGAGATCTCGGTTTCGATTCGGGTCGGTCGGGTCGGTCGGAATTAGATCCAGGTTTTTTTGGTAAATATTGATGTTTTACTAGGGTTGCTCGTAAAATACCCCTTTTCGAATTAAATTTAATTGTAAAAGAAATCTATTTTACAACTTGGTGTTTTGAGATTTCCCTTTCCAATATAGGGGCTTCTGAGCGAATGTCTCTGGCACAACTCACATGTAAGGTCGCCTTCTCTGTCTCCCTCTTGCTCTGAATCTTCACGCTTTCTTCTTCTCCAATTTTTCGGCATGGAATTCTTCTTCATCTTCCTGTTGTATCGATTCTCATCTATCGATCTCAGCTTCTTCTTTGTTTTCTTGTAGGTGAGTCGGTGTGAAGTCTTTGTCTTCCTCTAGATGATTTTCTTCTAATCACTTGAAGGTAATGTCTTGTCTCTTCATCACTTCGATTCTGCTGCTCCTTTTCCTCTTTTACAATTGATCCTTTGTTGTCAATTGTTTCTGTTTTTGGCTTTGGGGTTTCTTCTTTTTCCCGCAGCCTTCTCCAGGTTTCTTTTCATCCGTGAGCTTCTCCTCATTTCTCTGCCGGCTTTCACTTGAAGTAGCTTTTAGCTCCCTCTGTAGTGAGCTTCTCATCTTCTCTGGTTGTCTGTGCAACCAAATCCAGCTCCCTCTGTGGTGAGCTATCTCTCTTGCTTGGTGTTTTCTTTTGATCACCAGCCTCTTTGCTCTGTTTTCTTTGCTCAATTGCTTTATCAAATCCTCTTCCTTTCAGGAAACTCTTCAGCCTTGTGCTTCATCTCTGTCTCCTGCAAGTCTGTTCCGTGACCGTGGTCACGTCTCCTTCAAGCTTTTCCGTGAGCTCTCCTCACGTTTCTTGCTCGGCTGTCCTTGCAGCCGGCTTCAGCTTCCTCTCTCAGTTAAGCTCTGCTTTGCTTGGTGATGACTCTCAATCACCAGCCTTGTTTCTCTTTAAGATACTAGGAACCATCACCTTAGCATTAGCCTTAGAATCTTTTGACTGGACCCATCAGCCTGGTTTTCTAAGTGGTGTCTCTATCCATGTCATCACCTTAGCTATGCTTTCGTCATTTGGCTCCTCGAATCCTCACCTTAGTTATTCACCTTAGCTTGTTAGGTTCTTGAATCATCAACCACCGCTCTTTTCGGTCTTGGTTTGTTTGATTCATTTACCTCCACTTTGGTTGTTCTAACCTTGGCTTCTCTTTCTCCAATTCTCCTCCTCTTCGTTTTCAGGTTTTGATCCACTCAGATTTTCTGCCTTACTCACGGATTGGAGCTTTTCAACACCATTGCTGCCACCTTAGCAGCTTCCTCTTTGATGCAAGACTTCATTGCCTACTTCATCTTGAAGGTTACAAGCAAGCTTACATTGGTGCCTTGTCTCTTGTTCAAGTCCTCCTCTTGGGACTTTTTTTTCTTGTTCAATTTTCAGCCTTACACATTTCTTTTGTGCATGCTTCTTCACTCATTCTTCCTCACGGCCTCACCACTCTTCTTCTCCTTCTTGTGCAACTTGCAAGGCTCCAACAATAGGACAGCAGGTTGATCACCATGAGGTTCTTCTTCTCCTCTCAGCTCCGGTACGGCTAAGTCACTCTTGGCGTCTTCCTTGTGACTTCCGCTCAGACCTGAACGGAGGTTGAGCTTCACCTTCTCAGGTTTGCTCTTCTTCTTCTTTTTCTTTTTCACGGCAGCTCTGTGTCGTCTCCTTCTTCTCAGCCTCTTGATATGTCTCCTTTGTTTTCTTCTTCTTATCTTCAGTCTTTCTTCTTAAACTGACTTCTTCTCCTTGAACATGCTCCAAGGATAATATAGCTCTGATACCATATTGGGATTCTGACCTCTTCACCCTTCTTACAAGGTCAGATCTCTCTTGTCCAGAGGCGTGCCCGATGTGTATTGAAAAAGGCATTTGCCTTAGGCCCCCAAATTGAAAGCATATTTTAGGGCCTTAAAATTTTAAAAATTTAAAATATATTAGTAAAACTTGTATTTTAATGCTATTTTAGTTTAAAATTCTATTTCAAATATTTAAAATTACATTTCAAATATTTAAAATAGTATTAAATATTTATAATATTTTAAAAATATTTTAAATTTTAGAATTCTATAGTTTAAAATAAGTTAACTAAGAAAATAGATTATAAAAACATCATTAAATTATATTTTTATAGTTCAAGAAAATAGTATAAAATTATTTTCATAGATTGTGAAATAGTATTAATTTTTCTATTTTATTATAAAACAACATGTAAAATTTTAATTATCATATTTTATTATGAAAAATATATAGGGCAATTCTCAAAAATAGCACAAAATGAAGTTTTTGTGACATTTTTAGCCCATATTTTTATTTAAGACACAAATAGCAATTTATTAAAGGGTAATCCTAACCTCACATTTTTAAGGTTTAGGATTTAGGGTTTAGGGTTTAGAAAACCCTAAACCCTAAGCCCTAAGCCCTAAACCCTAAATTGTACCCCCTACCCCCTAAAAACTATACCCTAAATTCTAATATAGTTAATCCAAACCAAAAAATTAAATTATAAACTTTATAAAATGCTATTTTTGTCCTAAATTAAAATGTGTGGTATTTGTGGAATAAAAACTTGGTTTGGTGCTATTGAAGGGAATTTCTCAAATATATTTCCTCCATTTTTTATTAATCCTATTTCAAGAATTTTTATACATATTAAGAAAACATATTAAAAATTAATTATAAATACATTATTTTTATAATTAACAACTTCCTATAACTCTAAAGTCTAAACTAATAATATTCATTTATTTTTTCTTGAAACTTACAATTTATAATCAATAACTAATAAAATATGCATTAAAAACTTAAAAATATAAACTTTTTGAAATAATTTTTTCTTCCTAGAAATAAAATTAATAAAGAATGGAGAGAATATAAAACAATTTTTTTTTTTGCCTTAGGCTTCTTAAACTCTAGGCATGGCTCTCGAGTCTTGTCTCTAGTCTCTCTTAGTTTTAGTTTATTTGTTTAGAGAGAAAGAGCAAGAAACGTTTTTTCTTTAAAGACTACATTGTATTAGCTTCACTGATTTTTCTTACAACACCACATACATACTCTTATACTACTTGCTCACTTACACACTTGTACTTAGACCTTACTTCTAACTATTCTAACCACTCTAGCTAGTAGCCATTAGGACACACAAGCAACACATAGGTTCTTACAACCTTGAACAACTACATTACTCACTAAGGTACTTGGACTAACTAAGCTTTATTAACTAGATGGGCCTTAGTCAATCCGTAGGCCCATTAGTCTTAACACAACAGCCAAACCATTAGCTTTCTCTGTTGACTTTCTTTCTTCTTGGTTGACTCTTCTTCTTACGTTTCCTTTTCTTCTCTTCTTCTTCTTCTTCTTCTACGCTTTGCTCCTTACTGATTTCTTCTTTCTCCTTTGTGGCAGGATCAATCAAAGGATACAACTCCAACATAATGGGATCACACTTGTGTTCAAAGCTACAAGCTTTGTCTTCGAAGATTAAACAAGCTTCTGTCAATGGAAAATGGCGGGAAGTGCTTTATGGGTATTCAGAGATACAGAGAGCTGGAGTTCAATTTAACGATCCTTTTGTTTTCCCCATTGTTTTCAAAGCTTGTGCTAAGCTCTCATGGCTGGTACAAGGTAGATGTATCCAAGCGAGTCTGTTCAAGAGAGGGTTTGAGTCTTTTGTTTCAGTAGGGAACTCAATTGCTGATTTCTACATGAAATGTGGTGACTTGTGTTCTGCGATACGAGAATTTGATTGTATGACTTCGAGAGATTCTGTTTCTTGGAACGTAATTGTTTTTGGGCTTCTTGATCATGGTTTTGTAGAAGAAGGGTTATGGTGGTTTTCGAGGTTGAGAGTTTTGGGTTTTGAACCTAATGTTTCAACATTGGTTCTTGTGATTCACGCGTGTCGTAGTTTGGGATCGTATGTTGATGGAGAGAAGATTCATAGCTATGTGATTCGTAGTGGGTTTTTGGAGATTTCGTCTGTTCAAAATTCGATCTTGAGCTTTTATGCGGAGTGTGATTCCTCAAGCGCACGCAGAGTGTTCGACGAAATGTCTGAAAGAGATGTTATTTCATGGAGTGTGGTAATCCGAGGTTATGTGAAAAGCCAGGAACCTGTTTTGGGATTGAAGTTGTTCCAAGAAATGGTTCGTGAGGCAAAAACAGAGCCTGATGGTGTAACTGTAACAAGTGTTCTTAAGGCTTGCGTGGTTCTAGAAGAGATTGATGTGGGAAGATCAGTTCATGGATTTTCAATACGGAAAGGCTTTGATTTGGAAGATGTGTTTGTGCGTAATTCACTCATTGATATGTATTCAAAAGGCTTTGATGTTGATTCAGCATTTAGAGTATTTGATGAGACGACTTGTCGAAACATTGTTTCATGGAATTCGATTTTGGCTGGGTTTGTACGTAACCAAAGATTCGATGAGGCTCTTAAGATGTTTTATTTGATGGGAAAAGAGACGGTTGAAGCAGATGAAGTTACTCTTGTGAGTCTTCTCCAGGTTTGCAAGTTCTTTGAGCAGCCATTGCCTTGCAAGTCAATACATTGCGTGATAATCCGGCATGGATATGAATCAAACGAAGTGGTGTTGAGTTCTTTGATTGATGCATATACAAGCTGCAGTCTTGTTGATTATGCAAGAACAGTGTTTGATTCGATGGCGTACAAGGATGTGGTTTCATGTAGCACAATGATCTCTGGATTAGCCCGTTCTGGCCGACACAATGAAGCAATCTCAATCTTCTGTCAGATGAAGGATAAGCTTAATGCAATCACCGTGATCAATCTTCTTGACGCATGCTCAGTTTCAGCTGATTTGAGAAAATCCAAATGGGCACATGGAATTGCTATCCGGAGAGGCTTAGCCATCAATGATATCTCAGTTGATACCTCTATTGTTGACGCATACGCAAAATGTGGCGCCATAGAAATTGCAAAAAGGACATTTGATCAAATCCCTGCGAAAAACGTCATCTCTTGGACCGTGATCATATCAGCATACGCTATTAACGGTTTACCAGATAAAGCATTAGCATCATTCCAGGAAATGAAACGACAAGGTTACACACCAAACAGTGTGACATATCTTGCAGTTTTATCAGCTTGTAATCATGGAGGATTGGTCAAGAAAGGTCTCATGATCTTTAAATCAATGGTTGAAGATCACAAACCTTCTTTGCAGCATTACTCTTGCATTGTAGACATGCTTAGCCGAGCTGGAGAGATTGATACGGCGATGGAACTAATCAAGAACCTTCCAGAAGACATCAAACCTGGAGCTAGCGCTTGGGGAGCGATTCTCAGCGGTTGCAGGAACCGTTTTAAAAGTGGGATCATTACCTCAGAAGCAGTAGCTGAGGTTCTTGAGCTTGAGCCCTTGTCTTCTTCAGGTTATTTGCTTGCATCAAGTGCGTTTGCTACAGAGAAATCATGGGATAACGTAGCGATGATGAGGAGGTTAGTGAAGGAGAGAAATGTTCGAGTCGTTGCTGGTTATAGCATGGTCCTTGAAGGAAGCATGAATAGGAAGTTTCTAGCTGGAGACAAGTTAAGCCAAAGTGATTGTGAGTTAAGCCAAAGTGATTGTGAGTTAAACGATGTCGTTCAGAGTCTTCATAGATGCATGACGATAGACAAATACGAATGGATGGATCTAAGGCCCAATGGGCCTTAAACAAAGAATTAAAATTTAGTTATACGACACCGTAAGTGTTCATCGCGTGTCACACACAGGAAAGATTCTCCGAATCGAATAAAGAGAGGAATCAGAGTTATGAGAATGTTTAACCCGACCCGACGAGATCCGATCCGACCCGATGAGATCCGATACGTTCTCTTAAGCAGAAGTAATAATAAGTCGTTGTCTTCAATTCTGAAGACTCTAATTTGTTATTCGACCAAAAAAAAAACAAAAAAAAAATACACATATCCCTTTCATCAAGAAATCTAACAAACCGACTTAGAAAGCTTCGAGTCTCAGCGTCTTCATTGAATATTTCTAGGGTTAAGGCTCGTGATCGATTTGGTCGAACTAGGATCTGAAAAATTAGAATGGGTGGTGAAGGAGATTCGAGTCAGCCGTCCGTCGGAGCTGGAAGCGAGGCTGTAGCCGTGAACATCAGGTGCTCCAATGGCACGAAATTTAGTGTGACGACGAGTCTCGGTTCCTCCGTTGAGTCTTTCAAAGCGTTGGTGGCGCAGAGCAGCGATGTGCCAGCTAATCAGCAGCGTTTGATTTATAAGGGACGGATCCTTAAGGACGATCAGTCGCTTCTCAGCTATGGTACTTGTTCTTCTCTTTTTCCGATTGTTTGTTCTGTGGATTTGGATTTATGTAAGGTTTGGGAAGGTTTCTGTGTGTTGATGATGCTTATTGCAGAAGCATGGATGATTTATGCATTTTTTTCTCATATGAATTGTGATAGATGAAATTGTTTGTTACGATGATTGTTGGAAAGTGAATTGGTTAGCTTGCTGTGATCTGATTTTCTTGGTCTGATTTTCGTGGATAGTTTTTGAAGTTTTATTGTGGGAAAGGTTTCTGCTTTGGTGACTTACGTTATGAATTGTGATGGATGTCTCAACCTACCTATATGAAGAATATGGAGATGCTGTTAATGCAAGTGTTAATGATACAACAATTCAATTTCTAGAGATCATAATGTGCAACTTTTGTTTCTGGAGTAAACAGGGGAAATATTGTTCTGACAATTCTTTATCCGTTTGTCTACTGTCTATAATTTCTTTGACTGATGTTTAGTTGGATACTATGTTCTATTTATTTATTTTTGATGTCTATTATGTTGATAGAAAGTGAATTGATTGTCATACTGTGATCTGATTTTGTAAGATAGCTTTCCAAATTTTATTGTTGCCTCATGAGCCTTAATGTTTTCATTCCCTGTGGATCATTTTATAAATAGGTTTGCAGGCTGATCACACCATTCATATGGTTCGAGGCTTTGTACCTTCTTCAACACCTCCTTCTGCTCCGGCTGCTAATGCTGGAAACCAAACCACTGCACCTAGTGCTACTCGAGCAGTTGGTTCGAATGATAGCTCAAATCTAGGAGGAGCGAATCCTGGTGAATCTTTGTTTCCTGGGCTTGGATTTAATCCTCTGGGTGGTGCAAACTCTATGGCTGGGTTATTTGGATCCGGTCCTCTTGATCTTGAGCAGGCACAGCAACAACTAGCTCAAAACCCTAACATGGTTAGAGATATGATGAATACACCAGCCATTCAGAATCTAATGAACAACCCAGAGTTTATGAGGAGTATGATTATGAGTAACCCTCAAATGCGTGAGCTTGTAGATCGCAATCCTGAGCTTGGTCATGTGCTCAATGACCCAAGCATTCTTCGCCAAACTTTAGAAGCTGCGAGAAACCCAGAGCTTATGCGTGAAATGATGCGGAATACTGATAGGGCCATGAGTAATATTGAATCTATGCCCGAGGGATTTAACATGCTTAGGCGTATGTATGAAAATGTCCAGGAACCGTTCTTGAATGCCACTACTATGTCGGGGAATGCTGGAAGCAATACAGGTGCTAATCCATTTGCTGCTCTCCTGGGAAACCAGGGGGTTACTACACAAGGTACCAATGCGTCTAATAACTCTTCAACACCAAATGCTGCTGAAACGGGGACAGGGAATAGTATTCCGAATGCAAATCCACTTCCTAATCCATGGGGTGCTACTGGTGGTAAGATTCTGCATTCTCATCCTCCTAATTGCTGTGGGATTTTACTCGTCTTTTGAAGGATTATTGTTTTATAACAGTAAGAGTGGCTTGTTTACCAAACTGTTTCAGGAACAATTTTGTGTATGATAAATTGCTGAGTTCATGTAGTTCTTACTATCTGTTGTTATGTGTAGTTTGTCCATGAATAAGTTTCTTGGCTGCTTGGTTCTGATTTATCTTTTACTCGTTCTGTACTGAACATATTTTGGGGCTACGTGACAGGCCAGACAACTGCCCCCGGAAGGACAACATCTGGTGGGGATGCGAGAAGCCCTGGTCTAGGAGGCCTTGGTGGTCTTGGAGGACTTGGTGGTCTTGCAGGCCTTGGTGGACTCGGTACGCTTGGAGCGGATTCACCTCTTGGTGCTACTCCAGATGCTTCTCAATTGAGCCAGTTATTGCAAAACCCAGCCATGTCGCAGATGATGCAAAGCGTACTTTCCAATCCACAATACATGAATCAGGTAGCATATAAAAATCCTCTGAACTTAAGACATTGTTGCTGTTGTGAGCATGTCTCAATTGTTTTCCCTTGATTCCAGCTTATGAATCTCAACCCACAACTCCGAAGCATGATGGATATGAATCCTCAGTTGAGGGAAATGATGCAGAACCCAGATTTCCTTCGTCAGTTTAGCTCTCCAGAGATGATGCAGGTGAGTTAGGCCTCTGTTGTCTTTATATTAAACATGTGGTCTTTCCAGATAAACATTTCTGTATCTGTAAGCTATTTTTAAGTAATGAAGTTTCTTCAACCTAATGTCATGGATTTTTTTTTTTGCGTCTTTAGCAAATGATGACGCTACAGCAGTCACTTTTATCTCAGAATACGAATACGACCAGCCAGTAAGTATGGATACCCGTAACTGTTTTTTTTTTTTTTAACATAGTTTAGTCACATGTCTTGAATATATCTTAATTGTATTTGGGTTGTTTTGTGTTTGGGAATATTGTGTTACTAGCTTAACAGATTAATCTGTTGGTGGTGAACGATCTTAATAAGTAATATTGGATCATGAGTTATGAAGCAACTATTGTATGTATTGCTGGGCTGATCTCTAGTAATCTTTATCAAGGGCTTTAAAGCATTTTAGTCGTTGAAATAAACTTGGATAGGAACATAAAAATGTTTTTATTTGTTTTTGGTTCTGTCTTTTAACATAAGCTATCAGTGTGTTGATCTTTCTATTAATTTCCATCAATTCCTATTAATGTTCCTAATTCATCTTCTCTGTAGGAGTCCAGGGCAAACTGGTGCTGCCACAGGTACTTTTTAAAGATATTTTCTGTATCTGAAGTGTTAAGGCTTTAGTTTATTTCACTTAGTAGAGTAGCTGCTTTTTTTTTGTTCACTTTGGTTCCATTTATATTTTATTTTAGTTCTCATCTGTACCTTATTAAGTCAATACAATGATAATATATAGGGACGGGCAATAATGCGGGGCTGGATTTATTGATGAATATGTTTGGCAGTCTTGGTGCTGGTGGCCTGAGTGGCACGAACCAACCCAATGGTTAGATTCACTGGACTATACATGATTTTCTTATGTATCTGTTGAGATAGTTCCATTGAAACATGTCTGTTTTATTCCAGTTCCTCCTGAGGAGCGCTTTGCGACCCAGTTGCAACAGTTGCAGGAAATGGGATTTTATGACAGAGCAGAGAACATAAGAGCTTTGCTTGCAACCAACGGTAACGTTAATGCTGCTGTAGAACAACTCTTGGGGAGTATTGGCCAGTAGCAGGTTCGTGAACTGATGCCTCTCTTGTCTGGTTTCTCAGTTATAGAGTAAACAACTTTGGAATGTGTATATTTATGGAGTTTTAATGATTATATTTATGCTAGGATCGCGAACTTGTGGATAGAAAAGCCGCATCGATACAGTATTTGGTTTCAGTGGGCATCATCATCTTCTTTCTCTTCTTTGCCCATCCGCAAAACCTTTTGATATATTTTGGTGTCGTTGTAATGTCTCAGATTCTATTTGAAGTTGTTGCAACATACATCTGTAGGAGTTGGTTTCGAAATGTGGAATGGCTACATTTGCATTATATCTTATATCAAATTGTTTATATAGATTTAGTTTGTTGTTGTAAGTTGTAACGTTCTGATGTGTTATCGCTAGAGATTCCGAGGAGGTTTTGATCTTAGTTTATGAGAGTACATGGGAGATGAAGCGCGTGTCGTCCACTTGCCGCTCTAATTTCCTACTCTAGGAAGAAAGAGTTTGGTTGATTCAGCTTGGTTTTGTTTCCGGTTGGAACTAATAACAAAATTGCCCGGAATGAGAAATAATTCTCAATTGTTATTTTCAAATCAATATCGAGGCCTCAATTTGGATCCAAGAATGTAACGTGAAGCTTTTAACTTAAATCCCTTTTTTTGTTGTTTCACGTTTAGAATCATTTTGAATTTGACTGATTTCATTAACAATTAAAATTAAAATATATATATAAGATATACAATACATTAATGTAAGTTTTGAAATATTACTATGTGCAAATTTGATTGGACCCAAGGCTCATTTCAGTTTGAGATTTTAATGTTTTGTAATACATATTTTAAGGGAAATTATAAAACTATGTTAAAAAGCGTTTTTTTTTTCTTCGGGTGGAAGTAATTTCTCTTTGTGACAAATTTACCAAAAAAAAAAAAAAAATTCTGTCACCAAAAATGAAAATGCGTGATAAAATTCCATTCCAACAATTACTATTATAAAACAGGTTTTATTCCGATGAGGTAGTCCATTTGAAAATATTCATATTTACGGATTAACCATGTAGCCTAATGAGATAGTACACCTCTGTCATTTTTTTCCAAATTTACTTGGAATTCGGATTGGAGTTACAAAAGTAACTTAAAATTAGTTATGGCCAAATATTAGAAGTTGGGTTGACAAAAATAAAATTGTACCAACGCTAACAATGTGTGAATAATTAAAAATTTTAAGATCATTTTTGGTATTTGGTTATTTCTGGTCAGTCCATAAAAGCAAAAACATGTAGTGTAAAACATTCAGTTGAAAAAAAAGTTACAATGTTACATGTTGAATTAACATATGCAAACCACATCAGTAAGAAAGTATAACAAATGAGAGATTGAGAGAGATAGGATAAAAATTTGTTATGGAACTTTTTCATTAGATTGAAAATATGATATGTACAATATATATAAACCAAACTATTTTTATTTATAACTTAAACCGGTGGTTTACTGTACAAGTATACTAACAAAACCGGCATGATAATCTCTAATAGATAGCAACATATGAATAACATATCAATGGAGAAATTATTGTGATCTACAGGTCATGAATTAGTCACATTAGCACCCAGAATTATGGTTAAACGATCAGTAATCAAGAAAATTCTTAATACGGTATCTGAAATAACTGTATTTCGTTTCTCAGTTGATAATACAAATAACCCTATTTTTTGCATTATAAATATGAACAATTAAAAAATAAAACAATAAGAAATACAAGATCTTGAAATTAATCTTTTGTGCGACACTTTGCAAATACCAAATCTTGCTGGTCAACATTCTGCTTAGTTGACAATGATTGTGATAAAGTAATGTCAGCGCTACCGTTGTATATGTGAAAATAACATTGCATTTTACTTTCGTTGAAGATGGCATAAGGTGTAAATATTAGAGAATATGGTCAAAATTTCAAGATTTCAAATTTAGATATTAAACAATGAATATTCAAATTAATGATGTTTCTATTGGGTAACAGCCAAAACTATTGATAATTTTTTTGAAAATATTCCATTAACTTGTGAAAGTTTCATAATTAACTCTTAATTAGACTCAAATTTTGTGATTAAATTATATAAGTTTTAATGAAGTTTAAGACTACAACTAAGATGTTGAACATTAGAATTAACTTTTAGATTTCATGATTAAAGAGTTATAGACTTCACAAGTCTAAGATGGTGGTTAGAGTTTAAGATGAACAATGTTTGTGCAGAGTAAACACAAAAAAGTTTTCATCCTATTTTTAATTGTGAAGTCATGAAATCTTGATTCTAATTTCACTAAGGTCATCTTAGAAATTGAAAACACGTATTGGAGTTACCTAGTTGTAATATGAATATGAATATTTGGTAAATGTAGCCATGTTTAGCCAGAACTCAAGAACTCGTAAATTATAAATGACATAAAGAAATCTAAAAAAAAATAGCATTTCAACTCATATTTTCTAAATATTTGATGAGTATAGTTGTTTTAGAATTAAATTTGTGTATGTATCACCATATTAAATATGACATAATTAAACCTACCATGACATAACTTAAATTAAAACTTAAGGTAAAACAAACATCTAACAAACAATAACACCAAAAAAAAAAACTTAATAAGTTAAAACAGACATCCAATAGAACGGAAACACCAAAAAAAAAAACATAAACACCAGACTTATTCTACTTTTGGCCTTCCTAATTAGTGTTTTCATTTCCCTCTCCCTCATTAATGCTCTTGATTATACTCAATTCAATTTGAGTTTTTTTTTTATTTTTATTGTTTGTAATAGATATTTTAAGAAAAATATAAAATTAACTTACTTTTAAGCATAATATATGCAAAAAGTTTTTTTTTTTTTTTTTTTTTTGTTGATACAAGAAATCAACATTTTTGTGACAATTTATATAGCAGTTTGTTTTATTACAGAAAATGATAATATGTGATGAAATTGCATTCTTAAACTAGTATGTTAAAAAAATTTATTTTGAAGATTTAGTCTACTTGAAAATATTCAATCTAAAAGGTTATTGTTAAAGTGTACTAGGTGATACCAGCGTGGACACGCGGATGCATTTTATTATATATTTTAAATTTATAATTAATATAATAATTTAAATAACATGTATATTATTTTGATTATAAGTTTTATAGTTTTTTGTTGTATTTTAATATATTGTTTTAAAAAATCAAATAACTTAAGTTTTTAAAAAATTAGAAATTTTTTAGAAAAAATATCCTAACATGTTCGCCTTGAAAATAGAAATGAACTGTCATCTTTTTTAAAATGATCTCTTCGTTATAGTATTTTTTATATATATTATAGATATGATACATGTCTGATTTTGTTTATTTGGAAGATATGATCGTTGTGAATTAATCGATTTATCTTCTAACATCATTATAAAAATATAACAATTCACAAACGGCTTAAAACATGATATAATGAATATCTTGATTTTTGTTATTTTATTATAAAAATATCATAATTCACATTGTCTTTAGAAAATGACACTAACCATAAAAATAATAATTTTTTTTTCAAAACTCTAATAACCAAGTGTATGTATGCTTTCTCATTCCCATGTCCATCTTGTCGAAAAAGATATTATAATTATCGTTAATAGATGAGAACCGATAGTAGATGAGAGTATTTAGAATAAGATACATATGTTTTTATTAACTGATAATTATAAAACACATAAATTTAGAAAGATAGAGTATATATATTATTTAAAAAAAAAAATCTTTTTACTTTAACTCTTGAAATACTTAACAAATTAAATTTTAAAATTTTTAAAATAATAAATAAGTGTGTAAATATGTCATGGAAAAGAGTGATGATGTATTAATCTCTTATAAAACATAAATTATTAAATAATAATCTATGCTGATGTGTCATGGAGGAGGATGCTGAGGTGGCATACTCTGGTGAGACTAACTCAGTCTTTATATAATAGATATATAAGAATTATTATCCATCTTTTCTGTGCTAAATAAACACTAGCAATATGTATATAAAATTTATAAAAATAATGCAAATTTTTATCATAAGAAAGAAAACATATTAGTATTCGTCGTCGTCGCAAATTTTTTTTGCTCTCAGGCACCATTATCGAGGACCAACTTCTGAACTTGATTTTTGATGCCGGCGTCGGGATGTTTCACAGCTTATCAATTTCTCTTGTCCTTATTCCACTGTTTACAATCTCTTTGTTTCGTTTCATCACTTTCCCGACCACCACCGCTCTTTTTTTTTGGATATACTTATGGTGGTCGGAGATCTTTTTACCACGCTTGTAATAGGTTCCTTGCTCCGCGGATCTTTTAATCTGATGAGCACAATCGATGAGCCTTACTCCTCATTGATGTTGGCAAGATCTCTAAAAGCCAAATCTTCCTCACTTCTTGAAAGAGAGATTCAACTCACATGCGACTAGATCCATGGAGTCTATTTGTTTCGCGATCCTCGTCGACCAGCGACCTCACCGAAAAACAGCAGCGCTTAAACCGGTGATGAAGATGGCGACAGAAGGGTTTATCCTATTCCATCAAGCTTCATCCGTCCCATATCCCTCGGGCACTCTTCCCAGGTTGTACTGCAACCCACCGTCCTTGAATGCTCTAATACCACAAACTCTGGCGATGCCTCATTCATTTCCGACCAACAACTCGCCGCCGCCTCCCACCAGCCATAGTCAAAGCATCATCAACAAAGCCAAAAGAGATATAAGGTTTTCGATTTTGGGCCTATACTTTTTCGGTCCATTTTGTTCCCTCTTTTATCCCATTATTAGATGTGACAGCCCTTCTTCATTACTTACCACCAGGCCCAGGTCCGATCTAATTAATATTTTGATGAACCTTGTTTTGATGAATCGACACAAAACTATTATCGGTCGAAGACGCCGTTCAAGGATTGTATCGACATTGGTACAAGGTCTTTTCGATCTCCACTCCACCTTTCGGCCTCAGATCAAGCTCATGCAAGAAGATTTTGTTCCTCACTTGAGAGATCTCGACCCAATGATTAATGCTTCAAAGCGATATATGGCTAATTATGTGAGTTTCCACAATCTTTTCCCTTGATTTTTCAGAATCGAAGCTTCGATTTGTCCTTTTTTTTGGAGAAATTATTGTTCACCCCTTCCTCCTACATGGAGAGAACTGTTTTTACAAATTACCGGCCGCGACTCCAGGCTTTTAAGCCGGCGAGAAACAAGGCTTTGAAACCTTTATCCATGTCACCATGTCTTTTGGTCGAAATATTGAGGATCCACTTTATTTTCTTCACTGCCGTATCTTCTGAAGATACATTTGGAATCATCTTGATGATGAGTCCGATGATTTCTGGTGTTAAAAGATGTTTTTCAACGTCAATAACACATGACGTGACTAGACTATATCATTGGGGTTTCACCACGATTTTTCTATCGACGCATTTGAGCTACACTGCAAATTCGCTGTCATTCTCTTTGGAGAACCTATTTGCTTCATTTCGTATGTCTTTAAGTTTCATTGTACTAAGAAAAGAGAATGGATGATTCCCTATATGTTGGTTGTATCTCTCAAGATTAATCTAATGAAATCAATTGGTTGTAACAAAAAAAAAAACATATTTATTTTGATAGTAGAATTAAAGAAAAAGGAACAAAACATGCAATTAGATAAGGTAGACCAATATATATGTAATTAACGACATTTTACAGAGTCTAATGCATGATGGTCGGAGATACAGTAGTTCAGACCAATAAAAACTAAAACCTTTAATATTTACAACTTTTAGATGTAGCTTTTGGAAAACCTAGTATTTACCCATTCAAGATTTTGCGAAAACAGTTTATTTTTTTTAATAAAAAGCTTACTTGGGTTTTTTTTATTTGTTAATCAGATTTCCTTAAATTTTTTTTTTTTTTGTAAAATTAAAAATTCAAAAACCATAAACTATTAATTTTAAAACTACGTAATGGGCTAAAGCCAAAGGGCCTTAGCGGAGAAGACCAATGGTGTTAATGTGTTAACGACACCGTATGTATATCCTCGGAATTCGAAATTAAAACTTGGAAGAAAGGAATCCGGTTATGTGTTTTGACCCGGCCCATCTTAACCCGACCGACCCGACCCGGTTTGTCAAGCGTCGCTCTCTTCAATTCTCAAGTCTCTCAATTGTTTTATTCAACCAAAATTTTATATCCCTTTCCTCAAGAAATCATCCAAAACCGACTTAGAGAGCTTCGATTCTCTTCAATCTTCATTGAATTTTTCTAGGGTTAGGGTTCCTGATCGATTCCCGCGGATTTGTTGAACTAGGATCTTAAAATTAGGATGGGTGGTGAAGGAGATTCGAGTCAGCCGTCCGTCGGAGCTGGAGGCGATGCTGTAGCCGTGAACATCAGGTGCTCCAATGGCACGAAATTTAGTGTGACGACGAGTCTCGGTTCCTCCGTTGAGTCTTTCAAAGCGTTGGTGGCGCAGAGCAGCGATGTGCCAGCTAATCAGCAGCGTTTGATTTATAAGGGACGGATCCTTAAGGACGATCAGTCGCTTCTCAGCTATGGTACTTGTTCTTCTCTTTTTCCGATTGTTTGTTCTGTGGATTTGGATTTATGTAAGGTTTGGGAAGATTTCTGTGTGTTGATGATGCTTATTGCAGAAGCATGGATGATTTATGCATTTTTTTTTCATATGAATTGTGATAGATGAAATTGTTTGTTACGATGATTGTTGGAAAGTGAATTGGTTAGCTTACTGTGATCTGATTTTCTTGGATAGTTTTTGAAGTTTTATTGTAGGAAAGGTTTCTGCTTTAATGACTTACCTTATGAATTGTGATGGATGTCTCAACCTACCTATAGGAAGAATATGGAGATGCTGTTAATGGAAGTGTTAATGATACACAACAATTCAATTTCTAGAGATCATAATGTGCAACTTTTGTTTCTGGAGTAAACAGGGAAAATATTGTTCTGACAATTCTTTATCCGTTTGTCTACTGTATATAATTTCTTTGACGGATGTTTAGTTGGATATTATGTTCTATTTATTTATTTTTGATGTCTATTATGTTGATAGAAAGTGAATTGATTTTCATACTGTGATCTGATTTTGTAAAATAGCTTTCCAAATTTTATTGTTGCCTCATGAGCCTTAATGTTTTCGTTCCCTGTGGATCATTTTATACATAGGTTTACAGGCTGATCACACCATTCATATGGTTCGAGGTTTTGCACCTTCTTCAGCACCGCCTTCTGCTCCAGCTGCAAATGCTGGAAACCAAACCACTGCACCTAGTGCTACTCGAGCGGTTGGTTCGAATGATAGCTCAAATCTAGGAGGAGCGAATCCTGGTGAATCTTTGTTTCCTGGGCTTGGATTTAATCCTCTGGGTGGTGCGAACTCTATGGCTGGGTTATTTGGATCCGGTCCTCTTGATCTTGAGCAGGCACAGCAACAACTAGCTCAAAACCCTAATATGGTTAGAGATATGATGAATACACCAGCCATTCAGAATCTAATGAACAACCCAGAGTTTATGAGGAGTATGATTATGAGTAACCCTCAAATGCGTGAGCTTGTAGATCGCAATCCTGAGCTTGGTCATGTGCTCAATGACCCAAGCATTCTTCGCCAAACTTTAGAAGCTGCGAGAAACCCAGAGCTTATGCGTGAAATGATGCGGAATACTGATAGGGCCATGAGTAATATTGAATCTATGCCCGAGGGATTTAACATGCTTAGGCGTATGTATGAAAATGTCCAGGAACCGTTCTTGAATGCCACTACTATGTCGGGGAATGCTGGAAGCAATACAGGTGCTAATCCATTTGCTGCTCTCCTGGGAAACCAGGGGGTTACTACACAAGGTACCAATGCGTCTAATAACTCTTCAACACCAAATGCTGCTGAAACGGGGACAGGGAATAGTATTCCGAATGCAAATCCACTTCCTAATCCATGGGGTGCTACTGGTGGTAAGATTCTACATTCTCATCCTCCTAATCGCTGTAGGATTGATATTTTATAACAGTAAGAGTTGCTTTTTTACCACACTGTTTCAGGAACAGTTTTGTGTATGATAGATTGCTGAGTTCATGTAGTCCCCACTATCTGTTGTTATGTGTAGTTTGTCTACGAATAAGTTTCTTGGCTGCTTGATTTTGATATTGATCTTTTACTGGTAATGCACTGAACATTATTGAACATATTTTGGGGCTACTTGATAGGCCAGACAACTGCCCCTGGAAGGACAACTTCTGGTGGGGATGCGAGAAGCCCTGGTCTAGGAGGGCTTGGTGGTCTTGCAGGCCTTGGTGGACTCGGTGCGCTTGGAGCGGATTCACCTCTTGGTGCCACTCCAGATGCATCTCAATTGAGCCAGTTATTGCAAAACCCAGCCATGTCGCAGATGATGCAAAGCGTACTTTCCAATCCACAGTATATGAATCAGGTAGCATATAAAATACTCTGAACTTAAGACATTGTTGCTGTTGTGCGCATGTCTCAATTGTTTTCCCTTGATTCCAGCTTATGAATCTCAACCCACAACTCCGAAGCATGATGGATATGAATCCTCAGTTGAGGGAAATGATGCAGAACCCAGATTTCCTTCGTCAGTTTAGCTCTCCTGAGATGATGCAGGTCAGTTGGGCCCTCTGTTGTCTTTATGCATGTGAATTTTGAATATCTGTCTGGTCTCTCCAAAGGAACATTTCTTTATCTCGAAGCTTAATTTAAGTAATGAATTCTTCAACCTAATATCATGGATTTTTTTTTTTTTTTTTTTTTTTATCTTTAGCAAATGATGACTCTACAGCAATCACTTTTATCTCAGAATAGGAATACAACAAGCCAGTAAGTTGGATACCCTTTGCTGTTTTATGTTGTTTTACGTATTTGAGCAGTAAAACGTCCTATATATATATGTTGATTGTATTTGGGCTGACTTGTGTTTAGATAGTGTGACTGGCAAACAGTTCATTCTTTTAGTGGTGGATGAATAAACTGTTGTGTAATGCAGCAAGTCTTGTATGTTTTACTGGGCTGTAAAGCTATCAATGTGTTGATCATTAGAATCAATCCACTATCAAAAACTGTAAAGCGATTTAGTCTTTGAAATAAACTTGAATAGAAACATGAAATATTTTTATTTGTTTTTAGGTTCTGCCTATTAACATAAGCTATCAGTGTGCTGATCTCTCTATCTTAATTTCCATCAATCCGTATTCATGATCCCAATCCATCTTCTTTGTAGGGATGCGGGGCAAACTGGTGCTGCCACAGGTACTTTTTAAAGACTTTAGTTGTTTCACTTAGTATAGTAGCTACTTGTTTTTGTTTCCTTTGCTTCCATGTATGTAGCTTCGTATTTCTCAGATCTTATTGACTAAGTCAATGCAACGATAATATTCATAGGGACAGGCAATAACGCAGGGCTGGATTTATTGATGAATATGTTTGGCAGTCTTGGTGCTGGTGGTCTGAGTGGCACAAACCAATCTAATGGTTAGCTTCACTGGGACTATACTTGAATTTTTCCTATTGCGATTCTTGAGATGGTTCCATTAAAACACGTCTATTTTTTTTCCTATTCCAGTTCCTCCTGAGGAGCGCTTTGCGACCCAATTGCAACAGTTGCAGGAAATGGGATTCTATGACAGAGCAGAGAACATAAGAGCTTTGCTTGCAACCAACGGTAACGTCAACGCTGCTGTAGAACAACTCTTGGGGAGTATTGGCCAGTAGCACAGGTTCGTGAACTGAACTGAGGTCTCTCCATCTCCATCTGGCTTTCTCGGTTATAGAATAAACAGCTTGAAAATGTGTTTTCTTCAGTAATGATATGATATTTTATGGAATTCTTATAATTTATATTTATGATAGGATCGTGAACTTGTGGATAGAAAAAAGCCGCACATCGATACGGTATTTGTTTTCGACTGTGGTCATCTTCTTCTCTTTTTAATATTTCGAATTCTGTTTTGAAGTTTTTTACAATATACATCTGTAAAAGAGTTTGATTTCGGAAAGTGGAATGTCTACATTTACGTTTATCTTATCTCCACTTACAATCCTACATGAGTAAATTTAGTAATTAAAGTATATTGAAAATTACCAAGAAAAAAATAAATTAAATTGGACAAGTAACTGCTAAAGAAACCGTAAAGCGACTCTTCAAAAAAATGAAAACTAACTTCTTCTACTTAACCAACCATAACTCCTTTCTCTCCCATTTTTTTTCTCCTTTTCTTCTTTCTCTCCACTTTCATAACAATGTCGGATACTTCAGACTCTGATCCCAATTCCAATGAACCTTCGAATGTAATTCTTCCGAGTTACAATCAAACCCCAAAAAAAAAACGTACAAGAATCACCTATAACCAAACCGGTTCTTCATCTTCAAGACCTACTACACCTGTAAACAAAACGAACACACCACCACCACCACCACCATGCACTGAATGTGGCAAACAATTTGGGTCATCCAAGGCACTCTTCGGACACATGAGATGTCACCCTGAGCGTCAGTGGCGTGGCATCGTCCCTCCTCCTGACTTCAGACGTGAGAGTGAGACCAACGCAACCGCCACGCCCACGCCACCATCTTCGAATATAAATTTGGTGTCGGATGAATCGGAGGTAGAAAACAACACAGCCTCTTATTTATTATTGTTGAGTAATGGTGAGCCGGCCGGTACAAGTGAAGTAGAGGAACAATTCGAGTGTGGAGCTTGTAAGAATATGTTTGAGTCACCTCAAGCTTTAGACGAACACGTCAAAGGATGTTTCACCATTACAAACATAGCCGAAGATCCTCTTCCTCCTCCTCCTCCTCCTCCTCAAGAGACTGTTGATCAGGGTAAGAGCAAGCGTGCGAAGTTGGTCTCAGGGATGAGTCATCGTTGTAACATATGTTCTAAAGTGTTCTTGAGTGGTCAAGCATTAGGTGGTCACATGAGATGTCATTGGGAGAAAGATCAGGAACAGAACCAAGTCGGGACTATAGATCTTAATGTTCCTGCAGCGACCGTGGAGAACTTGCCATCTTCTTCTTTAGACACATCTCCAAGTTGTTCTTTAGATCTTAAGTTAGGACTTTGATATATAATAATAACATAGCTTTTATATATTTATTATTATAGGGGTATTGGTTTCTGTCTCTTATCAAAACTCTCTCTCTGTATATGTGTGATGATTTGTGTGTGATAATTTGTATGATAATGTATTCTATGTATACATTAATTAGTTGATGAAATTGCAAAAAGGGTTATGCGTTCATATGTTATTTAATAAATGTCAATGTATGTATTCAACAAGTTAGCTTTCTGAATCGAGCCTATTAATATTTTTTTTTTATCTTTAATCAGGAATATAAATGTTTGATTATTCACATGTATTGTTATGGTTGTCTCTTCGCAATGGCATCACACAATAGATGAAAAATGCAGATTCACAGGAAAAAAAGATTTGATTTGATACACTTTCTAATGCATGAAAAAAATGCAGATTCACAAGTCGGGGGGCCATCGATCATGGGTGTCAATTGATTTGATACCCTTTCTAATACACTACCTCCAGCCCTGAGTGTAAGCAGATGTTGCTTGAGAAACTAATATTGTTTATCCTTGTCGAGAGTCATACATTTTAAAATACAGAGAAAAAATGTTATCTCACTTGCTCATGTCAAGACACTTTGAAAGGTGTTTAAGGAACTGCGCATAATCACTTGTTATTCGCCTTATACCCGCTACTTGCCTTGTACTCGACTTGAAAAAGCAGTACTTGCTCTGGACAAGGCAAGTAACAAGTCAGAAAATTAGATTACTTGCAAGTCCAAATCAAGTAACAATTCAAAAAAAAAAAAAATTAGACTACTTACCTTGTTACTTCATACTTGCTAAAAATTATTTGGTACCCTTTCTAATACACTACCTCCACCCCTGATCGTAAACGGATATTGCTTGAGAAGCCAATGTTGTTTATCCTTGAAGAGAATCATACATCAAAAAATAAGGAGAATAAAATGTTGTCTCACTTGTTCATGTCAAGACTCCTTGAAAGGTGGTTCTCTCATATGTACAGCACTTTGTTCCAAAAGAATGTTGAGGAAGCATAGCATTTTAAATCTTGTTCATCCCAAGCTTTCGATTTGTAACTCGCATGATGGCGGAATTTTATTTTCTAATGCAATTATACAAGTATTTTATCGATCATAAAAAATTGCATAATACTACACATTTATGTAAAAAAAAAAAAAACAAGATTTGAATTTTGGTCTTAAAAATGCAAGTAAATAATCATTATGCAAATAAGTAAGTATTTAGTAGCTTTGATCATTATGCAAGTTTTCATATATAGTATAGATTTTCTTATGCAGCATAATCTTATCTAATGCGATTATGCAATTATGTGGTGTTACTAATCGGAGCCAATTTCGTAAATAATGTCCAAGGCATTATAAGAACAATTTTTCCAGTTTTTAGATTAATATTGGTGTATAATAGCTATAAAAATGATATGAGTCAACTTAGAGGTAATATCTTCATATTACCCTAATTTAAACTGTAGTACCAATTACTCTCTTATAAAAATTTAATTCAACCTGCATTTTTTGTATATATATTTTTTCATTTTTCCTATGTTAAGATGTTAAATAAAATATTTACTGCTATATTGAAAATCTATGTATTAAGTAAATAAGTATTAAAATTGGAAAATGACTGTTGGATTTTGAATAATTCATCAGTTTAGAAAGAAATCTAATAGGTTTGACTATGTTTTTCTTGGTCAAAATTTGACTAAGGTTAAATTTGCTATTTTAATAAATAAAAAAATTACATTGGAGTTATAGTATAACATTGATTTTGAAACAGGAAAATAATCTATAATCATATTATTATAGAATAGATTGCTGATTTGATATCAAAAGTATTTCAAACATTTTTGCGAAAACGGTAAATAACTCCTAAATATATGTAAACAAATATAACACAAAGATTAAATACGGAAAATGATATGTAAACTTAATGGTATTTTTAAGTATTCGCACCAATCGTTTAATCAATAAATTTAACGGTATTTTAAATATTCGCGCCAACCGTTTAATCAATAACTGTTAACCGTCTCGTTTACAAACAAACTGTTTTGGAGTTTACTATAGAGAAAAGCAAAAAAATAAAAATATTTTAACACACATTCGCCAGCAGGGAGCAAATATATGAAATCTTATACATATACAGAAAACGTCAAAGTCTTCTAGTCTGTCTCCTTGCTAATATGGGAAACCAATAAAAGCTTCTACTATATCTTTTTTTCTATTCGTTGCTCTCTGAGTCTTGCATAAAGCTTGCATTTTGGGGGTTTTTGGTCGTAAAATTGTCTTCTTTTTTTTATCAAAGTAGCTCTGGTTTAGCGTTCAGACATGGATGGTTCTGATCAGTTTCCATTTTCCAAGGCGAGGAAGACGCGTACGTATATCTACACTTACACTCTCGTTTCTTCTTCTTCTTCTTTAAGCTCTCTTTTATTTCTCTTTTGACTGAAAGAAATGGTGTGGTTAAGAAGAAGATGATTAATCTCTGTTATTGGAAGTTCAAAAGATTCAGAATCTGAGTGTGAAAATCTAAATATCCAAATGGGTTTTGTTTTGATTTCTAGAGCTGAACCAAATCTGTTGATTCTAACAGTGTTTTTGATTTCTAAAACCCAAATGTTTTTTTTGGTTTTTGGTTGCAAATGATTGATTCCTTTTTTGGTTCTGGTTTTAATTTTACTGGTGATTGATTGATGATGAACAGCTTGGTCTTTGAGGTCGTCGAGTAGGAGGAGCATTACTGAAGAAGAACTTGCCAAGCGTCCTGACCCATTTGATATACCAAATCTCTTTGATGGGAATGAGGATAGTAAATATGGTTGGGTTGTTGATGATGTGAGGAGACTTTGTGAGATGAAACGAGACTCTTTGAATGGTACTATTACATTGCAAGTAAATAAAGATAGAGATGAGAAAAAACGAGCCAAGTCTTCTCATTTCGATTCTGATGACGAGGACTCTGATACTGTAAGCCAGAGATTATTGTTCATAGACAAATCGTTCGTTATTTGTTTATATTTCTTGTTGCCAAGTTTAAATTTTTATGGCATTTTTTCAGCCTCTAGATAGAAAGCTGAAGAAGCTCAAGGGAGTTGAGGAAGTGAGTAATGAAGATGATGAAGAGGAGGAGGATTCATCGACGAATTCTACAGATTGTGACAATGGAAGTCATGTATCTTCAGATGAAGAAGAAAAAAACGAGATGTGGAGGGAGATGGCATTTGCTCTAGAATCATCTAAGGTTACTTCTTGTTCTTGATGGATACATTTTCAATAAACCACACACATGCATATTATGGGCTTGCAAATTCGATTTGTTGATTCATGTATGTGCTTCCAGTTCTAAGTTAGGTTCCCACTAATTAAAAATATATATATATATATATATTAAAAATTTAAAATGTAGAAAAGAAAAATGAGAACGGATTCTCATTTGGGAACCTTAGAGCATGTGCAGTGGTGAGATACTCATTGAGTCTTTCACTATTATAATATTATTATTTTTGATATGCTTTAATATTAGAACTTTTTTATGGTTTTGCACTTCCATTGGTGAGAGATTCACTAACTCACTCATCATTATAATATTTATTTTTCATGTAATTTAACTTGCATATTTATTTTAAATTTTATTTTTAATTATAAGATTTGTAATTAATATCTTATAAATCATATCAAATTACATCCTAAATATATTCAATTTCACTAATTAAAAGGAAATTGATTTCTAGTGTTACCTTCTTGTTGAGTTCTAAGAAGATCCATGAAATTTGTTGAAAAATAAAATAAATAATTTGAATCCATAATCTAATTAAATGAAAAAAAAAATTAATGTGAACGTGTATGAAGAGATGAAAAGATGTGTTTCTCTATATATAGAGAAAATAATAAATAATAATACTTGATTTTAATATTATCAAAATATATTTTTAAAAGTTTGAACTCTCGTAATTTTTTTCTAATATTTTAAATTAGTGTATTAACTAAAATAATATTAATTTAGTTTTATTGTGATTTTAACTAATATTAATTAAAATATTATTAAAATATAATTTAAAATCATGCATAATAGAACTTGTTAGATAGATAATTTTATTTTATAATTTATAAAAAAGTAAAAATAATAAATATAATAATATATAAACTATTTAATTAACTTTATAAACTATTGTGGATTTAATTTATCCTAACAAAATCTGAACCATTTATAACATGATATGTGGATGAGAGAATGAGTTCTCATGGGTTCTTAGAGTCTCTCAAATATGAATAGATTCTCAGCAACTTTTTCAAAAAATTTATATTTTAATATTTTTTTATTATTTTTAATAGTGAGAGACTCAGTTAGAGACTACCACTGTACATGCTCCTAGAGCACCCACATTGGTCATTTTTTGTGGGTGTTTTTAAATATAAAACTAATTAAAAAGGGTGTTTTTAGTTGGTGAATACTATAGAGTTGTATCTTCTCAAAAACATTTTAAACACAAAAAAATATGAGTGTTTTTAATTTTAGTGATAATTAATTTTTATGACACCCTTAAAGTATTCCGGATGAGGATGGTCTTTAAAAAATTATATAAAAATCATATATTAAAATTCAGATAAATCATTAAACTATATTTAAATGATTAATATATATATATATATAAAAGAGACTCTAAGAGGTTCTATGCAACGAATATGCTTTTAACGTTTTCAGATGATTTTTTTCCCATGTTCTTGGTTAGGTAACGGTGGAGATTAATCATCCCAAAGAAGTCGAAGACTGTGATCATTCCTTCATCTACAAGGACGATGTTGGAGAAGTGTGTCGCGTTTGTGGACTCATCAGGACACCAATCCATAAAATGATCGAGAATGTGTTCTACAGGGTTAGTGATCACAGATAAACTGAGTGTACGTGGTATATATATATTGACTTTAATTTGTTACTAATCTTTAGAACTTGAATCTACTTTGTAGCCTAAGAGATCATCAAGAAGAACTTATATGCGTGATGAACAAGGAAATGGGGAAACAAGCAGATCATTTTTTGATACACAGTCTTCTCATCAGACCGAGATTTTGGGAGAGAAAATGTTTATCCACCCGAGGCACGATAAGGAAATGAGGCCTCACCAGATTGAAGGCTTCAGATTTTTATGCAACAATCTCGCAGCGGATGAGCCTGGAGGATGCATATTAGCTCATGCACCGGGATCAGGAAAGACATTTCTCCTCATCAGCTTCTTGCAGAGCTTCATGGCCATAAACCCACAAGCAAAACCGTTGATTATACTTCCCAAGGGGATCGTAGAGTCATGGAAGAGGGAGTTCACCTTGTGGGCAGTAGAGGACTTCCCGCTTCTTGATTTCTACAGCGTCAAAGCTGAATCACGGAAGCAGCAAATGGAGGTCTTGAGACAGTGGGTGGAACAGAAAAGTATTCTTTTTCTTGGGTATCAGCAGTTTGCGAGGATCATCTGCGGGGACAAGGATATAGAGGAGGTGGCTTCTGAAGATTGTAAGAGGTTACTTCTTGAGAAGCCAACGTTGCTGATCCTTGACGAGGGTCATACGTCAAGGAACAAGGAGACAAACCTGCTTACTTCGCTTGCTCGCGTCAAGACTCCTCTAAAGGTGGTTCTTACAGGCACTTTGTTCCAGAACAATGTTGAAGAAGTGTTCAACATTTTCAACCTTGTTCGTCCCAAGTTCTTGAAGCGTCATGGAACTCGGGAGATCGTTTCCCGTATCATGAGCAAGGCAGAGATACCAGCTGGGAAACAGATGAATATCGAGTCGACTTTTTTCGCTGCAGTAGAGCTTACCTTACAGAAGAGTAACTCTTCCGCCAGATCGAGTTTGATAAAGGATCTACGCGAGATGACTCGCAACATTTTGCATTACCACAAGGCAGACTTCCGCGGCTTGCTTCCTGGGCTTAGTGAGTTCAGTGTCATGCTAAATTTGACCTCAGTTCAGAGAAATGAAGTTGAGAGTTTGAGAGATATGGAGCTGTTCAAGCAAATGGCTCTTGGTGCTGGTTTGTATATGCATCCACAGCTCAAGTCTTTCATGGAAGAAAACACATCGAATGGAGAAAAGGGTTTCGCTGATAGCAAGAACACATTGGAGAAGCTGGACATATTGCTGAAGGAGATCAAAGTGAGAGATGGTGTGAAGATGAAGTTCTTCCTTGACCTCTTAGCTCTGTGTGAATCAACAGGAGAGAAGCTCTTGGTGTTTAGCCAATTCATTGCTCCTATAAAGACACTTGAGAGACTCATGAGCTTAAGGAAAGGTTGGAGTTTAGGAAAAGAGATGTTCACAATCAAAGGAGATTCGAGTAATGAGCAAAGAGAATTGTCAATGGAGCGATTCAACAATTCACCAGAGGCTAAAGTGTTTTTCGGATCGATCAAAGCTTGTGGGGAAGGAATATCACTTGTTGGTGCATCAAGAGTATTGATTCTTGATGTTCATCTGAACCCATCAGTGACTCAGCAAGCAGTGGCTCGAGCTTATAGACCAGGACAGAAGAAGAAAGTGTATGCCTACAGGCTCGTAGCTGCAGATTCACCAGAGGAAGAGAACTATGAAACGTCTTCACGCAAAGAGATGATGTCAAAGATGTGGTTTGAGTGGAGTGTTGGATCAGGTAGAGATGATTTTGGATATAGAGCCATCGATGTTGATCATTCCGGTGATGCGTTTCTTGAGACCATCAGGATGAGGGAAGATATTAACCGTTTATACACAAGGTCAAACTGATTTGATAACCGGTTTTAACCGGATTTGAATCATCAGTTTATATTCCTTGTGTTCTCTGTTTTTTTTTTTTTTTATTGGACTACAGATTATAATTTCTATTTTATGTGTGGTTTAAGAGATGAACCGGATTGAAACTGAATCTTGTTTGAATTTGATTTGAAAGACTTTTTGGTAAATTTGATTCACATTGTTTTCATTTGTGTTTCAATTACTTACTGTTGTTGCTGTGTTTATGGAAGAAAAAAATGATTGTAGAAGGTAGTCACAAGTAATTATTCTTACTAACCGACATGTCTACAATCATTTGGAAGCATTCTTAGAAGTGCCTAGATATGGAAGAAAAAAAAACACAATTGTAATAAACTAATCACATTTAGTGGAGTTTGTGATTAAGAAAGTAATGAGATCAAAGCAGAAAAAAAGCCCTAATAAAGTAAGCTTCTCAATAGGTAATTATGCAAATTAAATTATTTAACTTGTTTGAAGACCAACAGTTTTAAAAAATGAGAAGGGAAAGACTAAGCAAAAAGCAACTGCTATAACCTTCCTCACCTCCAAATTATTCACGTGTCTTCATCATAAATCTTTCATCTCGAGTTAAGGAAACATTAAATTCTATGTGTAGAAATTTTCTAAATTCTCCTCTTGTCTCGTAATTTCTTATGAGTTTTTTTCACCAAAGAGCTCAAGCTATTTCTGTTTCCGGCTTTCATCGTCTCTCCAGTCTCCACCAATGGTGTTGTGTAATTAGTTTAGTTCTTTTTTTGGTTTTTCTCCTTTTTTGCTATTTGCTCAAATTTAATGAGTTTGAGACTAAATTTCAGAAATCATATTTACGACACATGATCAAACAATATGATATTGTATACGTACGACAAAAATAAATATTTTATTAGCTATTGTGATTTAAGCGAAATGGTTTAATGAAGTAAGGCGCCAATGTTTTGCAAATAATTTTAAGATATATCACTTAATTAATTTTTGTAAATAAGTGGTCAATGTAGATCAGAACAATATGTTCTAATATTTTTAGATTATTGTACATAATCCTATGGGAATTCAAGAACTTCATGCCTCATATCATAGTGCAAAACTGAAGGTTGCATACTATATAAGAAAAGGCACGATACCAATTATTATTATAGTTTGCAAGCACTAATAACCTGTTCAAAAACAAAATAAAGAAGACGACATCAGTCACTCTAAACTTTGTTTTAGGCATCATTGGCAATTGTTTCCAGAAAGAAACATGAAAATTTGTAGATCAAACTTCGAATGGTTGTTATGGATGGGATGGACTAAACCATTGACGAACTAAACCATCCATCTTTTAGAATCCGTTGTGGTTTAAGTTTATTTCTTTGTAAAACTGTCTGCCCACACTACCACTAACTATAACTTATGAATAGTAAACAAATAGCGGTCTAATTCATAAATAGTTTTGTTTGTCCCATCCACCGCATCCATTCAAACCCTAATCTTATTTTTGTTAAAAGATGATGATAATAATCTTATGATATCAAAAATTTATTTTTTCCGTCCACACTACTACTAACTATAACTTAAATAATTTTGTTTGCTTCCACCGCATCTATTCAAAACCTAATCTTATTTTTGTTAAAGGATGATGATGATAATCTTGTGATATCAAATCTTTAAATAGTATAAGTGAGAGTAAAGTGCTATTGCTAAATGACACCATTGTTTTTTGTAAAGTAACATTGTAGGGCCTGCCGGATTTAGACAAAAAATAAGAATCACAAACCTAAGGGAAAGAGGAAAAAAAAAAAAAAAAAAAAATAGGGAAAGAGAAAGTCGTGCACAACTATATAAACTTTTGATATAATAATTATTGATACGAAATTTATGATTTACACGAGGATTCAACTATATTTGAATACTATAATTTTAATTTTTAAGGATATGAAGAGTAATTAAAGAGTTTAATGACCTTTGGTTTTGTCATGTGCGGGACGCGGCTAATGGAGAATTGGATAATGGCTCCCCAGATTATTGAGAGCTGTTTTGATCAATTTAATTAAGCCCGACCCTTTGGAGATACGCAACAAATAAATATATATTCACTTACATATATACAAGTTTAACGATTAGATTTGGTTGAATCATTAACCTAAGATGAAAATGACATTGGTACACTTCACTTTTATCGTTCCTCAATTTTGTTATAATCGCTTTGACATGTGTGCTTTACATTTAATTCTTGCATTATAAGACAGAGACAATTATAATTCTAATTTAGACATGTTTATTTCTGGTAACATATCAGATAATGCTCCCTCCTTCTTAAACACTAAGAGACTTCTGAAAAAGGAGCATCGTCAAATTCGTTTCTTACGTACGTTGTGTTGTATTGTTCTTTAATCTATTTTCTAAAAAAGTACATATATGGATGATTTCTCTGTAATTTTATAAACTCTTGTTTTTGAAGTAATAATAATAAAAGAAATATTTAAAAAAGTGTCCCTCAAAATTTCTTTCACACATTAAAAATCCTTATTAATTTTTTTTATTGTGCATTTTATCAATACACTTCATTATTTCATCTCTTATATATATATATATATATGAGATCGAAACTAAAATTTATCTAAAAATCTGCATTGAAACTCTCTAATGACACTTAATTTGAAACAAATAATATCTAAAATGTGACTTGTTTAAAAAGCGAGGGAGAAGTAGTTATTTCGGAGACGATTTAGAATATAAAAAATTACTATATCAAACTCACTATTTAAACGAGTTAAATTTGAAATAGAATCGGATAATTACAAATAATTTTAAAGATATCGAATTTTGATTTTTAGAATAATAATGTTAAGATCATAAATATAAAATTTTAAAAAAAAAATTTCTCGTATAATCAATTCATCTTTGATACACAGAGTTTTAACCCAATTAAAAGACTGCAAGTGCACAGACAATCGCAATAATATAAATGAGATCGAATCCACAGAGACCAAATGTCACACTACGAATCTTTGAGAATGAAAGAAAGCTAAGACAATAATAATAGTTTTGATTGCAACGTGAACAAAAATAGCAAATTAAAACGGTGTAGAGATCAATTAAAAGAAGCGTTAGGTCAAGGGTTGTTCTCGGGAATTCAGAGATCATGAATCAGACCACTATTCAGGGAACATATAAGTACAGTCTAGAACTCAAACATGAATGTATAACAAATCTACTCTCGTGGCATCAATTACTTTATCTAGCAACCTAGGTATCTAAACTCTCGTTTGAAGCTAAAATTCTAAACAAGCATTAATGAGCAGGTTTGATTTGTTCACGGATCGCCTTAGCATCAACTCTCGTTGGCTAAGGACAATACGCTCACCTATGTCTTATCAAGCAATCTATAACACTTTTGATGAATAGATTAAACCCTAAATCAGAGACTAAGTGATCAGTTTACCCTAAGCAATAAGAACAACTATAGGTGAAGACAACATATGATAAATCCCTATCTATGTCCAATTCAATGATTCATAAATCCCCTTGAAACCCTAAACCAACTACTCAGACATGGATGCAGAGAAACAACAAAGAGATGAAGAAGAACTCATAATCAATAGAATTAGAAATCCAAAAGGGTTCAGAAATCTTCTCCAAATTGTTATTGAGGTCCAGAGATCCTCTCCCAAAAGCTCTCAATAAGTAAAACAATATACAAAACTGAATAGAATCAAGGTTTTTCCTCTGCAAATCGAGTCTTAGGGTTTAAAAACGAAATAAATTGGTTAAGGTCGGTTCTGGATCGAAACAGATCGATTTTAGGCTTTAAAATTCGCGTCTGATGCCAGATCGATCGATCTGGATGTAGGATCGATCGATCCTAACTTCCCGAGCTTAGTTTCTGCACCTGCTTCATTTACTCGCCAGAATAACATGTCTTCAGTAAAACGGGCATAACTCTTGAAACATTAATGAGAATGACCTGGGACGGGTGTCAAATGAAAGCTAACCCAAAGATTTATCTTGTGTCAAAAAATCATATCAATCTGATATTGGGAAGACTTTCAACGAATGCTAAACTTCTGGCGTTTCTGCAAGATTCTGCATCTCCAAATCTGCGTTTTCATCCTAAAACAACATGTTTTCGTCCAAAGTAGGCAAAAATCTGTAAAGACTCGATAACACACTAAAAAAATCTAAAGATACAATATAAATAAATAAAAGACTCTAAAAGACTTATGAAATTAAAGGTTTAAACCCTCAAAACCATGACACATCAATAAACAATAAAAACTGATTATCAATATATAGTTTTGGAAACTACTTCATCACATCCATATTTTGATAAAAAATTTTACTTTCGTTCTACACATTTAGTTTGAATCCACTAAGACAATTTCATTTGAGCTTCAATTTTCTTTTAACTAGCATCGTAAATGGAGTTTACATATAGTTCGAGCTTTAACTAGAATTTATATATATGTACTTCATCCGTATCATAGTAAGTGTCACTTAAAAAAATTTCACACATATTAAAAAATTAATTAATTTTTCTGTTTTACTCAAATTAGGGCAATATAAGATGTTATCTCATTGTTTAACACACTAAGACAGTTTTTAAAAAATTGAATTTTTTTATTATCAAAAATCTGCATAAAATATAAACTGACACTTATTATGAAACAAATTTAAAATTATAAAAGAACACTTAAAAAACGGAGGGAGTATAATTCTGTTTCAGATATATTTCACCATGTTTCCTAATTAACATCTTGCTACAATATTTTTCTTATAAAAATCATTTGAATGTTCTAAAGATATCTAAAGTATTAATCGAATTCACACATATCCTACATATTTTTTTCGGACACACACATGTCCTAGTCCTACATATAAAAATAGCAAAGAGAGTTTAAGGATCATGGTGATCTTTTTTAATAAGACTACTTGATTGTTTATCAATGATAGAGATAAACAGTTTACAAAACCACCTCTCCCCAATCAGGTTAAAACTGAACACGGTAAACAATAAAGTTAATCGAGATTTTTAGTTTATAGTCAATACATAGTATTTTAAGTTGATAGTTCTAGTATTTTTATTATATATACATAGTGAATACTCCATCCGTTTCATATTAGTTGTTGTTTTGGATTGTAAAACTCGTTTAATATTAGTTGTCGTTTTGTGTTTTCAGTGCATATGTTTGATAAGATTTTCAACTTTGTCTCTTTTTTTTTATTGTGTTGACTAATTAAATAAAATTAAATAAACATTAATTAGAGTTAAAAAAAAAATAATAATATGTGTGAAACAACCTTAAATGATAACTAATTTGAAACGGAATGAGTACATATATGTGATATGTTTCTTTTCGCTTTTTGTGGTTAACTGAAGAAGATCAAATGTGTAGCATTGAGTAGTTAGAGCATTCTCTGCAAGTAGTTCTCACTTATAGACTCTTATTAAAGTAAAAGGAAGAAAGACGTTAGATATGTTTCGGATAGAAGAAACGTCTTTGAGACTCATAAGTCATTTGTCTTTTAATGATTGATTTATATTTTTTAAACAAATAAAAATTTAATTAAATAATAAAATTATATAAACTGATGTACATGCTTTTAGTACCCAACTTATAGTTACACTAAATAGTTGTAGTATTAAATAATAGTTTTGTCATAAAGATAATAGAATGATCAAATTACAGCACATAAATAGCAATTTCATGATGTTAGAAAAAAAAAATGGTAGAATTATAAATCATTCTGCCATAATGCAATCATATTAATCATAAGTCTCCATGGGCCATGGCTATATCAAAGGTTTTAAACTTTCATACTAGTAGGCTGATGTCACTAAGCATATTAATACAAAAATTTCTTTCCTTTTTCTTATAAAACTTTTAAAGGTCAAATTAGTAACGAACCTGTTAAACACGAAAGACACGTCTTCTCTAAAATCTTTGTCCGACTCCGACCGATCAATTTGATACAGTCAGTCCAAGTTTGAACCAATGAAACAGAACTCCGAATAAAACAAGTACCGACGAATTACAAAAAAAGTAAGCATACGTAATCACGACAAATGATTAATAATTTTATATCTAATTAAATTCAATATTATAGTACTAATTAATTTTCTAGGGGCAGAAGAATCTGAACAAAGAGGGGCAGGACACCAAATCACATGATTAAGAAGAACATTAAGCACATATCTCAGCACCACCAAATCAAAACTACAATTTTTTTTTTTGTTTCCTTCTGATTTTCTTCTGTCTCTTTTATGATCTTTCTTACAGAAAAGAAGCAGATCAAGTTTGATTTGTCTTTGAAAAAATCAAGAAACTGTTTTTTTTTTTTTTTTTTTTTTTTGTAGGTATAAGACAAAGTTACATAAAAGTGTGATTAGAACAGTGGATGGTGCTCTTATCACGGGTCCACTTTTGTTCTCGGGAAAGAATCTTCAAGCCCATATCCTTAAGAGATTAAAATAAGACTAATCTCACCTTCAATCAGCTTTTTGTGTCCAGAAGAAAGAAAAAAAAAAAAAAACACCATTCAACAAAGACAGAAGCTTTGTGAGAAAAAAGAAATTTCACAGCTATTTTTGTTTTTTTTGTTGGTGCTTGTAAGTGTTCTTGGTTTAGGTTATTAACCTAAAGTGAAGCTTCTTCTCTGTGTCTTTGTTCAAGAACTCTTGATAATGTTGGTAACTTTATCTCAAACTTTTTCGTAATTTCTTTAGTCTTTTTTTGGGTTTTTTTGAATTAGAATGATTTCTGGGAATTTTTTGCTATAAAATCTTACACTTTTTCTCTGAAGATTTTTACTTTTTCTTGGGGGAACTAATATGTCATAGACAATCATCAGATTTGTGTTTTGTTTGATTTCCATGTCCATAGGGGAGAATCTTGTAGTTGAAAATTGATGGCACTACTTTGATTGATACCTTCTTTTTTAAGTCAACTCTCTCATTGAAAGCGAAAACTACATATCTCTAAATTTTAATAGCATCTGTATGATGATTTCACCCTTTGAAAAAAGCATATTTAATATTGAATGTTTGTAAAAAAAAAACAACAGTTTTAAGTCCTTCTCTTCTCTTGTTCTTGGTTTGGTCTTTGATATTGTTTTTGCTACTTTTTCAGATTGGGTTTTAACATTCCAAGGACGGTTCATGTAGAAGAACAGCTAAGTACAGTCTCTAAGAAGTTGTGGATTTGGTAGGTTCTGTTGGATGATAGATTGAAAGAATATAAAAAAGGAATCTTTTAGATATGGAAGATGATGGTGGTGGTGAAGGAAATGGTGGGTTTTCACCTAATTCTAGCTTTGGGGCATTCTCTGACACGGCCATGGATTTGGATTTCATGGATGAGCTCTTGTTTGATGGATGTTGGCTTGAGACAACTGATAGTAAGAGCTTGAAGCAGACAGAACAACCTGGTTCAGCTTCCATTGCCATGAATGACAATAGCCCTTTCCTTTGCTTTGGTGAGAACAATGAAGAAACTGAAAAAATGTTTCCTCATTCACCTAGTTATCTCAAGAACAACAACTCGATGAATCAAGAACCTTTTAACGCCGCTGAAATGAGTTCTGAGCAAGCCGAAAAGTTTCTTCTGGAAGAAGCTGAGGTTGGAAGAAGTTGGTGGATTGCCCCAAGAACAAGTGAAGGCCATTCTTCATCTGTGAAGGAGAGGTTATTACGAGTTATTAATGGTCTTAACGAAGCGGTGCAAGGTGAGGACTTCCTGGTACAATTATGGGTGCCAATTCAGCAGGAAGGGAAGAGCTTTCTTACCACTTGGGCTCAGCCTCATTTATTTAACCAAGAATACTCAAGCCTTGCAAAATATAGACATGTTTCAGAGACTTATAATTTCCCGGCTGATGAAGGTACGAAAGAATCTGTAGGTCTTCCCGGTCGTGTTTTCTTGCAGAAGTTGCCTGAGTGGACTCCTGATGTGCGTTTCTTTAGAAGAGATGAATATCCGCGCATCAAAGAAGCACAAAAGTGTGATGTTCGTGGTTCACTTGCCCTTCCTGTGTTCGAAAGAGGTAGTGGGACTTGTTTGGGTGTTGTTGAGATCGTCA
The DNA here is from genome assembly GCA_963667165.1 of Barbarea vulgaris. NCBI lineage: Eukaryota > Viridiplantae > Streptophyta > Magnoliopsida > Brassicales > Brassicaceae > Barbarea > Barbarea vulgaris. Next base: position 22,914,861 of record OY763893.1, on the reverse strand, counting down.
CAACAACTCAGAAGATGAATTACAGGCCAGAACTTGAGAAGATCTGTAAAGCTCTTGAGGTTTTTCTCTTCCTCTTGGTTTTGCAACTCTTACCACACATGTTTAATACCAATACAACAACTAAACCTTAAGCTTGAATGGCTCTATCACTGCACATCATTCTGTTTGCTCCTTATTTCAATTCCTCACATTTTGTCCTTTAACAGTCGAACAGCACGATCTTCTATCTTGTTGCATTCCTGTCTCTTCCTGTCAGTCATTTGGTCATAATTTACCATTACTTATGTGTATGTGACAACAACCTAAAGATGTTGCTATTTTTGCAGGCGGTCGATCTAAGGAGTTCAAGTAACTTGAACACCCCAAGCTCTGAGGTGCATTAACTGGACTCTTAGTTCATTCAGCTCCTAGAAACAACGATATGCATTGCTAAGGTCATATACCCCATGTTTCAGTTTCTGCAGGTTTATAGTGATTTCTACTGTGCTGCATTACCTGAGATATCAGATTTCTTGACCACAGTCTGCAGATCATATGATTTGCCTCTAGCTTTGTCATGGGCCCCGTGTGCTCGGCAAGGGAAAAAAGATGGTTCCCGGCATACTGATGAAAACTTCTCTCAGTGTGTTTCCACAATGGATCATGCTCGCTTTGTCCTTGACGAAGAGAGCAATAATTTTTGGGAGGCATGCTCTGAACACCATCTGCTCCAGGGAGAAGGCATTGTTGGGAGAGCATTCAAGGAAACCAAACTGTTTTTTGTGCCCGACGTGACCACATTTAGCAAGACAAATTACCCTCTTGCACACCACGCCCAGATATCTGGACTACATGCTGCTTTAGCAGTCCCATTGAAGAGCAAATCTGGTTTGGTTGAGTTTGTGTTGGAATTTTTCTTTCCAAAAGCTTGCCTTGACACTGAAGCACAACAGGAAATGCTCAAGTCACTATCTGCGACGCTGCAGACGGATTTCAGGAGTTTAAATCTTGTAATTGACAAAGACCTAGAGCTAGAAGTCGTGTTGCCTGTTAGAGAGACAATGGTCTTCTCAGAAAACCCGCTACATGGAGCAGAAACCGCAGAGTCTTTGACAGAAATTCAAATGCAAGAATCCTCATGGATCTCCCACATGATAACGGCAAACGAGAAGGGTAAAGGTATGTCACTGTCTTGGGAGTACCAGAAAGAAGATCCTAAAGAGCTCTCACCTTGCTTGGAGAATAGTCAGGTTGATCGAAACCCCAATAATGTTCCTTTAGAAGCTGAGCAGATTCAGCCAGCATCAACTTCAGGACTCAGAGTCGACGTGGGTCCAAGTACTGAATCAGCTTCGACTGGTGGGGGAAATATGTTAGGAAGTAGAAGACCAGGGGAAAAGAGAAGAACAAAAACAGAAAAGACGATTGGCTTGGAAGTTCTTCGACAATACTTTGCTGGAAGCCTCAAGGATGCAGCCAAGAGCATTGGTGGTAAGAAATTATTGTACACTGCTGGAGACATAGCTCCACTCTTTATCAATTTTGATTCTTATTGTATCTTGGGAAAAGCATAACCAATACGTTCCTTAGTCCTAACCCAAAACATCCCAAATGAATATGTAAAATAAAAATTCAAGCTTGAGGATATGTGACAACACCTTGGCCAATATAAACAAACAAGTCTCAGACAAACATGAAATTTTTCTTGCATTTTATCTATATGGCAGAGGATCAGCATGGTCTACATACATTTTCATCATGCCTATTTATCCGTCTCTTAGACAGTGATGTGACAAGGTTTCGCTCTTATATTGCAGTTTGTCCAACTACCTTGAAAAGGATATGCAGGCAACATGGAATAATGCGATGGCCCTCCCGAAAAATCAAGAAGGTTGGGCATTCGTTGAAGAAACTCCAACTTGTTATGGACTCTGTTCAAGGTGCGCAGGGCTCTATCCAACTCGATTCATTCTATACAAGCTTCCCGGAGTTGAGCTCCCCAAATATGTCCAGTACTGGCCCTTCCTTGAAGAGTAATGAACAACGGTCAAGTCATTTGAATGCTCAAACCGAAAACGGTGTTTTGGCACATGAAAACACAGCACCAAGGTCACCATCATCTTCTTGCAGCAAGAGCTCTGGTTCAAGCAACAATCATGAGAATAATGCAAACATTCTAATTGCTGCTGAGGATGCCGATGTGGTCTTAAAGAAAGCTCATAGGGAAGCAGAAGTGCATAATGTGAATCAAGAGGAAATAAAAAGTCTTGCAAGAACCCAGAGCCATAAAACATTCAAGGAGCCTCCTTTTCTTGAAAATTTATCAGGTAGTAGCAACAATAGCTTAAGAGCTAGAGGTGCCATCAAAGTGAAAGCCACATTTGGTGAGGCGAGAGTACGGTTTACCTTGCTTCCAAGTTGTGGCTTCAGAGAGCTGCAGCAAGAGATTGCTAGGCGTTTCAACATAGATGACATTTCCTGGTTTGATCTTAAGTACCTGGATGATGATAAGGAGTGGGTTCTTCTGACATGTGAAGCAGATCTAGAGGAATGCATCGACATATATAGAATAACACAGACCCAAACAATTAAAATAAGTCTGAATGAAGCTTCTCAAGTCAAGCTCGGTGTTTCTTTTGGTAGCGCTATTCCTTCCTCATAAATAATCATAGAAAGATTGTAAGTGGAAAGCGTTAAGAAGATTCTATTGATTTATTAGCTTTTATAGAAATCTCACTTACGTTTTCTAGCCTGGGAATCGTGTGTAAACATATTTCCAGTGCCTCTGAATACCATTTTGCAAGTGGCAGTAGTAACTGGTTTTCGATATCGCCCTAGCAGATTTTTGTATAAAAGGTAATGCATTCCCAAAACTTGTATTTTATGCCTGTACAATCATTTTCTTTATCTGGTTTCTTAAGCTTTGCAGCTACGGCGGTTGAAGTGTTATTGTGTATTCTCTTATTTATTTTTGGGATATTTCTGGTTACAGGATACTATCTAATCTATTCCATGATGTCACTGATCTACGAGGAACATGATAAGAATGTACCAGTATTAAAGAACATCCATGTGACTATATTAATTATGATGCTTACATCATGATCAGCACTTAAACTGATCATGCTAAAAGTAGGGAAAAAAACAATCTGTATGTCTGTAATTCAGAAGAAACCTATTTCCAATAAAGCAGCTCACAAACTTGGTCGCTTTGTACCACTTCGAACTCCTATTGTTCCAGAACCAGAGAATTTTCAAACGAAAAGCACAAGAATAGTAGCTTACAAGTTTTTCCAATAATGTAGATTGTGTTCCTTGGACCCAAAATTTGGAGCTGGCTTCAAATCCTAAACGAAAGCGGGCAGCTCTTTTCCCTCTCTTATCCATCAGCTTGGACTGGCCACTTATGTTTACTCGCCAATGTTATTTATCTGTTTCTCTGACTTCAGTACACACACTCTGAAGGTAATATATACCCTTTGGGAACGTCCTTCTTATGAGCATATCTGTGTCCAACTATGTCATCTTGTCTGCTTCTACAAAGACAGGAAAACAGAATGTGAAGGTCCGACTGTAATATATTGTTCCATTGAACGTGCAGGAAAAGTAAACAGATTGGATTCCTAAAAACTATCCGTGTCACAAACTTTTTACCACAGGGTTATGTAGCTTCGTTAGAGATCTCTCAAACCTGAACATAACAAGCCGCGGTAGGCTCTTTATAATTCTAGTTTCTTACCTTTACCTGTCAACTGAGTGCAGAACTAGGAGACTAGCCTTTCCATCCTTGATGAGCTGCATCTTAAACACATGCTTGACCGTAATCTGAACTTTTCCAGCAGAAAGAAAACAGAGTCATGCAATATCCCTAACCATCGTCCTCCCAGTAGTCTAAGTAGTCAACTCTCGGAGGCTGAAAGCTTGATATATCTCCCTGACCCCATCCCTTTTTAACTCTTGACAGAGATTTTAGTGCAATTCCACTGCCGTCATCTCTGCAAAATAGCAATTGATGGAGAGAACATTCATTAAGTTTCCAGAAAGACATTTAAAACGATTCTCTCAATGTGAACTCACTGAAAATCAAAGACTTCACTGCCTAATCATATCCATGAATTTACTCCAAATCTTGAAACCTTTTGTTTTTTTTTCTTGAAAAACAGAATTTCAACGGACAAAGCAAAGAACTACGAAACCTCCAATAAAAGCATCTTAAAATGCCTATTGAAATGAGACCTAGAATAGGAGAAACAGTCAAAGACGACAAACCAGAAGAAGAAAGTTTCATCCATACCTGTGCAATATATTCTGCCAGTTGTTTCCAGCGTACTTGTTATGCTTTTTCTGGTGTAAATCCCTCGCATTTGGATCGACTTTGTTTGCTACTTCACCAACTGAAGCCATTTCCATCATCTTCTCAGCAAAATTATTTGCCTCATTCTTGTTTCCTATCTTACCTAAGCCATCAATCACAGGCATCAATGCTGCAGGGTCGAACCCATATCCTATGTCTATCATCTTATGCAAAATTCCACTAGCTACATCTACCTCACCCTTCTTACATAAGCTCTCAACAAGATCTTTATAAAGAAAAGTCCCCAACTCAAAACCTCTATCTAAAACAGCTTCAAGCAATTCCGTAGCCTTTAAGAGTTGCCCTGCAGCAAGCAACTCATTGAACATCAAGCTGTAAAGGCCTTCCTTTTGTCCGCAGATACTTACCGCAGTCTCAAAGACTTCTTGAGCCATGTCAAGATCAGGGACCTTACAAAACGCTCCAATTAAATATTTGAAGGAAAATACATTTGGGGCTACGTTCTTTTGCATCATTTCATCTAAGAGGTTAGTTGCATCTTCAACTTTTCCTCCCTCACAAAGATACTTGATTGCAGTATTGTAGGTGCATATATTAGGTGAAATGCCCTTTTCTTTCATCTCATCCATCAGTCCATGAATTTCAAATATCTGGTTTTTTATGCCTAAGCCCAGGATCAGTGAGTTATAAGTCTCTAGGCTCTTATGACAACCTTTCTTCTCCATGTCTTTAAGAACGCGGAATGCAGATGAAAGTTTGCCCTGTTTGCAGAAATGATGGATGAAAATGTTGTATGCGACAGAGTCCGGTAGAAGTTTCTCTCCCATCATTTCAGAAAACAAACTTTTTGCTTCAGCGAACCTTCCGGCTTTGCACAAACCGTTGAGTAAAGTTGAATATGTGATCAGGTCAGGCAAGCAATTGTTCTCAATCAAGCTATCATCCACCAGTCCAATATATGAATTGCCTAGGTTACCAAGAGCAGCACTTCCATGCACCCGCATTCCCTTAACTATCTCAATTGCTTTATCTAATTCCCCGCTTCCACAGAGTCCGTCAACTATAATGTTACAGGTGACAGTATCTAGTCCATAACCTTTTTCATTCATCTTTCGCAGCAACTCTTCTGCTTCAGAAATTTTCCTCATCTTCAAAAGGCTATGGAGCAAAATATTGCAAGTATAAGAATTTGGTAAGCAATTATTCCTCATCATCTCCTGCAATAAGCTTTTAGCTGCGTCAACTTTCCCAACACTGCAGTAACCATGTAGAAGACAGCCATAAGTTACAGCATCTGGAGAAACACCATTTCTTTTCATCAAACCAACGATAGTCTTTGCATCAGATAGCATGCCCAATTTGCACAATCCATCCATCAAGATATTGTAAGAATAAATACTTGGCCATATTCCCTTGTCAATCATTTGCTTAAGAACTGTTTCAGCCTCTATAAACTTCCCATGTCTGACCAATCCCTGCAACCAAATATTGTAACTCTGCAAACTAGCAAGATCATCATTTTCTCTAATCGACTCAAAGAGGGTCTTGGCATCCTCCAGCAACCCTATCTTACAGAATCCTTTAAGCATCAAGTTATACGTTATACTATTTGGACGAGGAAGACCCAAATACTCATCTAGCTCCATATCCCTGAAAATTCTAGACGCATCTAAAACCTTTCCTTCTTTACAAAGCGCTGATATCCTCGAATTGAAAGTTACAATATCAGGAACCAAACCTTCCTCACGCATCTTCTCCACCAGCTTTTCTGAATCATCATTCCTACCTTCCTTACAGAAGCTCGAAACGACGGTATTATACACAACCTTATTAGGCAAAACCCCAAAGCTTTCCATTAAATTCAACAACTCCAATCCTTTGTCAGTCAAACCAGCTCTACAATACCCACGAACCAAAATCCCAAAAGTAAACTCATTTGGCTTACAACCTTTCTCAGGCATTTCGTCGAACAACTCTCGAGCAGCATCCACACAACTTGAATCACACAAAGCACGGATCAATAGATTAAACGTATAAGTCTGTGGAGCAATCCCACAAAAGACCATATCTTTATACAACCACGAAACGAACTCAACACGTCTTTCCCTTATACAACTTTCCAACAACACATTATACAAATAAACTCCGGGCTTGTTCTCCGGGAACTGTGACCGGACGAATTGAAACTGCGGCAAAGCCTTGTCAATGTAATTCGATTTAGCCAAGATTGAGATAACAGAGAGAAGAGATGAAAATTTCGCTTTTTGGATTGACGAAGAGAGTATAAGTTTGTGAAATTCGTCGATTTCTTCGTGCATTTTGGCTCCGACGAGGATACGTGCGATTGTGGGAGACGCAGCTAAAGAGACTCCATGGCTTTCTTCTGAAGGAGATGAGAATATTCTCTTGAAGATTCTCCATGCTAATCTCGGATTGTTCGTGTTCTTCAACAAAGCCTTCACTAGTGTTCCACCAGATTGTTCCATGGAACTACAACAGAACTGAAATTTCAAAATTTTGAGGGTGTATGTGAAAAATAGTTTTTCAAAATTAGTCGCATAAGCAAAATACTAAAATAAATAAGTACCAAAACGTAATAAAGGTTAAACATTTAGGTACTATAACGTAAATAATAAACGTTGTAGACTTGCTAAAGTAAACGCTTCTCTTCTTCCTTCATTCCAAAAGTCGCAACTCTTCCTCAACTCGAGACTTGGACATTTGGGTATTCGAGTCGGCTTCGGGTTCTTTAGGCTTTAGAAGTTTATAACCCGTTTAGATATTTTAAAATTTCAGGTCAGGTTAGATTTGGGTTTGGTCTGCTTCGGATTCTATTCGCGTTTATCCAAATATCCAAAAATCAAAAATTTTTGAATACAAATTTACTAAATTATTTGAAAATATCCAAAATTCCCCAAAAAAACACAAGTATTATTACCTAAATCTATCTAAATATAACCGAAAACCCTGAATAGTTTGGGCACTTGGCTTGTTACAAGTATAAGACCATCTCCATTAGACATATTGAAGAGGGTGTATTAACATGTAATTAAAATATATATATTAATATTGTAAGATAATTTTTTAGGAGAATATGAAACACTGTGTCTAAAGTGTCTTCATGAAGATACTTTTATTGAGTTTGTTATTATCTTGGAGACATCCATAATATAATATTAGTATTTTGTAATTAAATTTATCTTAAGACACCCACAAAAGTTTATGCAATTTGAATGCTTTAACTATTACTAGTATATTATTAGTATATACTTATATTTTGGGTATGTACATCAAAAAAGTTGTGGTGCCAATGTGTCATAGATCCAAAGTTTTACCAAACCATCACGTTTGTTCCATTGAACATCATTGTCACCATCTGGAAGAGATGTTCCATCGATGTGACCGACGACATCAAAAGTAAGGCAATGAGTGAGGAAGAGCTCACGCCAAGCATCGTAGTTGTGATCATCTAGATCAAGTATGAGATGGATGTGGGATTTGATGTTATTGACACCAAACGCCCGTTCAATGTTGACTGGAATTGCAGCCATGAAAAAATAAAATCGAGAGATGAGATAATAGAGAAAAGAAAGAATTGGTTCAGGAGCTTTCTAGCTTTGATACCATGAAAGTTATTGAATCCCTGCTCAGGATGATTCTCATTAGATGACATTATATAGCCTGAGTTGTTACAGAGTTCGTTTGAGGAATTTACAAGATGTTCCTGAATGAATCTTAAATTTTAATATCCATTCAGATATTTTAAAATTTTGGGTTCGGATTCGAGTGGCATTTTTCGGGTCAGGTTCATATCGGTTTTTCGGGTCAGGTTCATATCGGTTTTTCGGGTCCGGCTATTATGTCCGGGCAATCAACTCTGCAAAATCTGATTAATAATGGACGAAAATGTAATACTGATTAAAATATTAGGGCTATTATGTAAATAACAGAAAGTTATAGACTAAAAGTAAACGCTTTTCTTCTTCATTCGTTCCAAAAGTCGCACTTCATCTTCTTCTTCTCTCGATCATCTTCAGAAGAATCTGATTCCGATCAAAACTACAGAAGAAGATGTCTCGTCAATTACTGAAGAATCTCGGTAGAATCACTTCTCAATCCAAAATCCAAACCCGATCCGTAACCTACATGCCTAGACCCGGTGACGGCAAACCTAGACCGGTGACATTAATCCCCGGCGACGGAGTTGGTCCGTTAGTAACAAACGCGGTTCAACAAGTGATGGAAGCGATGCACGCTCCGGTTTACTTCGAACCGTTCGAAGTTCACGGAGATATGAAGAGCTTACCTGAAGGATTACTAGAATCAATTAAGAAGAACAAAGTTTGTTTAAAAGGTGGACTCAAGACTCCAACGCCTGTAGGTGGTGGTGTGAGCTCTCTCAATGTTAGTTTGAGGAAGGAGCTTGATCTCTTTGCTTCTTTGGTCAACTGTTTCAATTTGCCTGGTTTAGCTTCTCGTCATGAGAACGTTGATATCGTTGTGATTAGAGAGAACACTGAAGGTGAATATGCAGGACTTGAACATGAAGTTGTTCCTGGTGTTGTTGAGAGCCTTAAGGTGAAATTTCTCAGTTTTTTGTATGTATATATGAGAGTTTGATTCAGTATTAGGTTGAGTTTATGGTGTTTCGAATCGATTTTAGATGTATAGAACCATGCCTTGAGCTTGATTACAATGAAATTAGTTTGAACATGAAGTTGTTCCTGGTGTTGTTGAGAGCCTTAAGGTGAAATTTTCTCTTGAGTTACGTTTTTGGTGAATGTTTTGGTTACAAAGGTGATTTGGTTGATGTATATATGAGAGTTTGAATCAGTATTAGGTTGAGTTATTGGCGTCTCGAATCAATTTTAGATGTATATAACCATGCCTTGAGCTTGATTACATTCGAAAATTAGTTTGCTAATGCCTTAAACTTGTTGACATTTATGGATTCACATTGGTTAGTGTTACTCAACTTATTTAAGATGTCTCTGATGCTATTTTTATGCTAGGTAATCACAAAGTTCTGTTCGGAGCGAATTGCAAAGTATGCGTTTGAGTATGCTTACTTGAACAACAGGAAGAAAGTTACAGCAGTGCATAAGGCGAACATTATGAAACTGGCTGATGGTTTGTTCTTGGAATCTTGTCAAGAGGTTGCTAAGAAGTATCCAAGCATAGCTTATAATGAAATCATTGTTGATAATTGTTGTATGCAACTTGTAGCTAGACCAGAGCAATTCGATGTTATGGTAAATGTTTCTCAAATCTTCTTCTCTTGTTGATTCTTGGACTAGCTTTCTTGAGTTCGGTTTATATTTACGTGAATTTACTTTGCAGGTAACGCCTAATCTCTATGGTAATCTTGTTGCAAATACTGCTGCTGGTATTGCTGGAGGCACTGGTGTCATGCCTGGAGGTAACTATTAATAAAATTCTCTTAAACCTGATCTAATGCATAATAGAGAAGTAGATTCTCTTGCTTAAGCTTTGAAACTTTCTAAAGGAAATGTTGGGGCGGAGTATGCGGTCTTTGAGCAAGGTGCATCAGCAGGAAACGTAGGGAAGGACACGACGGAAGAGCAAAAGAATGCAAACCCTGTGGCTTTGTTGCTCTCATCAGCCATGATGCTAAGACATCTTCAGTTCCCTTCTTTTGCTGACCGACTTGAAACCTCTGTGAAGCGTGTTATCTCTGAAGGAAAGTATCGGACTGAAGATCTTGGCGGAAACAGTACTACCCAACAGGTGGTTGACGCGGTTATTGCAAATTTGGATTGACTTGACGATATTCAACTTGCCCTGCGTAATCATCACACGTTGGTTTGATTCACGCTTACTGGAAAAAAATACTTACATTCTTTCGAGGTAACTCGAACTGGGATTCAAATTTTCGATATAACAAATAAACGCTTTCGATGCGTTTGTGTTTTGCTTTCGGTTTTTTACTTCTTTTTGTTCATGTAATATGCAAAGCTTCAAACTGTCTCAGAGCAGTACTTTTTGAATAATGAAAATTACGTTTTAACTTCTTATCAAAGCTTTTGAAAACAAATGTGTTAAAAGCTGAAATGTTTCCAACACAATGATAATACAAGGACATGATGCTTCAAGTGAAAGAAACAATGTCTTTATTTCAATCCGAAACTGTACTCAGATTCACACTCATAAACAAAATAACAAAACATTACTAGAGAAGACAGAGACAAAGCAGAGCACACTGAATCAACACCATAACGAAATTGAAGCTTGATCTTAACGTTGATGCATTTTTACCAGGACCAGTAGAACCAGCAGGACCGGCAGAATCTGTTCATGAGAGAGTAAACAGGTTATTAAGATTAATCAACCACGCAAAAACCAAATGTGCAGAAACATGGATCAAACAAACCTGGACAAGTTGGAGAAAATATGGTGGTGAAGATGGATGTGTTAGAGTAACCAGCATAGGCGCAAGTACGAGGTCCGCAAGAACTGTTAGTCGTGTTGCCTAGAAGCAAACTCTCTGCTCCTTCGCATCGTGAGGACGGACAAGTTGTCCAGTTCGAAGGCTTAAGCTCAGATGATGGTTGACAGCTTAATCTGATCACATAAGACAAAAACCATCAGAATCTAGCAAACCCCAAACTTATCCATAACTCTTGAAATTTAGCCATCACTTACGTCCAATTCATTGAAGCATCACAAGAACACTTGACACAATTGTTTGCAGTGAACATGTACGAGTTGTTAGACAGAAGCATAGGAGCATCTAATGAGTCGTTCCTCACAGAAGAGCTACAAGCTGCAAATAAAGTTTAAAAGTTCATAACTTTCTTTCAAACCCAATCACCCATTTAGATTTATCTAATGAAACTCCTAAAGTCAAAGACTTTACATCTAAACCATCATCAAATTCAAACCCATTTAGATATGTCTAAAGTCACAAACTTTCAAAATTCAAAAGATCCGAAATTTTCAACCTTTGAGAGGGACGTTGAGAGGAAGATCAGCTAAGAGCTGAGCATCACCGGAGATTCCATTGAGCTGAGCTAGAGTTGTGTTATCAGTTCCGAACTGAGCAGCGATCTCACCGAGTGAGCTCCCTTGTTTGACCACGTGTGCATAGTGAACAACATCTCCACCGTTCAATTTATCACAGCTACAAGGCAAAGGGATCCAAAACTTTTGACCCGGTTCGATTAATGATGGGTTAGCGATTTTGTTAACCTCACTGATCTTCTGGTACTTAAGCAGCCCTCCAAACACCACAGACGCGATGAAGAAGAGGTTATCGTCTTTCTTGACTGTGTATTCCGGAACCCGGTTCGAGACTCCGGTTCCGTCGGAGCAAGAACAAGGGATTGGGATTCGTATGACTTGGTTCGGGTTCACTCGCTGGTTATGTGTGGTGTTGAGTGGGAGATTGTTAGCTCCGAGGATTGAACGGAGGTTCTTGACTGAGAAAAGGGTTTGGATACGGCGCAACGTTGTGGCGTTCTTGCTGGAGTAACCAACGAGAGAGAGACACGTGGAAGGTGTGCCGCTGCATTTGAAGTTTCCGGTCATTTGAGCTGAGAGGGAGAGGAAGAAGGAGAAGGAGATGAGAAGAAAGGGAAGGGTAAAACGGGAAGTTTCCATTTTTGTTATGTTGCCGGAGAGTTCTCAGGTTGTCTCGTTCGTGTTTTGGTTTTGGGAATAAAAAGGGATGTGAATTGTGAAGATTAGGACAAGGAAGAGAGTTGACCGAGAGAAGACTTTTGACTTTTTGACTTTGTTGAAAAATGAAAAGATAATTTGGAGAATGGGTACTTTTTTTTTTTTTAGTAATTGGCAAAGTGAGCACATTACTATTTATAATTAGTATTATAGGCACACTCTCTATCTCTCTCTTCTCTCTGTCTCTCTCCTTCTCTCTTTCTCTCTATCCCTCTCTCTCTTCTCTCACAAAATTCTCTCCATCTTTTTTATTTTTTTTTAATTTCTTTTTCTTTATTCTCTTCTTTTCCTCTCTCCCTCTCTCTTTCTTTTATTTTCTCTTAATTTTTGTTTTTAAATTATCTCACAAATAATACATCTAAAAATTTTAAAAATATAATTTTATTTTCTAAAATTTTTTTATGAATCTAATGAAATCAATTTTATATAGATATACAACAAAATTTTTTTTATGTATATCATCTTCGTACACTGACTCTGTACACTTTCTATGTATACCATCTTCGTACACTGACTCTATACACTTTCTATGTATACCATGATCGTATACTGACTCTGTACACTTTCTATGTATATCATCTTCGTACACTGACTCTGTACACCATTATGTATATCATCTCTTGTAAATTTCAAAAATAAGTCAGTGTACAAAACAATTCAGTGTACAACAAGACAAGTTAGTGTACAAGATAAATAATTGTACAGAGTCAGTGTACGAAGATGATATACATAGAAAGTGTACAGGGTCAGTGTACAACAAGACAAGTTAGTGTACAAGATAAATAATGGTACAGAGTCAGTATACGAAGATGATATACATAGAAAGTGTACATAGTTAGTATACGATCATGGTATACATAGAAAGTGTACAGAGTCAGTGTACGAAGATAGTATACATAGAAAGTGTACAGAGTCATTGTACGAAGATGGTATACATAGAAAGTTTACAAAGTCAATATACAAAGATGGTATATATAGAAAGTGTATAGAGTCAGTGTACGAAGATGGTATACATAGAAAGTGTACAGAGTCAGTATACGATCATGGTATACATAGAAAGTGTACAAAGTTAGTGTACGAAAATAGTATACATAGAAACCGTACAGAGTCAGTGTACGAAGATGGCATACATAGAAAGTGTACAAAGTCAGTATACGAAGATGGTATACATAGAAAGTGTATAGAGTCAGTGTACGAAGATGGTATACATAGAAAGTGTACAGAGTCAGTGTACGAAGATGATATACATAAAAAAAATTTTGTTGTATATCTATATAAAATGGATTTCATTAGATTCAAAAAAAGATTTTAGAAAATAAAATTATGTTTTTAAAATTTTTAGATGTATTATTTGTGAGATAATTTAAAAACAAAAATTGAGAGAAAATAAAAGAAAGAGAGAGGAAGAGATGAAAAGAAAGAATAAAGAAAAAGAAAAAAAAGAAAAAAATAAAAAATTAGAAAGAAAAGGTGTTAGAGAGTCTCGTGTGAGTGAGAAAAAGAGAGAAAGAGAGAGATAGATTTATGAGAGAGATAGAGAGAGTGTTTCATTTGCTAATTTTAAATAGTAATGTACCCTATTTCACAATTACTTTTAAAAAAGTACACATTCTACAAACAAACCCAAAAATAAATGAGAACAGTCTATGGTTTCTTCACATTCTACCTGTTCATTTGCCGGTTGTTTGCGACAGTAACCAGCGACTACGATGGTTAACTGTTTGTTTGGCAATCGCCGTAAATAGCGATCAATCGCAGTAACCAGCGATTAGAAATTTCGATCATTGCAATTCTCATTGATTGTTTTTAAAATATAGCGATTAAATTTTGATCGGTGCAGTCGCAGCGACCAATTACGATAACTCGTAAATAAATAACAATTTTAATAGCTGGTTGCTACTGTATAATTGACTACAATGACTAGTAAGTAATAAAAGTCGTCTTAATACTTTGAAGATTGGGATTAAAACAGCATAGAAATTTCAAGTGATTAAGGTTAATGATGGTTTTTAGACTTTTTCCATTATTCAAGTTTATTCACTTAAGATAACGATGGTTTAGACTCTTCTACGGTTCCACCATTACAGTTGTATTCTAATCGGTAATGTAATGAATATATAAAAGAATTGTGTGCCTTAGTCACCTAATGACACAAAACGAGTGATTAGTTTTTTTTTTTTTTTTTTTTTTTGTTGATTTTGCTCAATTTTCTACGAAAGATCATTCATTGATTTTTGCAAAGCGATCTCTTTCTTTTTATCAATTTTTTTAATACTCAGGCTCAATGTTCCCACGAGTTGCGGAAAATGTTTTGTATATTCTATTTTAATTCGGGTCAACTTTGATGTTTTATTAATATTTTGTCTATTATATATTAATATCCTATATTCGATCTTAACTAATTTTGAACAAGCATATGCTCGCAAAAAAAAATTATCCTTTTATTTGACCGCTACTATAATTTATAATCGGACTAGTTTAAAGAACAGATAAAGAAACCTTAAATGAGAAAACAAACATGGTATAAAATAGATTGAGTTGAACTTATACTAGCGTTTAATGAATGTGAATATAAAATAGATTGAGTTGAACTTATACTAGCGTTTAATGAATGTGAATGCCAGCCCTGGGCATACGGATAATTCGGGTTAAACGGATCGGTTTATTCGGAATTTTGGATAATTTGAATTCTAAAAATATCACCGATATAACCCGATTAAAATTTTCGATTTATTCGGTTCGGATCTTGATTTGTTCGGATCGGTTAGGGCAAAGTAAATCTGTTCCGAAATTGAACCGATACACTTATAATTTGGTTTATTCAGATCCTTTTTTATAATACAGCCCAAAACTTTAAAACAAAACTTGTACGAGGTCCAAAACCAAAATCTGTATACAAGTCTAAAAATAAAATATGTTACAAAACTTGTAAAAAGCCATATAATTAGGGTTGGCCGTAAAAAAAAAACAATTAGGGTTTGGTGGAAACCCTTGTGAAAGTGACGAATGCTAACCGGCGGTGAGACAAAAAAAAATCCCAAAAACGAGGTCGGCCGAGAAGATGGTGGGGGAGATGGTGGCCGATGAAGTAGTCTCATTCTTCTTCTTCTTCACCGATTTGAAGATATCATAGACAAAGGAGGGAAGAAGAGAAGAAGGAGCGAAGAAGAAGAAATAATAATTGATGAACTGATGATGATTTCAGTGACAAAATGATTTCGAATCAAAGGATTCAGAGAAGGAGATGACAATGAAGAAGAAGCTTTTTCTCTCTCTCATGAACCGTGTCTGAGAAAGAAGAATCGAATGAAGAGGTTGAAGATTGATGTTTCTTCTTTGCTTTAGGTAATAAATCAGATTTATATCGGGTTACCGTATACCGATCCGATCCGATCCGATAACCGAATTCCAATTAATGTCACACCGATCGGTTTACTACTTTATAAGATTCAAATCCGAAACTTTGTTTAATCGGATCGGATTTTGGAATTCCGATTAAGCCGGTCCGTAAACCCAGGGCTAGTGAATGCTGGTAAAAGACGTAGTCCAGTAGTAACAAACAGTTATATTCCTTATATTTCAAATTAGTTCACAGAAAACAAATTAGGGTAATAACCGATAAAAGTAGTATAAGAGTAATAAAAGTATCAGAAATCGTATACACTTAAAGAAAAAGGATCGGATAATACGAGTAACGAAAAGGATAAAAGTAATAAAATTAGTTAATTTCACTATCCAAACATGTTATTAATTTTGTATAATTAAAATACTTATCCAAACGGATAATTCGGATAAAATAATCATATAAAATAAATATTAATCATTATTCAAAATACAATTTTGATTATTAAGTCATATTCTAATCCAAAACGAAAATTTGGTACTTACTTACCAATCTAAAACCAACTCTATTGGAGGTGTTTCATGGAGGTGATTCTACATGTCACAAATAAAAATAATAAAAAATTAAAATTGTATTTATATGCAAAATATCTAAAATGAATTATAGTTTTTATTTTAATATATATATATATATATATATATATATCTCAAATAAAAATTTATAATTTAAAACAATTTAAAAATTCAATTACTAAATGTATAATTTTATATAATCATAAAAACCGTGATTAATCTAATAGATAGTTTAGGTACCATGGGTAATACTCGATCCGTACTCTTACCTGTTATAATAAATTATTATTACCCAAATGTGTAATTTTAGTTACCTTTATCCGATCCGAAGTGCCCAGACCTACTGAAAAGTATAATAAAAGGATCCAAACTCATCAATTATTGTTTTCTAGTTTGTTATTATATTGTATAAAGATTTATAAGTGATTAATACTTATGCATTCTCAAGAGTATTCTATAAATTCTTAATTGTATGACAAAATTTAAGTTTGATAGTTTTAATAATGTTGTTGGTTAAAATTCGGATCATTCAGACCAATTAATGAATTACTATATATAATTAAAATTGTTAATTTTCTAAAAATATAGCCAAAACCATAAGTAGAAATGAAAAATGTTGCAAAAAAAAAAAAGAAGAATTGCAACAAATAAGTGCTATTGTGTGGATAAATATCCCGGCTAGCTACCAATAAACCTGGAATGTGTGGTTTAATGTTATAGCTAGGTCACCGGAAAAATACTCAGCTTCCTGAAAACGACCAATATGTTGTGAGCTTATGTAGCTCGACCCATTGAACATCGTCTCCAAAAACAGTGTTTTTAAACCACTTCTTCAATTTTCCTATTGGCAGCAGATCAGTACTTATATATATCTAGGAGCCGGGAAAATATTTTAATTAAGCATATGTACGCAAATGATATCAACATCATAGATTCATGGGTAATTCTAAAAAATAGCACAAAATATAGTTTTTGTGACATATTTAGCACACATTCTCATTTAGAACACAAATAGTATTTTTATTAAATAATAGCCCTAACCTTACCCTAAATCCTAAACCCTAAACCCTAAATCCTAAATCCTAAATCTTATCTCACACTCCCTAAAAACTAATATAGTTAACCCAAATAAACAAATTTAAATTATAAACTTTATAAAATGTTATTTTTGTCTTAAATAAAAATGTGTGCTAATTGTGAAACAAAAACATCATTTGATGCTATTCGAGGGAATTTCTCTAGATTCATAGCATACAAAAATTGCACTTCCAACCAAACATAAACCTAGAATCGACGACCTGACATTTGATTACATCGTTGCTGTCGAAAGAACATTTTTTGTATCTATGTAAAATCTGGTCTTCAAATGCACTTGACTAGTAGCTAGACAGACATTTGGCTATCTTAAAAAAAATGCATGTCTCATGTTTGTGTGGTATGACTATGTCTCTCCATGCAAATGTGCACCACATGTCCCCTCTTTGACTCTGCATGTGGCTACCAATATGTGCCTATCAATTTGTAATTATATAATAAGATAGCAACTGTAACGATACCTTAGGTTATGCATTATATGTCCTACAAATAGTACGATTTAGTCAAATTGATGCTAAACTGAGAGGTAATATATTCAATGACAAACACATTTGAGCTGTTAAAATTAATTTATACTCTATTCATTTCAAATTACTTATGGCTTAAGATTATTTCACACATATTAAAAAAATATTTAATTTTTTGTTTTATCTCTAATTAATAATTATTTAATTTTATTTCATTGGTCAAAACATTAAAACAAAAGAGATAAAAATTAGAAATCTTATCAAACATATACATTGAGAACACAAAATAACAATTAATATGAAATAAATTTTAGGGAGTGTATTAGACTGAGTATTTGGTGAGATTTGAGTTAAAATAACAAATCATGTGTTATTGAAACATGAATTTTAAAATATCTTTTAAATTTCAGTATTATTGGATTAATGATTTTAAAATATACAATCAAATCTACTGTTATTGAAAACGTTATTTGGATTTTGTTTAAAAGTTTCAGCTCAGATTTGAGAAGAATTATTAATTAAAAATACAAAAACTCAATTTCTATTGTTTTAGCTGAGAATTCAAAGAATTTACTAACAAAATTCATAATTCACCAAAATTTAACCAAATTCTCTCGGAATTCATTAAAACATAAATTTCTCTAAATATTCAGTCCAATACAACCTTCTCTTAGAGTCCAAAATGACAATTGATATGAGATAGAGAAAATATATACTCCCTCCGTTTCATATTAGTTATCGTTTTAGATTATTTTACGTAAATTAAAAAAATAATTGATTTAGGGTTTAGGGTTTAGAAAACCCTAAACCCTAAGTCCTAAACCCTAAATCTTACCTCATACCTCTTCAAATAACACCAAATGATGTTTTTTCCATAATTAGCACATATTTTTATTGAAGACAAAAATAGCATTTTATAAAGTTTATAATTTAATATTTTTTGTTTAGGTTGATTATATTAGTATTTAGGGTATAGTTTTTAGGAGGTATAAGGTAAGATTTAGGGTTTAGGACTTAGGGTTTAGGGTTTTCTAAACCCTAAACCCTAAATCCTAAACTTTAAAAATGTGAGCTTAAAAATATCTTTTAATAAAAATGCTATTTTTGTCCTAAATAATAATGTATGCTAAATATGTCATAAAAACTATAATTTGTGCTATTTTTAAAAATTGCCCTTCATTTTTCATACTATATATCCTACTCGTTTATATAACATAACGATGCACATGCCTTGTTTAATTAAATCATCACTAATTAACCAAATAAGGATGACACTGTGTAAGGTGTCCCTGGAGAACATTTACATCTGAAATCTACTGTTTTATTTCACACTTAATTAGAAGCAACACAGATTTCTGCTGTGTGTTGTTGTTTGTCAAAAAATTCTGATATTATGTTTTTTCTTTTCTTAATTATATACGGCTAACATGTCACATGAAAATTTCTCAGAGGTCATCTCTCTCGGAAGGTGTCATAACTTTTACGGTAGGCGACCGTCCTCAGAACCAATACCTAATATCTGTTTTACTCTTAATTAATTTATATTTGATTTGATTTTTTGGTCAAAATATCAAAATAATAAAGATAAATTTGGAAATTCTACCAAATATTTGCATTGAAAACCTAAAACGACAACTAATTTGAAACAAAATTTAGCTTATAAAATGATAACTAATTTGAAACGGAGGAAATATTATGTTAAAATTCAATAGTATTTATGTATGGGTTAATAATTCATTTTTCATATTTATACGTGTCAGCTATAAAACGAAAACAAAACCAATTTTCAATCAAATAATGAAATAAGCCATTCAAATTTGGTTGACTAGGACATCTGGATTAATAATTATGCTAGTACTATTATTGTTGTGTCATCGTCACAAATCAAACTTGCAAAATATATATAGTTGCAAAAATTTTTTTAACAAGATGAGTTTGTATTAATGAGTTATATAGTCTAGACTGAATATATAATCTTATATTTGGAAAATATATTATATCAAGTGGATTTGGTACTATGCATTATTATAAAAGCAATCACCAAAGACATAAAACTTATCAACTAAACAACATGAAAGTTAACAATGATTTATTCGGTATATATTATACTCCATCATAAGTAACTTTAGTGAATGTATATTATTAGAGTCGGTTAAGATAATGGATAACTTCCATTTATATTAAAGGATAAATTTCAATTGTATTGTGATTAAGAAATATTAGAGTCGGTTAATGTGTGTATAAATACTCAAATTTGTGAATTAATGAAACCAAGTCAGTTTGATATCTAATTCTACATGGTTTTCAGGTCCGATTTTTTGGAAGACTAAAAAGCAAGATACAATATCCCCATTCCTCGGCTGAAATAAAATATAGGTCTACGGGAACTGCTCTTCGTGAAATAAAGTGATTGCGTCGTTTGTTGGAAAGATTAGGTATCAAGCAAACTGCGCCTACTCGCCTTTGTTGTGATAGTAAAGCAATCATTCACATCGCAGCTAATCCCCTCTTCCATGGACGTACGAAGCATATTGAGAATGATTATCATTCAGTTCGTGATGCAGTTAGAGATGGTACTATCGTCACTCAACATGTTTGAAACGACCGCCCTCGTTTTTTTTTTTTTTTTTTTAAAATAAACAATTAATTATTATTCTCATTAATAATAATTAATTTCCTCCACTCAAATAACCATGCAACTATTCATGCATAATAAATAATTAAACACCCTAACAATAAAATACAAACACACAAACACCGAAAAGATATTTGATCGATTGATCACTCCAGAATACGACGACTTGAGTTGAGAGTCGAAGTTGGTCTGTATAGCAACCTTGGCTTTCATAGACAATTTCTGTTGTCTATGGTTCTCGATAAATGAGAAACCGGACTCGAGATCGTTCGATCATTTACCCTTCAGATTACTTAAACACACGAAATAAATTATTTAACACATAAATAAAATACTTTCGTATAACTCCTTAAACAATAAAAATACGAATACAAAAACACCAAAGTTAACTGTAAGAAATTATTCAATAATAATATAAAACACTTAAACACACAACGAGTTTAGATCAACCCCTCTTCCTCGCCTTGATTCCACAGTCACAACTTTTCTTTCTCTGCATCAAACAAAAGAAATGCATAAAAATTTCGACAAATACTTAGTGAGGCAATCCTACCGTCTACAAGCTATACACACAAGCGAGTTAAAATATTTAACATAGCTAAACACAAAAATACCGAAACAATCAATCATCTCAAGAAACGCTCGATCTAGATCCACCCGAGATCATACACGGCCTATTTTATGAAAACCACATCAAATAATTAAACCGCTTAGATAAGCTTACGGTCATGCACTCACCTTAAGCCACGCACGGAAATTCCTAAAAACTTCCCGGAATCAATAGACTTCACTTCCTCAACCGCGTGCCTAACAACAAACCAAAAACGAAACTTAAAACACAAGATTTGACTCTTTGAAACACGGATCGATCGATCTTGGCTGAGATCGATCGATCCCAACTTGCGGAGTTTTCTCAGATCGACCAAACAAGGCTAGATCGATCGATCCTGGCCAGATCGATCGATCCTGACCAGATCGATCGATCTACACCAGATCGACCAACACGTTCACCTTCATCACTTACGCGCCTCGAAACAAAACATGAATAAATCAATGACTAACCGTTGAAAGCTCAATCCCACCGTTGAAACTCAACCCCCAAATGTCCTGAAGCTAACTTCAAAGTTTCAAGATGATCCGCCGACAGACGAACTCGCGATTGCCCTTTGAATCCACGTTGGTCCGGTTCGCGTCTGAAACAGAGCGCCTCACGGAAACGTGAATAACTTTTAGAATACTAACTCAAATTCAATTCCGCAAATTGGTACATCTAGATACAAGACTTAACTACAACTCCACAAAAATTCGCTACCTCTGAAAATGATTTGCTAGGTCAAACTCCTTTTTCCTT